>OY728141.1:2020658805-2021304638 GCA_963277665.1 Viscum album
TTAACTCCCTATAGTGAATAACACAAGCTTTACTCAGTGTGTGACCCAAGATTAACTATGTTTTGTGTGTAATGAAAGAAAAACCCATAGTTGTTTGTAAAACAAGATCTACTATGTGTTTTCTATAATGTGAGATATCAAAGAAACAAAATTTATTCAAAAACATTATAAATACTTACGATGTTACATTCTCCACCCCATTAAAATTAAAATTTCCCTCAGAATTCATCCCTATGATAAAAAAATAAAGATACATTCAACTCATCATTTCTTTTAGTTCCTATTATCGTTCTCAAATTGGCGGATATACCAAAAAAATTGACTATGTCAGTGGTCTTGTTTCACAACAAATATTCCATACGATTCAAAATATCAACTAGTTATTCTCGATAATAAATATCATTCCTTAGTGGTACGACCAATATGTTCTGTACATGTGAAGGATCAGGTATGTAATTCATTAAAAGAGATACATTGAACAAATCATGAACTTGTAAGTGTTTTTTGGAATCATGAATAGATCAGTTATTATACCTACGTGATCATGAATTTCAAAGGGACTCATATTCATAGGTATTAGTTTTCCCTTTATTTCCAAATCTCGTAACCATCTTCCATGACGTTATTATTAGTGTAACATCCCAAGTAAATAAAGAATATGATATTTTCATATTTATTAATATTTTTTAATTAAATATTTGTTTTACATTAAAGGTTATGTTATGTTCAATGGTGTACCAGACACACAACAATAGGTTTCTCTGAAATCTTTTGTTTCACACAAGGCTGAGTCATACTGAAAAATAAAAATATAATATAATTATAAATAGTTTTTAAAGCATAACTATTGTATTAGAGGAAATGAAAAGAACTAACTATAGTATGATTATAAAAGATTGTAAAATGTTTTTACATTTATCTAATAAAATTTATAGGCTTAAAATGCGATTGAATCCAATTTTAAGCATAAAAACTCAAATATTCTTTAAAAGGTCAATTTATCTCCTTTTGATGGAAAACCATTTTTAAATATATTTTTTGTCACTTTTAAATGTTCTATTTGAGAAAATATAATTCTACTTATGAATCTAGACATCAAATTTTACTTTGGATTAAATTTTGGTGCTTTTCTAATAAGGGTCATTTTTTCATGAATAGTACAAAATACTGCATTTTAAATTCAAACTCTGTTTTAATCTAATTTATTTATACAGTTAGATTATATTTTTAACTTTTTTAAAATATCTAAAAAGTTTATATTTTTACCATTTAATACATGTTTGTTCATTAGAGATAATTTAACATTGAAATTGACATAAACAAGTGTCAATCTTTTAATAGTTACTATTTCATAAAAATGTACTTTTTTGTTTTGGAAACGATAAATAATTTTAAATTAATTTCTGAAACATCTATATTTTTAATTTGGAAAAATTGATTCCTTATTTGGAATAAGGAGTTCCAAATTTTTTAAATATGTAACTTTTATTTTTAGACATTATAAATAGTGACTTTTGTAAATATTTTATTTACCATGGTTAAATGCAAAATCAAGTAAATAATTGAAAAAAATATTATAATAATATTAAATTACCCTAACATGTTTCCTAATATTATTTATGATAAATTTCAGACCATGGGAATACTTGGGTCTATATTGGGACCCCATAGTGCCACATGGGACTGATATTGACATTTTATATAAATTAATTTATTGTAAAGACAAAAATAACATAAACATATATCTCTAAGTAAAAAAATTTATATGGGGTTATAGAAGTGATATCCTAGAATATAAATATTCATTTTAATGATAAAAATAATTCCTATATCATGGTATTTAATTTATAATTTTTAAACATTAAATAAAAAATTTATTTATGACAGAGTGGTGATGTAGTAATTCCTTCATCAATAAAGGGTTCAAATAAATTAATTATAAATACTAAAAAATATTTATTCTGATACTTTATATTCCATTATATAATTTTTGGTTTAATTATTACTTGTTATATTTTAATTAATTAATGTTTTTTGAAAAAATCAAGTTGTTATATATTGTTTAAAAGTCTTGATATGAATAATTTATAAATTGACATAAATGAGTTTCTAAAAAATTAATATATTATTAAATGATAAAATAATCCTAAAAATATACTGTTTTAAAAAATGACATATATTTTGTTAAAAATTTCATTAATGATCAATTTTCGGTCGCTTGACATTTTATATTAAATATATTAAACATATAGTATGAACCTATAAATGGAGTTGATAAAAGATAAATAAGTTACCCAAGGGATAAAAAAACAATATAAGTATTAAAAAATATCCAAAAACATATCATATTATCATTGAATAATTTTATTTCAACTTATAAACACATTATATTCAAATTAAATTTTTTTTGGATCTTTTGAAATAGAAAATATTTACATAATAAAATGTTACTTTCAAACATTCCTAAAGAGCCCCTCCTCCCTTTTATAAATGGCTACCTCCTCTAACCGACAAATCACAACTCTCAGGTCCCTTGTCTTTTCCAAACTCATATCCAATAAGCCATCAACATCCCTCTTTTTCTCTTACAAGCCTTACCATAGGGAGAAAGAACTTCAAGAAATCATTTTGGTTCAAACCAAAGGGTGTTTCTGGATTTAAAGGTAACAACTTTTCTCAAGTTCTTTTCTTTTATTTTCCGTCTACAACCCCCTCAACTCTCATTATTACATTATTTTATAAAAATAAGGTTATCTTAAAAATAATTGTTTGTTGTTATGATAATAATTCAAACTAAAATTACACACACCCCCATCTAATGGATATGAACAAACTATTTCAGTGGACAACAAACTACTGCCTCACAAAACAATGATTGTTTAATTATCTCATTCCATCTATCATGGTAATCATTAATATTTAAATTTATTTATTTGCGACATATATTTTATTTATATTTTCACTATTCTTTATTTTATTTATAACATACCTTTATTGCATTAATAATTGGTAAATGTGTTAATTTCATTTGAGGAACTACGGACTACCACACCTCAAATTGATATGACTCATTCATACTATACATGGAATGTATAAAGGATGGATTTTCTGAAATTATATATGATATGATACTAGAATTATAATAAACATATGTATCATTATTTTTTGCATTCCATAAAAAATGAAATAGAGATGAATGTAGAGTTCATGCGTACGTTCGACTTACTGTCTCCATGAATGGTGCTTTCATTTGTTATCTCCAAATGTATTATATTATAATAAATACATATATATACAAGGTATATATTATATATATGATATATAAACCATTAATAACATTTTGGAGAATATTTAATTATGACCACATAGACAACTAGTAATTATTAGGCGTTCATTTTTGTCTAAGTTACCAAAAATCGACAAAAAGATCATTATAAACATACATGATTTTGTAATATTTATATCATTATAATAAGTGATATGAAAGGAATAATAAACTTGAAAATAATTTCTAAGCATTTAGAAATTAGATTAATTTATTATTCCGAAGATTAAATAACCAACGAGTCATGTCAGATACGAGGTAAGGTACATCATTTCAAAATCCTTTCATTGAGGCATATTTTGATTTATACAGGACATTCTTTTATATGGTTTATAAAACCCTTTTAGATTTTATTTCATCCAAAAGGAATCTTTTTATACGTATCATATTACTAAATGAAAAATAGATTGTTTTTTTAATGTAGGCGGTGAGAACGACCCTTCCGCCGCTACGAGCATTATTTGATCTTTGGCTTCCTTAACAAGCCGTAATGTTTTAAAAGGAAAAATAAATACCATATAGTTTTTTTATTCATTTTGGAATTGAAAATGGTATTGATAATGGATTTATTACATCAATATATTGAAATTATTACAATGTGGGAATGTTATCATTCCTTTATTCTTTTTTTATTTGTAATGATTATGTTATGGTTCGTAGGAATTGTTTATGTATACAAGTGGTACCACGATAAACCTAGGGCATGTGAGCCTGAGATAACTCTCCAATTCATTTGGTTACATGACAGAAGTAAAAATAAGTGTTTACTATAATATATTTTGGGAATATAGTATAATATTTATTTCAAATGCAACTTCCTACCTAGCCATGAAAGCTACAACGTAATTATGTTATGGATACCATGGGTTACATTTATGATTTATGATTTCGATGTGTTATTTAAAATATTATGATTCTATAAGGTTGGTTAAAGTGATTTTGTTTTTTAGGTATTGATGGACTAATAAGTTCATTCATTATTTTATAACGCAAAGTGAGATTTTTATGCTCATCCTAGGTTTTGGAATGTTTTTCAAAGGCTATAATGTAGGGTAAGACAAAATAAAAATTCAGGAATATCTATATCAAGAAAAAAAATTTTGTTTCCATTTAAGTTTCTTTAAGTTATGTCATAATTCTCTAAAACACTAAACCTGAAATAATCCTCAATTTCAATTATTTATTTAATTCAATATTATGTAATGTTTAAGTTTGGGGAATTATAGTTTGTATTAGATGTCAATTTAGATAAATTTTAGAGTTATAATATTATTATATTAATATTCATAAGTTAATTTATGGTATGATTGAAATGATATAGAATTTATTGATTACCATGTTTCTTTTCCTAGGATATTTTTGTGGTAAGAATGGTATTCCGAAGAGGAAATAGGGAAGCTATGATGGGATGACATCAGAAAGAAGGCAACCTTCCAAATCAGCAACCTTATATGGTCAGAATTAGAACTGAATAGCTTTTTTTAGTGATGGAATAGTTGACTCAGGCTATAAATTGTAGTGGTATCCATGAAAGAGATCATCCAGATCAACCGCATTGGAACATGTCAGTAGTATATCACATTAACAGGCATCATTCCCCCATCATTTAGAGGATCATCTGACCTAGTCCTAGCTGAATAGTGGATTAAAGCACTAGAAAAGATTTTCGATGTCATGGGTTATTCAGAACATGAAACGGGTTGCCTTTTTGTTTTCCTTTTTGAAGGTGAAGCTGATCAGTGATTGGTGATGGTTTACAATATTAGGGATAGTGAGGAGATTTATGATCTTGATTGGGATGAATTAAAATTCAATTTTCATGAGAAATTTTTTCCTAAGGTGGTTCTTCATAGGATGGAAAAACAATTTCTGGAATTGAGGTAGGAAGATGACTCAGTGGCTGCTTAAGAAGAAAAATTCACTAGACTAGCAATGTATTCTCAAACTTTCATACGAGATAATGATAGTTAAATCAATGAATTACTTAGGATTAAACCCAATGTATTGAATTGATTTATCTTCTTGTGAGTTCAAATGTTATGAAAAACATCTTTGATGTACATAGCCGGTGGAAATGGAGTTTACCGATAATCATGTGTTCTTTGAAAAACAACAGAATAAGAGTAATAGGTTGTAAATAAAATGGAAGAAGTATTCAAAAAAGTCTTATGGTATGAAACATAAGTTTACTGTTTTTGAAATATGTGGTAAAAAGAACACTGGGGAATGTTTTTGGAATTCTGATAAGTGTTATAGAAGTGGTAAAATAAGACATAAGGCTCATAATTTCACTCAAAAAGATCAGGTTAATGGAAAAACAAAATCTGATTTACAATCAGTAAAATGTTTTATGTGAAATGAAATGGTTCATTATGATAATATGTGTCCAACGAAGAACACAACAGAGGGAATGCAGATGGACTACAAGAAGGAAGGGGTGGTGAAATACGTTGAAACTACATTAGTAGATGTTAGGCCAACAAATGAAGTAGTATCAGGTATATAATTTTTTTTATCAGATTATGAAAATGTGTTTTCTGATTCAGGGTCAAGAATTTCTTTCATTACAGAGAAGTTTTCTAGTAAATAAGAAATTCCATCTCAAGATATAAATCTTGAAATCATGGTAAAATCCCTGAGAGGAAATGTTGATACAAAATGAAATAATAAGAACTACCATGTTCTTATGTGCAGAAAGAATCTAACTGTATAACTTATTGTTTCTCAATAGTAGTGTTTGATGTTATTTTGGGTATGGTTTGGCTTTCTATTTATCATGCACAGATTGACTATAGTGTAAAAAAGTTTTCTTTTTAGAAAGTATTTCATTTTGTATACTAGACTGAACCCTTAATTTTGATAATATTTGAAGATACTTAGAAACTAGTAAAAGATGTAAATGAATGCTACATTGAAAATATTGTTGGAAACAAATGAACTGTTCTAATAAATGATATGCCAATGGTAAATGAGTATCTTGATGTTTTTCCAGATGTTTTCCTTGGTATAATACTTGATCAGGAAGTTGAATTTACATTTGACATAGTTAATTATGCTAAGACAATTGTAAATCCCCCATATCGAATGGATCAAATTAAACTTTTAGATTTAGTGATTCAATTTCAAGAGTTATAAGAAAAATGGTTCATTAAACCTAGAATATCACAATTGAGGTGCTCCTGTCTTGTTTGTTAAAAGGAAATATGGTTCGAAAGACTTTTCATTGATTATAGAGCATTGAATAACATCACTGTTAAGAAGAAGTACCATTTTGTTCATATCGATAATTTTTTTGATCCACTCCATCGAGCTCAGTATTTTTCAATGATGGACTAGAGGTTGAGGTACCATCAGTTGAAAGTAAAGGATCAGACCTTCCATAGACCTCATTTTATACTAGATAGGGCCATTATGAATTTTAGGTTCTGGCTATTGGATTAACCATTTTACTGTTGTATTCATGGATCTTATGAATCAAATTTTCCATGAGTTCTTTTATATGTTTGGGGATTGTGTTAATTGATGATGTTTTGGTTTATTCGAAAAGTAAATAGGAATTTGATATAAATATAGTGGTTGCCTTGAAAACCATAAAATAAAAGAAGCAACATGGGAAATTTGGAATGGGTGAGTTTTGGTAACAAAAAATTTCATTCCTTGGTCACTTTGTTTCATGAAATGGCATTACAGTTAATCCTACTAAAACAAAAGTTGTTGAAGAATGGCCAAGACCCACTAATATTATCGATATTTGTAGTTTTATTAGTTTGTAAGGTTATTACTATAGGTTTGTTGAAACATTTTCAAAGGTATCTAATACTATGACTATGTTAACTCGAAAAGGTGTTAAGTTAATTTGGACAGATGAATGTGATTATTATTTTCAGAAATTGAAAAGAAAATTGGTGAATGCTCCAGTTTTGGAAATTCCTTCTAGAAATATTTAATTTTTTATCTGTAGTGATGCATCATTGAAAGGAAATTGTTGTCTCCTAATGCAGAATGACCAGGTAATTTCTTATGCTTCACATTATTTAAAAACACATGAATTAATTTACCCTACACATGATTTTAAATTTGTTGTTGTTATTTTTGATTAAAAAATATAGAGGAATCATTTGAATGGAGTAAAATGGGAAATATATACTGACCACAAAAGATTTAAATATATATTTATTTTGAATGAATTGAATATGAGACAAAGGAGGAGGTTTGAATTAATGAAGGATTATGATTACATGATTCATTACCATCTAGTAAAATCAAATAAAGTGGCTGATGCATTGAGTTGGAAATGTAATGCTACATTAACCATGTTGCATTTAGAACAAGAGCCTTTGATTAATTATTTGATGAACTGTGGTATAGAATTTGTTAGTGTAAGAAATTCCTCTGTTTGTTTTAGGTGTCAGTGAAATCAACCCAAGTAGACAGAATTAAGCAAGCAAAAAAATAAGATAATGAGTTACAGAAAAAGGTACAGCTTGTTTAGAAGGGTATCTTACCTGAATATAACATTGGTAATGATTGTGTTTTGAGGTTTGGGAAGATATTTTGTGTGCCTCATGATTTACAATTGAAGAAATATTTGTCATGTGAATCTTATAGTTCTTTGTTTTTAGATCCTCCTAGAAGTATTAAGATGTATAGAGTTCTTCAGGAGTTTTGCTGGTGGGATGGAATGAAAAGTGACATTGCTGACATTACTCTGAAGTGCTTCACTTGTCCACATGTTAAAGCAGACCGATAGTTATAGAAGGGGATCTTTCAGCCTTTACTAGTGCCAGAGTAGAAATGGGAAAAAATCATCCGTGGACATCATTATGGGATTACAAAAGAAATCTCATGGTAATAATGCAATTAGGGTTATTATCGATCGATTGACTAAATATACTCATTTCCTTTCTATTAAAGAAACTATTTCTCTAGATCAACATCCTCAGTTTTATGTTAAATATTCAATAAAATTGTGTAGAGTTCCTCTCTTTATTATATCTAATCATGATCCCAGGTTTACTTATAACATTTCAAAAGGCCTTCAGAATTCGTTGTGTACTGAATTGAATTTTATTATAGATTTTCATCCTCAATATGATGGGAAGTCAGAAAGAACAATTCCGACATTTGAAGATTTTCTACATGCTTGCTCAAAAGATTATTAGGTAAGATGGGACTAATATATTTTTTTCTTGAATTTTCTTATAATAACAGTTTTTATTCTAGTGCGTAGAAGGAACCATTTGAGGCATTATATGGAACAATATGTCAAACTCCATCGTTTTTGAATGATGTTAGTGAAAGGAAACTGATGGAACCAGAATTGGAAGAAGAGATGACAAAAAAAGTTCAGTTGTTTCAGATGCACATGAGAAAATCCTAGAGGCGAAAGAAAAGTGATTTGGATAACCCAGGTAAGGATATTTCTTTTGAGGTTGGTGATCATGTTCTTCTCAATGTTTCTCCATGGAAATGTATGATGTGTCTTCGTGAAAAAGGAAAATTGAGTCTGAGGTTCATTGGACCTTATGAAATTTTTGAGAAAGTTGGATCAGTTTCCAATAGAGTATCTTTTCCTACATGTTTATTCTAGGAACACAATGTTTTTCATGTTTTAATGTTGAAAAAGTATATGCTGGATCCAACTCATGTTTTTAGTCTAGAGGTAGTTCAGTTGTAAGAGAATATTTCTTATGAGGAATAACCAGTCCAGATTCCTAGCTTTATAGAGAATGTGTTGTAAAATAAGGTAATTAATTATGTAAATGTTTTTTTGGAAAAACAATATGGTTGAAGAGGAAACATGGGAATCATAAAATTCTATGATTAAAAAATACACCGATCTATTAGATAAGTGAATAACATTACAGGGACGCAATTTCTAAAATAGGGTAAGGATGCAACATCCCAAGAAAATAAGGAATTTGATATTTTCATATTTATAATATTTTTGAATTAAATATTATTTTATCATTAAATGGGATGTTATGTTTGATGGCATACCCGACACACAACAATGGGTTTTTGTGAAATCTCTTTTTGCACACAGGGATGAGTCATACTTAAAAATAATAATATAATATTATTTTAAATGGTTATTAATGCCAAGCCATTGTATTTTTGGAAATGAACAGAACTAACTAAAAATTTATTATACAGGTTTTTTAAATGTTTTTAGATTTATCCAATAAAATTTAGAGGGTTAAAATTGGAATGACTCCTATTTTATGAACTAATACTCTAATATTGTTTAAAAGGTTGATTTACCACCTTTTGATGGCGAACCATTTTTAAATACTGTCTTTTTCACTTTATATTTTCTGTTGGACAAAATAAAAATCTTCTTTAGAGTCGAGACATTAAAATTTATTTTGGATGAAATTTTAGTATTTTTCTGATAAGGTTCATTTTTTAATTAATAGTTCTAGATAATGAATTTTAATTCAAAATTATGTTTTAATATAATTTATTTATATTTTTAGAATAGATTTTTACTAGTTTTGAAAGTTAAATTAATTTATATTTATACCATTTAATACAATTTTGGTCATTATATGTAATTTTACATTGATTTCTGACATAAACAAGTGTTAATCTTTTGAATGTTATTATTTCTTTAAAACACGCTTATTGGTTTGATAATGAGAAATAATTTTATGTTAATTTTTGAAAATTATTTTTTTTTGAATTTGGAAGAATGGATTCTATATTTGAAATCTAGTGGTCTAAATTTTGTAAATAGGTAACTTTTATTTTTAGACATTATGAATAGTGATGTCAGTCAATATTTTATTTACCATCATTAAAGGGTAAATTTTATAAATAATGGTCAACAATAATATTATAATAGAATTAAAATACTCTAAAATTGGTCCTAAAAAATTTTTATAACACATGTACAATATTGGGCATCCTTTGGTCGACTTGTTGACCCCATTGAGGCACTTGGGAGTAATAATGAAAGTTTATAATAAATGATTTAAATTAATGACAAAAATAACATAAGACTATATTTTTTAATAAACAAATTTTATATGGGGTAATATAAGCTATCTCTTCGACTATTTATATTTCTTTTAAAGATAAAAACATTTCATACATCATGGTAGTTTATTCAAAAATATTATATATTATATAAATAAATTTAATTTTGCCACAATGATGATAAAGTAGTTGCTTCATTAATAAAGGATTCAAATATATTGAATTATAAAAATTAAAATATATTTATTTTGAAACTTTATATCCCATACATGAATTTTAGGGGTAATAATTACTATTATATTTAATTAATGGCTGTTTTTAGAAATACTAATGTTGTTATATAATTTATAAAAATCTTAATATGAATAATTTATAAATTGACAACAATGAGTTTCTAAAATAATTAATATTTTATTAAATGATAAAATTATCCTAAAAATATAAGGTTTGTCCTAATGACATATATGATGTTAAAAATGTCATTAATGATCCATTTTTGTTCACTTGTATTCTTATATTAAATATTCTAACCATATAGTAAGAATATATAAGAGAATATGGTAAACATTAAATTAGTTAAAAAAGGGTTAAATAAAAAATATAAGGATTATAAAATATCCAAAACCTGTTAAATTATTATTTGTTGATTTTTTCCAAATTATGTACCCATTATATATGAATTATATACGTTTTTAACTATTCTAAACCAAAAATCTTTATATAATAATATAATACATTCAAACATTACTAAAGAGCCCCTCCTCTCTCATATAAAAGGCCACCACCCCTAACACATTATTCCCATCTCTCAAGACCCTTGGATCATCCAAACTCTACTCTAGGAAAATCCCTCAATTTCTTATAAGAGATTTACCTTAGTCATAAATCACTTCAAGAAAGGATTTTGGTTCAATCGAGATGGAGTTACCGAATTTAAAAGCAATGTCTTCTCTGAAGTTCTTTTCTTTTATTTTCTTTATCCAACCCAATAATCTCTCTTTATTACATTATTTTATAACAAAACAAGAATATAAAATATACTAGGATGTTTTTATGAGAAGGATTGAAACTACACATACACACACCCCCATCTAATGGATACAAACATACTATTTCAGTGGGCGTCACATTAATACCTCACTAAATGCTGATTGTAAAATTGTCTCCTACCACCTCCCATGGTGGACATTAAAATGGATATGTATTTTTATGTGATACATATTATATTTATATTTTTCTCTATAATTCTGTTTTTTCTCATTTATATCATATCTTTATGGATTCTATACTAGGTAAATGTGAGAATTTCATTTCAGGAACTACAGATTACTACCCCTCAAAAAGATATTTCCCATTCATACCATACATAGAACATATAAAGGATGGATTTAGTAAAATTATATATGATATTATACAAGAATTTTAATATACCTATGTATCATTAAGTTTTAATTCCACTAAATTTTAAATAGAGATGAAAGAAGTGTTCATGCGTACGTACAACTTACTGTCACCGTGAATAGTGCATTACATTTCTTATCTCAAAATGCTATGTACTATTCTAAATAAATATATATAATGGATATATTTGATATATATGATATCTAACGAATTAATATAATTATGGAGATAATTTAATTTTGACCACAAAGACAACTTGTAATTATATGAAGTTAACTTTTGACTCATGTACCAAATATCGAAAAACGACGGTTATTAACTTTAATGATAATTTATTGTTCATAACATGATAATATGTGATATGAAATGAATAATAAACTTGAAAAAAGTTTTTAAGAAAGTATAAATTATATTTAGTTTATTATTCCTGATATTAACGAATGAAATAGTCATGTTAGACTCATTGTAAGGGACATCGTTTCAATCTCCTTTCACTGAGACATATTTTGATTTATACGCAACACTATTTTGTAAGGTGTATAAACCCCTTTTACTTTTCATTTCATTCAATGTGAATCTTTTTCTACATAGTGTTTTAATACATGACAAAGGGAATTTTTATTTTTAACATATGTGGTGACAATGACCATTCCACAACTGTGAGAATTATTTGATATTTGGATTCCTTAACATGTCGTAATGTTTTTAAAAGAAAAATAAATACCATATAATCAATTTACATATTTTGGATTTAAAAATCGTTTTGATAATGGATTTTTTATGTCAATATATTGATATGATTGCAATGTGGTTATGTTATATTTCCTTTATCCTTATGTTATGTGTTATGATTTTATTATTATTCTTGGGTATTTTTTACATATATGAGTGGTTTCATGAAAAAAAATTGGTGTGTGAGTCCGAGATGGCTCTCCAATTTAATGGGTAATGTGAAAAAGTTAAATGAAAATGGTTATCCTAAGAGATTTAGGAGATATTATATAATAGGAATTCCAAATGTTACACTTACCTAGCTAGGAAAGCTACAATTTAAGTATGTTCTAAAGGCCACAAGTAACCTTTATGATTTATGATTTCTATGTGTCTTTCAGAAATATTATGATTTCATGCGGTATATTAAAGAGCATATGATTTGTATGTATAGACATATTAATATATTATTTATTCATTTTATAACCACTACGGATATTTTTATACTCATCCCATGTTTTTTAAATGTTTTTCACAAGGTATACTGTAGTGTAAGAGAAATTAATAATTCAAGAAGATCTATATAAAGAAAAGAATTATATTTTTCTTTTAAGAGTTATTATTTTATGAAAAATACATATTGACCAGAAGTTTCTAGATTTCAATTTTTGAGATATATTTTAATAGTTATGACCTAATTCTCTAAAACTATATACCTAAAAAAGATCATCAATGTGAATTATTAAAATATTTCAAAATTATGTAATGTTTAAGGTTGGGGCCTTATAATTAGAATTGTATTGTCACTGACTAAAAATTCTAGATCACGCATGAGATTGCAAGCATACTATTTTGAACGAATATGAGATTTCATTATCTTTTTTCGAATGACTATAACCTTCTCCACTATTTATAAATTTATCTTATGTCCCAATATCTTTCTCTCTACTACTTCATTACCCCACTTTAGAGAAATACATTTGTAAGAAAACTAAATTAATTGATTTTTTTTTCTTATTCATATTTTATAACCAATGAAAAAAATATCAATTTATACTCTAGGTTTTGAATTGTTCTTTTAGACTGGCCATATTTCTATGGTTGATATGTTGTGTAGAAACTAAAATATATATCAAGAGTTTGATGATGAAATTTCTAAATCATTTTGGTAAACTAAAAATCCCAATCATATATAATTTAATTTGGTACTCCATGAAAACCTACCACATTATTAATGTATATTTTGGTAAACATATCCAATGATAAATATTATATTCTATGAATTATGTGTATTAAATTTTTAATCTGATCGAATACAATAGAAAATTACAACATCATCATTAATAGGATAAACCCTCATGGTTATGAGTAAACCTAAACATAGGGCCTCAATGTGTATAATAATTCCTCTAAAAATAACTTTTTCACTATATACAAAACTAAACTGTTGAATTTCCAACGATGTATCATAGAATGCCTTTAATCCTAATAAAATCCCATCACACAAAACCTCAAAAGGAGTGATTATGGATGTTAACTTCATCATCAACCATAAACTAGTAACCCCATGATACTATTCATAAATCATAAGATAATATTACATGGATACATGAATATATATACAACATCTTCCATAAGTAAATTCACCCTTAATCCATTATATCATTTCTTATCTTACAAATAATAATTTTATTAGAATATTTGGTAAATTCTTATGTTGATAGAATATCAAATATGATTCCAATATTCTAATATCCATGTAGAGGGAGATAATAACATAAAAACATCCCAAAATGATGAATAATGAAATTTTCATTATCAACATTCATTAAGAATGTAAAATTAAATTACTAATTAAGGTGGGGAGGTTATATATTTCTGAATTATTGAGATTCACTTCTTCAATTGTGATTGTATAAGATTTCCCATTGTCCATTGCATTCATAGGTTTGTATTTCATCATTTAAAAAACTACTTACTTCTATTCAAGTAATTAGCTTGATACTTTTTCCCATATTTCTTGCAGGCTTACAACTATAATTTCTTTCTACTATTTTATTTTTCATAAGACATGATCTTTCTTTTCATATGAAAACCATATTAAGGGTGGTAATATCTAATTTTCTTTTTAAACCTCACTGCAAATAAAATGAATTATTCTTTGAAATTAATGTCTCTTATATCCAAGACCTTTTAAGATATGGTTTTATGCCACCAATGAGTCTACCAAATTTTATTTCAGGGTTGATGATTAAACCAGAATCTTACCTTTCATAGATCATAAAATTATATCAATAAGAACCAAGGGATTTGTCTTTATTTTTCTTATGTTCTACAAATTAATTCTCCTTATTTTTTCACAGAATATAATGAAAATTATTACCGAGAAATATCCCATTTAACTCTTCCCATTCTATAGATTAAATTTCTCCTAAATCCCTTGTATTCTTAATTAGAGTACATCATGGATTCATTTCACCTTCTAATTGATAAATATAGAAAATTAATTTTTTATTCTCCAAACACTGAAAAAAAGTAAATTCCATTTCAGTGGTACTAATCCATTTCTAAAATACTAGTGGATGATTAGAACAACTAAAAGAAGATTGATGTTGCCTCCTGAAGTGCTCTATAAAATAATTTTTATCACATTTTATTGACTATTATTTCAATATGATTCTTATATTTATAATGTTTTTTGATTATATAAAAAATACCATTCATTCTAGGAATCAATAAATTTGGTTACTCCAGATGAGAATCAATACATTTTCTATCAAACACATCATGAACACAATTAATTTGGGTTCTAGCCATCAAAAAAACCAAAATAATAGTTTTTGTAATAGTTATCAAAGAGAGAAAGCACATAATCATGAATAATAACTCATAACATGTCAAATTCATAAATTTGTTTAACATATGATATCATAGGTCTATCCTAGGATATTTATTGTCATCGTCTATTTAAATCCTTCGTAATGGTTCGTAAAATATTTGGTAATTTCATAAGCATATATCCTAAGAGTGTAAAACAAGGTATGAAATAATGAAAATACTTAGGAACCAGGTGATTATTGAGTACATCCCAATGCACTCTTTTTATAGTTATTAACCCTAAGTACCTCTCTTATAGATAGAGATCCACTTATATCCTCCAAACAAGGATGATTTTTCCAGGAATCCATTTTCTATATCCTTTACAAAATATTAAATACATTTTCCCACATGTTGTATCATCTTTATACTTATCCTTAGAGGCATACCAAGTCATATCATAATAAATAGACCTAGTTATATCACTAATTTTTAATCATTGTATTTTCTAATTTTTAACTAAAAATTTCTTCTTATACCAACTATAGTGGCCCATTATTTTTATAAATAGATATTATATCTTTTTAGATGAATATTAAATACCTTACACAAGAACATTAATATTGACCATAATATTTTATTGTTTTGGGATAATAGGTACACAATATTTTGATTTGAAAATCTATATCTAATATCTCCCACAATAATAATCTCAATAATTACTTCTCTTAGGAATACATTACCTAGACCCATATTCGTAACCATTGGAAGGAAATATATGAAAGGGTCAGGTATGATGCTCAGTAAGGGTAAACATAATATATTTAAATCATTGACCATATGAAATTATAATATAAGAATAATGGTATACAATAAATAGAATAAATTTTAATGTTCATACCCAAACTATGATAGATCATAAACAGGTGTCTGGGCATAAAACATTAACATTTATTAAAACAGGTTCCATAAGTGTAATGAATCATCATAAATCAATCTCTAATGACAAAATAATTTAATAAAAGTGTGTACCCATCATAAATACTAAAAAACATTTCATATGGAATGGTTATCTAAAAATACCATCAATATAGTGGATCATGATAAATCACAAGGTATCCATTATAGAATATGTCACACAAAGTTCCCATAGTGGATCAAGACCATCCACTAGATTTCCATTTTTATATCGTGAGTTATAAAGATTTATAAAATGATTTAGAGGGAGATGTAGGTCCAATACAACCCATATTCAAACCATATTTATCTGTGCGTCAATATTATAGAACAATCATCAAATCATACCACATGTAATGAAATGGGTTTCATAAACATTATATCATTACATCTAGAAATGATATAGGTTCAATAATTATTTAAAGACATCATCAAAGCGTAACCTTTGGAAAATAAAACCTATTTCAAATTAATTTTATCATGGTATAACTGATAGAATAGAAATAGATTTCATAAACATATTTTCCATATAAACAATTTAGATAATGAATTATAAGGGCATCCTTGGTTTATATCGCCATTAATGTATATGTCACATAAAATGATATAATCTTAGATGGAAAATTATTTTGAAATATCATTGAAAGCATTTCCTGATGAAATTCTCATTTCAATGAAAATAATTTTTTAAAAAATAAATCATTTCCAAAATTCTTTTCATTACATAAAACATTGAAAACATACAAAACTATCTTCAAAAACATTTTAAAACATTTCATGACTGAAATTTCCTTTCATATTTGAAAATTTATTTTTAAAGTATAAAACACGTTCATAATTATTTTCACATTGAAATAATTTATTTATAAAATTAAATATTAACAAATATTAAGGAGATATGATTATTTGAAATGAACATTTTAATATTGAAAATTATGTTTTTAATAATTGGGAATATGTGATATCAAGAATAATATTCATATGATGCATGTTAAGAAAATTGATTTTTTTCAAATTTTTGGTTAAATAAAAATAAGAATTGTTGGTAAAAAAACATTAATAATACATTCAAATATTTTAAATAAAATTAATCATGGGTAAAAATTTATTTGATAAATAATTTTTAAAATGTTAAAAATATTGTTTAAAACATTTTATAAATCATGGTTTTCAAAGTGAAACGAGTTTTCGATCAAAGAGATAAATAACAACAAATTTTCTAAAAAACTTTTTTTGAATGTTTGGATGCATAAGGGGAGGAAAGGTGAGAGAAAACATTTATTATCATGAAATATAAATAAAATAATAAAATTTATGAGAATTATTAAGAAATAGATTATAATATTTTGTTATTGGAATCATTATCGCAAACAGTCTCAATAAATGGTGAGACTGTAATATAAAATATTTACCACATTGGAAACTATGAAATGAGGAAACATGAAAGAAAATCATTAAATGAATAATAGAATATCATGATGGTAAATAAATTATCGAAATTATTTTTCAAAGGGTATGTATATAACGTTTTAAAGGAAAATAGGTTCATAACCTAACATATGTCTCAAAGAACGAAAATTGAGACAAAAATCACTTACCATTTTTTTATCTATTAAATAATAAATTCCATTGAAGAGAGATTGTAAAAGGTATATTTAAAAAAATAATAAGTATTTAATAGAATCATCATTATATATATATACACGTGTAGTATATACACCACATAAAAAACAAGTTTTGAATATTGGTTACATCTAAGAAATGTTAAAAAGTGAGATAATAATATCTTACCTTATATCTTGACATCATTATTAAAAACTCAAAAATAATGTATAATAAATATATATTTATTTAAATTATATTATATGACCACATATATATAATTCCATATATAATTTACTTAAAAAAATATATTAACCGTTTATTAAAAATTCTATGTCAATGTCACATCTCTTGCAATAACTACTTTTTTCTCATATAAGTTTTGATCATATATTTTTTATTTGATTAATTTGTTAACGGTTCAATCATCTCTATACATTTACCCTCATATAGATATAATATATATTATTTATATATTTATTCAGATTAATCCATAAAATTTAGAGATTGAAACTAAAATACACCATTCCTTGTGATAGTTGGCAATACGTATGCATGAACATAGTTTCCATTTTTTTCAAATAAAATAAAAAAAGGAACATAAATAATATATTAACATTCTAGAATTATATTTATGTTATATATATTACATAAGTTCATTAAATACATATTTATTTCTATCTATGTAAAGCATGAACGAATCACATCACTTCATGATGTAGTAGTCCCCCATATATAGGAATTATGTTATCGTATTCCCATGAAATTGAAAGTAAAAAAATTAAAATGTTATATTATGATTCCATGATAATATTAATACCATAAATATTTTTTTTCAGAATTTAAAGAATCATTATTAAAATCCAAGAGGGGTGATATTTAAAAATGATTGACATCAGTTCAAGGGGTGATGGTCCTCCAAAAAAATGATTTATGATTTGAAAGAGCAGTTTATCGAAGATGAGATGGTTTTATGTCATGAAATCATCATAAAACAATTTTATTATATTTAATATTTAATATTTTTTATATCATCTTGGATTAAAAATAATTGATGGAGATGGCTGAATAAATAAAAAAATTCCCGATGAATAATGTTACTTCTTCCCCAACTAACCTCCTTAGGTTTTTACCAAAGCATTCTGAAATTGTATTTATGAAAAAATATGTCCCCTTGAATGAGAGGAAGGTATTTTTTTAATTGTTGTAGCAGGTTTTTGTTTAACCAAATTTCATAAGAGGAGTGAATAAGTGAGGCTATCGAGTTCTATTTTATAATAAAGAGTGTAATTTTTTTAAATACCAAAAAATACCCAATAATAGGAGGTTACTATCACCTCATGAGGATCAAAATTTGACACATAATGGTGGATATGATTATTTTTTATTTCCAAGCTACTAGAAAAAAAATTTAACATATTTTAAACCTGTCATTCCACCGCATCTTTGTTTTACTCACTTTTAATACTTTAACTGTCACCATGGTAACTAGTCTTTTTTTACCTTAGGTATTTAACACTTAAAGGAAAAAAATAAAATGATAATTATTTGAAAATTTAAATAAAATTATTATAAATATTATACTAAATTTATAATATAATAATTTATTTTTTAAAAAATTAATTTTAATAGAATATCACATCACGTGAAAACCCACGTTTAAACCTTCATCGTGATAATTATGTTTATCTAATTTCACTAATTATTATGGTCAAAAATAAATCTCAACTTATTATATACTAAAAAATATTATGTTAGAAAATATGGCAAATTATTATTTTTTGAAATCATCTTCAGTTTATTTGGAAAATTAAAATTAAAATTAAAATTAATCTCACAGATGTGACAAAAATATGGTGTTTTAATGTGAAAGAATTTCAGAATTTTGTATAGTTTTTTAATAAAAATTCAATACAAAAATATTTGAAAATAAATACAATGGGATTATTAGATATATATTTGAACTAATTTTATTTTATTACTAATGTAAAGTATAATTTGACATTGTAAATAAGTTATCTGAAAAGGAAATTTACCATTAAAATTCAGTGATTATCATTATTCATCTAAAAATTAATATTTTAAAAAAAATATATCATATTAACATCAAGATAATTTAGATATTATTATTTCAAAAAATAAATTTTATTTTAGGAGAAAAACTTTTCTAAAGTATAAAAAAATTGATGTTATCATTTCCCACAAAAAGAAAAAAAATTAATTTTTTATAGAAAATATTATTCTCGAATCAGACAATGAGATAATTGAATAAGATATATATTTTTTATAAAAGAATTATAATTATTATTTTAAAATTATTTATCAATATTATTATATTTCTGTTTTATGGATATGTTATTACAGATATATTTAAAAAATATTAATAATATATAATAGATTTTCTAAACATAGTGTCACCTATAACGAAAGATAAATTCTGTGTAGTGTGTAAAAAAAGCTAATTTACATGTTTCATATAACACAATAAATCAAATGAATTTAATTTATTTGAAAAATAATTTATAATTCTATCATAAAAAATTTATTTTCCCATCAATTCATTTCTTATATCCAACCTTTCCAGGCTTTTAAAACAAATGAAACACATTTTGTTGTCGAGATAGTCCCCACACGATGCATGAACAATAGTATCTTTATTAATGTATTTGTATATGAATAAATAAGTAAAAAACCTAATCATAAAAACATTAATGACTATAAATGTTAATAATAACATTACATAATATTGTTAATAGTAAATTTGAAAGATGATAAGTAACAAGAAAACTAATCAGTTTATAATACTCACATTAGGTACATGAATTTTTTTATTGGAATCATCCTTAGAAATGAAGGCTATGAGATAAATAATGGTGGTCAAAGTATTTTTATAGTTGATGTTTTTTATATAGTAATAGAATAGGGATATAAGTTCCAGATGAAACTAAATTTTTAGGCGTTCCTTGATGGGGTGGTGGGGGACCCCATTTATAAGTGGTGAGAAAGTCATTTTTATAAATATATCAACTTAATATAAATGTATGACATTATAAACAAGTCATGTGGCTCTAAAAATTGTGAAAATGGATTATGGAACAGATAAGGTAGATTTAAACATTTTTTACTCAACATTAGACATGAGACTATAATGTCTCATGCCCTTTACAATATTAAATATAAATTTTTTTATTTTTGTTTTAATATAGGTTACTATTTTTTTCCCATAGTAACATAAAATTTGTCAAAAAATTATGTGATCCTAATTATATAATGTGAAAAAATTAATCAAAATTTTAAATCCATTTTTTGGATCCAATTTCTATAAATTTTAAAAATTAAATTTAATGTGTAATCTACACTTTTTTTTGAGAAAATATTAATTGAGTTATAAAAGAATAAAAATGGATTTTTAAATATTAATTTATATTTAAAAAGTATAATATTACATAAAAAATTACTATTTTTCCAATAAATGTGCTTAATAAATTTCTTTCAAAATAATTATTCCATTAAAACTGTAATATTAGTAAAATAAGTATATTGCAATATTGGACATTAAATAAATTTTTTTTTAAAAAATATGAAAAATTAGTCTTAATAAAATATCAATATGATTGATTAAAAAATGATTCCTATTTTCTTTAAACAAAAATTGCAACATTATAAAAATTTTTATTTAAATATAACTATGACTAGAGTCTCTTGAGAGTGTATATTGGATGATATTTCGAGATATAGTGATTACCATCTACTATAGGGTCTCAGGTATTACACTTATAAACGAAGATTTTATATTATGATATCTTTTAAAATATCATGGGTATTAATCAATATATTGGAATGTCACCCATTTTTATCTAAACATAAGTATCATCTATTATGATTTTAAATAAAATTATGTAATAAAATTATATATATAAATACCCATTTTAGAAAATTAATTGAAAGAAGAAAGAAAGGTTAATCATGTTCTATTATAGTGGGAATATATATGAATATATTGGATTTTTTCTATCATTGATATAAAATATAATGATTCCAATTTTATATGTTTTGGTTTATCAAATTTTGATCACATCATCATTATAAAAAAACATAGGATTCTTTATTCTCTTATATATTTATATTTTTTATATTTTTTAAAGATTATGATATCGAAGTAGGCCAGGAAGGATAATATTAGTAGTGAACTAGACATATAACTATTTGAAAAGCTACCAATATGGTTGGGGTGGTTCATGTTGTGTATTAAAGACATTACATCTTGCATTTGATCACTTTCCTGATTTGTTTCTAGATTATTTCATTAGGGTTCCAATTAAATGGGAGATTGAATTTTTATTGGGTTATTTCCATGTCTAAAATAAATTTATATTCCACATTATTACTTGAATCCAATTGATCTTGGGGCATTAAAAAATTAACTAGATGATAATGAGGCCAAGGGTTACTTTAGACCCTATACTTCTCTTTGGAGTGTATTATTCCATCTCACTGAGTAGGGTGATGGAATTATATAATTTTGTTTGTAATATCAAATGTTTAACAAAATACATACATGTTTTTTTATTATATTTTGTTAAAAAGAATACTATAATAGACTACATGCAACAAATATAACTATAACTTTAAAATGAATTATTACACACTATTAAAATATTATTATTAAAATATGATTGTTATAATGTAGACATGGTTGTGATGTGTATGAACAGAGTTAACCATATTTAAAATATATTTTGAAAAATTTTCCTTATTAATATTTATGGATTAATTACTATTTAATAAAAACTCACTTAGAATTGACATCATTTTAGATAAAATGAAATATTTTTTTAGAAAAATGATTTATGTTTGCAGTGTATTTGTTATCAAATTAATTTTTTTGTCACTATATATTAATGATTTAAAGAACTTTTATTGATTATAAATTTAATGAAATAAATTAATATTCATTTTATAATTTTCACTTGTTAAAGAATTAACATATATTCGTTTTATACTTTATAATTGAATTTTCTTTAAAAATGGTTCTCCTTGCATTTTGTTCGTGGACATTTGAAATAATTTCTACAACTTTTATAAATTTAATTTAATAACTTTTAATAAATTTTGAAATCAAAATGAAAAAGTAATCATAAAATAAATTTTTGTTAGTTATATTAAAAGGATTATTTTTAGGTAAATAGTTAAAAATACAATTTTTAATAAATAATACCTATTTTATTGTATCTTAATGACAAAAGAAAGAAGTAAAATATTTTGAAAAAAAATTATATATAAAATATGCAAGTAAAATTTAATATAATTATTTTAAAAATATATATTTTAACTTTTAAATCTATATTAGACATTTAGAAAATCAATGAAAGGTTTTTACTCAAATAAAAACAGTTTTCAATGCATCTCCAATAAACTTGTATTATTCAGTTAAAATTCAGTTCTATATTAGCTTAAAAGTAAAATTAATATCCTTTATTAAATATAATTAAATTAATCAAATGGTAATTGACATTATATATTAATTTTAAAAAATTATTTTTATAACAAACAATTCTTCGAGTTCTCTCAAATTATATTCAAAATAATTTTTTTTTTAAATTTTAGAAATTAAATCATAGAAAGAGGATTATGTTTTGGGAGTAGAAAAATCATATTACTTAATAAGGTTAATTTAATTTTTCTTCATAAGAAATAGTTATAACTGCAAAAGTTTATATCCATGGTAAAATGTAAAATGAGTTAAGCATAGAAAAATTATGGGATAAGGTACCAAAATGAATCAAAAAAATTAATTTATTCATTAGATGTGTATATATAGAATAAAATCATCCTATATTTTAAAATATTACCTTGGGGTACCACATTATATTAATGGAAATAATTAGATTATTTTATGATTAGCGTAATTACAAAATTTCACACTGTCTCACATCTTATGTTGCCATAATATAGATATAGATAGAAATGATATAATAATGAATATAGATGGTGAAATTTATTAATAATAACATATATTTTTTATATTATTTTATTTTTAATTCTCATTAATTAAAAAATTACATATAAATTTTAATAAAGGCCGACACAACAATTATTAAATCAATTAAAACATTAGATAAATATTTCAGAAAAAAAGTAATAGTATTTTTTGGATGAATTAAATTATTACCATAATTTAATAGAAAAATATAATGTTTATGTTTTTTTGAGAGGGTCTGTATTATAGTTAAATATTTATTTTGATTCCTTCAAAGGAAACATTGTCAGTTGTAAAGAAAAATGATTTTAACTTGTATTTAATGTCAAATAAACTATATTTAATCATTATTTATACATAAAAATATAATATTTACTCAATTAGATATAAAATATTATATTATATCATGAAATATCCATATATGTACAACTAGGAATTTTTTATAATATTTCCAGGAACCTTAGAGATTGAAAAATTTACTACAATGGTTATGGTAAAAATGGATTAATTTAGGGGTTAAACTTAGATATAAGGTCAAAAAGTAAACATAAACAATTATAAATTTTATTGTATGAATTAAATAAGATATTATCCTATTTATATTTATATATATATAATTTTTGACCCATTTTATATGAGTTATTAACATATTATATGTTAATATTTCTTATATTTATAATATTGCAAACCACCTCATTTATAAAAAAGAACCTGAAATCCTCTATTACTCACAACTATTGGAGAATATTTCTCAAATTTTATTCTATAAAATACAATAGAAACCTTCCTACCAATTTTATACTGGAATTTAACAAAAAATAATAGTCTATAAGTATTAAGGTGTAATATAAATGAGGTATCTCTGGGAATATGTATAAACATTAACAAAGTGTTTTCATTTTTATTTCCTCTTCTATAACCTTAAAATATTATATAACCTCTCTCATAATATATATATATATATATATTAAATTTAAATAAATTTTATAATGTTGAAATAATAAACTTCATTCAACCGATTTCAAGTAATAGTATATGAAAACATCACCTGTGTGTATGTGTGGGAAACAACCTCAACAAAGCAATGAATTAAAATTTCCAACATCATTTACTATGTCTATTTATAAAGAATTAATTAATGAATTTATAATAATTTTATGAGATTATTATCTCCCTTAAAATATAATACATTATTTTTCATTTAACTACATTAAATTTGTTTAATGATATTAACAACCTTAATAGCTTTCTTAACACACAACACTGATCAAGAAAAGAAATGTGACATTCTGTAAAAATATAATTGTTTAAATGTGGTCCTTATAGCATATATTCTAAATTTATTTTATTCATAAGAATAGAAATATTATGAAAAATTTTATAATATTTTATAAAATGAAAATTTATTGCTTATTTCATAATAAATAAGTATTGATCTTTTTATAAAGTCACATTATGCTTCATAAATATGTTTTTTCTTCAAAATAGAATATTACATCCTTTTTACATGTAAATTTTAATTATTCTATACAATTTTTAAAAAATTTATTTCATGAAATTAAAATTATTTTGTAAATCGTCATTTAAAAATTTTCGTAGTGAATTGTTTTGGTATTTTTTCAATATTAAATTTTATGTGAATATTAAAAAGTATATATTTTTTAAAAATGTTATTTATTTTAATTTGATTAGTTATTTTAAATGTAAAAATATTTATTTAAGTTGATATTTAAGAAATATAATTATAACTTAATAATAAATTATATAGTTAGTTTCATGGTAATCATTATTATACTAGATTTTGTTATAAGATTATTTTATTATTAAAAACAAATTTTTCAAAAAACAAATTATGTACGCAATGTCTTTTTTTCATTATAAATTAAATAAAAAATTATTTTTTAACGATTTTAATGATATTTATAAGTTATATATATGATTAAATATTTTTCATTAATATTATAGTTTTTATGTTAATGATAATGAAACTATATAACAATTCATGGTTTAAAATGTCAACTTCTAAAAATAGGTTTTCAATTCATTTTTCACAATTGTTTTAAAATTAATTTCTTCCACTTAATGAAATTAAATTTTATTAGTTTTATTTCATACTATGAATCATGTTTTAAAAGTATTTTAATGAGATCACACTAATTTTTGGTCAAAATGATATTAAAAAATAGAAAATTCGATTCCACATTGATGGCTAAAACATGATTACCTAGTGGGGATGTTTAAACTAAGAGATAAAGCAAATAATTCCATATAAACATCCATATATGTTATTATTGTTCAGTTATTTAGAAACCTTATTATCTTAACATAAAATAATTTTCCACATGGACGAAATATACAGGAGAAATACATTATTTGTATTTAAATCTTCATGTAATTCAATGGGTGTGATCTCCCTCACATATAAAAGTTTACATCATCTCCTCCACTATTCATAAAGTTATAGAAATATAGCCCAAAAACTACTATCCCAAATATCATTCAGGGTTCCTTATGTTCATCTTAAATCATATGGTCTTCTACTAAGACCAATCCTTTAATGCTTAAGGTGTTTTCCAAAATATTCCACTCACGGAATAGGTATAAATCTCAAACAATGTATTTCAATTTTATTAATTATAGGAAATTATCTGACCCTATGGTATGTATAATAAAATAAATTATAAAATATAATATATATATATATATATTATTTTGATGGTGGAATAATCAATTTACTCCTCCTTTCTGTCAAATGTGAAATGAAATTATCACTCGTGTGTCTATGTGGACCATCGCCACCACATAGTGATATGATTGATTTTCTATCATCATTATAAATTTATGGATATTATAAATGATTTAATAAATATATAATATATTTATGATATATTAATTATTATTTTATAAAAAAATATTATTTATCATTCATTATTGCTTTTTGTTAGAAAAAAAAATCCACCTTTAGGCGTATATATGGATAACTGTCTCCATTAAGAGTTCAATTAATTTTCTATATTTATATCTTAGGGGTGGTTAATAATATCTACATAATGAATATATGATATATTTATTGTATTTATTAAGACACTAGATATTATGGAATCACGATCAATGTATAATGATATGACTTTTTTAAGGGAAACAAACATGGAAAACTAATTTGTTAACACTCGAAACCATTGATTTTTATAAAGTATTATTAAAAAAAGTGTGTTAAAATGTTATTAGGGGATCATATATTTATATATATATATATGTTTCTATGTGTGTTTCTTTTAGTGTGTGTGTGTCTGTCTACCATTTGTATAATTATAATACTTTAATATTAATCGTAAAAAATATTATAGTGCATACAAAGAAACTTGTACTCTAGGTATGCATTCTTCAACTCAAGACTATTTTAGTGTGAAATGTTTGATGTTAGGAACCAATTAATTATTATATGTTGTATATACTACAACGTTTAACATTTATATAATGGATTAAATTAAATTTATCTTATTTAAATTTTCAATTAAAAGTATTTCCTCCAATGTTTTTTATTTAAAAGATATTGTATTTGTAAGGTTTTATCATCTCAAATTTCATTATTTTACCAAACAATTTATTTTATAAGGCGTATCTACATTAAATTTGATATATTTTATAATAAATATATTGTTTTTATTTTTATTCAATTTTTTTTTGAAATCATTTCATTGATGGGATTTATAACTTTAAGTGTTTCCAAAGTTGTAAGAGATTTATTTCATTATATCACAATTTACAAAGATTTAATATGCTTAAATTTATGGAAGTGAAATTATATAAAATAGTTAACATGTGTATTATATATTTTATTCTACTATGGTTACTTATTGAAGTATTTTTTCCTTTCACTTACAAATCTCTAAGTAAAAAATGCTTTGGGAGAATTTTTTTAAGGAAGCTTTTCTCTATTTTCAATTCAGTCAGGAATATTTTTTTCCATGTCCATATTTTCATAATTTTTTTCACATTTTTTTTAAATATTATTGAAAGATCAATTAATGTCATTTTTTCTCATTCGTAAGCTTATATAATCTGTATTTAAATGAATCTTATTTCATGTTTTAGAATACGATACATTTGAATTTTTATATAAAATGTATTTAAATGAAACTTTATTCATTTTTATCATTCTTTAATGTTTCATAATAAGATAATTTTCCTGATTTTATGATATAATTTTAAATTTTTTAGGAATCTATGGTTGGAGGTTTCACAATAACCCTTAATTTTTAGGCTAAATATTAATGGATTTTAGTAATTAAAGGGTGACCATAATGTGATCTCAATCCCAAAAAGGGTATACAAGAGGTTATCCAATCCATAAGTAGGTACATAGGTGGTTATACATATCTTAACTGGTGAATAATTTCATGGTGGGTAGCCTAGAAAGAAGACTTTTATGATTATGATTATGCCACACTTCATGTCACTCCTTTTCAAATTGATATTATGTCAATATTATCCTCTCAGGGATAATATTATTTGATTACATTATGAATCATGTCTTTTAGAATTCAATGATTTATGAAATGACTCATGATTCTGATATATGTATTGTTGGGTATTATTTTCAAATGTAAATATAATGTTCTTTTACCCTTATTTTCATGTGTTGGTAAAAACTATTTATCGATTGATATTTCTATTTTTTAGCCTTACAAACCATATAATAACAATCTTTATTAGGTATTCATTTCCCCAGGATATGATGAATGGTTTTAGGTTTTCATTTTTAATAACGATACTAATTTTGTTTATGTTATTGGGAGATTTTGTAGATCATTCATTTTCTTGTTTTTCTATATCAATATTTACAAAGAAACTAAACCATTATTATTGTAGAAAGTATTGTAATTATATTTAATGAATATTAATCTAATTATATGAAATATTTATTTATACATGATTTGGTTAATGACATACCTTCTTACCCATTATATTATTTAAAAAATCATAATATCGATAATATGTTTGTATGGGCTACCAATTCCATGAAGCGATGTGATTTGCTATCATGATTATCTCATAAGGATATTCATATGGATGAAAATAATTAACCCATTTAAATTTTATAAATTCTTTTTTATTTTTGATAATTAATATGTAATATAATTTATATATTTTATACTCACTAGAAAAATGAAAACAATATTTATGTGTATGAACAGACTCCCTTCTCCCAGAAAGAAAGTTCTTCAATTTAAATTAAAGGCTTAAATGAATTGTTATAAAAGTATATTTAATGTATAAAAATAATAATTATAAAACTTTTATGATTTTGGATAAAATTAAACCATGAAACTTTGGACTACGGTCACAACCCCATTATTATTTAGAAGGTTATAAACCACATGACCTGAAAAACTCCATTGTGAAGATAAAATCTTTTGAAAAAATATAATACATTATAATAACTGAAAAAAAGGATTATGAAATGAGAATAAATATTAAAAACTTTTCTTATATAAGAATATAATTAATATAATTTTTCTATTTCAGAAATAAAAGGATATACATAGAGAATTTGAAGATTAGGATAGTTATTTTTCATTAATATTTTGTTTTGATTTCGGTAGATCATTTTCTCCCTATAAATTATTCATAATAAATATAAATATTTATTTTATCATATCCAAATAGTGATTTAAATTCAAAATAAAAAAAAAATTTTATTTCATTACAACTATTTAATAGAATATCTTTATTTTTTATTATTTTTGGATTTTTTAGAGAAAGTATAAAATGATTATCTTATTTATGAATGTGAAAAGAATGAAGTTTTCTAAAACAAGGATGTTATTCTTAAAAAAAATTAAATAAAATTTATTCATTCTATTTCAACGAATGTATTATTTTTTTGATCTTCTATAAATGTTTTTATATATTTTTTAAATGAAAAATTGTTTTTATCATGATATTTATATAAAGACTAAAAGTGTTTGTGACAATATGTTAAATAGTTTATTTTACGATATGTTACTATGTAAATGATATATTTTTATTTATTGTTTATATTATGGTGATAATAAATTTTTTGATGATGGGTGAGCTCAATATAGCTCATGATGATGAGTAAGATGGATATAGCTCTACAATGCATTTGGTAAAGTGATAGAGTTAATTAAAACTAATTTACTCATATGGGATATGTCAAAATTAACCTAGTGAGTAATTCAATTTTGGAGGGTTTTATGAATATGATTTCCTAAGAAAACAACATTAATTTTATATGACATAATTTTTTTATAAAATCTTTTGATCCCAATGGGTAAAAAACATTCTAATTTTTTAAGAATGTTTATGACCATTTTAATGGCTAATGGAATATTTTTCAAGAGAAATAATTCCATTGGTTATTATATTTTTATGAATCCCTCATGATTACATTTTTATTCATTATTACTCATGAAATTTTTATTGAAAAATCATTATGAAATAATTTTTATTTATTGTGTATGTAAATAAATATTTGATCCAAATTATTTTTATTTAAAATGAAAATGTTTTTATGTATTTAATTGTTTTTTAAAATTAATAATTAGTTTCCATTAAAATTATGTTCTTCATTGAGATTTCTTTTCATCCAATTTTTAAGAATTTTTTTCACAGTTGTTAGGTTTTTATAGGGAATATACCAAGGTTACCAGTGACATGTCTTGAATGAACAAAATGTGTCCTGAATGAAATAAAAATTTCAATATAGGGCCATTTCTACCCGAAAAATGTATATTGAGGTAAATTTTCCACTTTTTGATGGGTTTGATATGTAATTTTTTTCCTAATTCTATTAATCTATAAACCAAAATTATTATGGTGAAGTAATAATATTCAATAATTTCTGTTATACACATAATTATTGGTTTTAAATGGACGAGTAACATATAATACTATTACAATTCAAAAATAAATATTTATTTCCATAGTTCAATTATTTTTTTGATGAAATTTATTGTTTATTTTTTAATGATTCATATGTGGTGTAGCTTTTATTAGATTTTTTTCAAGGAAAATGACATTCTAAAGATGAATTATTGAAGATAAAATGTTTTCTCTGATTATCTTATAGAGAAATTCAGGTTAAATAATTTCCCAATAGAATATTAGATATGATGAATAAGATATTTTATACAGTCTAATAATCCACTATGATTATCATTGGGGTTGATATTATTGTGTATTCAAAACACCAAGACGAGCATGTTCAACATATCATGATTGTCTTAGATTATTTATAAGAGTGTTGAATTAGAGATAAAATTTTGAAATTTTGTTTCTGTATTTGGGATGTTATATTTCTTGGGAATTTGGTTTCCTAATCATGGTTCCCATTATACTCTAAAAATAATGATTTTGTTATGGATTGGTAAGAAATGAACTATACTTTTCAAATTTGAAAATTTTTCTTCCCCAAATATGTGTGTTATGTGTTTTCAAAAATTTAAAATATATTATATAGTTAACCTTAATATATATAAAAAATATCATATATAATATGAATTAAACAAATTCTAGCTTATACCATAAATCTATATCCTTATATATAAAGGGTTAACACACTCAATTAAATGAAAAATAACATAGTAGGATAACAAAAAACTATAAATAACATACGTCAGATATTAAAATACATAGGATTGTTGTATCCAAGTACTATCATGATCATTAAAAACACTGTATGTAGAAAAAAATTCTAAAAACGAGATCATAATTTTTGAAAATGAAATTTAATAAAATCTAAAAAAACCGACCAAATAAATAATGATGAAAATAAGGGGAATTGAATCATAATAATTATCATACTGTTGGTGTATTAACAAACCATTAGAATATTTACTCATAGCCAGCATAATAAAATTAATGACGAGATAATTATAATTGCTAATAATTATTATTTATAATAGTTTAATTATTTAAATATAAATATTATAATTCTATGAAGTTATTTTTAAAATTATGTAACCTAAAAAATGTTAGAATAAATATTATTAATGTGTGTTTTAATATATATAGTAAACTAATAATTGTTTATAAAATTGAAATATTATATTATCTATATTTATTATGTACTTTTGATAAAATTTATACCATTTCATGAATTATAATTTTTAAATTAATATCGAATGAGGTTTTTCTATTTTACTGATGAAGTAGATGTGTAGGATAATAATGAATATTTAAATTTTTATGAATGTTGTATGTTTTATTAAATCAATATAATTTATATATTAATCAATTATTAAACGAAAAATCTTCCATTAAAATTAAATTGATGAAAAGAATAATACATTTTAAAAAATATTACTTAATATACAATATTATGGTTTATTTTTAAGCCAAAACAATATATTATTCTAATTAAAATATATATTGGATTAATTACTTTGAATAAAATAATTATAATATTATGTTCAATTTTCTATATTTTGTAAATGTAAAAAATGTATATTTTTTTATAAAAAAACCTTAAATACATAATGACAAATGATAACCCCCTTTACAATGTTATCAAAATTCATTTACAACCTTTTACTGAGTTTTATAATTCTTTTTATTATAAAATATATATAAGAATCACTCTTTTATACTTTTATATCCTTTCTTCTTGGGCCCCTCTATTTCCAAAATTCCCTCCTATAACAACATTATACACAAAAAAATTTTAGGGGGATTAAGGAGAATGTTGTGGGTTTAAAAATCGATGTCTTATCATTTAAATTTTCATTTTTACCATTTTATAATATAAGTAATCAATAAGATGAACTGAAAAATAATAATTTTGTTATACTATAATTTTTTTTATAAAACTCTACTATTTATTTGTTTTATATTCTTAAAATTATTTAAAAAATCATTCAAATATAGTTTTATTATTTTCATTTTTTATGATTAGATGATTTGAATATTTTTGGAAATATTTCTTTAGAGCTAGTTGTGATGTTGGTGAAAAATTTTAGGTGTCACGTATCATAGATTTTGTAATAAAAAAAGTAATCCAATTAAATAATGTTTGTTAATAATTGTATAAATAAGGGACTTATTCTTTTATGGAGGGATATATAGAGAAAATGATGTCTTCATTGAATCATAAAGGCATATTTTTTCCTAGGCGTGATAGAATATTTTTTCTCACTGTGTTCCATGATGGTGCATAGTAGGGGATAGATTAAAGAGTAGATTGATTAATTATTTAATTAACTATTTAACCATATGTAATTTCTTAGTACCCGACCTTAAACATTATTATTCTCATGAATTGAAGATTCTTGAATTATAACATTTATTTTTCCTGTGAAAATAATTTTACCACCTAGGATAAGCATTAAATTCCCCATCAAGGGGTTTCAAATCATTGAAACACATTCTATGGAATCTTTCTTTGAAAAAAACCTTCAAGAAAAGCTTATGTAATTATTTTATTAATACCGTCAAAATAAATTTGGAAATTCGTGTTTAAAACAACGTTGAAATTAAAGAAACACTGAAAACACTTCAAAAACAAGAAAATAATTATAATAAAAATTTCATTAAATTTAATCTTGTGTAGTTTCTGAAAAATTCTTCCAAAGAATTCTGAAAACAAAGCACTATGGAAACATGAAACATTGAATATTTACTAGGTCCTACCCACTTCCTGAGGGATGATTTTGCTTCCCAATTCCATACAATATTCACAATGTTCACGTACCTAAGTTATAAAATCATTTTATGTTTGTGCATCATATATAATCACTTACAATGGGTTTTTCAATTGAAACATTATAATGTAACAACAAAAAATTTACATGTTTATATTTTAAGTTATTCACATAAATTCATAAGAAATAACTTTTAAATTAGTTCTACTAAATTACCTTACTTCTAGAAATTACATAAAATATTTGGAATGAAAATATTATTAACATTGATTTTTCTTTAAAACACATAGAATCAAATTTGAAAATATTTTCTTATAAAATCATTATTTGGTCACTGTATATATACATATATCAAGGATTAAATTAAAATAAGACCATCACATGAATGAATGGTCACAAATTATTGGAAATGGCCATATCATATAATATAATTATCATTAATGAATGTATAAATGCTTCATGCACATAAATTTATAACCATTATTAATTAAAAACATATTGTACATATGAAATACACATAAAATAATAACAATTATCATGTTCATAGACATGTAAAATAGTATAGATTTTAATTAATGATTTATTCTATAAATAATTCAATAAATTATTTCAAAAACAAAACCCACCCTATAATGATGAGATACTCTTATATTTAAATGGATGGTAAAAGTAAAAATAATTATTCCCCTTGAAATTTAAATTTACACGGATAGAAATTTGGAAATAAAAAATCCATTACAATAAATTTTTTAATCATAAAGTAGAAATCCCTTATCTTTTTCAAATGGCATTGAACAAATGCTTCTCTTGGTTCTGGATGTGAGAGGACAGTTTCATATGTGAATTTGAAGAAATAGATCTACACCACTTTTATAGATATCATTTTGAAAAATAGTGGAAGCTAATATATATTTTTTATTATCAAATTTTGGATGAAGGATTTAATAACTGATTTATATTACAATATATTTATTTTGAAAATATGAAGGAACTTTAACTGAAATCACAATTTAATTTTAAATTATTGAAAGTTAAGTATATTTTATATATGTAGATGGGAGAGATTTTAATTGACCATTTTAGGTCATTCAAAGGATTATTGAGGATATTGAATAACCCATCGATGATAAATATTTTATAATGATGGATTGATATATAAATCCTATATACTTTCATAATGTTAGAGTTTGGTTTTTTTATTAAAATTGGTTCAAACCGTAATTTCATGATTTCACGAGTTTTTTTAGTAAGATAAAAGAAGATCATGATTTAATTTTTTAAAACCTTAACCATGATGGTAAATATATGATGACTATTGTGGTGGTCATTTAAGGTGGACAAGAATGTCTTGTCATGGCTTTCTCATGTTTGAATGTGGGTAAAGATGATGGAAGATACATGGCATGGATCTACTATACCCATCGATCATGATCTTGTATTCAGGTTTAATATTGTGTGACCTATGAGTAGAGGATAGTTCACATATAAAATATGGATGTTTCAAATAAATCTGATCACGATCAGATTGTTAATAGTGAATCCCATTGGTTATGGATCCATCCCACATCAAACTAAATTGGATTCTTTCACTTCCTTATTTATTAGTATGTAGAAACCTTATTTTGAAATCACCATTACACACTCTGGGGGCCTTATACGTGGGCTACCATAAGGATTGGGGCCCACCCTTACTTTATGTTATTAGGGACCTTATAACTTTGCCCTTCCCTACTTATGAAGTACATATGCTCTATTGTCCACCTAGTGGCTTGATTTGAAAGAGTCCCACTAGGTTTAAGCTCTTATGGGTTCTCATAACCATATTTTCTATCACTCTTAATCGAAATATGATTGTTTTATTTATGTTCCTCATTATCATTTTACAACATGGAGGCCTAATATTTGTTATCTCATGTGACCATTGTGCTTTCCATTCATTATTTTAAGTGGAAGTTTTGTTGAGCCTTTTTCTAATGTGGGTTTTCAATAATGGTATTTTGAAAATTCAAATATTATTTTTTATATACAATGTTGAAATTATGTGGGTTTAATTTATAATGTATGAGAGAATGTTACAACCCGATTTTTAAAAGGAAACACTGTTCTCAATAGCATATATGATTCACCACATTTAGATTATGAAATATAATAAATAATATTCAAATGGTACAATTAAATCCTAGACATTAGAATGATGAGAATGAAAAATATTAACTTAAATATTAAAATATGGTTAACACGGGTATAAATAATTAATAATTTTTCTTCACTATTAGTTATTAATGAATGGAAAATCATATTTAAAATAAAAGGAAATGTTTTTTCTAAAAAACAATTATATGTTCACAAGTGTGTTTTATAAATAAAGAAACCAATATTGTGTAATTGTAATAAATAAATATATATGGATAATATTCAATAAATTGTTTTAAATTCATATTTTTTTTCTATTCATGATATAATAGGAGTACTAATTTTACAAATAAAAGACATATTTCTAAAAAAATACAGTTTTGCCTCATTTTGAAGGAACCAATATTTAAAATATATATTTTTTCACTATTATATATTATATTTTAAAAAATAAATGTATTATTTATATGTGGGAAAGAAAATTTTACATTGGATATATTTTTTTATTTCTCTGATAAGATTTATTATTCTATGAATTGTGAAAAAATAGTTAATTTTAATGGAGAACTACTTTCTGAAAAAATAAATTTATAGAGCTAAATAATATTTATTTGTGCTTTTAAACAATAATATATCAATTATTTATCATTTAATACAATATTGGTAATTGGAGTCAATTTAATAGTGATATATGATGTAAAAGAAGTACGAACTTTTGAACATTTTTACATTAAATATCGATTTTCGTTTTCTTTTAAGGAGATTAATTTTATAATTAATGTATACCATTTATGTGTTTTGATTTTGGAAAAAAATCTTTCCATATTTTTAATTATAGTTTCAAAATTAAGTAAATTTTTACATTTTATTTTTGGAAATTTTGAATTACAACTTTACTAGTTAGTGTTATTATCCTATTTAAGCATTATTCAGGTAATTAAAATTAAAAAAAATATTGTAAATATTAAAAAAAATGACCCAAAAAATGTCCCAATTTTATTTCATGGGTTATGGTCGACCAATATAATCCTGGGCCAAAATTATGGGCTTCATAAGCCAGTTTGATGTGGTTATGAAATTTATAATAATTTATTTAATGTAAAGAAAATGATTCCATAATAATGTATCTCATTACTATATAAATATTAATAATAGGTAATATAAGTGATATCTGTGAATAAAAATATTATTCATAAATAAAAATTATCACCTACATCATGGTAATTATTTTATAATTTTTAAGAAATAAATAATTAAATTAAATTTAGACATAATGATGATGCAGTAATTTCTTGTTTACTGGAATAATCAAATAAATGATGCTTAAAATATTAAAATAACTATAATTAAAGGTAGTTAATGTCATAGCTGCGTTTTATGGATTAATTCGAAATTATAGTGATGTTTTCTAATAATTTGTTTGACTATATCTTGATGTTAGGATATTTTTAATTAGTCAAGAATTGAATAGTGTCAAAATTGACTCTAATTGAATTTTATAATTTGAAATATTTTATTAAAAGTTATTAAATTTAAAAAAGTAACATATTTCTTCCATGATTTACTAATAAGTCCAAAATTTTCATAAATTCCTCTTTTAATAATCTTTTGGAATGTTATGGTAATTTTATTGGCTATAAATTTTTAAATTATTTAGTAAAATGGTACGATTTAAATGGGTTAAAACAAAAATATAAGGATCAATAAAATACTAAAAATGTATCTAATTTTAATTGGAGGATTATATTTCAACCCATTATAATACGATATTCTGAATAAATCTCTAAAGAATAATTTGGAATAAAAAATTAATTTATATCAATTTAATATTTTGAATAATTCCAATTATACCCCTTCCCTCTATTTTAAAATGGCTCCACTTCCTATTTATTCCTAAAAAATAAAAACCGTTTTGGATCAGAATATATCATCTAAAACCTCTTCCTTGAATCCCTACCCACATATTGGAGACTCTAGTTTAGGACAAACACCCTACTTAGAGGAGTTAATGTGATTATCAAAGGAGATTTTTCAATGAGGATGTATCGTTTCTAATAAAGTGTTTCTATTTTATTTCTTATTCCACATAAGTAAAATCACATTACAATATTATGAATTAATAACTAGATTATCCTCAATAAAATGAGTTTCTATTATGTTAATTTCATCACCTACATTATTCTCCACTTCCATCAAATGGGAAAGAGTGAATCATTCGTGCATTCTTTTGAATTATCACCTCCATGTATCAATATAATTAATTTTCGATCACAATCTCTCATTATTTTTTATAATTATGTAATTAATATTTATTTATTATATTCATGATATAATTATCATTATAATATAAAAATACATCAATTACATTCTAACCTTCCATGTGTAAAAAAATTACATCATCGTTCATGCGCATGTGTGAACTATCACCTCTAGGAAGCGATGAGATTAATTTTTCTTCATCACATCACAATTATGACATATATAAGTATATTTAAATTATTAATATTGTATTTATGATAATATTATCATTATGGTATATGAAAACAATTATTACCTTTTTCTATTAATGATAAATGAAAAATGGGATGTTAAACATGCATATGTATGACCAACCATCTAAACGATTATAACATTATTAAATTTTCATAACCATATATAAATGGTATTATTTAAAAGTATAATTCCTGGTTAAAATTTATAATTATTTCAGGAAAATTATTTTTTAAATGATATACTAATAACCTATTTGACCGTATTCGACTTTCCTAGGTCATTTTGGACTTATGTATAGAATATCATCAAAACATCCTCATGAACTTAAATAATTAATTAATTGTTATATCATGATAATAAGTTAAGTAAAAATACAAATTATTACAAAAAATGTTCTTGGGAAATTAAATAATTAACCACTATTTATATGTACGTGAATTTTTTATAATTTTAATTTATAAATTTCACTAAAATTTTTAAAATTAGTATGGGGAAATTTGAATCAAATTCTCTTTTTTTTAATGGGGTTTTCAATCAGATTAGTTATTTCAATAATATAAAATATTTTCTTATGTGTGAAAATTTAATTTTATGAGTGAAGTAGTGAAAATTGAAATCTAGTTTTTGTTATGATTATATAATGGTACCTGGACATTTTATGGGTTTTTACATGATAAATAAAGTGTGAGTGGTTGTGTTATAACCTCTAATACATTGGGTATGGAAGTCATCCATATGAATAATCCATTTCTAATTGTTAAATTTATAGATATCAACCATATGTTTATTCCATTTATAAGAGTGATATGTATGGAAGTCAACAATATGTTTATTCAATCATAATATAATTATTTCCCTAGTTACCTACTTATATATTATTTTTTACATATGAGTTTTCTTGAAAATCATTTTATTTTTAAAAGGGATGATAATTATCTTTTTGAAATGAGGACATATTTTTTTTTCTAAAAATGATTGTTTTTTAAGGAAAATTTTATGAGTTTTCAGAATACTAAGGGATTTATTTATTTATAGCCCTTAATGAGATATTTTTTCAACACATGTATTATGGAATATTTTACATATCTTAATATTTTTAATTATTAATATGTTTTCAAAATGAATATATTGAAGATGTTTCATGAGAAGAAATCATGTTTTATTTTTGTAGGGGATTCTTTTGAAGAAAAAATGGTGACATAGTATATAATTCCACTTGAAATGTATGAGTTTTATTTGTAATTGTTTTTCTTAATTATCTTAAAATCTAAATAAAAAGTTCTTTAAAGTTGAATTTTAGTTCAAATACACTAGAATAATTAACAATTAGGCTTTGTTGGATGCACAAAATTGTCCTCATCATGGTCATTAGGACATGACCCTCCCAGAACCACCACTTTCCCCATAGGCATGTGGTCCCCACCCAATAGCCCACCAACATGCCCGAACAGGTCATTTGATGGATGAATATTCCCACAAGTAAAACCATATTATTTCTAGCGTGGTTTTTCATCAATTTAACACTCTTTAGTAATCTTCGCAGAAGATCACCCATGTTGATCATTACATCAGGCCAAAAATGCTTAACTAAGATTTTTTAATCTGTTAGGATCGTGATAATAATTGTGATCATTATTGAAAAGAGTCAAATAATTTATTCATTCAACCCTTTATCTTCTTGGGTTGTTATATTAATTCCAATTTAGTTCACAACATCCTAATTGTGATCCAAACATCTTAACCTAGGAAATGCACCACACTGAAGGCTAGGTTCTTCCTCTCATTCCAAATGTAACAATTGGGCCCCGCTAATAGCATGAACACCCTAACATAACCTTACTGTTGTGTACTAGCCCTCTAGGTACCACTAGTTTCCTAATAGGCACATATTCCCATCACTGGACCCTTCCCCACATACATGAATGGGTCATTGGACTGAAGACTGTCCCCAAAATCCGAAGCATGTTATTTCTAATGTGCTCTGTCATCCCTTGCCCAAACCGTAGTAATCATCCTTGAAGATCACTGATATTGATCAATACTTCAGGACAATAAATATTAATTGTGTAGTTCCATTAAGGAAGTCTTCTAAAAATAAAATTACACCTTGTCAACAAGAGTGAAATACTTTAATCATTTACACCTTTATCATTATGGGGGTTACATAATGTCTAATTAATAGTTTACTAGAGGCTAATATAGTGTTATCCTCAGAACTAAGAGGGTGTCATGAGTGGAGACAACATGGTAGATAATGATATAAGATTAGGGAAATCACCCCCTGACTTTGATGATAGTGGGAAATGATTTTTTTCAATAATGATCCATCCAATTATAAGGGAGGGTATTTTACTTTTCTGGATTTATCATTTTTTATTTTGTATTAATCATCGGTTATCCCTCTATAATTAAATCCTAGATAATCTAATACATAGCCTGGAAAATTTATATATTTTTATGAAACCCTTATATAAGAAAAAGTAATTGTATAACAATATGTTTTTATCTATTTCCTTAGATTCCTAAACTATAGATGATGGATGACCACACATGATCCTTCTTGGATCTATATTTTTTGGTTTGGTGATTTTCCCCTCTTTTCTACATGTATTAATTATCATGATTAGTTTTACCCTATAATCCAACTCATTGTGTGATAAATTATTTATTTTGTTTGATCATTTTTTAGGATTCCCATTTATGGATTATCGTAGGATAGAAACTTATTGATAGAAACAAGAATCTATGTTAAGAATGAGTAAACATGTTTTAATAATATGGGGCATGCCAGAAACTGAGACAATAATTAAAGATGATGATTGTAGTGAATGATGGTTGAAACACATTTTATGAGGGTGATAGGTCTATGGTTGCTACAATTGAAAGTGGTTCATGTAAGAATGGAAATAGAATGGAAGGAGTGAGTGAGAAAATTAGAAAAATTCAATACCTCTGAAGATTCTAGAGAAAACCTGACTATATCATGTGTAGTTACGAAGAAAATATTTGTTGTATCTCAATGGTTTAATATTATAGAATCAAATGAATAAAAATAGAAAATGAATGTATTTCAAGGTCCACACAAAGTGTTACCCTAGTTTCTATATTGACATGTACATAGGGTGTATGACTATGAACTAGAGTGGATATATACATGTTGTATAGGGGTCAAATGATTTTTAACTTAAGAGGAGCATGACTTGGGAATTGGGTCACAATCACAATGCCAAACAGAGAATCACACATTTTTTATATATTCTCACACTAAATTTTTTTATTTCCTTAAATTCGATGTTTGGAGTCAAAGCATAGAGAAGTTATCAACTCTAGGGGAGATGATGTTTACCCACCTGTACAAGGCTTATATTTTTCTATCTTTTATATTTGGACATTAATATATTCCATTATGAGTAGGATTCCTAATGTAACATGATGGTTGAGTATCGGATTCATTTAGATAGGGTCAGATATCTGATCCAATAACCCATGGTTCACGATCCACATTCAACAATCCAATCATGGATAGAGTCACATATTCCCCTATAAGGTCCATGGTTGTGATACTATATTTCTTTTCCCTAGTCATGTTTAGGTATCCCATTTACTTCATTAGAAGCATGTGATTCCCACATATGAGAAAAATTTAATAGATTCATGTTTCCCTATATGTCCCAAGTCATGATTCTTTGTCTATGATTTGAATTTCCTAACATAATATGTCTTCTAGTGAAGTGTTTATTTCTATTGGATGTTTCCTGAGTGGTACCACAATTCTATTATCATTATAACCATTTTGTAGAACGTTCTTAGGATTCTTTGGTTGTCTCACAGTGTCAATACATTACTGATTGTCTTGGAACCATTCTCTAAGTATATCTATGTTCTCCTTATTTACCCTATTGAATATTCTTTAAAAATGAGTCTATTTGATTGTTTTCTTCTTATTGAATTTGAGGTATCATAATTTATATATATATATATATATAGACTCACCCATGTTTGGGATTTTTAAGAATATTTCATTTATTATTTAGATGATAGGTTTTATGATTGGTATCTAGGTGAACCTATAGTGGGTAGTGTATAATGGTTCATGGATATTGTGGTAGTAAGATCTTGATTAGAATTTAAAGGTTCCATTTTAAGAAATTTTTCCCAAACATATATTTGTTTGGTTGAAATTTCTTGTTATTGGGGATGCGTTTTTCTATATATATTGCTTTTATGTGGTCATATTCTACTGTGGGATATTAATGGTTGTTCCTGAATTTATTAATTTCGGATTCCACCCTTCAACAAAACTGTAATGTGTTTGTATATACTTATTTGTATTTGTATGAAATTTAGTTTAAGGCATCTCGTCTAAATGATAGTCTGAATTAGTGCAAGCCACGAACCCCTTGACTATTGGAGGCAACCTTGCGGTGGAACTCTTTGAAAAAATCCATCCAAATGGGTCTTAGTGGGTTGGATCATGTTTGAGTGTTATAAGATACTTGGTTTCCCTAAAATTTTTATTACATATAGAGTAGTTTCAGGAATAATTCTTGATTTCTGGAAATAGTGTTAAAGGGTATCACGTTCAGCTCATGGTCTATAGACCCTAGTAATTGTGAGACGACCAATGTGTCCCATTACTAGGGAATAATAAAATTATTTTAAAATCTACACATTGATACATAAAATGTATGATAAAATGGTAAATAAGTAATATAGAAATGGGATTTTGATAGTATATCCTTATAGAGTGAGATATGTAGATATTATCTTTGACCATAGTATGTATATAGTATTGTAGGATTACCTTATTCAATCACCCATCTAGTATATCATTAATGGATCACAATAAAGATTAAATTATTGATGAGGATATAGTTCCTGGGATTATGCATGATGCTTTTTTGGGTGGATAGATGTTGGTACTTCCACCCATTGAGAAGCTAGAAATACTACCATTGGTTGAAAATGGTCACTTTATTCTTCGCATTTATCAGTATGATATTTTGGTTGTACTGGATGATGATGAGCATTGCCTGACTATGCATTATATGTTCCAAAAGTTGTGTCCACATTGGTTATAAGGAATGCTAGATCAATAAAATGAATGAGAGTATCGAGAGTTAGTGGCCTGAGTGTTTAGTATAGTTTAGACCCTTTCATACTAGATATTAGTGCTTGTGGATATCATTCGTAATATTGTGGAAGAATACTTGTGGGTCTTGGTGAAACGGACACATTATGAGATAAATCATCCATTGACCAAGTTTGAGAAGCTCTTCCCAAAATATTTTTTTAACTCTGCATTCAATGAACATCCAGATGCTCTTATAGATTTTTAAGGATTCATTTTTGTTAGTAAGCACACATCGAGGTTTACATACCTCACATGATACTCTCTTGACATGGATCATGATGGGTTCTTCTAAGAAAGAATGTTCAAGATGGGTTCTGTAGAGTTTTTTAAACTAGAGTGGGGCCTCTTTATTTCAACACATATACTATTGTACTAGAAAATTACCTAGTTGTAGAAACATGCATATCAATGTAGGTGTAACATATCACATTTTCAATGTAATAATTTTTGATATTATATAGATAATTTTCGAGACCTGGAACTAAGGCATCATGTGATTCTGAGGCTTCATTCGCCATGAATTAATGTTTGAAATATATTAAATATATTAAATTACATTAAAATGTAGTTTTCCTAAAAATTGTGATAAATTATAAATGGTTTCCCATATTTAAAAACAAAGTGAACTGTTGATATCAAAATGCGAGGTTTAATATTGGTGGGTCTTAACCTTAGTTTGTATGGGTTATTTTTGGAAAATATATCATAGACTTATGTGAATAAAATTATTTTTTTAATTATTTAAATTCTTTTAGGGATGTAGTTTTTTAATTACACCAATTTAAATAATATCCTATAGAAAATTTATTGGTTTACTGACATAACCCAATAAAGTTTTGGAGATCCTACAAAGTGAATGGAATGAGATCCCATTGGAAGACGATGACTGAATCGATGATTGACAGCCGGAGCAGAAAGGAATTCTAGGATCATGCCAATGACTATAAAATCACATTATTTTTAATTAGTTATTGATCCAAATAGAGGTAAGGATGTCATTTGATTTATTTTCTTCCCCCTTTATTGATTCATATGTAGAAAACATATAAATTGACCAATGTATTGATCCATGGATGGTGTGTATTTGAGGGATGTGTTTATTAAAGGTAGAATTTGGTAGAATGTATTATTATTATTTCATTCTAAATTTATATTATTTTAGAAATGAACCTAGGACAAAAAAACAATGATTGAGGTCAATTTCTCACACTCATGCTTTTTATTTTTCTCCCATATATCTTCTTTCACCACAAGTGCTCTTATTTTGGCTTGGGATTCGATATATGTTGATCAATTGATCATTTCACACTCTTTCCTAGGATAAAAGATCTAATAACATAGATTTGGGAATTTAATGAAAGGATGGTGGTGCAACGATGGATGCAGTGATGAATTTGATGATTTAGGCTTCTAGATTTCACTTGAATTGAAGTTATTTTTTGGGAAATAATAACGATGTGTAGATCCATTTCTCAAAAATATTCAAGACCATTTTTTATTTATTAGTATTTTAATGGTCTATAAAAACCCGTTTTATAGGTTTTGGTATGTGTGGAGGCTTCAACATGGTGTGGGATGATGCAGAGTGGAACTGGGAAATCACGAGCAACATTTCATGTAATCCGACCTGACACAGAAGGTTGCCCCCATGGATGTCGCACCAGTTTTTTGATAGATTTAATGATCACAGAACATTTGACTCATATCACATGGTGTGAGAACCATTCTATGTTGATCAGTGTGTAATTTGGAGAGTAAACAGACACATCATAATGTAGAAAAACATATGGAATGTTGTGTACTTGAAAACAGACTCAAATTCATATACACATGCTGGTACATTGACACTACCTTAGCACACATTCACAACCAGGTTACTTGGGATGGAAATCGTGTTCCTCTAAATACTATATACTTATTATACATGGATTTCATATGGATATTTCATGTCTGTTGAGGCTTTTCCACATGTGAAGTAAAAGAGATATCTAGACAATCCATGTACCCACTCTCACACATTGTTTACTCCATTCACCAGTACATTTGGATCTTATTTCTCTTATTTTGGCTGATATATGTTGATATCATCACCTTGGTCCTCTCCCTATGGGGTATGGTGTGACATTACATTCATATCCTAGGATCATGTCCCCTCTAGAGGCTGAGCCTCAGATAGAGTTGTGGTGTCCCTCCGAGAGACTTGAATGTTATCCTCTATCATAATTATTCCATAGGTGTATTTTTTGGAATTATCAAGGCCTCCCTAAGCATGGTGTTGATCTTCTATCTAACAGTACCTATTGGTATGGATTGTGGAATCATTAGAATACAATCCACTACATAGCAAGTTGATATAGATTGAGTTCCTGGTGTCCCCCCGCAGTTCTTGGAGTGACATACTATGTATGTATCATAATATTCTTAGACCAGTGAGATTTCATTGGGCAGAGCCTAATGAGCTATACCACATCTTCTAGTGTCTCTGATGGTTTCATTTCTTGTGGTGTTCATTCATCCAAAATGAGAATTGATTCGAGTAGAATATTATGGCTGGAATTTTGTTAGGACCAACTGCTATCACAGTGTCATTCCTGAGTATATCTTGGTATTTCTATTACAGAAATATTTTTCCATCTTCTTTTATGCTGAATATACATTGTGATTTTGTTTACTGTTTTCAAGGTGTCCTAATAAATATTGGTATAATCACCCAAGCATGGTATTTTCCAATAGGTGTGATGTTATATTCAGATGAAGACCATTTTGACGGAGTCCTGGGAAGAATGGGAGTGAGTGGAGTATAAAATAGATTGAAAGATCTAAGAGTTTTATGAGGAGCATGTTGCTAAGTTATTTTTCATCCTTTAACCTATTTTTACATTTCTTACAGTTTTTTTTGGGCTTGTATTTGGACCCTTTTCCACTTTTAGTATTATTACTCTCAAGAAACATTGTGGGATCATATATGTATGCATGAATTGTTAAATCTATTTTACATTTCATAAATTTGTATTATGGGAAAGGTGTTTGTTTTTTTGATACATTAGGCTAATTTCTCCCTTTTTTGGATATGCCTACTCAGAACTAGTCACCATCCCTTGTCCTTTCAGAGGTAGGGTTGGGTTAGTAACCAGTCATACCTCGATGTGTTAGGTCATGAAAAGTGATATCAGATAATGGTTCTTCCTTTGGATTGGAGTTGGTTAGTTTGGTTTGGAGAAACAACGTTTAGTGTTTCATATTTAGTTATCAGGATAGAGACTCCTGTTTTGGTGCGGATGCCAACATATACAAACACCATGACAATTATCATGTACATTTAAACATTGTACATATAAACAATTGTTGAAAAGATATTTTTTGTTATATATATAATTTAAAAATTGTTGTGTTATCCATGTCCTTGTTGAGTAATCTCCCCAGATGTAGTTATTAACCATAGTACTTATTGTCTTAATTTTAGGATTCTAGACCATAGAATGATAACCTGGATTTCACGCTGTGATCATGAGGATGAGCTTCCTAGTTACAAGACATCGATATAAGGTCCTACACTAGATATAACACATCTGGGTGGCTTACCAGTTATACAACCACCAATTGAGTAGTATCTAGATCTAGCATTAACAAATGAGGATTCACATTGGATGGGAACATTTTAAGAGTTCTAGAGGAAGCTACCTCCTTGGTTTTATGGTGAGCCAGACCCTCTTATGGATGGGGTCTTGCAAGAGGCAGTCACTCTTTTTTTTTGCCTTATGTGGCACTAAAAATTAGATAGATGTCCAGATGGTATGTATTTCTCAGGGCTCTACTGGGCATTGGTGGAGGTTGGTGGCATAATCAAATGATGAGATATCTCTCTTCTAGTCATACATTGAGTTACTCTTAAAGGGGGAGTCATATCCATCCATTTTGTGATCGATACGCATACTAGAGGTTCTACATTTTTAGTAGGGTGATATCAACATTGTGGAATATTCATTAAGGATTAATGTTATCTCATGTTACTTCTTCGATATGGTGGAATAAGAGTTCATTAGAGCAATGTCATTTGTGAAGGTATTGTTCTAGGTAATAAAGGTATAATTGCTATCTCTTTTAATTTTCCTCTATTGTAGGGTGTCTTCTATGAGCCTTGATAGTGGAGTGATTTATTAGCAGATAAGAAACTGATAGTCAGAGCTATTAGGGAGAACCCAGTATTTGAGTCCTCAATTTTAGTTCCCCTGGTTTGAGGTATATGGCCTTTGTTTATGCCTTTTTATGTGTTTAAAGTGATTTAGATGAGTTGGGAAGAGGTTGGGAGAGTTTTTATTGGTTCTGGGTGTGTTTAAAGGCTTTTAAAGTGGTGCACGGTTTGAGCACAGTTAGTGTAAACCGTGCAGATTCCCCAGGAAACCGTGAAGACCCTTGTTCTCGAGATAGTAGACCTCGCACGACCTGCGCAAAATTTTCCAGACCATGCGAGGAAACTGTGTGGAACCTAGCTCTCGAGGCAGTGGAGTGTGCACGATTAGCGCACGGTTTTCCAAACTGTGTGGGCTAACTATGCGACCACCTAAAATTAGGGTTATAATACCTGGGCTCACTCATGATTCCCTCATTTCACTCCTCTCTACCTTCCAATCAAGACTAACTCAGTATTTTCAGTTCTTAGGGGCTATAAGGGTTCTCTCACTCAGTTTGGGAGGGTTTTGAAGAGTATTCAAGGTGGTTTGAAGGCGATCTCTCCCAGGTAAGTCTCCTCTCATGGTTCCTTGGTGTTTTCCTCTAGATCTTCTCATCCCTCTTTTTTGGTTTTCTAGATCTACAGTTTTGTGTGTAGATCTAGGGTTGTTTTAGCCTAAGATGTTAATGTTTGGCCCCTTGATGTTAGACAAGGGTTTTAACGGAGTTTCGAGGATGATTTCTACCGGATTGAGGTGTGTTTGGGTGAAAAGTCGATTTCACCAAACCCTAAGAGGTAGGTGGCCTCTCTCTCGACTCCACATGGTGGAATTGTGTGGTGTATTTAAAATTAAATTTCTATTTTGAAATTTAATAGTTAAATCATGTGGAAAATTAGCTGGAAAATGTATGGGTGAAGAAATTGGGGGTTTTTATCATAAAATTGGAATTTTTGGGCAAAAATGGGTTTTGTTGGGAATGGGTTCAATTGGATGATTTTAAAATGTTGATTTTAAAATGACATTGAACTTGATCATGATAATGGTATGTGATGGCATTTGAAATAATGTGTCGTCTTGGGTGGCTTGTTCTTGTGTGGATATGGATGGGATGTTGTATTGGAACGGGTTGTGCTGTGGTAGAGTGGTCGAGAAAGTGCCACTATAATCAAGGAGATGGATGGATAATGGTCAGAAGGGCCACCATCAAGGCAAGAGACTAAGAAAGTAGCACTTGTCGGGTTGTGAATGGGTTGTCCAAGAAATTACCCCCATTGTTGGAAGATTTCATGACTATGTTATGTTTGCATATGTGGCTTGTGAGTGAAATATGAACATGGTAACTGGCATGTGGCTTGGTTGTGGGGGATTTCCCTTATGTGGCATGTTTGGATTTTGTAATCAGTTTGCAAATGGATTTGTTTTATATAAAATGTTTTATATAAATGTGATAACGGTTTATCCTAGTGGTGTGTGTTGGGAAGTCATTTGGGGAAATCCTACTGAGTAGTTGCACTCATCCCCTGCTTTGTCACTTTGGTTTCATTGCAGATGTAGTATACCATTACATGGGAAATGGTATGTCATCTCCATCTTTTAGCGGTTTCTCATGATGATTGGTGGTGCATGGAGTTTGGAGATGGAGTGGAGCTATGGTGGTGTCACGGATTGTCTTGTTTGTCATTTCGTTTCTTTTGTACTCTGATGTTCTGTAATTTTTGGGTTGTATGAACCTTGGGGGTGTTATTGTATGGTTTGATAAAAACAAATTCATGAATTATTGTTGTTTATTGTTTTTTTGATGGGTTATCCTCTTGAAAGAAAATCCTTCCCCACTTCTCTCTTGAAGCCCTCGACATTTATTGCCAGCCTCTGGCCCCTTGGGAATGTCGCTTAAGGCCAAGTATCCCTCACTGCCTCCTCAAGCCAATGAGGTAGGGGTGGGGTGTTACAAGTGGTATAAGCTTGTTCGGTCCTTGGGAGTTGATTCTCATATTTGGAGTTGACATTTGTTCATCATTATTCCTTGAGTCGGGATGGTAGCAAGGTGTAGGACTGTCATAACATGGAATGTATATCATGAAAGGAAATAGCTAACCCTTTTATGTTGAACTCCAAGTTACCAAGGAGTTGGGTACATAAGTGTTTTGGAGACAGTTGTAGGTATTGGAAATCTCATTGTTGTGGGTGGAGACAATGAGATGATCATGGTATGCATGGTAGAAACGAATTCCCACTAGGATGCATATTTCATTGGGGTATAATGATTTAGGGTATGACTGGAATGTGTGTATTTTAAAAAATATCAATTGGGTTTCAAATCGGAAGGATTTAAAACATGAAAACTGGTATTATTTTTAAAATGGTTGATTTTCAAAAATGGTGCATCATGGAAAATGTGAAAAGAATGGAAATCCTGGTTGTGATTGATTATTATGAAATGGTATTTGACGTGGTTAATTCGTGATGTCTACGGAAGTGAGACTCATGCTTGTTTGTTTTATGTTTATAGAAATTGCACTAGGTAGCCATCATAGAGGCCAACCGGAAGTGGCTGATGAGAATGTGGTTGCACCTGAGCCCCAGGTGAACCAGCAGCTAGTTCAAAGTATATTCCAAGCTTTCCAAGTGGTGGGATGTATAAATAGAGTGGAAGAGCCCAAGCATGTAAACTATGTGGATCAGTTTCAGAAGCAAAACCCACCCGTTTTTAGGGGTGATATGGACCCAGAAAGATCAGAGGTGTGGCTGTCCTGAATGAATAGAATTTTTTAATTCTTGGGTATCCTAGCCGAGCTGAAGATCAAGCTAGCAACATATAAGCTGGAGGATCTTGCCCTTCAATGGTCGGAGTTGGTAGTCCAAGCGGGGATGAACCACAGTATGATATGGGAAACCATTGAAGAATTGTTTAACAAAAAATTCTACCCTCATATGTTCAAGATTCAACATACAACTGACTTTTTCAGTTTGAAGCAAGAACAGATGTCAGTAATGAAGTATACAATGATGTTTATGAGCATTGTTCGGTTTTCACCCAAGGTGGAGGGTAGCACGTCACTGAGAGAAAGGATTTTTGATATGGGCATGAGGTAGGAAATCCGTTCTAAAATAGTGGTGACATGTGTTGGGACTATATAGAAATCGTAAATCGAGCCTCAGTAGTTCAGAGAGATCCGCTAGGAACTCCGGGAGGAGGAAGCATGGTAATAACCACATGGACTTGTGGGAACTCTAATGCTAGGTTCACGTGAAATAGAAACACATATTCCCAGAGCAGGGGCACGACTCAACATGTGATGATGGGTTTAGTGAACCTTCCTCTAAATCCCCAGAGTAACCTGGGTTGTTTTCAATGTGGCACCTCGATGCATATCAAGCGGAATTTCATGACACAAACCAGATCATGTTATAGTTGTAAGTCGATGGGGCACCTCTAACTCTACTATAGGAATGCTCTGAGGACAAGAGTGTGTGACACTCTGCAAGGATCACAGGCGTCCTATGCTTCGACGGGACGGTGGCAGAAACATACCCCTTGTCAGCAAGGTAAGGTTAGTTATGGGGATTCTCAGAATATTATGATGCCTCAGCAGGGAAATAATGAACAGAGTGTGACGAGGAAGGTGTTGTTCGGAGCTGAGCAGCTTGTGATGGATGATCAGTTGGGAACATCTACAGTGCGAGGTACGATTCTTTTAAATTCTACCTACATGAAAGTGTTGTTCGATATGGGTGCTTCACAATCTTTTATTCATGCATGTGTTATTGAGTTGTTGGGTTTAAAAGTAGAGATGATGCCTTAAGATCTGAAACATCAAACCCCTATGGGTAGAAAAGAGTGTCGAGCCTTCTTGTGTAGAGCATGTTGTATTGTTGTGGGCCAAATTCAGATAGTGTTGGATTTCTCAGTACTTGATATGGATGGCTATGATGCATCCTTTGGCATAGATTGGATAATATAATTTAAGTCCCACATCAATTGTGATTCCTGAACAGTGAGTTTTACGATGCATGATGACGTTGGACATCTCTTTAGAGGAGAGAGGCATGAGAAGCATGTTGAAGTAGGCTTGTTGGCACCAGCAGTTGGAACGTTATCATATCAGTTGGTGGTACTGTCGTTGGAATCAATAGAGGGTGTCCAAAATAATGTTTTTCTAGTAGTGGTCGACCAGTTCATGGACGTTTTTTCAGAATAATTCTCTGAGGTACCTCCTGTAAGAGAAGTTGAGTTTATGATTGATATCCTTCCAGGGTCCAACCCTATCTCACTTCCGTCTTACCAAATGGAACGTGTAGAATTGAGGGGGTTGAAAGTACAGTTGGTGGAGTTATAAAATAAAGGTTTTATCTGGCCTAGCACATCTCCATGGGCAGTTCCGGAGTTGTTTGTGAAAAAGATGGATGGAACATTGAGGCTCTGTATTGATTATCGTAGACTTAACCAAGTGATGATAAAGAACAGATATCCACTTCCACGAATCGATAATTTTTTCGACTAGTTGAGGGGAGACCAATGGTTCTCCTAGATTGATCTGAGGTCAAGATATCATCAATTGCGAGTGAGGAAGGAGGATATTCCTAAAACAACTTTCAAAAGTAGATATGTCCATTATAACTACATGGTGATGCCCTTTCGTCTAACGAATGTGCCAGTGGTGTTTATGGCATTGATGAATCAGATATTTCAAAGATATATGGATTCATTCATGGTGGTGATTGTGGTTGATATTTTGGTGTATTCGAAGACAAGGGAGGAGCATGAGCAGCACATTGTGATAGTGCAAAGGATCTTGTGAGATCATTGGATGTATTCCATGTTTTCAAAATGTGACTTTTGGATACAGGAAGTCCGATTTCTTGGCCATTTCATTTCTGAAAGGGGTGTTTCCATGGATCTGGAAAAGGTAGAGGCCATTATCTCATAGAATCCACCAAAGAATGTGTTTGAGATACATAGTTTCCTCTGTTTAGCTGGGTATTATCGGCATTTTGTTCGTGATATTTTATGTTTGGATTCACTGATGACAGCTTTGTCAAGGAAGAATGCTCGATTCCAGTGGAGTGAACACTACCAGCAGTGTTTCAAAGATTTAAAGGGTCACCTTACATCAGCACCAATCTTGTTTTTTCCAGAACTAGGAAGACGATATGTGGTGTATTGCGGTTGATAGGGTTCAGGGTTGGGGTGTGTTCTCATTCAAGGGGACCATGTGGTCATGTATGGCTCACTAAAGTTGGGGTTGCATGGAAGAACTACCCAACACATGATTTGGAGTTGGCGGCAGTGGTCCATGCTTTGAAAATGTGGCGCCATTAACTCTTCGGTGAGAAATTTATGGTCTACACGGATCATAAGAGTTTAAAGCACATTTTCTCACAAAGGGATCTGAAAATGAGGCAAAGGAGATGGATAAAATATCTCCAGATGTTTGATTTTGACTTAACATACCCACTGGTTAAAGGAAATTCGGTGGTGGATGCATTAAGTAGGAAATAATATGCTCATGTTGTGAAGCAGGCATCAGACCAGTGGTAGTTGATGTCAGTTTTAGTCGATATGCGGTTGGAATGTGAAGACCAGGGTGATAGAGCGGCCTTCTTTTCGGTTACGTTGATTCTTGACTTGGTTTCCCTGGTTAGATGGACACAGATATCTGATCCCGAATTTGTGACCATGGGGTCGAGAATAAATGGTGGGGAGACCATTGACAGTTGGAAAATGAATGAAGAATCAGTTATGTGCTTCCGAAATCAGATAGTTGTACCGGTGGCTTGTCAATAAGATCTTCTGAGGGTGTACCATCATTCTAGGTGGGTTGTTCAACCTGGAATTCAGAAGATGTACCAACATTTGAAAGCAAAGTTCTGGTGGGCTAGTATGAAAAGAAGGGTGGATGAGCTTGTTTCAAGATGCTTGACTTGTTAGTAGGTCAAGGAAGAGCATCAGAGGCCAGTAGGAATGTTGAAATCTTTTCCAATCCCTGTTTGGATGTGGGAGCAGATAGCGATGTATTTTGTCACAAGTCTCCCATGAACGGTCAGAAAACATGATGCCATTTGGGTGATAGTGGTTCGGCTAACGATGTCATCTGATTTCTTCCCAATTCGTGAATCTCATACGATGGAGGACGTATCCAAAATCTATATCCAGGAGGTGGTAAAGATACATGGTGTTCCAGCTTCGATTGTATCAGATTGTCATCCCAGGTTTACATCGCATTTCTGGAAATCTTTGCAGAAAGCTCTTGGAACAACGTTGACTATGAGTATGGCATATCACCCTCAGACGGATGGCCAATCCAAGAGGATGATACAAACCTTGGAAGATATGTTTTGGGATTCTGTGATGGATTTTAGTGGCTCATGGGAGGATCACATGTCCTTGGTTTAATTATCGTATAATAACAATTATCAAGCATCTATAAAGATGGCTCCATTTGAAGCATTGTGTGGGAGACCGTGTCATTCTACACTATGTTGGGTGGAAACGGGTGAGTCATCGATGGTTGGACCAAGTCTTGTCCAGGAGACTACAAAAAAGATCAAGATGATCAGGAAGAGGATGGAGACGTCTCAAAGTTGTCATAAATCCTCTGTGGATCATCATCGATGACTTTTGTCGTTCGAGGTGAGTGATCATGTTTACTTTAGGATTTCTCCTCGGTTGGGACATCATCGGTTTGGGAAATAAGGAACGTTATCTATAAAGTACATTGGACCTTCTTAGAATACTGAGTGGGTTGGTGAGGTGGTTTATTTGTTGGATTATCCACCTAGGATCAGTGTGGTACACAATTTATTTCATGTTTCACAACTGAAAAAGTACCAGTCAGATCTGGGCCATGTTATTCGATGGGATCATGTTGAGCTAGAGCCGGATGCTTCGTTGGTGCACGTGCTAGTGTGGGTTGTGGATAGGTAAGAGAAAGTATTTTACGGTAAAATCATCAGTCTAGTTCGGGTTTTGTGGGAACATGGCCAGATCCAGGAAGAAACTTCGGAACAGGAGAAAGAAATGGCCGAACAGTAGCCCGAGCTCTTTCGGAAAAGGGCGGGTTTAGTACATACCGAGGATGGAATGTCCAATGGTGGGGAGAATGTGGTACCCCAAGTTCTAGGTATTTGGACTTTGTTTATGCCTTTTTATGCATTTAAAGTGATTGAGATGAGTTTTGAAGAGGTTGGGAGAGTTTTTATTGGTTCTGGATGTGTTTTAAGGCTTTTAAAGGGGTCCACAGTTTGAGCACGGTTAGTGTAAACCTTAGGGATTCACCAAGAAACCGTACAGACCATTGTTCTCAAGACAGTAGGCCTCGTACGGCCTACGCACGGCTTTCTAGACTATGTGAGGAAACCATGCTGACACTAGCTCTTGAGGGTGTCGAGTTTGTACGGTTAGCACACGGTTTTCCAAACCGCGCAGGCTAACAGTGCGACCACAAAAAATTAGGGTTATAATACCCATGCTAACTCGAGATTACCTCATTTTACACCTCTCTTCCTTCCACTCGAGCCTCACTCAGGATTTTCTGATCACAGGGTCTAAAAAGGTTCTCCCACTCGGTTTGGGAGGGTTTTGAAGAGTATTCTAGGTGGTTTGATGGCGATCTCTCCTGGGTAAGTCTCCTCCCATGGATCCTTAGTGTTCTCCTCTAGATCCGCTCTTCCATCCTTCATGGTTTTCTAGAACTACAATTTTTTTGTGTAGATATAGGTTTTTCTTGTACTAATATGTTAACATTTGGGCCCGTTGATGTTCGGAAAGGGTTTTAAGGGAGTTTCAAGGACGCGTTCTACCAGATTGAGGAGTGTTTGGGCGAAAAGTCGATTTCGCCCCACCCTAAGAGGTAGGTGGCTTCTCTCTCGACTCCACTTGGTGGAATTGTGTGGTGAATTTACAAATAAATTTATTTTTGGAAATTTAATTGGTAAATCATGTGGAAAATTTGTTTGAAAATGATTGGGTGATGAAATTGGGTGATTTTGGCATAAAATTGGGATTTTTGGGCAAAAATGGGTTTTTTGGGAATGGGTTCAATTGGACGATTTTAAAATGTTGATTTTTAAATGACATTGAACATGAGAATTATAATTTCATGTGATGGTGTTTTCAATAATGTCTGATCTTGTGTGTCTTGTGCTTGTGTGGATATGGATGGGATGTTGTATTGGAATGAGTTGTGATGTTGTAGAGTTGTCGAGAGAGTGCCACTATAATCAGGGAGATGGATGGATAATGGTTGGAAGGGCCACCATCAAGGAAATTGAGTGAGAAACTACCACTTTTCGGGTTGTGAACGGGTTGGCTGAGAATGTACTCCCATTGTTGTTTGATTGCTTGACTATGTGATGTTTGTGAATGGGGCTTGTGAGTGAAATATGAACATGGTAACCAGCGTGTGGCTTCGTTGTGGTGGCTTTCCCTTGTGTGGAAGGTTTGGATGTAGTAATCAGTTAGAAAATGGATTTGTTTTATATAAAATGTTTTATATAAATGTTCTAACGGTTTATCCTCGTGACGTGTGTAGGGAAGTAATTTGGGGAAATCCTACTGAGTAGTTGTAATCACCCCCTGCTTTGGCACTTTGGTGTCTTTGCAGATGTAGTATACCAGGACATGGGAAATGGTAAGGCATCTCCATAATTTAGCGGTGCCTCGTGATTCTTGGTGGTGCATGGAGTTTGGAGCTGGAGTGGAGCTGTGGTGGTGTCACATATTTTCTTGCTTGTCTTTTTGTTTCCGTTGTACACTGATGTTCTGGAATTTTTGGGTTGTATGAACCGTTGGGTGTTATGGTATGGCTGGCTAAAAACAAATGCATGCATTATCGTTGTTGATTTTTTGTTGGTTGGGTTATCCTCTTGAGGGAAAATCGTTCCCCACTTCTCTCTTGAATCCCTCACCATTTATTTCTAGCCATTGGCGCCTTGGAAACGTCTCATAAGGCCAAGTAACCCTCACCACCACTTCAAGAAAATAAGGTAGGGGAGGGGTGTTACATCCATAATAGTAAGGTAACCAAAGTCATATGGATAGAAGACTTTTAGATTCTCTAGGAGGTGCTCCTAATACAAAAAGCTAGCATCACATGGCTCTCAGGGTGGCTTGAATCTGCTAAGGGACATGCAGTGTTTCTCTTTCAACGATAGGGGGAATCTATATCTAAATTTTTCGTCATGTCATATGATTGATTATGAGACATATGGAGATCAGTAAGGCAAAGAAATGGTAGGATTATGGTGGTCTGTAGTGAGAAGGATGTGGAAGAGAGGCTAGTAGAAAAGCATGAGGTGGATAGGGGATTACCCTATTACAACTATATGCCACAGATAGTCTATGCCTGGCCCTAGGAGTTGTTGATTAGGTATGAGGCTAGTCGTACGCTATGAAGAACTTTGTATTCGTGACTCTAGGGATGATATGAGATACTATATGTGTCTTTGAAACATTATTTGTAGTATTTATAGTTATAAGATCTAGTCATACCTACCATTCCACTTCTCTAGATCAAATATTTGAGATTCTACACGGGCTATTGGCTCCCCCCTTGTGGTTGGATACTCTATCATTTAGTGATTTAGTAATTGTGGACATATGATGATAGTTTGATCTAAAAAATAGAGGTGAGGGTTTTTTGGGGTCACTTTGTTGCAGAAATGATGCCTTACGACATCATCTTAGGTATGGACCGACTATCTAGAGTTCATGCCCATATTGACTAACTTAGGAAGAGAATGCAGTGTGACTATAGCTACAGAATGAGGTCATTCTTTATAGGTTAAAATGAGAACATGGTAGAACAAGATCAAATTATTCATATATTTAATGTTATTATATATCCATTAGATAGCATGAATATTGGTGGAGGGAATGTTTTGGGATACGAGTCTCTTGGAGGGTTGGTGGAGTATGAGGATGTTTTTCTTAAGGTTGTACCCATTTAAATTCTCAATGAGATATGTAATTCTACATGGAAGTGAATCCCATAACATAAAAACATCCACTCCATAATGTTGGATGGATCTTATAGATCTTATAGGTTTTTTTATTAGTTGGTGAACTTTTAGAGGAAAGGCTTTGTGATACCTAGAATTTCCCCTAGGAAAACCCCAATGTTGTTTTCCATGAAGACGAAAGGAATCCTGAAGTTGTCTGCAAATTCATGAATCATGTGATGATGAAAAATAAGTATCCAATTCCAAGGATTGATGTCCTATTTGATCAGTTGTGTGGGGAATGATGATCCATGATGACTGAACATAGGGAACACTATCACTAGCTACGAGTATGGGATGACGATATACCGAAAACTTCATTCTAATTTCTCTATGGTCACTAAGAGTAAATGGTGATGCCATTAGTGTTGATGAATTGACCAAAATTTTTCACAGAACTCATAAACTATATATTCATGTTGTTCCTTGTATGGATAATGGTATTATTTTTAAATGAGATCCTTGTGTATTAAGAAACTGAGGAGGAGCATCTGAGACACTTAAGAATGGTCCTAGACACACCTCTATAGCAACATATTTATGGGAATCTATTGATGTTTTGGTTTTCGTTTCAAGAGGATTTCTTTCTAGGACACATCATCTCAGTGACTCGATTAGCATTGGACCCAACAAAAGATGAGGCAATGCTTACTTGGGATCCACCAAAAAGTTTTATCGACGTGAAATGATTCATTGGGATTGAAGTGTACTATCATAGATTTTTACATGTCTTCTAAATAGTTTTAGAACATTTGACAACTTTGGAACATAAGAGGAATTATTTCATGTGATTGGGATGATGCCATCAGTGATTTCTATGGCTAATATAGGATTTAAAAGTTCTCCCACATCGAGATTACTAGAGTGGAGTTTCAAGTTCATAGTGTTCTGTGAAACTTCCAGGATAATTCATGGTTTTGTGTTGACATAGAGGGAGGAGATTATTTCCTATGGTTGACACTAGCTGAGACCACATGAGGAGAGCTATGCAACCCATTATCTTGAGTTTTCGGTGATAATATTCACATTAAATACGTGGTGAAAATATCTAATGGGAGAGTGATTTATCATTTAATCTGAAAAAAGTCTCATATACATATTCAGGAAAAAGGATATTCACTTGATGTAGAGGTCATTGAAGGATTTCCTCCAGGACTATGATTTTGTGATGGTATAATCTCTTTGGAAGTTGAATACAGTACAAGATGATCTTGACATGATATTTTGTTATTTGTTGTTAGCCAATGTGTTAGAGTAGTTATCCTTATTGAGATTTTCACTCTAGGACATGGATAGTGTTTAATATATTATGTCACTGGTTGTCGCCCCATAGAATTTAAAAAAATTTAGGGATTCATAGTATGGATTGAGCGACTATGAGACATTACGTACATAGATATCTAGTGTACCCGCTCTTCATGAATATTCTGATGGTGGGGAGAACATTATACTCTTCAGTGAATGGGTGATGATACCTTTCACAATGTTGGAGATTTTTACATCCCTTGTAGAGGTAAATACAATTTTAGAAAATATGTATCAATACATTAGAAGTCAATTTTGGTTACTATGTGTGAAGAAAGAAGTTTCATTTTTTTCTTGCAACCTCACTTATAAGTATGTGAAGGCTAAGCCCCAAGTTCCAATGGTATTAACTCAACCCCTCAAGGAGATAAAGTGGAAGTGGAATGGGATATCCATGTAATTCATGATGGGATTACCATGTATGTACATGGTTCATGATTCCATTTCGGTGATTGTATCCCAACTGACAATGTCTTCCACATCAGAGAAATTTGTGAGAAGACATCAATAGAGATCATAGAGAGACTCAATATGAAGGATATATTATGACCCCATGGATTTCCATCGATGATCATCTATGATTCTGATTCTCCCATCACATTATGGTTAGAGACAGGGTTACATGAGGCTTTTCGGACTCAGTTATTCTAGAGCATGTTGTTTCACCCAAAGGCTAATGGACAGGCTGCGTGAACCCTCTATGTTATGGAGGACATATTGTGTAATTTCATGTTGGTCTTTGGATGTATTTCGGAGGGTCACCGACCATTGGTTGGGATTTTATACAATAACATCTAGCATTGCACCATCGATATGGATCCATTTGAGGCTTTGTTTGAGAGACCCCATAGATGATAAATTTTTTGGACTGATCTAAGAGAGTTATCACTCATGGAACTATAGTTTGGTAGAACTACTACATAGAAGTCACAGATCATCGAAGAGCATAAGAAGACATAAAAGTCCATTTTATTTGTTATGTAGACCGATGAGTAATAACTCTATAGTTTGAGGAGGGAGATGATGTGTTTCTAATTTTCACCCCTCAACATGGATTAAGAATATTTAGCTATAGTGGAATGTTATATTTGTGATTAATTAGTCCATTCCATGTATTTCATAGTGTTGGTGAGGTGGCATACTTCTTAGCTCTTCTATAGTTGTTGAACTCGGTACATGATATATTCCACATGTCATTGTTGAAGATGTATGTGCATGACCCATAACACGTTATCGACTATGGAAATCTAGACATCGAGGATAGAGATTCCCTTTCTAAATACCTAATGGTTGTGACAGTTCATAAGTAAAGGATCCATCATGGTAATATCATTACCATTGTTCATGTTAGGTGGTAGAAAAAGAATCATTAGAAGATCACATGTGAGCAGGAGGCACAAATTCAAGCTCAATACCCATATCTCTTTTAATATCCCTCATTTTGGATTTTTAGGATGTAAATCCCTTAATTGGATAGACTGTATATCTCTAAATTTATAGGTATTATTTTTGTATAATATATGGATCATTTTGTAGACCCAGAGATGAGACGACGTGCGATTACATGGTTTGATGTTCTCCGAATAAATTTTGGAAATTTATTAAATATATTAAATAGAACGTGCATGTATTATTCCTAAAAATGAGGAATAAAATCTAAAAGGGTTCTTATATTAGAAATATATGGTCTTTGTTGAGTTTAGAATGAAGTTTTACCCAATTTGTAACTTAATGTAATGTGGTTTGGTTTGTTTGTGGAAAATTCTTCATGGGTGTAAATTGAATAAAACCATTTATAAAATTATTTTAATTTTTTTACTGAAAATTTTATGTAGTGACTTAATTTATTCTATTTAAATAATCTACAGTTTGGAAATTTTTATGGGTAGACATGTAACCCTACAAATCAAAAGAGTTTCTTTAGAGAGCATTGAATGAGATCCTGTTGGCAGATGATGACTGAATGAAGGATTAGGGACCGTAATAAAACTAAATGATATTATATCACCAATGACTAGAAAATAAAAACTTTATTCATCAATGATTGATCCAAATTGAGTTAGGGATGTTTTTCTAATTGTTTCCTTTCACCATTCTTGATTCTTATGATGAAAATAGATCAGTCGACCAACAGATTGATTTGTGGATCGTGCTTATTTGTGGGATGAGTTTATTATGGGGTAAATATTGGTGAATTACATTAGATTATTAATTTCATCATAGTTATTATTATAGTAAACAATAAATATAAAAAAAATCAAGTTTCCTTCCACTCGTTCCTTCTTGTGCTTTTCTCCCACAGTTCATCATTAACTACGAGCGTTCTTAGTTTGAAATGGGGTTTAACATATCCCAATAAATAGATCTTTATGTTTCTATTTCATATAATTATTATACGATATCATAGATCTAGGATTGATAATTAAAGATGGTGGTGTGATGTGGAAGTAGTTGCGAATCATAGGGTTTTGTATATGCAATTTCATGTTCTTCGATGTTCATCAGTGTGCAATGAAAAGTAACTTGTAGATCCATTTTCCAAGAAGATTCAAGATTTTTTTTCAAAGATCTGTGTTGGAAAGGTTAGAATGAACACTCATCTACAGGTTTTGCAAGGTTTGGAAGCTCTGTTGAGGCACCTGATGAAGCGATGTGAATCTTGTAAATCACAAGAGTTGATGTGTGTAATCTGGCATTACACGTCGTGTGGGACCCTGTGGATACCGTGATTCAGTTTTAGTCAAATATAATAATAAAAAGATATGTGAACCCTATAAAATGAAATGTGACCCCCTATATGTTTTTTATTGTGTACTTTTGGGAGTACATGAACATAGTAAAATGTACACAACTACATCACCTGAAATGTACATGTACACAGAATTGGCTTGGTGTTCATGGGCCAGTACACAGACATGAACCTGAAATAGAGACACAAATAGATGACACAAAAAGAAAAATATGTATCTTTACACGTTTTATACTCATTATATACACCGAGTATATCAGGAAGACTTGTCTTGTGAGGATTTTCCACACGATCAGGCATAGGGAGAGCATGACACATCGTGTACACCCTGAAACACGTTGTGTACTACCTTCTATTGTGAGTGTGGATCCTATTTTTTTCAGATTGTATGAATACTGGTTGAGTTTATCCCCTTGATCATTTCTCAATAGGGTAAAGTGTGAAATTACATTCATATAACTAGATCACATTTAACATTGGAGGCCGATTCTCAGTTAGAGTTGTAGTGTCTCTCCGAGAGACTAGAGTTCGATCCACTATCATCCTTCGTTCCCTAGTTGGAGTTTGTGGAATCAACCGGAAATTCTAGAGTAGGGATTTGATCCTCAATATAGTATTCCATGTCGGTAGGGTTTGTCAACTCTTTGGAATATAAACCCCTATGTAGTGTCTTGATCCCGACTGGGTTCGTGGTGTCCCCTATCAGTTTTGGCATGACCCCCTATATGGGTATCAGAGTCCTCATAGACAAATGAGATTTTATTTTGTGGGGCCCAATGAGCTATACCTCTATCTAGAGTGTCTTTGATTATTTCATGGATTTTGTAGAGGATTCTCCATGTATGAGCATTTCTTTTAGAAGAATCTTATGGCTGTCATCTGGTTATGCTCACATAGTGGAATGTTTTTTTCCCAGAGTATTTCTCAGTGTTTATATTATACAAATATTTCAAAATATTATATTGAGATTAAAATACTGGGTTCTATGTATTTAGTGTTTTTGGGGATTCCCACGGAATATTTTTATACTCACCCCTACATTGGATTTCCCTACATGTGTCATTTCTTATGCAGATGAAGTCCCATTTGACGGCGTGATATGTGGACATAGATCATGTGGATTATAGCTGGATCTTAACAAGATGAAAAGTTTTAATGTTAGTTTTTATGGATAATTCCTTATCTATATAGTAGGTAAGATTTTTTTATAGTTTTTGGTTGGGTATGTATGTGGCCCCTTTTTTCCATTTTCGGAAATTTTACTATCGTGCATTATTGAGGGATCATAAATGTATGCATGCATTGTTTCATTTTTTAAAATTTCAGCATTGTGTAAGATTCTGAAAGTGCACATGTGTTATGGTACATTATAGTAATTACTCCCATTTCATGGATAATACTACTCAGAACTATTTTACAGCCCCTTGCATTTTTTAGGTGGGCACGGGGTAGTCACGTGTCAGGAATTGTTGGTTTAGATCAAGATAGTATGCTTATTAAGTAAGACATAGTACTAGTCATATAGAAGAAGTGATGAGAGCATCCGAAATATTGTAATTGAATTTGGGATTCAGTCACCTATCATAGCCTCAATTGAAGTACTCAACTAGAAATTCAGTGGATCAAGGATCACATAAAGGATCTAGTCAACCTATTAAAATATGTTTCCATTCATGAAATAGGAGTTGTGTTTACACATAAAACAATATGATCCATTTTACATCCATTGTAGGAAAGAGAGAGGATAAACAATCCTTTTAATAGAATCAAAAAATGAGGACCTCCTAGAGGTGGTATAGGATATCCTCAAAGAGTTGGATGGGGGAATATAGCATTATATGGTTATCAATGTCTTGATATAATACCATAACTAACAACTTATGTTGGTACACACTAAGGTCAAAGTGGCATTCGCCCAGGGAATTTATGGTTGTAGGTAGTTGAAACTTTTCTCTTAGAGGCTTCTAACAAGATTAGGGGTACAAGGATTCACTTTTCTACAATAGTGTCAGTTGTTTACCTACACAGGTGTAATATATTCAAAATTGGAATTATCACTTGTTTGATAACTCATTATTCTTGGTGAGCCTCTAGCTCAACCCTTACTACTTGAGACACCTAATAGAAAGAATTTTATGATTACAGTCTTCTGTTAGAAGTGTGATTTGGATATTAGAGGAAGAATTTTTCATGGTACACGTTCATTACATTGAAAATATCATATTATTTTTTTTATAAACTAGTGGTCTACTGTACATGTCTGGATTGATTGTTTCCATTAGATAATGTAGTGAAAAAGGGAAGAAGGGTTTATATTTTCCTTCACTAGTGAGAAGTAAATTTTGTAAGAGTACATTGGACTCATTTATAATATATTAAATATTATTTCTTGTTACTTATATTACTAAACTGATGGTAAAATAGACTCAATGGATTATGTGTCACTATAATTTTGGAAGAGTTACAATAAGATTCCCTATGGATGCACCAGGAGTACATAATAAAAAAGTGGTTGAATTTTATTTTGGGACTATGCTAATATATTTTGTATCATATAGAATTGATCCCATAGAGTTTCAAGTGAAAAAGTTGTAGTTAGAGGACCTTAATAGGAAATGATTTATGAAACCATGTGTTCCCTCCATGGTAGCTCTAATATTATTGATAATTTAGGTGGATGGGTTCATGAGGTAGTGTGTGGAATACCATATGATAAACCAATATATTATACATAATAAATATCCACTACCAATAATCTATTACCTCTTGATTTGGTTAAAGAAAAAATGGCAAAATCAAGATCCACCATAGGCCAAGTGATGAACTGAAACATGTTCATGAGGAGAACATTCTGCATATTACATTGAGGTATAAAAATATATATTATGAGTACATTGTGATTCCATTTGGAAGGAATAACTCCCCATCAGTGTTTAAGGGTATAATGAACAATATCTTCCATGATTTCATAGACTATGTTTTGGTGGTGTTTATCAATGATATTCTCATTTACTCTGCTAAAGACGTTTGTTATGGAGTGTAATTGAGTATGAACCTAAGTTTTCTTTTAAAACATCTAATTAATGAGAAAATATAGAGATTAATACTTTCTTGGGAATGTATTGTCAGAGGAGGTAATACCTATATACACATTAATAATTGATAAATTACTTTCTTGGGAGCTGTCCAATAGTTTGATTGAGGTGTGTAGCTTTACTGGTTAAGTTGGATATTTCTAGAGATTTGTAACATATTTCTCCTAGATTTTGACCCCCATGACTACCTAGCCATGAGAGGTAAATCTTTTTTTCTGGATAGTAAATATTTAGAAGTCCTTAGAGTTGTTAGAATAATGTTGGAAAAGCCCTCATGTTGGAATACTTTTAGTTGTGGGTGTTGATTACATGGTGTTCTCTGAATCCAAAGGATCTAGGATAAGATATGTTTTGATATAGAGCAATGTAGTGATAGATTATATGTGTAAGAAATAGTGACCCCATGAGAAAAAATTTGAAACCTGTGATTTTGTGATGGGTTTTTTGTTGTTTATCTAGAATACTTAAAAACACTGCCTTCTTATTGAGAAATACTTAGTTTAATCTAATCACATGTATATCAAGTACATATTAACGCAGAGAGAACACAACCTGATACAATTATGATGACTTGAGTTATAATAGGACTATGTAAAAGATATAGAATATACTCATGGGAAGAGGTATGTAGTTTATGATTATCTATTTTGGAAACTGTATTATGGGTTACTAGGCATGGAATTAGATCTGATGGACCCATTATAGTTATCAGTGATAGAAGAGGGAAGAGATACATATCTCTAATCAATTTTTTTGACAAATAACTCTCTATAGTGTGTAAAAGAATCACATCATGAAAATATATTTTTTATGGTATTATATAAAAATAAATTCATATCTTATTCTATTGATGAATTCATTAACGATGGGATAATAATATTATCCTTAAAGAAATATGATGGTATTAGCCATTTTTTGAGAGGTAGTAATGGGAGAGCTCTATAAATATCATATAACAGTACATCCCATAGTTTAAATGATCTAACTCCATTGTCCCCCACACCAAATGGTGGTGTTAAGACTATTTTTGATAAAAAAACATTATCTATAATAAAAAGTTATATTTCCTATACTAAAATAAGTTATATTTTAATAATTTAAATATTACATCACACAAAAAATAAAACAACCCCATGAACAAAAGGATTAATGTATTTAAAGAAAAGTTACACAAGAAACATATTTTTTAAAACTTGTAAAAATTTCTCCATAGAAATACAACACACGACTCCCTTATATAATTTTCATAATTTAGAATCTTTTTTATAACCGTAATTCCCAACATCCATTAATGAACTAAATATCATTATGTACATGGGTTTTATGATGAAGGGATCATTAAAAATGTAGGAATTAGGTTAATGTATAGTTAAAATTATCTAAATGAAATAAAATAGGATTCTATTGTAAAGAAAGTTGGTAGAGGTATAAGAGGAAACTAGAATTTTGGAGTGGTCATGGAGGGGTGGTGAGAGACACCTTTTATAGGTAATGAGAATAACATTTTTAAAATATTTCATCTTAATATAATGAGGTCACGCCTTTCAAAGGTCAATATGACTCCAAAATTTAGAATAATGAAGTGGGGGGGGGGAAATTATTTGGTTTAAATACACCACAAAAAATCTACTAGAACCATATTTTTTATATTTCAGGCCTCTTAACTCTTTAGCTAACTCATTTCACACTTTTAGATTATTCATCAGTAAATAATTTTTTTCTATGTGATTATTTTATATGGATAAAAATTGAATGGAAATTACTAAATAATTTATAATGAATTATTATAATGATTACATTAATATAATCATATAATACTCCTATGTGTATGAAGAATTTATTTTTTCATTGGTGCATGTAACATGTAAAATATATTTCTAGAAAAAGGGTATTTTTATGCTTAAAATTATCATTGAGGGAAACATTATAATTTCCATTAATTTGAATGATATAAAATTTTTCATTATAAAAAAATAAATTTCACGTGGATTTCAAATAAACCTAGAAATAAATTATAAAAAAATAAAATTTTAATAAAATAAAATACCAAAAAAGAATTAATTTGAAAATATTACTTATCTTCATAATATGTTAAGAAAGATTTTATAAATTAAAAATAGAATTGAGAAATATTTATTTTTACTCAATAAATTATTATTTTAAAATAAAAAATATGTTATAAATTTTTATGTCATGAATATTATTTTATAATTCCATTAATGTTATTATTTTTGAAAAATTGTATTTTAAGTGTTAAACTAAAAATCAATTATTGAAATAAAAAAATCCCAAAATTATAATCATAAGGTAATTATAACATGATAGTTTCAAAAAAATGATCATTTTAAGAAATTAAAATTTTGAAATATTAAAACTCACTTTTTATTTTAAGAAATTCAAGAAAATGTTTTTCTTAATTTTCTTTGGGATTTTACATGAACGCAGTTTTTGAGGGAACTTGATTTTGAGGCCCGGTGTGCCTGAAATTTCTATCCGAAGTTTAGCTCGGGTAGGTTTAATGAACGAACGAGTGGGAATTTCTAACTTTTGAACCAGTGCTCGGAATCGAATTCCGAGGGCACCGATGGAACCACAACGCTGGAAATTGCTTAGGAACGCCATTTCCAATGTTGCGTTTACACGAGAGAAGTTGTTAATTTATGGGGAAGGTAAAATAAAATTTATGCAACAATTTTATTTTTACTTTAAGTGGTTTAAGATTTGGGTGGATGTTGGGTAACTACCCAACGTCCCAAGAGAGGTTATGAGGGTGGTGGGGCCCACACGAACCCCACCCCTTCACCTTCTTAAACCCCCTCAACTCACCATTGTGGATGAAAACTTGACATGAATAAATTAAGTGTAATTAATTCAAACTCTTGAAATTCAAAAGTTTATGTTATGTTAATAAAATAAGAGATGAACTTATTTTATTTGTGGTTGGAACCTTGTTGTGTGAACTTTGGGAGAAAATCCATGGAACTTGAGGAACTTCTTCGTCTTCGATGAAGAACACGAAGAACACATCAGTCTCCAACGAAGAATGCAGAGTTCTCAGAAACCGATTACGCGACGTCGTGAACCACGATGCCCTTAACATCTTCATTCAAGACGTCTCTTCCCACGACGAATCCTCATTTGACAAACCTCCATTCAAGCTCGCACAAGGTAAGTGTTTATTTATTTATTTGGTTCATGAATACTACCTTGTCGTTCTTCGTGAAAATACGACCAATTGCTATCGATTAACAAGAGGGGGTCGGACCGTACAAACACGGCCTACCCTCCTCCATTATTGATGTTGTTTCTAATGTGGTTGGAAAAGAATGGTGTGGTGCCGGCGCACCATGCGGAATAGTGCGGAAAGGAATGCGCGACGCCGTCGCGCTGCGCCGTGATATCGAACAAGGACGCGATGTCATCGCGCCGCATCGAAGAAACCCGAAAACACCGTGGCAGGAGTCGGGCCGCGGTGTAGGGGCACGTCGCCGTCGTGCCATGCTGGAAGAATCAAGGCTGCGGCAGGTACCAGGCCGCGGCGGAGCATGGGAAACAGCGGCCGGAAATGGGCCGCCGGCGTCGGAGCAGGACCGGCGGCCGGAAACGGGCTGCCGGTGTCAGAGTAGGGAGGGGACCGGCCGTCGCCGGTCCCGTGGTGGCAGAAACCGGCCGGCCGGCTGAACATTAGAAAATTCGGGGTTCAAACCCCCGACCGGCCAGCTAGCGTCCCCCATTAAGGGGGGCCGCAGTTACAAAACACGGGGGGGGGGGGGGGGGGAGCCCCCCCCCCCCCCGCAAACTGAACGAGTCGGCCGTTCGGCCGAGCCAGGGTGGGCCGCCCCGGCCGGGCTGGGCAACGCCAGCCGGGCTAGGCCGTGCCAGGTGGGCCGGGTCGGTCTGTGCCCGAAACCCCCGTTTTCGAACCCTTTTCAGTCTTTTTCTCATATCTCGGGCTACGGACCTCCGATCGATGCACCATCAGTGGAAATGTGATCCTTGGATCGAGGCAGTCGTTTCGTTATATTACACTCAAGGTTTCAGAGATCTTTGGGTCCGGCAGGGTTGGTTCTTACACAAAACCAACCGGGCCCTTGGAGCGGAAATGCTTATAACTTGAGTTCCGGACGTCTGATTGATGTGTCATCGACTTGGTTGGATTCCTCTTAGAGAGACGGATCTTTTGGCTTACTCCGCCTGAGGTTTGGACGCAAGTGGAGTACGGTACGGTTGTTTTTTCCTTAAAAACCATCTGGGCCCATGGGACGAAAAAGTCAATAACTCTCAGACCGGATGTCCGATTGACACGCCGTCTGCGACGTTGAGTTCTTGTTGAAGATACAAAACTTTTGGATACATAAACATTGGACTATGTGTCAGTTGAAGTGCCAGCCTCTCGGCTCGTGGAGCGGACCCTCCCGAACAAGCTTGTTGTATGCGGGGACCCTAGTGTTGGTTGCGCTTGCGACTGTGACGACGGCGACTATACATAGATCCTCAGTGGATTCGACGGTGACGACTACAGCACTCAGTGATCCTACGTGGATCAGTGCTACCGATCATGTGTGGGTCTGATCTTGTGTGGGTCATTACGGGGGTTAGTTACCTAATGATCCTTTGTGGGTAATGATACTTTGTGGGTCATTTCGGGGGTTAGTTACCTATCGATCCTTTTTGGGTCAGATCCATTGTGGGTAATTGAGGGGGTTAGTTACCTATCGATCCTCTGTGGGTCAGATCCTTTGTGGTTCATTTCAAGGGTTAGTTACCTATTTATCCTTTGTGGGTCAGATCCTTTGTGGGTCATTGCGGTAGTTAGTACCTTTCGATCCTTTGTGGGTCCGACGACTTAGATGAATCAGTGGATATATCTGATCATCTCAATCGTCATTCGAAGAAGTATACCTGTGTGAGATGAAACCTGTTTTGCTTTCCTATGAGGATTGTGTTGTGCTATCCTGTTTGGATTTATGTTTTTCTTTCCTATGTGGATTGTATTGTGCTATCCTGTGTGGATTTACATTTTGCTTTCCTGTGTGGACTGGGTTGTACTTGGGCTCGGATGTTGGAGCCAAACGAGAATTGATGACTTAGGTATATGTATGGGCATATACCTAAGCGGTGTCGTATGTTACTTCGTGATTGTATCGTTCTTTTGTGGATTTTGGGAGACCATCAGGGGTCTCAGGGTCCCTACTGAGTAGATATACTCAACCCTGCATGGGCTATGCCTGCACTATGTTGTGTTGGTTGCAGACGACGGATAACGCTGATCGTGGTTGAGGCTTACGGAGCAGGACAGTTCCTGGAGGTGGACCATTGGGCGGGACGTACTCGGAGCAGTCAGCTGGACCCGAGGAGCAGTGGAGGCTATCTGTACCCACCATTCATGTGGGATTTCTAGTGGACAGCTCGACATTGCGACTTTACTTTTCAGTTGCTGTTTTCCCTTCCAGTTGTACATTACTTTCCGTTTGGGTTTGTATACTGTCCCACTTAATTTTCCACACATATTGTTGTACTCAGTTTTACTAAGTGTTTTCTTCTACTACTTTATTGCTCTGTGGTGTTTGTTTACTTTACAAAGGCAATGCCTTCCCTTTTCACCGGGAGTTATGCCTTGGTGCTAGTCACTAGCCCCAGACCTATGCAAGGCGGGCTTGGGGTAGTCACGACATGGGCCCTGAGGAAGGGTCGTGAAAAATTGGTATCAGAGGAGTTTGGTTATACCACAGAACATGGGAATCTGATCTTTTTCTATGTGAAGCAATAATGTTAAGCGTATTGGGTGTGGTTATCAGTCGAGGGAGTCCAGTGTCGGTGCGGCGGCCGACGTATCCGTACAACAGGACCCTGACTTCTGATTTCCGACTTAATGCATGAAAGCATTGATTTCATGTGTGATTTATGTTTTCTTTGTGACTACTTTGTGTCAGCTCATCAGGTATACTGTTCTGACCATGGGACACCTGTTTCCTTTTCAGGATGGCCCCACAACAGAAGCCAGCTAGGGATCCAAGGGTTGTGCGTGACGACAGCCCACCGAGCGACGAGGCCTCAGTGTAGGGCCCTTTGACAGCTGAGGCACCGACAGTACCTCTACCCACCGAGCCACCGATGCTTCCAGCCCCACCCACTGACGATGCAAGCCGCCTAAGTACACTGCATGAGTTCCAGCGCCAGTGACCACCCAGGTTCCACGGGGAGACGGACCCCAGGCATCCGAGGATTGGCTGGAGGCAGTGGTGAGAGTTTTCAAGTAAGTGAGGACACCAGTAGACCTCATGGTGATCCTTGAAGGGAGCCTAATGTACGCGGCATGAAAATGATGGTGGAGATTGACGCGCCAGGTGCACGTTGAGGCATCTCTTCCCTGGACATACTTTGTGAGCCTCTTCCGCTCGGAGTTCGTCCCGGCCACCCTCCGGGTGGTGCCCATCCAGGAGCTTCTTCAACTGCGGCAGGGGAGCTTGACGGTCGCCTAGTACTCAGGGAGATTTACCGATCTCTCGCGCTACTCGACAGACATGGTACGAGACCCATTCTTCCGGACCCGGACCTTTGATCAGGGATTGAGACATGAGATTAGGGAATCGCTGATCTCCCTCAGCATTCTTACCCTCCATGCAGTGGAGTAGCAGAAGGTTGAGAAACCACCTAGGCAGAGGCAGAGGTTTGACCGTGGCGGTCTACAGGGACCAGGCGAACGAGGCAGAGGAGCTGGCTGAGCAGTAGGTGGTGGACAATGTTTTGAGGCTCTACCACCACCACCACCACTAGGAGGTCTACCCTGACCTTAGGGGAGATCACAGCTTCAGGCAGCTGAATCTTACGATCGTGGAGCTCCTGAAGCTGGTGGACTACTTCGGGACTAGCTCCAGGCATAGAGGCATTTTCTCATAATGCCTCTAGATTCGTAGTTTGTGTTGCCTTGTGTCCTGGTACTTTGAGTTGATGTAATAAAAGATACTTTTATTGGTGAAGTTTTCTTTCTTGTCTTATGTTTGTTCTTACTAAGAGGTGTCGGTTAAAAACTGTTGACTTGACCCTCACTTGCGAGATTCTTACTAGAGGAGACCCAGTGACCACACACTGATACCGACAGTGTGACTCAACCCTTGGAGGTGAGAGTAACGGTTGGATCTCTCGGTAGCAACGTCGAGGCCTTACGACGTCATCCATACCATGAATTAACTAATCATGATGGGATTCACTGTATTAGGCAAGGAACGTGGTTCATTCAGGGGATTAGATCAGATTTACCTTTTTGGCAAAGGAAAAATCTTTTTAGCTTTGCAAAACATTAAGGAGGAAGGGGAAACCCTTCGTGTGGTCAGACAGATGTCAGCAGAGCTTCCAGGAGCTGAGACAAAGATTGACCAGTGCCCCTATCTTGAGGTTGCCAATGGAGGGAGTAGGGTACATAGTCTACTGCGATGCATCAAGGACCCGACTCGGATGTGTCCTGATGGAGGAGCGGACAGTGATCGCCTTTGGATCACGTTAGTTGATCCCGCAAGAGCAGAACTATGCTACCCATGACCTGGAGTTAGCAGCAGTGGTCTTCGCTCTGAAGACATGGCGACACTACCTGATGGGAGAGCGCTTTATAGTCTTTTCTGACCATCAGAGTCTCAGGTACATCTTCACTCAGAAGGACCTGAACCTGAGACGGTGGTGATGGATCAAGTTCTTCCAGGACTATGACTTTGAGATAGTCTATACTCTTGGGAAGGGGAACGTGGTAGCTGATTCTCTCAATAAGAGGACGGGTATTCAGCTACTTGAGGAAGATACAGAGAAGCTAGCCGCTTTGTAGATATCCTTCATGGATAGAGATGGAGCATTCTTCCTTCAGTATCTCACAATCACCCCTCCACTAATGAAGCGGGTCAGAGAGGCACAACGTGGAGACGCTGACTATGAGACATGGCGTGCACAGATATCCTCGGGACATGCACCTGATGGATTCTCTTTTGGAGCAGAGCACGACGTCATTTTCAGAGGACGTACCTTGGTACCCGTTTCATTACGGGAGGAGGTCCTGAGAGAGTTTCACACATCTCCTTTGGCGGTACATCCTGGAGTGGTGAAGATGTACCAGGACCTCAGATGACAGCACTGATGGCTGAGCATGAAGAAGGTTGTGGCAGAGTTCATTTCTAGATGTCTCAACTACCAGTAGGTGAAGGCAGAGAACCATGTACCAGCAGGCTTGGTACAACCCTTGGAGGTCCCAGAGTGGATGTGGGACAAGATATCTATGGAATTCGTGACTGGACATCCACACACTTCCTGAGGACACGACTCTATTTGGGTGATTGTAGACCGACTCACCAAGTCGGCACACTTCTTACCCATCATAGAGCAGAGCTCAGTGGAGAGCTTGGGGAGTCTCTACGTTCAGGAGATTGTATGGATTCCAGGTGTGCCATCGTCTATCGTCTCCGATCGAGATGCTCACTTTACTTCCCGGCTTTGGAAGGGGTTGCAGGAGGCATTCGGGACGCAACTACGTCTGAGCACATCCTTTCACCCTTAGAAGGATGGTCAGACGGAGAGGACCATTCAGACTCTCGAGGACATGCTCCAGGAAAGTGTCCTCGACTTTGTTCGCAGTTGGGAGGACCACCTACCCTTGGTGGATTATGCATACAACAACAGTTACCACTCCACCATCGGGATGGCACCATACAAGGCGTTGTAAGGCCGACCTTGCAGATCTCTTTTATGCTAGACAGACACTGGGGAGTAAGCACTTGTGGGACAGGAGATGGTCTAGGCCACGACAGAGAAGGTCTAGGTCATCCAGGAGTAGATGAGGATAGCTCAGGGCCTGCAGAAGTCTTATGCTGACAGGAGGCCGAGGCCACTAGAGTTCGAGGATGGCGACCACGTCTTCTTGTGTGTCTCACCTCGACGTGGATTACAGAGATTTTGTCGAGGAAGAAATTTGTCTCCATGCTTCATCGGACCCTTCCTGGTCCTCAGCAGGATTGGCGAGGTGGCTTATCGCATTTCTCTACCACCTCAGTTGCACCGGGTGCACGACGTCTTCCACGTATCTCAGCTGAGGAGATACGTGCACGACCCGACGCATATCGTTGACCATGGGGAGCTAGACGTTGATGCTGGGGTGACTTTTACGGAGGTTATAGTGGATATTAAGGATCGACAGGAGCGGGTCCTATGTGGACAGTCGATTTCTCTAATGCGCATCAGATGGTAGCATGTGAACCTCCAGGAGAGCACTTGGGAGCGGGAGGCTCAGATGCATGCTCAGTACCCACATTTGTTTCCCTGGCTTATGATGTATCTTTACGGGGATGTAAAGTCCTGAGATGGGAGTAATGTAAAGACCCGTAAAAATCAAGGGAATTTTTTTCTTAATTTTATTTGGGATTTTACAAGAATGCAGTTTCTGAAGGAACTTGATTCTGAAGCCCGGTGTGCCTGGAATTTATATCCAAAGTTTAGCTCGGGTACGTTCAGGGAACGAAAGAGCGGAAATTTTTAACATTTGAACAATTCCTCAGAATCGAATTATGAGGGCACTGATGGAACCGCAACGCCGGTAATTTCTTAGCAACACCATTTCCGGAGTTGCGTTTACATGAGAGAAGTTGTTACGTTATGGGGAAGGTAAAATAAAATTTATGCAACAATTTTATTTTTACATTAAGTGGTTTAAGCTTTGGGTGGAAGTTGGGTAACTACCCAACTTCCCAAGGGAGGTTATGAGTGTGGTGGGGCCCACACGAACCCCACCCCTTAACATTCATAAACCCCCTCATCTCACCATTGTGGATGACAACTTGTCATGAAATAATTAAATGGAATTAATTCAAACTCTTGAAATTCAAAAGTTTATGTTAAGTTAATAAAATAAGAGATGAACTTATTTTATTTGTTGTTGGAACCTTGTTGTGTGAACATTGGGGGAAAAGACAAGGAACTTGAGAAACATCTTCGTCTTCGACGAAGAACACGAAGAACACATCGGTCTCCGACGAAGAACACCGAGTTCTCAGAAACTGATTATGCAACGCCGTGAACCGCGACACCGTCAACGTCTTCTTTCACGACGTCTCTTCCCGCGACGAATAATTATTCAACGAACCTCCATTAAAGATCGCACGAGGTAGGGGTTTATTTATTTATTTTGTTAGTGAATACTACCTTGTAGTTCTTCATGAAAATACGACCAATTGCTATCGATTAACGAGAGGGATCCAGACCGCACAAACACGGCCGACCCTCCTCTATTATTGATGTTGTTTCTAATGTGGTTGGAACGGAATGGCATGGTGCCGTCGCACAACGCGGAATTGTGCAGAAAGGAATGTGTGCCCCGCCACGCTGCATCATGAAATCGAACAAGGACGCGACGCCATCTCGCCGCGTCGGAGAAATCCGAAGACACTGCGGCCGGAGCGGGGCTGTGGTGGAGGGGCGTCGCACCGTCGCGTCGTGCCAGACAAATCAAGGCCACCGCCGGTACCGGGCCATGGCAGAGCATTGGAAACGGCGGCCGGAAATGGGCCACTAGTGTCGGAGCAGGACCGGCGGCCGGAAATGGGCCACCAGCGTCGGAGCAGGGAGGTGATCGGCAGTCGCCGGTCCCGTGGCGGTAGAAACCGGCCGGACAGGAGAAAAGCCGGGGGTTCAAACCCCCGGCCGGCCAGCTAGTGGCCCCCATTAAGGGGGGGGCTACAGTTACAAAACACGGGGGGGGGGGGGGGGGGGGGCAGCGCCACCCCCCCTGGTTCAGGCCGACCCCGGGGGTCTCGGGCCGGGTCGGTCGAGTCCCGAAACCCCCGTTTTCGGACCCTTTTCGGTCATTTGCCCATATATTGGGCTACTGACCTCCGATCGACGCACCGTCAGTGGAGATGTGATCCTTGGATCAAAGCGGTCATTTTGGTATATCTCACTCAAGGTGTCGGAGAACATTGGGTATAGAAGGGTTGGTTCGTACACGAAACCAACCAGGCCCTCGGAGCGGAAACACTTTTAACTTGAGTTCCGGACGTTCGATTGACATTCCATCGACTTGGTTGGATTCCTATTAGTGAGACGGATCTTTAGGATTACTCTGCCCGAGGTTTGGACGCAGGTTGAGTACGGTCGGATTGGTTTTGCCTTAAAAACCAACCGGGCCCCTAGGACGAAAAATCCAATAACTCTCCGACCAGGCGTCCGATTGACGCGCCGTTTGCGACGTTGAGTTCCTATTGACGATACATAAATTTTGGATTCATAAACTCTGGAATATGTGTCAGTTGATGTATCAGTTTCTCGGCTCGTGGATAGGACCCTCCCGAACGAGCTTTTTGTGAGCAGGTACCCTAGTGCGGGCTGCGTTTGCGACAGTGACGACGACGACTGTTTATAGATACTCAGTGGATTCGACGGCGACAAATACATCACTCAGCGATCCTACATGGATCAGTGCTACCGATCCTGTATGGGTCTGATCCTGTGTGGGTTAGCGCTCAGCGGTTCTGTGTGAGCCAGCGCCTATAGATCCTGTGTGGGTCCGATCCTGTGTGGGTCATTGTGGGGGTTAGTTACCTAACGATCCTGTGTAGGTCAGATCCATTGTGGGTCATTTCCGGGTTAGTTACCTATCGATCCTTTGTGGGTCGGATCCTTTGTGGGTCATTGCGGGGGTTAGTTACCTATCGATCCTGTGTGGGTCAAATCCTTTGTGGGTCTTTGCGGGGGTTAGTTACCTATCGATCCTTTGTGGGTCAGATCCTTTGTGGGTCATTGCAGGGGTTAGTACCTTTCGATATTTTGTGGGTCTGATGACTTAGATGAATCAGTGGATATATCTGACCATCTCTATCGTCATACGAAGAAGTATACCTGTGTGAGCTGAATCCTGTTTTGCTTTCCTATGTGGATTGTATTGTGCTATCCTATGTGGATTTACGTTTTTCTTTCTTATGTGGATTGTGTTGTGCTATCCTATGTGGATTTACATTTTTCTTTCCTGTGTGGACTGGGTTGTACTTGGGCTCGAATGTTTGAGCCGAAAGAGAACTGATGACTTAGGTATATGTATGGGAATATACCTAAGCGGTGCCGTATGTTACATCATGATTGTATCTTTCCTTTGTGGATTTTGGGAGTCCTTCGGGGGTCTCGGGGTCCCTACTGAGTAGCTTATACTCACCCCTGGATGGGCTATGCCCGCACTAAGTTGTATTGGTTGAAGATGACAGATAACGCTGATCGTGGTTGAGGCTTTTGGACCAGCACGATACCTGGTGGTGGACAACTGGGCGGGACGTACTCGAAGCAGTCGGCAGGACCCGAGGAGCAGTGGAGGCTATCTGTACCCACCCTTCAGGTGGGATTTCCAGTTGACAGCTCGACGTTGCAGCTTTACTTTTCAGTTTCTGTATTTCCTTCCAATTGTACTTTACTTTCAGTTTGGGTTTGTACACTAGCCCACTTACTTTTCCGCACATACTGTTGTACTCAGTTTTACTTACTGTTTGCTTCTACTGCTTGCTTGCTCTGTGGTGTTTGTTTACTTTGCAAAGGCAATGCCTTCCCTTTTTACTGGGAATTACGCCTTGGTGCTAGTCTCCAACCCCTGGCCTATGGAAGGTGGGTTTGGGGTAGTCACGGCATGGGCCCTGAGGACGGGTCGTGACAACACCAGGTATAACATAACTAAAAATGTAATAAAGATTAGTCATCAAGCTAGATCATCTTATTCTTTTGAGAGGATCTTTTTCTGATCCACATAGGGTCTCAAGGAGCTGATCCATAGAGGGTCCCTAGGTGATGATCCACATATAGTCGCTAGGTGCTGATTCACACAAGTTCTCTAGGTGTTGACCTACACAGGGTTGGTAGGTGATAACCCACACTAGGTTTCTATGTGTTGACCCACACAGGATTAATAGTTGTTGACCCACAAAAGATCTCTAGTCATTGTTCAAGTCATATCCTGCCACTGGATTCTCGCACATAGCATGCCTAATTCTTGGAGGATTCTCTTCTCAAGAAATTGGTTGTATATCAACAACCATGATGTCCATAACAGAGTAACCCAATGTACTATCTCATCGTAAGGGTCTCAACTCTGTAGAGGGAGAGTTTAACTAACGCCTAGTCTATAAGATATGAGTATTTATGTAAAAAGGGCACGATTAGATTCAAATCTGATCCAGTCGGGTCTTACACCAACCTCCACAAAAACTAATGTAGAGTATCTCATAAGGAAATCCTCATCTCAAGGGTCCCAAATCCACTGACAACATGTCAATCAGATTCCTAATTTTAATGATACATGCATTTTAGTGAAACATGTGCATGTTGGGTTCGCGTCCTGTCCGACTCGGCCAGACCGAACTAATTCAAGTTGACTTGACCCAACACATATTTGGTCTGGCCTGACCCAGTAGCTCGGTTTAGGCATGATGGGTTAGGTCCAGCCCACTATTTCCAACCGACTCCCCAATCCAAACATGGAACAATCGCATCAGGTCTTTAGTGAATTCAATCGGTGAAATCAGTAGCACACTCCACGTCACCCATGAACCAAATTTGTAGGTTGACCATTAAATGATGTCATAGTGTTGCTTCGTGGGTCTCCAACACCCCATCCACGATGGTCGTGGCCTTCGTTACTCACCTAGATAGCCTAGACACGGGCCTCCCAAACTATGTTGTGCTAGTCAGCGTCGCACCTCCACGCCACTGCCGCTGGCAGCCCTCTCCTACGAAGATGCACCATCAGTTTCATATACAGGCCACCAAAGTTAGACTGGTGGTTCATTTCATGATTTTTAAATTCCTACAAGATTAGAAGGTTTCCACCTTCAATGCGATGACCTCTAACTCTCATTTCCTCCATTTTGAAAATTCACCGATGAAGAATGCGCATGTGGAGGGGATCGAGCCTTGTTTGTGTCAGCCTACACCCTTCGCATATGAATTTTAAAAACACAGGGAGGTTCGGTGATTTTAGTTTAATCAATACATGTTATAATATAATCATGAATATTGAAATACCAAAATAAGTCACCCTCAAGTTAGAACGCATGATTCACAGATCAACCTTTTCATTGTATGATTTATGTTCATCTTTCAGAATAAGAATGAGGAAAAAATGAATTAGAACAAACCCCCAACCTCATTTTACATTTGTGTCCATAGGATTTCGTCCTAGAGTGTCCAAGTGGTCGACATCATTAGTTGCATCTCGACTTCATTCTCCTGGGTATGTCGAATTTGATGACATTCCACCAGCATTCATCATTCTTAATTAGAGCGGAATCCCACCAAAAATTCATCTGAGAATTGCCAATGGTTTGATTCTCAAAACTTCAACGCATTTTTTTAATAAAAAGAAACACATTTAATCATTTCTATTATGCTGCGACGTTGTGTAATTATTTTGTTTCAAGTATGAAATGATGTTGCAGATACGTTTTTACAACGATTCATTAAGGATCCTCATTTAACATTCCATGTCTTCACCTCATCACTGCACTGCAGCACCGTTTTCTGCTACTCAACGGTGAGAAAATAAAATAAAATAATGTTTTATGCAATTTTATTATTTTCCAAAATGTCAAATAATCAAATTTTTTTGCTTGAACCATACTGGTCGAAGTTATTTCATCTCTAGGTGAATCATGGTGTTCTGAGTTTAACTATTCCCTCATATTTTTTATCTGAGAAATGGTTAAGAAGATAATAAAAACAGCCCACACATTTACTGAATGTACCTGAAAAAATGTTCAGAAATTAAAATTCACTATCGACCTGCATTGGTCAAGGTTCATCTTTTCCTAAGTGTTGCACGCCCTTACATGCTCAAGGATGCTATTGGATTGTCAATTTCAGTTTCCATTTAGGAGTTATAAGGATTTGACAATAAAATAATTCTTACATAATTATTTTAAATACGTTCAAAAAATAACGTACACCATTTTCATGTCCTAGGAATCGTTAGGATCTTTTTAAGGAAATCATACCCTCGTGAGCTTAATGGAGGTCTTAGATTTTAATTCTGATTCACCATTCGTGAGTTACAAGCATTTGAAAAATAAAATAAATTTATTTAATTTTTTTATGTATGGTTATTCCATTTTTTAGTTTTCACGCAAGAGGGTTGCACCGACTAAAATGAAGTCGCACCTACGTTAAACCCTTTATCCTGAACGTAGTGGTGCTATCATATTTTTAATCCAAACAACCATGTATGATCTTTTTCACATTTATATGAAATTCTATCTCACATGCTATTTAGAGATTAACATTTTTCAGCGGATCATTTTGGGAACTCCATGTCTCAGAATAACACACCGACTCAATGAATGGTATTGAAATAATTCCATATAATTTAAAAAAAATTATAAATAAATTATATGACATTAAAAATACAATTAATATAAATAGGATATAAAAATTTTCATTTTAAAGATGTACAATGATATTAAAATGATGTTTTTGTTACCTACCATGAAATAATAGATCACTTAATTTATTTAGATGTGATGAAATTGACTATAATTAAAAGTAAAATACTAACAATATACATGTATTTGATAGAAACATATCCAACCAATACAGAAATAAGATAATTTTCTGAAAGAATTCGTGAGCATTTTTTCCCGATAATTGATTGGTGGGGACACTATATGGGTAATTTAAGTTTTTCCAATCTAGGTGACTCACCCTTTTCATATTATAAAATTATATTATGAAGATGATATTTGAAAACTACATGTCTATGATATTATAATGATTAATTTGTTCTTAGCTAGTATTTTTTATCATGATATGTGATTTACATCTATGTTGTCGAACGGTTTGTTGGAATATTTTAGTAATTTGAATAAATAGATTATAATTTACAACCCCATGGACGATGGTTAGTTATAGTAAACTATTCATATTCTTATAAATTTATTGAGAGTCTATATTCATGATTTTGGTGGATCATGGGATGATCACCTATCACTTTTGGAGTTTTCTTATAAAAATATATATCCCACATAGAGTAAAATTACCCAACTTATTGGACTTATAATTATCCTCTATGAAGGACATAGATTATAGAATAATCTGTGATTAGGATTATCAATGTTTAGAATATGACAAAGTATATAATTTCAATCTAGAAGAAATTTCCTAGTACTATGTGCCACTAAAGGGTCATAAAAATATTAAAGGAGACAATACATTTAATCTAATATTAGTGATCAATTTTACTAATGGTTTTTTCCACATTTAGATTATATATGGTTAAGAAATCTCGAAAATATGATTTAAATTTTGGAACATTTGAGATCTTTTAGAATATTGGAGAAATGGTTAAAAATATTTAATTATATTGTAAATTAAATTATATTAAAATAAATAAGATATTACTATAATAAACATTTCATTACAATAGTAATCACACATTACATGTTCTTTTATTTCATCATAGTTTTAAAATAAAAATAAGAATATCAATTTATCTAGAAAAAACTATAAATAATTCTATATTATCGGTATCATAATATGAAGTCACGATAATCCTAAACTCTTTTGGATAATATATCTAAAATATATATTTGGAAAAATTGGTACATTCTTATTATAAATAAACTATAAGAAATGTAATGGAGATGAATTATAAATTATAATAATGATATACAAAATTTAAAATTTAAATTAATGTTTATTAACAAAAGATTATATTATTGTTGGAATGGTAATTTGAATATTTAAAAACCAACATAATAATATGACCATTGAAATAGTAATGCGATTGGATTACATAAAATTATCCAATAAAAAATCATTACATCAATTGGTAATATTATAATTAATAAACATAAATAATTTATATTAAATTATAAATAATATTATAATTATAATCAAATGTATTTAGAATTTATTTATTTGTAAAATTATTTTTAAAAAAATCATGCATTAATGAATAATTTCAAAATACACATATAGATTTATTTCTCAATTAAATTTATCATTTATCAAAAATTATTTTATTGGAAAAGATGTCAAATTTAAAATCATGTAGTTAAAATTCAGCAATGGGTTTTTTAGAATTTAATGTGATAATATAATTTTAGTTGAATATTAAAATACTGTATGTGTGTAGAATTGGAATTATAGATTCACTTCAATGAAAAAATTATTTAATTAATTACACATGTACATTACAAAAAAAAAATTTCTAATTCATAAAAATAATTTATTTTAAAATTATTAAATTGATATTACTAAATTTTCATGATGTTTCTATATTCTATAATGTACTTTATGTTTTTTAAAATAGTTCACACTAAATGAATGTGTTTTTTCTTGTAAAAAAATATATAAAATAGTAAAATTAGTTATTAAAAATATAAATGTTATAAGCCGTGATTTCTATGAAAAATTATATGTTTTAAAAATATAGTAAAGGCATTTATTTTTCCATAACCAACATTTTCAAAGAATAATTGAGAAAAATTAATAAACAATTCTCCCCAAATCATTATAAATAGACACATGTCCTCCAATTCATGTTCACTCCATAGCTGTTGAGCATTAATGAACATTCAATTTCCTTTTCAAGAATCAGTTAATGAATCTACAAATTTTTTAAGGAGTTATAGTCCTTGTTTTTTGGAGGTATGTGGTAAATAATTAATTACTTATTTATTACTTTCAATTATCAATTCTAATCATGTTGAAATTATTTTCATTTAAATAAAATATTTTTTTTCTTCATTTTAGAAAATTCTATATTTTAATTTAAATAATAGATTATAATTCCCCCTAATTGTACCACCTCAATGATTAATTATAATTATAAATATTTCCAGATCAATAAAATCCATTATCCAAACTTCATCATATTCATTATATTTTTAAATAATTGATGAATTATTTATAATTCGTTTAACATGTTTATGATAGGATAATTTTGATGTACCTATGAAACCTTTATTCAATCCACGGTTGGTTAAATTGGTTTTTTTCACATGTTCTCCTATATAATCAAAGAATATTGACATATAAATTTCATCATAGGTACATTCTTATTCTTAATTCGTATTATTTATATGAATTTCATACCCCTAATTTTAAAGTGGTAATTTTTTTCATTTCTCATCTACAATTTTAAACCATTGTAATTACTGGCCAATCCTTACTAATATCATTATATAATGAAAATAACATCCAATATTTCTCTATTATTATTCAATTCATTAACATATGTTCCATTTTATTGTGAATATTTTTTTAGTTTCTATTATTATTGATTTATATTCACATATATAGTCATATGGTTCCATTGATTAAGGAAAATATGACAATTTGTATATCAATTATTTCAATAAATTGAACTATTGATTGTTTATCCATGATTATAAAAGAGGTTCCATAGAAAACATTTTATATTATATAATTAATCCCTCTCTTCATATGACTGATTTTAGGGACTCATTATTTCATGGTTTGGCCTAAAATGTATATCACCTCAATATATTAATAGGTCTCCAAAGGAAAATTGGTTTGTTATTTAGTGTATGCCTACCCATTTTTGTATGATTTCTTAACCTAGGTCGTTGATGGTATTGTTATGATGTCTGATATTCTTCATTTTATCATTATGAGATTAGTTTTTTTATCTATTTGGTTATTTATTTCTATTTTTTTCTATCCATTTAGATATTATGAAGATACTATCATGTATAATAATTCAAATAAATGTATATTCTTTTTATTTGATTCATACCATATTTATTCCATATAAGTTTCCATTATACACCACCTTTAATTGAGTATCTATGTTATCCTTATTGTCATTTCCCCATTTGAATTATATACCCTAAATAAAGCTATATATAATATAATGACAATGAGAAGAAAGATAAAAAAATCATGTTTTATCATAATGTATATTAATTTCCTGATGTAATGTACGATCATATATATATCTGGAGTCATAATAATACTTAATAATTTTCTATAATATATTTTGATCTTTTGTATCTTGTACTATTATAAAAAATAATTACTGGTGTTGAGTTAATGAATCACATTTTTCAATACCTATAAATAATATATCACAAGATTGATAAATACGAAAATATATACAATGATCAACTCATTTAATCTTATACGATGATATAGTGATTCAAAACAATGAAACCTTTTACGATAATCATGTAAGTGTCATTGTACAGGGCGAGATGGTTTTAGGAGGAACATTCATTAATATAGTGCATTTTTTATGGATAAAGGATAATTAAAAAATGAAATAATGGGAATATGCCTCTAAGGATAAATATTAGTGCCTAGGACCATTTCTATAAAATCCTCATTAATTTTTCGTAGGGATTATATTTCTTATAGTAAGAATCTTGTCCTAACTATCCTAACATGGATTATCATTATCAATTAGTTTCTATAATATTATAAGATAAGTGAATAAATTTCAGTTTTTATGTAATTATAGAGACTACAAATGAGAGAGAGAGAGAGAATTTTTCTTTTGAGAACACTTGTTGGATACAAACTATGCACTTTTAAATCCATATTGTTCAATTATTTTTTTACACCAGGTTTTTGTAAAATATATTACTCAATGAAATAAAAAATGTTGGATTTTTTTATTTATAGATTTTATTTTATTTAATAGGATTCAACATAGATTCTTTATTTTATTTTATTTGAATTTATGATTTATTAAATTATTTATGCATTTCCTTCATGAGGGAATAAAAGTTCTGTTGAGAATTTATTTAGGTAGGTGACCATTACTCATCTCTCATACAATTATAGTGAAAATAATTATAATTACCTGTGATGAAGGAAGTGTAATCATAAAAGATATGTTTTCATAAGTTGAATTCTTTTATAAATCTTGTTTATAAATTGATTGAAATTGATCAAAGAACCAGGTTCAATCAATGCATTATTTATTCACTCCTTATAACATGTGTTATTCTTTATTTTTTAAAAAATATATCATATAATTTGTTATTTATTGAATTAATTGGGCCTGTTATTATTATATTTAACTACAAAATATATTAGAAATTTTTTATATGTATGTTACATATGTCATTAATGTTTATTCCTATATAATTTCATCATATACCTATATTATATTCATGTTTTCTAATGATTTAACCTTATAAATAATATTTTAAATATGTTTATATATCTTATAGGACATTGATTATCAGATAATTGTTCAAATTCTGTAAAGTAGATACATTTGGCCTGAGTACTTCGACTACTAATTATATTTTTGAATATAAATTACATAATTATTGTAACAATACCATGACCTCATATGGGATGGGTTTTATTTTTCCTAAATTTTTTTTGGAATGTAATTTAATATTTGATATATAATTATATTTTATAAATCTTGTAATAGAGATGGTTACTCCTTTTTGATATGGATGTGACTATGGCTCCTCGTTAGATATTCACAGCTACCCACCACATTACATGTTCACTAGAATGTATTCCAATAATTTATGAATGAAATGGTATATTCCTATTTTTCTTATTGAGATCCTTACGGTAAAAAATTATATATATTTTACTCATCTAAATTTATATACATTAATTAGAACTGATAGTGTTCTATATATATATTTATCTACCTAATTTATGTTACTACTTAGTTCACATAATTGGATTTCATATTTGTAGTGGTCTGATGGTGAATTCCTACTATGTATGATGTGCTGAAACCCAACATGTATCCCATTGGGAAGAATATAAATCATATTTTTCATGATCCATGTATACAAAAATCATTTAAGCATCACGTTCAGAGGGCATGGATCTTGTATAGATATTTTTCATTGTAGTGATTTTGATGAAATAGATGAGTGGGGATGTGATTGACTATTTTATAAACTTTTTGGAGCATATCTCATCAATTATTTCCCTTTTCATTTCATTAGAATATGTTTTCTACATAGGCTATCTATATGTCAGTTATAATAATTTATTTGTTCATTTGATTTTTATTTATGTTTCAGGATACCCTTGTATGGTTTCTAAATGTATTTTGATATCAATATATTATTAGATTTATTATTTATATTGTTGATATATACTAGTTAATGTTTCATGTAAATGTTTTTCCCATGTTTGAGTTGTTTCAATTGAATTATCTTATATATTGGAAGTCAAGTCCATAATAAACATCCTTTAAACAATGATATTTATACAAGCCTCTTCTATATATAAAGCACACCTGAGGAGTTGTGGTTGTACATAATGTGTCAATGTGTGACTGGATCTAGGTAATCAAAATTTTATTAAAATTTAATGTGGTTGTTGAAAATAAAAATCTAGAATTTGTTGTTATGAAACAATTTGAAATATTTCATAGGATATCTAGTATTATATCATTAAAATGTAAGATTATTAATTTAATGAGTAATAAAAAATACATATGGGTTTTATAAATATTCATGGATAACATGTTGACGGAAATATTGTTTAGTTATTTTATTAAATATTTTCCCAAGCCAAATGTTAATTTTATAATTAGATGTAAAAACATTTTTAAAATAATATTCAATTAATATTTTTGAAAAGCCTCCAAAAATAAGATAATATGTAGTATATGTAAAAATATATTTTAGTATTCACATTATTGGACTCACCATGAGATTGTATTTGAAAGTAAGTAAAATACATAATTTTATTATTCTAAAGAGTAAAGTGCATTAAAATTTTATTTTTTTACTAGTTTTTTTAGATTCTTAGTAAATGGGCATATGTTATATGACTACTGAAGGAAATATATAGAAACTATATCTATATAACTAAATATTCCATCCTTGAATTCCTATATAAAACCCATATTTTAATAATAATAATTATTATAATATTTATTATTATTTATAATTCATAACAATTTCATGGAATTATATATGTTCTTATTTTTCATGAGATAGAAAATTGTTAATACAATAAATTAAGAAAATTATTTAAAATAATATATTTTATATTCAATTCAAAACATATTAAATATTAAATTTAATTGTTAAATAGTATCACATGCCCTGAAATCTAATTTATGGTTAATTTTTTAAAAAATTTAATTATTTTATTTTCTATATTAATATATATTTAAAATTATAAATAAAATTTAAATATTTTAGTCAAGAAATTAAAATTATATAATTGAGTAAAATATATGTTTTATTTTATAATTTATTATTTACAATAGAAATCAATGAAATATAATGAATTTCCATAAAATTAATATAAAATTTAAAAAAACTGAATAATGTATTGATGCATCATGTATATTATAAAAATTTAAAAATATATGATATAATTAATTATTTAATAGATAATTTAGGAAATATAATATTACGGATGTAGATAGAATTTTTTTATAAGATTGTTCAATCAAATTATAAACATTTTTATGTAATGTTTTCTATTAGAAATACAAAATATTTATTAGTTCAGAATGTGAAGTAATTAAATAGATATTAGTTTGAATACATGTGATTCCAATTATAAATAATTTCTATTATATGATATAAATATTTATAGATTTATTATGAAAACCTGAACCCATTCATATTTAAGATATTAAAAATAAGGAATGATGAACTAAGAGTTATGTAAAGTAAAAAATGCCAAGGATGTGAAGGGATCATGTTTTTTAATTGTTTTAGGATATATTTATTATGAATATAAATTTAAGTAAATTATAGACACTAATTTAAATTATTTATATATATTTAAAAAAACATTTTCCAAAAAATATATATATATATATAGTTTCTACCACTTTTTTAAAATCCTCACATAATACACCACAACATGTTATTTTATATCTTATAATAATATATAATGTTCTCTAATTTTATACATTAATCAATTATATTTTATTTCTGTATAACATTTTTTAAAATTATATGATTCCACAAAAAAGTTATACTCTTTAATCATTCATTTATTGAAGAGGAAATGAAAAAAAAAATAATATTCAATTGTTCCTTAAATTTATTTTCTTTCATATTCACTTATTTTTTCTATTTTATTTTATTTCATTTTTTTATGTGGCTACAACTTATAGGAATAATATTTTTCTTATATATGGGTTAGTTATCCTTATTTAACATTACATTAATTTTTTTTTGAAACTAATATTCACTATGGGTTTAAATTTAATTATGTATATATAACAATTTCATGACATAATACACACATAATAACATTAATATTTTAATAAATTTATATTTATTTTTTATATTAGTGAATATAGTATTCCATGAAATTGAAAGTACTAATTTATAAAAACATATTTATATATGTATATATTCACCTGGACATTATATTATCCACAATGTAAGAATGATTTTATATTTGATGACATTTTCTCTAAAGTAGAATAAAACATCACTAAAAATGAATTCGAGAGGATGTTTTCAAAAGGAGACACAAATAATTTCACTAAATTGTGATGGAAACACTTTTAAAATTAATTTATTGAAAACATTATCTATGTATACAAAGATTATATGGAATATTAATGAATTTTTAAGGAGACATATCGGCAGTATCTAAAGAATATAATCCAAAAATTATATACCCTAGATAAATGAATCACTAATAATGGTTTTTGGAAGAAATTATGAAACAACCATAATCTAATATAACAATGGTTTTTAATGTATATGAAAATTAGGGATATAATCTTATATTTTTATTAGATTAAAAAAACTCACCATTCAATTGTTTTGGAATTTCATTAAAAACGGTTTGTGGATGCTTTAAGAAGCTCCATTATAAAATAAAACAAATTAGAAAAGATTGATTAATGTTAAAATTCATCAACTAAAACATTTCTCAAATGATATAACCATGAGACATAATAAAAATGATTTATAAAATTTTAAGTGTAAAAAATAAAAATTTTACAATTGAATGTATTATAAAAAAATATTATACATCACCATAGGTTGTTATAAATAAAATTTCATATATTTATGTGGATGAATCATGAATCCATTGAGTGATGTCACAAATAACAATCATAACATGTGTAACATAATACCCAATATACTAGACATATACTAAATACAATGCATGAAATATTAAGAGTCAATTATTATCTACATTATAAATTTTTTTCTTAATACCATAAATATCCAATTTTCACTAAATACACATATTATTTATAAAACTTATAGCATATTTCTTATTAAATGTGAAAACCTTTGGAATAATAGCCAAAACATATTCTAAATATCCATAATATTTTTTTCAATAAGATATCATTATGATATCATCATTTTTCAGAATAACACTGGAAAAAAAGAACATATTTCAATAATCATTTATGTGAGTTCGTGGTAAACTATATCATTAATAAACATTATAAATTTCATAATATATAAACATATTTAATGTAAAACCACTAGGATAATTTCAATGATACTAGAGATTTACTGTTATTTTACATGATATATATCAAACACTTCGGTCTCAATTATTAATTCTTTTAGATGTACATCATACACCATTTATAATTTTACAGCGTGTTCATTCAGGATAATTACCTACCTTGATAAACAAAATATTTGGTATTCCATTATAGGCCTAATAATACATTATCTAATCTCCGAGAAATGTTTAAATAATACGGATAATTTAATCTATTTTCATTCATCCTATTATATTTATATATCAAGTTTAACTCACATAAGTACAAATGTATATGATATATTACATATCTAGGATTGAAAGTACACTTTGTTCGCATTTCTCTATTGAGGGCCCAAATGTAATACCCATCCTACAGGAATAATAATGCAATCATAATTAATAAAACCAATCAAAAATATTGGAAAAATACATGATCACACATTGATTAGCTGCGCCTAATGGTTTGTGTATGTATGGAATCAAATTTTAAATGTTTACATGAGAGATATCTTATTAAACAAATATAATTGGAAATACTATGAGATATTCACCTCCAAAATAACAATTACATAGCCAATGAAACCCAATGTATCACATTTAAATGAATACATCAAAATAAATAACTAATTCTTTGTCTCATGATTTTGACATTAGATTTATCCATGAATCCCAATACACATTGATCTGCCCAATAATTCAAAATCCAATAATCACTATAACGAACAAAAATTAGAGAAAACATAATGACATAATTAAATGGGTAAAATATAATTAAATTCCATAAAATTTCAATTAAACATTAACAAATAATAAAATAGAGATCCCTTTTGTATAATTTGATATATATATTTTAAATTCCTAAAATCCTATAATAATACCAAAAATGTGTTACATAATAAAGGTGTTATCCATTTATATTTTAAATATTTCTTTGACCAAACCAAGGTGAATCTATAAAAAATTCAAGTTACTGACTAAAAACAATGAAGTTTATCAATGATGATCCCCATAACATTTACATTTTCATTGCTTCTTCACCATTATCTAATGAGTACAATGAATCATTTTCATCATCTCTTGGAAAAAACAAGCCTCATCTATTGAATCATTACCGATCTCCATCCAATAAAAAAATCATGGAAATCCACATTAAGATATAATGTGTTCTATTATGATGGACGAAAAGTAACTATAGTAATAGGAAAACATGAAGAATTGATCTTTTTTATCTGATGATCTAAAAATGTATTAAAAAATATAATTAAACATGAATTCAAACATCTATATAGATCATTTTTGTGACTAATCTTATGAAGACGATACATCATACTCAAACTAATCTATGAATCCATTACAACCTAGTGGCCCTTATATAGATGATAAGTGAACCATAGATCAATATAGAAAAATAAAATAGAATGGAATCTATTCAATATTATATTCTACTATAAATAAAAACATCCCAAGTCCTCATCATTTGTTTTTATCAAGAATGGGAGTAAAATATGTTGTATTTATTGAATACTCAATCACTACCCAAATTAAATTATTCCCTCAACGGGTATGAGGAATCCCAACAAAAAAATTCATTAAAACGTCATCCTATATCCAATTCTACATTGGGAGAGGATGAAGAAACCCCAAATGTTTTGGGAACTAATCCTTGATTTGTTGAAAAATATAATAAAAATTTTCATAAATGTATTATATCATACCTATCCACCAGAATCATCATAGCATGTCATAAAAAATCTTTATTTTTTCCATAGTGTAATGAACACTAGGATTTATAGAAATTACCCACATAACTTTTCTCAGAGGAAAATTTATATTTTATAGGATCTAGAAACAAATGATACCCTTAGAATATAATTAACAACCATTAATGGTATCTCCACCTAAAATAGAGTCCATCAATAATTGAAATTCATCATCATGTTCATGATCATAAGGAATCATCTCAAGAAGAGACAAAGGAAATATAATTCTTTCGTTAACAATCTAGATGTAATCTTTTTGAAAACTGAAATGACTATTAGAAAAGCGAGTAATTATATTCCACTGTTTAAAATAGTCACCCGTGGGCCAAATTTTAAGTTTCACACTGAAGGAATAAATAATGAAATTCCATTTACCCAGGTTGTAGGAAATTTTAAAATTGTAGGATTTCAAGTATTCCCCCAATCTCATTTGCTAAAGATTCGAATAATTTTTTGGGAATATATAACACAGGATGTTAAATTTTGAATCAATATTCAGTCATTATCCGAAAAGGTAATAACACCAACTCGTTAGAGAAATAATCATAGCTATGAGTTTGATGACTTATGTTGAATTTTTATACTCATGTGGCCTAGGATATTGCAAATAATAGGCCACAAATAAATAAATTTGTGTGAGAACTCATCGAAAACCTGAACTTAATGTGTCCAAAATATCACATAGCCAGAAAAATCTTCTAGAAGATTCAACAATAGAAAATTATTGATATTTTTCCTAAATCGCATCAAATAAATTATGAAAATTTAAATCCCATAATAAATTTACTCTATTCTAGGTGATGCTGGTCATTTGAGAATACCAATTCAATAAATCCTTAAAAACCAAGTGGTAAAACCTAACTAAAATGAAGATTATGTGAATTAATAAAATATTATGTTGTTGTTCCCATGTTATAATAATATTCACCTTCTCAGGATCAATTGAAAAACTATATTCTAAGTCCATATGTCCCAAGATCATTAAATTCTAAATCAATAAATTACATTTTTAAATCACGGAATAAAGCTAATGATCTCTCAATATTTATAAATCTATACTCTAATGACAAACATGATCTTCCTTGTCTATTGTGTAAATAAATATGTCATCCATAAATTCCACCATATAGAATGAATTTATCTAACTAATAAATATGTCATCCATATTAACACATAGATACTTGAATAATGGTCAATCATTGAGAACAATATTGTCCCTTTAAAATGGCCAAAAATATCATCAACATGTGAAAAAAAATTTAACTACTCTGCATAGATTATGTTTTCATTAATCAATGAAAAGTAGAAACATCATATAATTTTTTTAGAAAAATTCATATGCATTACCAATGTGTAATGATGAGGATGATGAATAATTTATCAAACTAATCATCAGACTAATTGTATAAAAATTTAATTTCAGCCGGTTCCATACATTATTAACAAATTTATGTTGTCAAAGTACCTACTACCAAATCAATAGAGAACACTAAATCTCTTACAATGTCATGCCCAAAAATCGTATGGAAACACATCAAGATATTCCAAGACTATTGGATGTTTATCACCAAATAATTATTATTTCTCCTTGTTAAAAAAATACCCATATATCACCATTCCCATATTTGAAATATGTGGTCTAGCTCTACGTAAACTTTGGTCCCATTCTTTTAAAGACATAGCACTCACCAAAAAGGTTAAAAAAGGTGACCCATCAATGATAAAATTAAATCCAATATTTTTGGGAAATATTAAAATATATCATATGAATGAGACCCAAAGGATTCTTGTTGAGAACTATAAAATCCATGATAATCTTGATATCTCGCAATGAAACATAATTAGAAGGGCATGAGAGGCCCTGTTATTTCATTGTCCCAAGGGATGTAGAAATATCAATCAAAAATATATTGGGACACTAAATAATGAGATTCACCAGTATCAAAAAAATAGTTACTAAATATGGTGTTATAGTTATGTTACCTCTCTATGTCACTGGACTTGCAATAGTTTCCCACAGAGACACCTCCACTATATAAAGAATTATAATTTCATATCTTTGTATCTAAAACCCTTCAGTTAATGATGTTTCACACTAAACCAAATTACTTATAATTTTTTCTTAGCATGTTCTTCAATATAGGGTAGAATAGGCATGAAAAAAAATGATGTTTCCGGAGACACTATACACACCACATGTCTTATTGAATTTGGATGAACACACATAGAATTTATGACTATTCGACATTGAAATCTAGTCAATTGGAATCTTTCAGACACCATATAAGGTCTATATTATGAATTTCATCATGATCAAAATGATACGCATCACACTTCCTCATTTAATTAATGTTTTTAATAAACTGTCCAACACAAATTGGGGAAATCCCTTCAACCCTAACTTACCATCCTATTTATGATCTTACATCTAAGATATATGTAGTTTTTTTTCATAATATGTATGAAAAAACATGAAATAATGATATTAGATATCAAATTCAATACACATCTTCATCATTTGATCTTTATGATTCTGATTTGATACAACCTCAATTGAAAACTGACGAAGTTCCCCAATGTAGTTTGTATAATGAGTTATGTTCCACCTCATTGTTAAAGGATATAAAACTGCATTTTCTTTACTAAAAATATAATCTAGATATATATTCTTGATAAAAATATTTCAAATTCCTTCCCACTAGGATTCTTAATGTTTATTAATTATAACCATGGAATCCAACCACCTATTTTTAGGACCTTGAAACTTGAATATAAGAAATTTTATTATTTATTGAGTTTGTTGTATCTGATATCATGAAGAGAATATGAATTTTTTTTTCAACCAATCACATTCCTCATTAGGATCATTCAATCCATGTAATACTTGTTATTTTTATTGAAGAAAATATTTTGTGAAATATATAGTTTCATTGCTTTGGGGTTCCCCTAATGAAGCTATAATGGGAATGCGAAAAACAACATTTCCTATAGCATAGACAACATAGAATACTATATCAATGGTTTTTTCATAAACTAGAGGGTTAAAAATCTATGATTCATAGGAATATCTATCATGACGTCTATTTAAACATCTCATTGGTTTAATGGAACTACAAAACATCAACCAGCTTCATGAAAAAGCCAAAAAAAATAACTCAGACCATCAACTCAATCAACAGATGTAGGGAAATAAATTAAATAAGTGAGAATTTAATTCTATTGTTTTTATAAACAAAATGATCATGTTTAGAAAAATCCAAAAAAATATTTGAATTTATTCGTGAAATATTATTTTACAAAAAAATATATGGTAACTGAATGCTAACTACTATCAGATATAGCCCTAAAATCACTCATAAAATACCAATTATGACCCAATAATCCCACCTTGTATCTATGAGGACATCCTAAACTACCTGCCCACATCAATTAAATATTCTCAACATTCCCCTGATACTATTATTTCATGATTTAACCAAAATACCATGGTACCCCGATACCGAGGATAGCACTAACATAAACCTAATGGAATTTGGAATCCCCTCATGTTAGTGACATGAAAAAGGGAAACAACATATGCCTGTAATGAAAGATTTATACTAAAGAAAAAACATTGGATGATAAAATAATGATGAACTATGATGGTAAAAACACCTCATGTTGAATAGATTTACATTAGCAGGTGAATAATGAAAAAATAGTACATCCTCCATAAATATGATACAACATTGATTAAGTCAAAAAAACCCAAAGTATATGTGTAGCGAGTAGATCACAACCCCTTTTATCACATATATCATCCTATCCCATAATTCAAGAACAAAAAGAAACCCAAAGTGGTGATTTAACTTTTCATGGACTTAGAATAACATAATCTACAAACACCTGAATGAAATGGAAGGGTTTGAGAAAACTGTCAAGTAGAATTTCACCAAATGTTCCATAATAAGTTACAATACATATAAATCATTTTTCATCCAATTTAAATAAAAAGGGTAAATCATGAAATTTTACATTTTAGTCAAAAAATGGTTAAAAAAGGTTGATTGATGGTATATAAAATGATTAAATTAATATTTTAATAAATTATAGGTGGAAAATATAACATTTCTATCATCACTGGTATGAAATAATCAAATTAAAATAGAGAACCATGGTCATATTTCATGAGGTTATTTAATTCTCAAATCTAGGATCCTTATAGTTCTATGTCAACCATCATATCTCAATGATTCTATCTATCAATAAAGATCACTCAATTAAGATTAAATCAATAATGCCTCATTATCGGAAATAATTCCAATTTTTTAGTAGGATTTGTCATCATCAATGCACCACAGGGGATTTAAAATAAATATATAACTCACATTACTAGGGATCCATATATTACTCAGTAAAATTATCAATCCACTAATAGGGATCTCTATATTACATATTCCACTATGGGCACAACATTTAAATTAAAATAACAATTCACATTTTAAATTCCCAACTACATTTCTCTACATTCCATTTTAATTTGAAGATAAATTCAAAAGGTTTTTTCATGTTCATGAAACTCAAAATCATATTTCATTTAAATATACTTTCTTAAAAATAGACATGAATTAATTTATTCTACATTATTTTCATTTAATCCATATTTTTTCCAAATCCACTAGATATATCAAAATCCTTGGAAAAATTGTTTCATTTCTCATATGTGAGATTTATGAAATAGATTCTCAAAGTTTATCAAATCATGAAAATTTATTGAAAAACTAATTTCAAATTATGAAATAAATCCATTTCCCTTGAATAGGTAAAACCTTATGGACAAATATAACTGTAACATGTGATCAATCAATACATAGAAAAGGGAACCTCCAAAAATGAAATAAATGTGAGAAATATCAAAGAGGAATTCCTATAATTAGTATACATCAAATCAGTATAGAGATCTGATGAAATACACATAATCCCTCACAATCTAAGAAGGATAGAAAGAAAGAGACTAAGATTAAATTTGAAATTTTATTAATTACTAGAAGGGGATTGATCACATCCCTCAGTACTTCTATCTAAGAGGTAAGGGTTTGTGGAATACAAAATCATCACTAGAGATCCTATAAAATCCAGTGGGTTGAATTATTTTAAAAAACGATTTTAGGATTTATAATGAGGGGATTATTATTTATGATGATGTTTTTAGGGGATTAAAAATCAATTTTCATGGTTTATAGGGTAAGTCCATAAATATATGGCTAACCATACACCTAACCAGGTTGCCTCACTTAGATTCTTGATGAGTTTCATGATTTGACCATGTTGTTGGAGAATCCTTAAAATAACTATGCACTTCTACCAATGATATTGAGATGGGTGTATGATTTTCCAGACAATATATTAAACCTTTCACCAAACTGGCATATCCACATTATCCAATCTCTTACAGTTTAAGTGGTATGCTACATGTTTGGAACTGACAAGGAACCACCTTCAAAATATGCTTATCGTGGAACATGGTTTCCTAATACAAACAACATGGTTTCCCTAACCATGTTCCAAAAATATAAAACCCAAATAACATCCATTTACTAAATAAATATAGAAATAAAATTGAATCAAGATCCACCAAATGTATGATAAAAAATGGTATTAGATGTACCTAAAATCTAGGAACAAGATGTTATAAAAAATTAATATGTTACACGATACCTAATTATAAGAACTATACTTTGAAAAAAAATATGATGCTTAATAGTATAGTATTTGAAAAAGTAATTACTACAAACCTTTAATAGAGTAATATATTTATTTGAATTAATTTAACCACTATTCAATTTTTTTTGAAGAATCTTAAAATTAATATTGAAACCACAACTAGCCACTGATTTCACCACATCAGATAGAAACGTCTCATGAATAATTAATACAGTAGAAAACAATCCCTCATATTTTTACACTTTTTTTAACTTTTCATGGATTATTTAGTTGTATCTCTAAATTGAACATAATATGATGCATAATAGTGTAGTATTTTAACAAGTGGTTCCAACAAACCCTTAATAAGGTAACATATTCTGTTGATTCAATTTAACCACTATTCTATTTTGTTGAAGACACTTCAAATTAATATGGAAATAACTACTAGAAAATGATTTCACCACGTCATCTGTAAACATCTCATGAATAATGAATACACTAGAAAACCATCCGTCATATTTTTACACTATTTTATAACTACTCAAGGATGATTTAGTAGTTTCTCTACATTGGATCCACCGTATCACCACTACAGTCTGGTAGTTATCAAGGATATTTGGAATCAATATTTGTGAAGGGTTTGAACACCTAATATAATGTGTTATTCACAAAAAATTACATAAAAATCACCCTCTTAGGGAATATATTATTGTATTTAACAGCATATGTTCATGGTCACTTCCTTAAATTATCTCTTCATATAGTACATATAAGGAAAATAGACCTCCACCATGCTTGTGGTCATCAATATCCCATGGGGAAACATCACTACCTAAAAAATTCCCAAAATATTACCTTTATAGAAAATTTCACCATATTATAACATCCCTAATCATTCCATAGATCAAGCACTCTATCCTAACATAACATCTAAATAGAGTGATACTTCAAAAAAATATGATATTTTCATTTGGTGAACCGTCTGATTGTTTTCATGATGGATTACGCTATATTTTTTATATTATAATATTCCATCTTCTAGCTGCATATAAAGATCCAAAAATATCCACTTTATCTCTATTAGACCATTCCATGATTTTCCCATTTTTATTATAACCTACTTTCATTTTTTAGAACAAAACTAATTATTGAAGTCTGTATAGAAAAACAAAAATATGTCCCTAGTAAGTGAATAAAAACGTAGTATTACATCTTCATGTGTATTAATCTCATCTAAAGTGTTGTTTGGTATGATTATATATTGTATGATCCATTTTATGATAGTTTCGAATTTCTATTTAGCAATTAAGATATTATATTATCCACTTTACCACATCCTAGTGATCCATTATTAGATTCACAAGGATTTTTCTTATAAGTCCCACTAGATACAACATGTGCAGCCTCATAAAATCCATGGAATACATCAATCTTTAAACAAATAATGAATAGGAAACCGAAACTATATAATCATCCTCATATGTAATTCATGGCACTTTTTCTATTGACAACATGTTGTTTCTAGCCAAGGGATTTCTATCATGCTAATTTTTTAAAATATTAAATATTAACACAACGTTTTTTATATAATTTTGCTGAGACATAAACAATATTATAGAACTCAAAATTCTTTCAAACCATATACCGAATATCAACTTTAAAAAAAATATCATTCATATCAATCTTTCAAGATAATTATTTTTTTATATCCACTATCTAATGTCTCATTTTAACTAAAGGAAGCATACCATTAACTTATATAAAATGGATGATAAATGTCCCATTACCAAACAACATTTTGTAAAAACAATAATTTTCAATTCTCTAGGTGTAAGAATTATCCTCCTTAAAAAAATTGACCTCATGTTTCCAATTTCCAGGTCCCTATTTTAGCATATAAAATCTTCATTTGAGATGAAAGGAAATATATTATATTATATTTTAATAGAAATCAGTGGATAGATTTATGAATATTTTATCATAAAATTCTCCATATAGCAAGTGGGTATTCAAATATTACAAATTAGAATTTGGACCAGCCAAAATATCTTATTCAATTACCTTACATAATTTTTAATACTTGAAAACATTAGAAAATATTTCCCATAAATATTTACAATATTTATGTTGAATCAGTTCATAAAGAACCTCTCCTTTTTCACTTTCTTACTTTTCCACCTCTTTTAAATGGATGATCCATTTGTTCAGTAGTGTTTTTTCACAAAAGGATGTTAAACTATATAAAATGTTTTAGACACATGATAATTGATAATATTTTCTTTTTTCACTAAGGAAAATTATCTTATATCCATTAAACATTACAGATGTTCGATGATTTTAGGATCTCCACCATTTTAATGAGAAAAAAAAATTTATATCATTTTTTATCTTCTACTATTGCTGTTGTTTGCTAGCTGAACACCACCAATGGTCTATTTCAATTATTCTTATCAAACCAATCCCTAAAGAACATTACATTTTCCAAGATATTCCCTAGGATTTTATTTTCCTTGAGAATATCGATACATCTTGCATATGTGATTATAATAGAATTTTACCTCCACTTAAAAAATCACATTATATACATTGTATTACATATAGAGTATTGGGAGTCCTTGAAATAATATTATTTTAAAAAATTCTACTAGAAAAAAATTACCATGAATTTTTTTATTATTTAACTAATTCTTTGTTGCTTTTATTCGATACAATCATCACAAAAAATATATCCTCCTATGTAGAACCTAAACAAGTTACTATCCATGAGTAAAACCCTGAATAATTTTTCATATAAAAAAAATAAATAATCCTTGATATTTTCATATAGGTTTTTCTTCCCCTTGTAATATATAAATATATAACTAATATTTTCAAAAACATTCATGTGGAAGATATCCATAATTATTTAGGTCTAGATTTATTTGGGTTGTTATTACCCAGATGATGTTGATAGAATATACTTCATAAAGTAGTCCACAATGTTTTTAACCTCTATATAAAATTACCTAAGGGAAACAACACGAAATATCATTCTTAAATCCATATAATAATATATAATATTCATCCTCCCCATGAAATCATTTTCTTCCTATGTTTTGGGTTCATTCTTCTCAAATTGTATTCCTTTTCTTAAATAAAACCTCTCAAACTCAATAAATTATAATTTTAATCCATTATTAGGAATAAATTATAATTTATTAATTTTGGAATCCAATTATTCCATTCTCCTCAATATGATAATGGTTTGGAAAACATAAGTATTTTTTTCGGAAATAAAAGTAATAATTTTCTTGTTTGATTTTGGTTTCAGTTATATTAGTACACTAAGCCATGATGGGAATAAAATTTGGCTAGCCCCCATATATCTGTATGATCCTTGTCAATCAATTAATTATTTTGAAACCTTGAAAATATATTATGGGAAAATTTCCATTAATTTAATTAGATACACTCCTCAAATATTAATAACACTATTCATCATATTTTCAATATATGTTTTATAACAATGATATTAATCCCATTCTCACCCAAGTGACTGATATAATCATGCCAAAAAAGAACATATTAGAATTTTGTTTAATTGACCTGAATTAATCCAATTTAAATAAATGTTTGATCCAGTTTCCCATCTATCAAACATTTGGTAACCGGTAAAGAACTCCATGTGACTGTTAAGATGAAATTTGAAAATATAGTAGAAACACCCACATATTTATACTATCCAATTGAGGATAAGATATTCTTTAACATCGACATGTTTCACATTCTATTATATTCCTAAAGGATTATATTTTATTCTTAGATATAAAACAAACCATTTCTCATAATATTGAGAGGGATATCAACCATCCGGTGAACTATGGTAATTTTTTTGGAAGAAATTACTGTCATGCCCCCATATTGGACTTCAATCCAGGAATTATGTAGACATGATATACCTATCAAAAAAAAATTCTTAAAGGAAAATAATAATTAAAATATAAATACACTATTTTTGAGATGAATATTCCATCTATCTTTCAAAAATTGTGCACCCAAGATCACAATTTCTGAGATTACTTAGAGAAACGACACATGAACATCTTAATTCGGTATAATCATCATCATCTACCATAAATTTGTTTTCATATTGTACCATTCATGACATACCCTACTTAATATCTTACATAACATAGGGAAAGGAATCACAATCAATATGTGATATTTGATCCTATATTTCACTAATCATGGGTGATATTAATAGATAATCACATGTAATCATAATTTAAGAATAAGGGTATGAGATCATGCTCATAACATAAAAATTAAATACCCATTTTTTAATAGATCATAGAACTAGGAAAAAAATGATACTTTATCAGAAGCCATTAATTATATATGTGAATAATATTTATAAATCAATAATGAACCAAAATTTCAAATTTTAAGATAAAAACATGCAATAAGAGTTTAGAACCATTATAGGTAGATAAACCATAGCATATTTGAAATTTAACTATCAAATCCATTATATAATTGTGGATAAATCATAAAAACATATTTCCATAACATAATAGATAAGGCATAACCACCTATTTCCAATATCATAATGGATCAAGCATGAACATTTGATTCCAATATCATAGTGTACTAGGCATTCCAACCCATTTCCAAAATTGGATCAACCACAATGACTAATTTTTCATAATCATCTCATGGTATATTAGTCATTACGCAATATATTGGAAGTATTTAAAATTCCGACTCCTCACATAATAATAGAAATACAAATGAGTTCCACAATATTATAAAATATTCCTCATTTCTTTATAGAATAACCGATGGAAATGAAATGGATTTAATAAACATTTCATCATTTCACCGTAGAATAACATTTAGAAAATAAATAGGCTTAGAAAGAATATATCTGTCCTCATAATAAACCTTGTAGAGTAAGAATAAGGGTGGTTTCGTTGGATCATACCCCCAGTAAATCTTATGTTAAATAAAATGATGATTTAATAAATAAGAAATTTCTTAAAATGATAACTAAAATATTTCATAAGGAAAACACCCTTTTTATTTAAAAACTATTTATTTAACATATTAAAATTTACAAAAAAAATTAGGTAAAATTAAATTTTAAATGATCTGTGAAAAGTTGTTATGGATGCTTCAAATAAATGAATTATCATGATGACATGAAATTTAGTTCATACCATAATTGTTAAAATAAATATTATGTTCATTCCTTTAAAAAAAATTCAACACTCAGAAAAGGAACACAATATTGTTTTTAATTCTTTTTACCAAAAAGTAAAATATGGGTAAAAATTAATTTAAAAATTTACTAAATAAAGTTAAAAATTAGAGGGAAACAGTATGAAAACATCAAAATTATATAAATAACATTTTGAGAATAAAAATTAGAAGGAGGTTTTAGATAAGTTTAACATACCGATAAAGGACCCACTTAACCCATGACTCGAGACGGTGGGTCACATGTCCTCAATTGCAGCTCCCCATAATCTTGAGGATTCCAATTCATAGAGAGGGTGTGAAGGTGGTATGTTTGGGAAACTATACCCTCTTATCAGAGTTTTATATTAGATATAACCATAAATAGACAACAGTAAAAGCATATATAAATAGAAAAAATAAATAATTAAATAATAGAGGAATAAATAGAACTTATCAAATGATCATAAAATCCAAAACCTCTATGTTTGAGTCACATTCTTGGATGCATGGAATTCTGAAATATGTGGAATATGAAAATATACATATAGTCATGCTATACAAAAAGTAAAAAAGAAAAAAAATGTTCTCTAGTATTATCTAGAGCATATGTTCGGTCATCTTCTCATAAACTCCATCTATGGGTAACCAAGGAATGAACTTGTAGCTAATATCATCCCCTTATCAATAAAAGTAGTCAAATAATCTCAAGGATGTAGAATACTCCTTGGTTGATGTCAAAATTTTATTTTAAGTAGTTTGGATGATATCTAATAAACAGTCCAATACCCGAGATAGATTTGACGCTTCCGATAAATTGTTATTTCATGTTCATATGATGAACTTATATTAATTAATAGATTGAGGGAATGGGATCTAAAATGTAGTAGAAGAAATCCATCCACTGGAGAGTGGGAGAAGAATAAATAAATTTTATGTTCACTAATTCATTATGGTTGGTATGGACTTTTCAACCACCATATATGACCCACACATTTTAAGCACACATTTTTTCAAACTCTGTGATAACTTTGTTCATGTCACTACTATATTGGGGTACCTCACATAGTTAGTTGGAGAATTTATCAAACATTGAAGAAGAATGAAAAAGGATCCAAATTGACACCCAACCAAACCACACAGTTTTTCTCATGGGGTCTCTTTATTGAAGAGAAACGATGTGTCCCCCAGACCACTAATTACTACAACCACATAGTTTTAGAGAAACCTTGAATGCTGGGTAGAATAGTATTTACAAGTAATACGGTCCAACCTTTTATACTATTTTTGGAGATCTTGGCTATGAACGAGTAATGTATGCATCTGAGACCCCTGTGACTTGATTAAGTATCATTATTACATTTTATGGAATTTGAATTCAATAAAAATTGATATTACCATCATAAAAATACTGGTTTCCAGACCCCACCCCCCAATTTAAAAAACTCATCCCTTAGTTGACTTCCTGAGAGTAAAGAGGAATCACATATAAATATTTCTAGACATTGAACTCATATATCAACATAATATTCCCAAGTATCCTCATGGATAGAGTTTTTCTCCTCTATCAAGTGGTTAAGACACTCAATTCCTTCAAGTTAGAGTGGGACCAGAATTCTCCAATGTAAGGACACATATTTCCTAATGATTAAGCTAGATATCATGGACATATCAATTAAGATTTATTTAATATCAATTAAACAGATATTCCGGTTAATCCATATAATAGGATTCCTGACTTATGAGTTCTAGATATTTTTTAAAAGATGATGAGTTATTTGGATGATTTTATGAAGGAACAATAGAACTCATGTGTGGCTAGAACTTATATTCTAATAAGGTTTCATATTGAGAAATGATTAATGGAAATGAGTTCTGAAATACACAACATTTAGTGAGGATGATTCCCTTTTAGATACATGTGTGTTTTTTGTGATGCATGTTTTCCCAGGTTGGAATACAGATACTTCCCCATGTCTATGACTACTGGTTCAATGTGAACATTCTTGGTCTTTTCAGCTCCATAATCATTTTACACCCTTTATTTCTAATGGGAAAGATACTATCAATATATAAATATAGAAAACATACATGGATATAAGGGAATGAAACCAGGTCACATCAAGGTATAATGAGGATACCAAAATAAGTGACAAAGAAGATGACTCCTTAGAAATGAAAGATTATGAGTAGGACTCCCAAGGGGACATAATGGTCAAGTCTTGCATGAGCATGGAAAGATTAGGAACCTTGTCTCGGGGAATTTTTGAGTTCACAAGGTAATGAAAAAGGTAAGACCTTGTAAATATTATTTGAATATCATATTGAAAATTATTAATATATCTTCAGGAAAGGAAAAGAAAAATGGAAAAGGAAAAATATTGGGGGACCTAAAAATTATTGAAGATGGTAAGAAAATGTCTTACAGTTTTAGAGATAATGTAATATATAAGTGAATAAAATCCACTGATAGAGAATTCTTGGTTCCCCACATGGAACTAATACAAGATGGTACAAAAAGTTGGATTGTAGGAAAGATGGAAATGAATAACGGTGAATGTTTGTACCCTTTTATAATCTCCAAGGAGGACGTTTTACAGGAATCCTATTAGATTAATACTTAAATGTTTGTTTTTAATAGAAAATACAAGAGGTTTACTAGATTTTACATTAACAAAGAGCAATAAGTGTCGATCAACAAACATGACTACATTTTGGTGTGGTGTTTCAAGGAAAGAAAGATCAATATTGGGAATATATGAAGGTTAGAGACATAGTGATGGATGATTTTTATGATCTTATATGGATTGACACAAATATTTTGGTAACGACACTTAATTGTGGGCTTTATAGGTAGTTAGTTTTTATATTATTTGTCTAATTTTTAAATACAATGTGGGCTCTATTTGTTATTAACACATATTCATTAGACGTGCTTGGGTTTCCCACATTTTTCTTTAAAAGGTATTTTGGATTGAAAATTTATTTTTCAGTGATTTTACGTAAAAATAAAACCAATAAAACATAATATATATTGTTCCCAATCTCGTATGGTACACATTCGTGCTGTCATAGCACCCATACCAAAGGAATTAACCTACCTCATAGTGTATTCATTATTTATTCCGCAATATGAACTGGATACTCCTTGAAGGAAGAATCTACCACTAATTAAACCTCATCTAGATGAAAGACATGTGATGGGTATATATAATATTAGTGAAGCTGATAAACATGAATGATGCCTTGAATTTACCTAGATATTTGAGGAACTAAAAACTGTTATGAAAATTCTTTGATCTATTTCAAAACCTCTAAGGATCGAAAAAACCTAGGTGAGAGAACTAAAGGTTTCTTAGTATGTATATTCCCCAACCTGTGAATGTATTTCAATAAATTCTTGTATCTAACCCCACACATATGATGTTGTTGGAATCTATTAGCATATGACTAATGCCTGGACAGAGGTACAATCATTAACATTTTGATCAATTATACCTGATCTATAGTCTCTTACAAGAGACCTATTCCAAACATAGTTTCCTCCCCTAAATATAACCATCATAGAGGTTAGCAAAACGACCTGTCATACAAGTCTTCAAAATTATACATATTGATTGTAGCCTTAAAGTATTTTTTATAAGTGAACTCATTTAGAGGAATAATTTTTTTATAAGAACCACCAATGTCAATGACACATGAATAAGGCATGTCCTAAAACACTTGAATTACATGCCCAGTCTATCAATTAGTCTATGGTTGATAGGCCATGCTCAAAATTACCTGTCGACCCAAGGCCTTCTTCATCCCCTAATAGAACCACGATGTGAAATTGGCATATTTATCAAAAATGATATAATTTGGATCCCAATGAATATATAACACCTACCTGATGTATTTACAACCTAGTTTATCTAATAATATGGTCTACTACATAGGTATAAATTGTTTCCCCTTTTTTAAACAATTTATGAAATCCTACATAGTATCATTTATATGTGGTGATATGGGAACACCAATCACAATTTCCATGAAAACATCATCCCATTACTACTTGGAAATGTAAAATGGAAATAAAACCCTTTTTGATGATGATTCTCTACCATCACCAACATATAGGTGGAACATCATGTGACGATTACTAAAATATCATATTTCCTATAGGGCCACCAAAACCTGGCACCATAGATACTGATACATTTAAGTGACACATGGGTGAACTTCCTAGGCTGAGGTGTGGAATTCCTGCATCAGATGCTCTCTAATATCTACTGGGATCCACAAATCCCGATGAAATACTATGGTATCATATACATCCCTGATCCTACCAAAACATGTTTCATCATCCAAGAAGCATTCTATAAGGAAAAGACATTCAAATATTATATAGTTGTTTCATTCTTAATTGTTCCAGAGGAGTAGCAGTCGCAGCTAAGGATGATAGGATAGTCATCCCATGGCCTAGATAAATCTTAATATGTGTATCTTTGAATATGTCAATGTGTGTATATTCACCATTATATTCATAGAAATTTTACATGTGAGTTTTTCTCCTTATAGAATCAAGTAGAACATAATCTTTACCAGGCATGTAGGTAAGCTCAAAATCAAAGAATATATGTACTCAACCCAGCTCCACTTCCTAAGATTTAGATCATTTTTTGTAAATTTGTAATATATTATTTTTAAATTATTGTATTCCATTAAATTATCTACATATTGTCTGTTTCTCCAATAGTGTAGGAATTAACTACAATAACTAGCTATATGTCATGTCTTAGGTAATTATGCTCATCAGGACTCAACTGATGAGACCCATACACTACGACTCACTTGTCCTAAATTTGAACAACTCTTAACCTAATACCTGATGCATAACAATATAGATGATTGCTCCATATTGGATCATGTAGAATAAATATCTTCACTGATTTAAAATGGACCTCCAACTCATAAAAAGAATCTTTATAAGATTACAACATTATGAATTTCACTCCATTATTTTTCAAATCGGTAGACGATGCTGAAAGATGTATGGAACACTCGATAATGTTTTTATAATATCCATCATGCCTCAAGATACATGTAATGTAAAACATGTTCTAGGATTTCACCCTAGTAACTAGAGATCTCAGTTTCTTTGGGTATACTGAAACTCATGACTCTGAGAGGATATGACCCCATAACTGGACTTTGTCAATAAAAATGGCATTTACTGATCTTAGAATAGAGTTGATTATCTCTTACTATACTCAGCACAATCTCTACAAAGGTTTCATTTCCATTTCTAGGGAATGAATACACCAATATATTATCAATAAATACTACAGTGAATAAATCCAAATATGGGTTGTGAACCCCATTAATAAGATCCATAAAGTCAACTATGCTTTCAGGAGTATGAATGGAATAACTTGGAGCTTTTATATACCATACATGCCTCTAAAAGTTGGGTGACATACGAATGATGTCATGACATACCCTTTATTATTTCTCAACTGTAGATTTATCAATAAAACACATTCTCACCTCATTTATCATCAAAGAGTTTGTCTGTTCTAGGTAGTGGATACTGATTATTTATCTTGAGTTTATTCAAATGATGGTAATTCAAATATATTCTAAAGGTAATATCCTAATTCACAGTGAAAAGAACCGATTAACCACAATGAGAAGAGATGTGGTATATAAAATTGTTAGCATCCAGATCCTCAATTTGAATATTATGTACTAGAAGTTCCTTAAGTTCCATTCTATAAGGAGAAATGGTCACTTATGTTTCTTATAGAAATGTTCAATAGTGAATTTTACCTCTTGGATTATAGGTATACTATTTAATTCATTAAAAATTTCAACCCTAAAATGATCCACTATGGGAGAAAAAATAGTGGGTCATAACCCCTGGTCTTCTAGGAAGTGAGTAACCATCATAGCTATCACACTTCCAAGGAACAACTACTCAGGTCCATCTCGAGTTTCATTAGCATCCCATTATATGTTATGAACATTCTTAATTCCCTATGGTGATATAATAATCCCCCTCTAGTGATAGAAATCAATATGGGATTGACAGTGAACTAACCAATATTTCCCAATGACAAAATAAAATCCCATCATGTTTAATATGAAAAGACTAATTGTGAAAATGTATCCACCTATCTCAAGGGAATGTCCTTAAAATAATGAACTACCACTAATCAGATACATAATGAGGAATCAAACATTATAGTAACATGAATTTATTATGTCATGAGGCCCATACATCCCATAATAATGTCAGATATAAATGAGCAAGATGTCACTATATCAAAAAAAATACACTAATGTGGAGGGTACTAGAATAGAACCTCATAAAATATAAAGCATGGTAATTTGATCATTTGACATAGATTATTAAACATGTAACTATCTTGTACCGTGTCCCTCAGTCACATCCTGACTACCCCAAGAATTCATGTTCTACTGGCATTGAGAATCATAATTCTGACCACCTCACCATCAACCGCCACCTCCACTTGATCAGTCAGTTGTATTCCAGCTACCTGAATATCATGATACTACTTTTACTCTTCCAAATAATGATGAATGTGTATATACCCACTTTCTATAGATTGATGGGCATGTCCAATAAAAGAAATGGATAAATCCCATCCTATAGTAGCCACTTCACTCTACTGAATCATGCTTGAATTGAGGATCTGTGTGTCCCAGCTCATTGAAATGATAAAAAATAATAAATTTATTAGATGGTCGAGGAAAACTAATTCTAACTATTCTAATACTCTTAAAACACCTATTTCAACTAGAAGTAAAACAACTCGTAGCTCTATGATCCATAATTCCCAGACTCGCACCATCATATTCCTACATGATTCAATATATAATAAGGGCCTGGTTGATAATTTCAGAAATTTTAGTCAACCTGAACACATTTACATACAACCAGATAGAATTTAGTATACCACCATTGAATATCATTGATGTTTTAGGGTAATCAATCTCTAGAGTCATAGAGAACCTCTGTAAATTTGTGAAATAATTAGAGTATTCCATAACTATAATCCATCCTTAATACATGTTAATGAATCCTATAGCTATTTCATTACACATATTATGTGGAAAATAGAATTCATAGATGATCATTTGGAAATCCACCCAGACAATTTAATGATGCCAATATGGCTAGAAGATAATGTCCCACCACCACTTAGCAGAATCAAAATACGTATATATTGTTATCGTGAACCTCCAATCTATAATTTTCTTTAGATGCTCAAATATAGAAGTGATAGATTCGAGATAAGATTCTATGATGTGTTTTCCATAATCTCTTTAGAAGGTGCTACTCTAAAATTTCTAAGTCGACTCTTCCATGATCAGTGCATAATATTGACCTAGCTAACCATCAAATTGGTATCCAGAATGGAGGGACAAATGGGATCAAGTGTGTCTCCCCATATTCTGGTGTCCTATAACTTGAAACGAGGTACCCAATAGGTGGTAATGGGGATAATATACCCTATTATTAGAGATGCACAGTGATTATATCAGATAATAAAGAGAAGATAGTAGTAAAATCAGTATAAACAATGAAAATTAGTGGAAGAAAGATTTTAAATAATAATAATTAATGTGTCCCACACTAGTTCATATACGGTACGCTTATACGAATGATACATAACTAAAAGAAGTAAATAATAAAACATTATTTTCAATATAGAACAATAAAAGACTAAAATAATGAAAATAACTATAAAAATCCCTAAGATAGACTCCACGAGCATCCAAAAAATGAATATGTCATTTTCTTCTGACTCCTTGGGTACAAGTATCATATAATAATAAAAGTTCAATGCCCATATGAACAAGAATTTCTACTCAAGAACCCTAGTGAATTGAAGGTATGAGTAGGGTGTGAGATATAAATCTCAGTAGTACAAAACCACTAGTGTCTATCCCAATCCAAACATTATAATATTAATTACACTATGTGTAGGTACAGATAAGTAATGAAAAAACTGAAATAATCTACATATAGTTGTCCAAGATTGCAAGGGACAACTGAAAGTGGCACATTCTTCAGCCCGTGACGTTTATGTCTGATCATATCAACTATATATATATAGTAGCAATATATATATATATGTGTGTGTGTGTGTGTGTGTATGTATATGATGGGGTGAATCCAGAAATACAACTGACATTTAATTCCAGGGGAGCAATCAGGGTATACCCAAAACCCAAATACGAGTTCCTACAAAATATTTTGGAATGAATGTATATATAAAAAGATAGATATATGTCTCAGTCTATCAGGATGTACCACCACTATCCAATTCCAGGGGTCTCCTAAGGTCTAACCCCTAACCCAAAACCATGTTCCCTCATATTCTCTTGGATTGCATGTACTAGATGAACCATGATGTTCCCACCATCATCCATCACTATGGGAGATATCACTATCTATCCCATGAATCATACTAGTAGATTTATATTGGGAAGGATCGAGATGTACCACCTCCTTGCAATTCTGGGGGAGCTCTGATTTTCTACCCATAACCAAAGACCAAGATTCCTCAACATCTATTAGAATGCACATTCCTACATGGGGTAGTCATTTAAATCCTGTAATTCATAATGCATTAACCATTCATGATTCCCACTAACTCATATCATCTATAAAATTATAGTCCTGTACATAATTATATATGAGGAAACCCGTATTAAGAATTTAAATCAAAAAAATAACACAGGATTGATCACATTAAATTTCAATACATGATGAAAGGGAATATCATGAATCTCATTAGTCATATTCAAATCCATTTAATACTAGGAATTCTATTTAGTATGAGTCATCCTAATCAAGTCCATCTAACTCAATTTTCAAACACATTACCAATTAATTTAATGAATAACTTTCAAATGGATCATGTTCATTAAACTTAGTGTATAATATGATATTGCATAAGTCATTATAAACATTCCAAATACCTTCACAATATAATTTAACACTTTATGACATAGAATCTACGTTACAAGGGATAAAGTGTAATGGGGAGGTGTCATTGAAACACGAAATTTTCCTATTTAGAATAATGCCACAAAAAAGGGTTCAAGATCCTAAGCATTACATTTGAAATATTATCCTAAGAAATAGATTGAGTAAAAAACAAGAAATAATCCCAGTAAGCATAAAATCTTAATCATTACTGTTGCGTTTGAAGACATCACACCTCCATTAGAGGGGTTTTATTATTTAATCAAGACATTTCTTATCAAACAATAAAGTATTTTGTTAAATAATTTCATTAACATTATAAAAGATGTCTCTTTAGAATAAACTTCCATACATGTAAAAGAATTAAATAAAAGTTAAAATAACGTGTAATTAATTAATTAATTATTGATTTCTTAAATTAAAATGGCATGTAAAGGGAGGATACCTAAAGAAGAAGACCAACTCTGTTAGGCAATTTCTCTTTTTAACTGGAAACCACTTGAAGCTACTGCTACCGCTATAAATTATATTCACCTTCACATATATATAAGGACACAAAGCCATTGTTCATATATTATCATGGTCATGAATATGTGTGAGGGGATCCTTACATATATGCTTATATTAATAGACCCTTCTCCACTTACCTATGTAGTAATTTTTCATATATATATAGTGTAATTCCAATCCATATACATATATATTGACTTCCATGGGTGAATATACACATATCATGGAAACCTAAATATATATACATACCTACCTGTCAATATGAAATAATGTCACTTAAGATTCCAATGACTCGATGAATCATGTTAGGGTCCAACACACTAAAAATAAAATCTAAGAACTCAAAAATACCATGTGAACCCAAGTAAAAATTGGTGTGAAAAAGTAGTAGGAGTATTTTTGTACATTGGATGCGGAGAATGACCTAAATTGAAGTAAATATTGTTTTCCTTTGGTGGAAGTTTTTATATCTCTCCTAATGGCATTCTGGGAGACTCATTTCACACCCTAAATTTAGATGAAAAAAAAACTCGGTTAGACCTAAACCCTAGGGTTCAGTCTCACCTTTTCAAGCAATGGAGAGAATAAAAAATGACAAAACATATGAATAAAAATGGATGAGGATACTCATAGTGAAGGATTGTGTGAAGAGTAAAAAAGGAATAAAAAAATTGATTGTCAAAGTAGGAGTCATATGAGAGGGGTTTCTCATAGGCCTAGGGCTCTTAGTTGTGGGAGTCGCGTAAGTAGAGTGAGGTGTGATGTAGGGAACTTTTCATTTTTTCATTAAATTTACTTTAATAAATTCCAAATATTAAAATAGGTCTTCACATGTGGTTTGCACTGCACAGTTTGGTAAACTATGCACCAACCATGGACCCTATAATTGGTACCTAAATCACCCCACAAGGTTTGATCTGCATGGGTTCCTAACCATATAAAAACTGTGTGATGAATACTTTTGAGTTACTATCTAATTAAACTAATTGTGCTGGATAGGTGCATGGTTCAGAAAACTATGCACAACCTATGTGACTACCACTATCCACCCATATAAGGTCACACAATTTCTTTCTATTGGACTCATGATTTCAGACATGACGTGCACCCCCTACATGTCCTCCAAATCATTTTTCCCAGTCTGTCACTCATAAAACTTGTCACACCCCGACCACAGATGTCTGTAATTGTTCTCCTTTCTTGGACCCGGTTTAAATTTTTTGGAGTTTAATTGCGATTGGTGGGTTTGCACCAGTGCGCGGTCACCGCATCGTTAGCGGTGACCGTGCGTTCAGCCCGGGTGACAGTGTGTTCACCCGGTGTTTTAAACATTATAATTTTTATATGGGTATTTTATTATTAATACTTTTTTTTATTTGTGTTATTATTATTTTATATATGTTTATATGTTTTTATAGATATATGTATGTATAATAATGTATGTATATATGTAGATCTATATATGTGTAAATATATATATATATTGGTGTGTAACATCTTTAGATTATTTTATAATTATTATTTTAAATATTTGATCAAAATAATTATTATTTGAATTGACTAATTTATTATTTATTATTATTAAAGGTTTTATTATTATTATTATTATTATCATTGTATTATTATTATATTTTGTTATCTTATATATATATATATATATGTATATATTTTTTCTCTTGGAACCCTAGCCTACCCTTTACCCAGCCGCCGCCCCCTCTTCCCTCTCTCTCTCTCCCCCTCTACTTCTTCCCCATTTTTCTCCCCCCTACTGGTTTGGCCGGCCGCGCCCCATCCATCCCAGCCTCCTCGCGGCACCCGACTCCCTCCGCGCCCCGCACCCAGCGTCCGGCTCCTGCTCCGTCGCCACGCCCAGCCGCCAGCCTCCCCTCCCGTCCGGCGGACCTCCCCTCCCCTCTGACCTCGCTCGGCCTCAGCACCCCGGCTGCGCGCCCTGCTCCCTTCTCCTGCGCCCAGTGGCGCCCGCACGGCCTCGTTTCTTCCTGCCGCGTCGCCGTCCCGGCCCCTCTCCACCTCCCGACCTACCGCCTCGCCGGCCCCCGCAGCCCTGCGCCGACCTCCCCTGGACCCCGACTCCTCCTGCGCCCTCCACCGCTCGCACCTCCCGCTGCACCAACCTCCGGCGGCGACCTCCCGGCTGTCCGACCTGCCGACCCTCCTCCGCCGGCGTCCCGAGCCCTGCACCCAGCCGCCGCGCCCGGCCTCCTCCGCCTCGCCGGCTCCCGCACCCCCTGCACCTCCCCTGCTGGTCCTCCCTCTGATCGCCGACCTGTCGCCGCTCCCTCTTCCCCCTGTCCCAGCCTTTCCCCGTCGTCGGCGCACCTCCGGCCGTCCCGGCCTCTCCGCTCTGCCACCTCCTGTGTGCACCTCCCCCCCTTCCGGTATGAGTTTTCTTTTTCATTTTTATTTTTATTTTTATATTAATCTTATTTTTATATAACATTAATTATTTGTATCATATTGATAATATTATAATTATTTTATTATTATTATTATTTCATTACTATTATTGTATTATTATTATTATTATTATGTTAATATTTTTCTTCTATTATTATTATTATTAGTATTATTATATTGTGTTATTATTTTTATCATTTTATTATGTTATTGTTATTATTATTATTATTATTATATTATGTTAATTATTATTATTATGTTAATATTAACATTAATATTATTATATTATTAAAATTATTATTATGTTATTATTATTAATACTATATTACTATTATTATTATTATTATAATATTTATTATCATTTTAATTATTAACATCTTATTATTATTATTATTATTATTATTTATTAATTGATTAATTAATTAATTGTCTATTTATTTACTTATTTAAGTATTTGTTAATCAATTATTTAGTTATTTACTTATTTGTTTATTAATTAATTGATTAATAAATTATCTATTTATTTGTTCTTTTAGGTACTTGTTAAATTAATTAGTTATTTAATTATTTACTTATTCTTTCTTTCTTTCATTTATTAATTTATCTATTTAAATTATTTGGTTAATTATTTATTTATTCACCAAATTATGTATTATTTTAGTTATTTATCTATTTGCTTATTCATTTGTTTATTATTTTGTTCTTTTGATTATTTAATTATTATTTTAATTATTGCTTATTGTTTATTTACCTTTCTCTTTATTCAATATCGGTGTTTTTATTTAATTTGGATTAGTCCTTTTTCTGTCGCGGGTTGAGTAACATGTACTTTTTCACTATTCAGCGTACACAGTTAGTCCGCAGGGATTCGTTCTACATTCTGCTGGGTTTCCGTCGCATCCACTCTATGTTTGAGGTAGGTGAATTCAACTGTTTCCTTTCCGAGGTACTCTGCTGATGCTTGAATTGTTTTAAATAAATTTTATTCCATGATTCGCGGGTTTATGATATCCTTGCGCGGCTTATTTTGGTGTTTTAAAATCTATAGTTTTTATTCGAATGTTATGTTTGAAGGAATTATATTTTATTCCAAGGTAGTTGTGCACTAGATATCATCCTGCACTTTTTATTGTTTATATAGTGCACCTGTTTAGGCATTGCCAGCTAACGTGGAACTAAATGCTTATGTTCTCTTTGTTATCATTGGTTGTTTTGAGCAGTGTTTTCTTTTTGTAAAGAAAGAATCATTCTTGGATCTTATTATCCTGTGCTGGTTAGTTTTATGAAATTTAGCATCATTCAGAAGTGTTGTCGTGCCCCTTTGCAGGTTTGACGCACCATTGGATGTTGACACATCCACGGGTGCACCAGGTGCACACATGGATGTGCCCTCAAATGAAGATGGTGTTTGAAATTGTTACCATTTATTTTCATTTTTTTTCTCCAAATCTCGACTCTTCTAAATCGTTCTTGGTTTCAAAATGTTTTTGCCTCTTTTTGAGACACATCGAACTTGTTTAAAAATAAATCTACGAAAATATGTCCGTTTGGCCTTTCTTTTAATACAAAAGAAGCGCTTGAGTTTTTGAAAAAGATATTGTGAAATGTTCGTGTAAAGTCATTGGATTTTTGTAAAAACGGAGTGCTCTCTTGGCGACTTCAGGTATTTTTATAAAGTGGTTTTGATAATTAAATGACGTGAATGCCCGATTGTCACTTTATTAAATGTGAAGTGGTTATACATATATATATATATATATATACGTTCTTGTGAGGGCATCTCTACAGGGGGACTTCCCTTCGAGGGTTGTCGTGTAGCGATGTCCGTGTAAGGGGTTGGCAAGTGTGGTGAGATGAGTCACGCGTGCGAGGGTCTCCCACTTACACAGTTTTACAAAAAAACCACCATGGGTTCCTGGGCGTCTTGTAGATCATCGATTGACGGTTGCATGCTAACCCTGATTAGATGGGTTAGTACCCCCTTGAGTTGTGGACAGGCCAGGAGGGATGTGCCACTGGTTGGCTATTAGGGCGGCCAGTTGGTTATTGACTATAGAGTACCACGCCGGCAGGTAGTCTGAACCCGAGTACGTCCAGGGGTTTTCTAGGGATGTTTAGGATCACCCATGGTTACTTGTTTTCCTTGATTGCTTGCTTAAAGTTCTTCTTTACAGCTCACATGGTTACTTGTGTCCTTTTACACTACTTTCATCATGCATTGCTTGTTTACTTCCTGTTTCACTGGTTTGTTTTCAGCCTGTACTGTTTACCTGTTCCTTTTTAGCACAGTCATAGTATTATCTGTATTTGGTTTTGTTTATAAAAACAGGAAATGGTTTTGAAAGTGATTTATAGTGTGTGTTGGATTTTCAAATGGGGGAAAACATGTTGGTTATTGTTAAATGTGAAAGATCAATTTTTATAATTGTATTTTTCAAACCTGTGTCAACGGATTGCTTGGGAAAGGAAACATTTGGATTCAGTGGTTTACTTTGGCTTACCTACTGGGCATTTTAATGCTCACGCCTATATTATCATTTTAGTTGCAGGTCTTACCTTGCTCAGGTTTTCTGTTTTGAGTCACTCAGTGTTGGATCGAGGTTGCTCTCTAGTTGGGTGGTGACCTGAGAGGTCACATGGAGGTACGTGGTCGTGTGGCTTTTATTTCTTTTCCGCTATTAGTGTTTATTCGCTCTATTCTATTTACTTTTGTTTGGGATGAAATCGTTCCCAACGATCATATTTTAATGCCCGACACTTGTTGCCATCCTGGGGGGATCGGGAACGTCCCTCGGGACTTGCCGCGGACCGGCTCGGGTGACCTGTTCAGGGTCGACCCGGGTTGGTTCGTGACAAAATGGTATCAGAGGAGGTTCTTGTTATTTGGGTTGTCCGGTAGAAGGAGATTAGGACTGTCGGAACTCGAGGGGTAGGTACGGGAAGAGCGTCGCGAACTCTTGCTCGCACTGATCCTCGAGTTACCAGGGGTAGTTTGGGAATTGTGTCCTTGTCTTTCCTGGTTTTTCTTAGACTGAGAGATGATAATGGAGGCAAGCCGACGTTACATCGTAATTTCACATGGAGTAGTGACCCATGTGGAGTCCGAGTACGTGGTTTGAATTCCTCCTAGTGGTCGACGCTGACTTGGGACATGGCCCACTACCATGTCGCCAGGTTGAGTGTGACTACTAGTCCCTCATTTCAGTGATTGATGCAAATTTGGATGTCGTTTTCGTTTTGGTCTGTGTGAGTGCGTAGTTGGAAATGAAAAAGGGTTTTTGAAAATTGGACTGGTTTCTTTTAAAGGACTTTAAATGTATAAAATGGGTTTTAAAACTGAAATCTCTTGATTTGAAAATCTGTTGTTTGCTTGGAATTGGTTAAGAATGATTTGGGGTGGAACCTCGGTTCCTCTTCATGAACGTTTGAAAATGTGTGAGAATGCATTCAAAATGCGTGTTGATGCGAGTATTAATGGACAGTGGATAAAGACATGTGCAACGGGTCATGGGAGTACCTGGTTGTGTATTTGAAATTTAACGCTTGACTTTGTTTTCAAATTGGTTTTAAAGGGGAAACAGTTTTGGAATGTTTCTGGTTTGAAAGTGGATTGGTTTTGGAAAGTGATCTTGAAAAAGGGTGGTTTTGAAATCAAAAATGAAAAGGGAATTTTAAAGAGGATATTTTATTTTGGGTTGTGTTTGTGTTTGTTTGGTCTTGTGCTGACTGTTTTGATGAAGGTGCTTTTTATTGAGGTTGCTTTGTGTTGATATTGGTTTTGGATTTGTGTTTTATATGTCGCTCAGGAAATTCTGCCCAGAAAGGTCTCTAGGGATTCAGATATGTCATGCCCAGTTTTTAGTCCTCCTCAGACTCTGCCTATTCTCTATGGTGATCAGAGTCCGTTAGAGGCAGTGAAATGGCTCGAGGAAGTGGAGCGTATCTTTAGAATGTTGGGAACTCCCGATAATGTTAAGGTTCGTGCAATTATGGAGTTGTTTGAGGGTCCAGCTCTGGACCAATGGAAGAGGGTTACCCCATCATCAATGCAAGGTGAAATGACGTGGGATGTCTTCAGAATCGTTTTCATCCAATGGTTTGTACCTAAGGAAGTGAAGCTGGAGAAAAAGGGAGAGCTTGTGCATATTCAACAAGGTCAACGGACGGTGAAGGCATATGTTGACCATTTCAAAGAATTGATTCCCTTTTATCCAGAGGTAGCGTCGCATGAGCTCATGAAGGTCTCTCTTTTCACTGGGGGTCTTCGTCCAGAGATCAAGGAGCGAGTCCTCCCTTATAAAGACCTTTGTTTCGAGAAGCTGGTGGAGGAAGCTTTCTTGGCTGAGTTGGTTTCCGGTGTGCGGGTTGTTAGTACTTCAGCATCCACAGTAGTTCGTAAGGGTTTCTCCTCCGGTGTGGAAAATATGCCAGAGATACCTGTTCCTAACGAGTAATCCCCTTTGGTCCCAGCTTCCAGTTCATTAGATCGTTCTATGGTATGCTTTCAGTGTGGTCGTTTCGGGAATTTAAAGTCGTCTTGTCGCAACCCTCTGAAGACATGTCTTCGATGCGGTTGTCTAGGTCATCTGGAGAAGTTTTGCAGGAAGCATCGCTTGAAGAGGACACTGTGATGGGAGAATGTCAGTACCTGACTGTGAGGCAGAAGATGCTTCATCCATCAGAGCCCCAACCACAGGTATTGGGGTGAAGCTCGCGCACAGTCAGGAGTCCCCAATGGTGTGAAGCCTTGGTCCAGGTTTTGTGTTCCGAGTTAGCAGTGGAAGAATCAAGATCTTTTAGTACTTGTTTTTCTGCTGTTATGTTTTGACATTATTGTATGTTCATTGTTTTACCATGGGGTTATCGTGGACTTGTTCTATTATAATCCAAGTAGTATGGTTTATGTAAATGTGTTGTTTTTCTAAAAAGTGACAATGGAATTGTTCTATAATAAATCTAAGTGGACTTGTCGTGTGAATGTAATATTCTAAATCGTGTGTCCTTCATAAAAGTGTGTTTGAATCTCGTGTGGGTTGACCTCGTTTTAGTTATGTTGTCGATGTGGTTATGTATTGTGGACTTCGGTGGATCATGTCTCCAATTTGATGTTGGTTAAATGTTTTTCTATGGGTTTTCCCTAGTGTTGAAGTTGTTGACTCTAGTCGTGGGTTCAAGGTTTTGACGAAGGTGTTGTCTTTCACTCGTGCTATGAGAGTTGGTTTAAACCGGTTGGGAGTTCCCGCGTCGACCCCCCTTTCCTAGGGTTTTCTTTTTAGATGGTCAACTTTTCTGTACTAGTTAAGTTCTTGTGGTGGGGAGAACCCCTTCGTGTTCTCCCCTCAATCTCAGACCCCAGTGTTCTCTTGAATCGGTCGGGTGTGACCTGTGCTGAGTAAGGTCATCCCCAAGATTCTCAGTTCTCTCTGGTTCCTTTAGTTCCGTTGGGGGCATGGACTTATATCTTGATCGACTTTTGGCCTGCTGACTTTCTGGGGGCAGAAAGTGTCTGTGGTGGGGAGAATTGTCACACCCCGACCGCGGATGTCTGTAATTGTTCTCCTTTCTTGGACCCGGTTTAAATTTTTCGTAGTTTAATTGCGATTGGTGGGTTTGCGCCGGTGCGCGGTCACCGCATCGTTAGCGGTGACCGTGCGTTCAGCCCGGGTGACAGTGTGTTCACCCGGTGTTTTAAACATTATAATTTTTATGTGGGTATTTTATTATTAATACTTTTTTTATTTGTGTTATTATTATTTTATATATGTTTATATGTGTTTATATATATATATGTATGTATAATAATGTATGTATATATGTAGATCTATATATGTGTAAATATATATATATATAGGTGTGTAACATCTTTAGATTATTTTATAATTATTATTTTAAATATTTGATCAAAATAATTATTATTTGAATTGACTAATTTATTATTTATTATTATTATAAGTTTTATTATTATTATTATTATTATCATTGTATTATTATTATATTTTGTTATCTTATATATATATATATATATATATTCTCTTGGAACCCTAGCCTACCCTTTACCCAGCCGCCGCACCCTCTTCCCTCTCTCTCTCTCCCCCTCTCCTTCTTCCCCGTTTTTCTCCCCCCTACTGGTTTGGCCGGCCGCGCCCCGTCCGTCCCAGCCTCCTCGCGGCACCTGACTCCCTCCGTGCCCCACACCCAGCGTCCGGCTCCTGCTCCGTCGCCACGCCCAGCCGCCAGCCTCCCCTCCCGTCCGGCGGACCTCCCCTCCCCTCCGACCTCGCTCCGCCTCAGCACCCCGGCTGCGCACCCTGCTCCATTCTCCTGCGCCCAGCGCCGCCCGCGCGGCCTCCTTTCTTCCTGCCGCGTCGCCGTCCCGACCACTCTCCGCCTGCCGACCTGCCGCCTCGCCGGCGCCCGCAGCCCTGCGCCGACCTCCCCTGGACCCCGGCTCGTCCTGCGCCCTCCACCGGTCGCACCTCCCGCTGCACCAACCTCCGGTGGCGACCTCCCTGCTGTCCGACCTACCGACCCTCCTCCACCGGCGTCCCGAGCCCTGCACCCAGCCGCCGCGCCCGGCCTCCTCCGCCTCGCCGGATCCCGCACCCCCTGCACCTCCCCTGCAGGTCCTCCCTCCGATCGCTGACCTGTCGCCGCTCCCTCTTCCCCATGTCCCGGCCTTTCCCCGTCGTCGGCGCACCTCCGGCCATCCTGGCCTCTCCGCTCCGCCACCTCCTGCGGGCACCTCCCCCACCTTCCGGTATGAGTTTTCTTTTTCATTTTTATTTTTATTTTTATATTAATCTTATTTTTATATAACATTAATTATTTGTATCATATTGATAATATTATAATTATTTTATTATTATTATTTCATTACTATTATTGTATTATTATTATTATTATTATGTTAATATTTTTCTTCTATTATTATTATTAGTATTATTATTATATTGTGTTATTATTTTTATCATTATATTATGTTATTGTTATTATTATTATTATTATATTATGTTAATTATTATTATGTTAATATTATCCTTAATATTATTATATTATTAAAATTATTATTATGTTATTATTATTAATACTATATTACAATTATTATTATTATTATTATATTTATTATTATTTTAATTATTAACATCTTATTATTATTATTATTATTATTATTATTTATTAATTGATTAATTAATTAATTTTCTATTTATTTACTCATTTAAGTATTTGTTAATCAATTATTTAGTTATTTACTTAATTTTTTATTAATTAATTGATTAATAAATTATCTATTTATTTTTTCTTTTAGGTACTTGTTAAATTAATTAGTTATTTAATTATTTACTTATTCATTCTTTCTTTCATTTATTAATTTATCTATTTAAATTATTTGGTTAATTATTTATTTATTCACTCAATTATGTATTATTTTAGTTATTTATCTATTTTCTTATTCATTTGTTTATTATTTTGTTCTTTTGATTATTTATTTATTATTGTAATTATTGCTTATTGTTTATTTACCTTTCTCTTTATTCAATATCGGTGTTTTTATTTAATTTGGATTAGTACTTTTTCTGTCGCGGGTTGAGTAACATGTACTTTTTCACTATTCAGCGTATGCAGTTAGTCCGCAGGGATTCGTTCTACTTTCTGTTGGGTTTCCGTCGCGTCCACTCTATGTTTGAGGTAGGCGAATTCAACTGTTTCCTTTCCGAGGTACTCTGCTGATGCTTGAATTGTTTTAAATAAATTTTATTCCATGATTCGCGTGTTTATGGTATCCTTGCGCGGCTTATTTTGGTGTTTTAAAATCTATAGTTTTTATTCGAATGTTATGTTTGAAGCAATTATATTTTATGCCAAGGTTGTTGTGCACTAGATATCGTCCTGCACTTTTTATTGTTTATATAGTGCACCTGTTTAGGCGTTGCCAGCTAACGTGGAACTAAATGCTTATGTTCTCTTTGTTATCATTAGTTGTTTTGAGCGGTGTTTTCTTTTTGTAAAGAAAGAATCATTCTTGGATCTTATTATCCTGTGCTGGTTAGTTTTATGAAATTTAGCATCATTCGGAAGTGTTGTTGTGCCCCTTTGCAGGTATGATGCACCATTGGATGTTGACACATCCATGGGTGCACCAGGTGCACACATAGATGTGCCCTCAAATGAAGATGGTGTTTGAAATTGTTACCATTTATTTTCATTTTTTTATTTTCTCCAAATCTCGACTCTTCTAAATGGTTCTTGGTTTCAAAATGTTTTCGCCTCTTTTTGAGACACATCGAACTTGTTTAAAAATAAATCTACGAAAATATGCCCGTTTGGCCTTTCTTTTAATACAAAAGCAGCGCTTGAGTTTTTGAAAAAGATATTGTGAAATGTTCGTGTAAAGTCATTTGATTTTTGTAAAAAAGGAGTGCTCGCTTGGCGACTTCAGGTATTTTTATAAAGTGGTTTTGATAATTAAATGACGTGAAGGCCAGATTGGCACTTTATTAAATGTGAAGTGGTTATACATATATATATATATACGTACTTGTGAGGGCATCTCTATAGGGGGGACTTCCCTTCGAGGGTTGTCGTGTAGTGATGTCCGTGTAAGGGGTTGGCAAGTGCGGGGAGATGAGTCACGCGTGTGAGGGTCTCCCACTTACACAATGTTACAAAAAAACCACCATGGGTTCCTGGGCGTCTTGTAGATCATCGAGTGACGGTTGCTTGCTAACCCTGATTAGACGGGTTAGTACCCCCTGGAGTTGTGGACAGGCCAGGAGGGATGTGCCACTGGTTGGCTATTAGGGCGGCCAGTTGGTTATTGACTATGGAGTACCACGCCGGCAGGTAGTCTGAACCCGAGTACGTCCAGGGGTTTTCTAGGGATGTTTAGGATCACCCATGGTTACTTGTTTTCCTTGATTGCTTGCTTAAAGTTCTTCTTTACAGCTCACATGGTTACTTGTGTCCTTTTACACTACTTTCATCATGCATTGCTTGTTTACTTCCTGTTTCACTGGTTTGTTTTCAGCCTGTACTGTTTACCTGTTCCTTTTTAGCACAGTCGTAGTATTATCTGTATTTGGTTTTGTTTATAAAAACAGGAAATGGTTTTGAAAGTGATTTATAGTGTGTGTTGGATTTTCAAATGGGGGAAAACATGTTGGTTATTGTTAAATGTGAAAGATCAATTTTTATAATTGTATTTTTCAAACCTGTGTCAACGGATTGCTTGGGAAAGGAAACATTTGGATTCAGTGGTTTACTTTGGCTTACCTACTGGGCATTTTAATGCTCACGCCTATATTATCATTTTAGTTGCAGGTCTTACATTGCTCAGGTTTTCTGTTTTGAGTCACTCAGTGTTGGATCGAGGTTGCTCTCTAGTTGGGTGGTGACCTGAGAGGTCACATGGAGGTACGTGGTCGTGTGGCTTTTATTTCTTTTCCGCTATTAGTGTTTATTCGCTCTATTCTATTTACTTTTGTTTGGGATGAAATCGTTCCCAAAGATCATATTTTAATGCCCGACACTTGTTGCCATCCTGGGGGGATCGGGAACGCCCCTCGGGACTTGCCGCGGACCGGCTCGGGTGACCTGTTCAGGGTCGACCCGGGTTGGTTCGTGACAAAATGGTATCAGAGGAGGTTCTTGTTATTTGGGTTGTCCGGTAGAAGGAGATTAGGACTGTCGGAACTCGAGGGGTAGGTACGGGAAGAGCGTCGCGAACTCTTGCTCGCACTGATCCTCGAGTTACCAGGGGTAGTTTGGGAGTTGTGTCCTTGTCTTTCCTGGTTTTTCTTAGACTGAGAGATGATAATGGAGGCAAGCCGACGTTACATCGTAATTTCACATGGAGCAGTGACCCATGTGGAGTCCGAGTACGTGGTTTGAATTCCTCCTAGTGGTCGACGCTGACTTGGGACATGGCCCACTACCATGTCGCCAGGTTGAGTGTGACTACTAGTCCCTCATTTCAGTGATTGATGCAAATTTGGATGTCGTTTTCGTTTTGGTCTGTGTGAGTGCGTAGTTGGAAATGAAAAAGGGTTTTTGAAAATTGGACTGGTTTCTTTTAAAGGACTTTAAATGTATAAAATGGGTTTTAAAACTGAAATCTCTTGATTTGAAAATCTGTTGTTTTCTTGGAATTGGTTAAGAATGATTTGGGGTGGAACCTCGGTTCCTCTTCATGAACGTTTGAAAATGTGTGAGAATGCATTCAAAATGCGTGTTGATGCGAGTATTAATGGACAGTGGATAAAGACATGTGCAATGTGTCATGGGAGTACCTGGTTGTGTATTTGAAATTTAACTCTTGACTTTGTTTTCAAATTGGTTTTAAAGGGGAAACAGTTTTGGAATGTTTCTGGTTTGAAAGTGGATTGGTTTTGGAAAGTGATCTTGAAAAAGGGTGGTTTTGAAATCAAAAATGAAAAGGGAATTTTAAAGAGGATATTTTATTTTGGGTTGTGTTTGTGTTTGTTTGGTCTTGTGCTGAATGTTTTGATGAAGGTGCTTTTTATTGAGGTTGCTTTGTGTTGATATTGGTTTTGGATTTGTGTTTTATATGTCGCTCAGGAAATTCTGCCCAGAATGGTCTCTAGGGATTCAGATATGTCATGCCCAGTTTTTAGTCCTCCTCAGACTCTGCCTATTCTCTATGGTGATCAGAGTCCGTTAGAGGCAGTGAAATGGCTCGAGGAAGTGGAGCGTGTCTTTAGAATGTTGGGAACTCCCGATAATGTTAAGGTTCGTGCAATTATGGAGTTGTTTGAGGGTCCAGCTCTGGACCAATGGAAGAGGGTTACCCCATCATCAATGCAAGGTGAAATGACGTGGGATGTCTTCAGAATCGTTTTCATCCAATGGTTTGTACCTAAGGAAGTGAAGCTGGAGAAAAAGGGAGAGCTTGTGCATATTCAACAAGGTCAACGGACGGTGAAGGCATATGTTGACCATTTCAAAGAATTGATTCCCTTTTATCCAGAGGTAGCGTCGCATGAGCTCATGAAGGTCTCTCTTTTCACTGGGGGTCTTCGTCCAGAGATCAAGGAGCGAGTCCTCCCTTATAAAGACCTTTGTTTCGAGAAGCTGGTGGAGGAAGCTTTCTTGGCTGAGTTGGTTTCCGGTGTGCGGGTTGTTAGTACTTCAGCATCCACAGTAGTTCGTAAGGGTTCCTCCTCCGGTGTGGAAAATATGCCAGAGATACCTGTTCCTAACGAGTAATCCCCTTTGGTCCCAGCTTCCAGTTCATTAGATCGTTCTATGGTATGCTTTCAGTGTGGTCGTTTCGGGAATTTAAAGTCGTCTTGTCGCAACCCTCTGAAGACATGTCTTCGATGCGGTTGTCTAGGTCATCTGGAGAAGTTTTGCAGGAAGCATCGCTTGAAGAGGACACTGTGATGGGAGAATGTCAGTACCTGACTGTGAGGCAGAAGATGCTTCATCCATCAGAGCCCCAACCACAGGTCTTGGGGTGAAGCTCGCGCACAGTCAGGAGTCCCCAATGGTGTGAAGCCTTGGTCCAGGTTTTGTGTTCCGAGTTAGCAGTGGAAGAATCAAGATCTTTTAGTACTTGTTTTTCTGCTGTTATGTTTTGACATTATTGTATGTTCATTGTTTTACCATGGGGTTATCGTGGACTTGTTCTATTATAATCCAAGTAGTATGGTTTATGTAAATGTGTTGTTTTTCTAAAAAGTGACAATGGAATTGTTCTATAATAAATCTAAGTGGACTTGTCGTGTGAATGTAATATTCTAAATTGTGTGTCCTTCTTAAAAGTGTGTTTGACTCTCGTGTGGGTTGACCTCGTTTTAGTTATGTTGTCGATGTGGTTATGTTTTGTGGACTTCGGTGGATCATGTCTCCAATTTGATGTTGGTTAAGTGTTTTTCTATGGGTTTTCCCTGGTGTTGAAGTTGTTGACTCTAGTCGTGGGTTCAAGGCTTTGACGAAGGTGTTGTCTTTCACTCGTGCTATGAGAGTTGGTTTAAACCGGTTGGGAGTTCCCGCGTCGACCCCCCTTTCCTAGGGTTTTCTTTTTAGATGGTCAACTTTTCTGCACTAGTTAAGTTCTTGTGGTGGGGAGAACCCCTTCGTGTTCTCCCCTCAATCTCAGACCCCCGTTTTCTCTTGAATCGGTCGGGTGTGACCTGTGCTGAGTAAGGTCATCCCCAAGATTCTCAGTTCTCTCTGGTTCCTTTAGTTCCGTTGGGGGCATGGACTTATATCTTGATCGACTTTTGGCCTGCTGACTTTCTGGGGGCAGAAAGTGTCTGTGGTGGGGAGAATTGTCACACCCCGACCGCGGATGTCTGTAATTGTTCTCCTTTCTTGGACCCGGTTTAAATTTTTCGTAGTTTAATTGCGATTGGTGGGTTTGCGCCGGTGCGCGGTCACCGCATCGTTAGCGGTGACCGTGCGTTCAGCCCGGGTGACAGTGTGTTCACCCGGTGTTTTAAACATTATAATTTTTATGTGGGTATTTTATTATTAATACTTTTTTTTATTTGTGTTATTATTATTTTATATATGTTTATATGTGTTTATATATATATATGTATGTATAATAATGTATGTATATATGTAGATCTATATATGTGTAAATATATATATATATAGGTGTGTAACATCTTTAGATTATTTTATAATTATTATTTTAAATATTTGATCAAAATAATTATTATTTGAATTGACTAATTTATTATTTATTATTATTATAAGTTTTATTATTATTATTATTATTATCATTGTATTATTATTATATTTTGTTATCTTATATATATATATATATATATATATATTCTCTTGGAACCCTAGCTTACCCTTTACCCAGCCGCCGCACCCTCTTCCCTCTCTCTCTCTCCCCCTCTCCTTCTTCCCCGTTTTTCTCCCCCCTACTGGTTTGGCCGGCCGCGCCCCGTCCGTCCCAGCCTCCTCGCGGCACCTGACTCCCTCCGTTCCCCACACCCAGCGTCCGGCTCCTGCTCCGTCGCCACGCCCAGCCGCCAGCCTCCCCTCCCGTCCGGCGGACCTCCCCTCCCCTCCGACCTCGCTCCGCCTCAGCACCCCGGCTGCGCGCCCTGCTCCATTCTCCTGCGCCCAGCGCCGCCCGCGCGGCCTCCTTTCTTCCTGCCGCGTCGCCGTCCCGGCCACTCTCCGCCTGCCGACCTGCCGCCTCGCCGGCGCCCGCAGCCCTGCGCCGACCTCCCCTGGACCCCGGCTCCTCCTGCGCCCTCCACCGCTCGCACCTCCCGCTGCACCAACCTCCGGTGGCGACCTCCCTGCTGTCCGACCTACCGACCCTCCTCCACCGGCGTCCCGAGCCCTACACCCAGCCGCCGCGCCCGGCCTCCTCCGCCTCGCCGGCTCCCGCACCCCCTGCACCTCCCCTGCAGGTCCTCCCTCCGATCGCTGACCTGTCGCCGCTCCCTCTTCCCCATGTCCCGGCCTTTCCCCGTCGTCGGCGCACCTCCGGCCATCCCGGCCTCTCCGCTCTGCCACCTCCTGCGGGCACCTCCCCCCCCTTCCGGTATGAGTTTTCTTTTTCATTTTTATTTTTATTTTTATATTAATCTTATTTTTATATAACATTAATTATTTGTATCATATTGATAATATTATAATTATTTTATTATTATTATTTCATTACTATTATTGTATTATTATTATTATTATTATGTTAATATTTTTCTTCTATTATTATTATTAGTATTATTATTATATTGTGTTATTATTTTTATCATTATATTATGTTATTGTTATTATTAATATTATTATATTATGTTAATTATTATTATGTTAATATTATCCTTAATATTATTATATTATTAAAATTATTATTATGTTATTATTATTAATACTATATTACAATTATTATTATTATTATTATATTTATTATTATTTTAATTATTAACATCTTATTATTATTATTATTATTATTATTATTTATTAATTGATTAATTAATTAATTTTCTATTTATTTACTCATTTAAGTATTTGTTAATCAATTATTTAGTTATTTACTTAATTTTTTATTAATTAATTGATTAATAAATTATCTATTTATTTGTTCTTTTAGGTACTTGTTAAATTAATTAGTTATTTAATTATTTACTTATTCATTCTTTCTTTCATTTATTAATTTATCTATTTAAATTATTTGGTTAATTAATTATTTATTCACTCAATTATGTATTATTTTAGTTATTTATCTATTTTCTTATTCATTTGTTTATTATTTTGTTCTTTTGATTATTTATTTATTATTGTAATTATTGCTTATTGTTTATTTACCTTTCTCTTTATTCAATATCGGTGTTTTTATTTAATTTGGATTAGTCCTTTTTCTGTCGCGGGTTGAGTAACATGTACTTTTTCACTATTCAGCGTACGCAGTTAGTCCGCAGGGATTCGTTCTACTTTCTGTTGGGTTTCCGTCGCGTCCACTCTATGTTTGAGGTAGGCGAATTCAACTGTTTCCTTTCCGAGGTACTCTGCTGATGCTTGAATTGTTTTAAATAAATTTTATTCCATGATTCGCGTGTTTATGATATCCTTGCGCGACTTATTTTGGTGTTTTAAAATCTATAGTTTTTATTTGAATGTTATGTTTGAAGCAATTATATTTTATGCCAAGGTTGTTGTGCACTAGATATCGTCCTGCACTTTTTATTGTTTATATAGTGCTCCTGTTTAGGCGTTTCCAGCTAACGTGGAACTAAATGCTTATGTTCTCTTTGTTATCATTGGTTGTTTTGAGCGGTGTTTTCTTTTTGTAAAGAAAGAATCATTCTTGGATCTTATTATCCGGTGCTGGTTAGTTTTATGAAATTTAGCATCATTAGGAAGTGTTGTTGTGCCCCTTTGCAGGTATGATGCACCATTGGATGTTGACACATCCATGGGTGCACCAGGTGCACACATAGATGTGCCCTCAAATGAAGATGGTGTTTGAAATTGTTACCATTTATTTTCATTTTTTTATTTTCTCCAAATCTCGACTCTTCTAAATGGTTCTTGGTTTCAAAATGTTTTCGCCTCTTTTTGAGACACATCGAACTTGTTTAAAAATAAATCTACGAAAATATGCCCGTTTGGCCTTTCTTTTAATACAAAAGCAGCGCTTGAGTTTTTGAAAAAGATATTGTGAAATGTTCGTGTAAAGTCATTTGATTTTTGTAAAAAAGGAGTGCTCGCTTGGCGACTTCAGGTATTTTTATAAAGTGGTTTTGATAATTAAATGACGTGAAGGCCAGATTGGCACTTTATTAAATGTGAAGTGGTTATACATATATATATATATATACGTACTTGTGAGGGCATCTCTACAGGGGGACTTCCCTTCGAGGGTTGTCGTGTAGTGATGTCTGTGTAAGGGGTTGGCAAGTGCGGGGAGATGAGTCACGCGTGTGAGGGTCTCCCACTTACACAATGTTACAAAAAAACCACCATGGGTTCCTGGGCGTCTTGTAGATCATCGAGTGACGGTTGCTTGCTAACCCTGATTAGACGGGTTAGTACCCCCTGGAGTTGTGGACAGGCCAGGAGGGATGTGCCACTGGTTGGCTATTAGGGCGGCCAGTTGGTTATTGACTATGGAGTACCACGCCGGCAGGTAGTCTGAACCCGAGTACGTCCAGGGGTTTTCTAGGGATGTTTAGGATCACCCATGGTTACTTGTTTTCCTTGATTGCTTGCTTACAGTTCTTCCTTACAGCTCACATTGTTACTTGTGTCCTTTTCCACTACTTTCATCATGCATTGCTTGTTTACTTCCTGTTTCACTGGTTTGTTTTCAGCCTGTACTGTTTACCTGTTCCTTTTTAGCATAGTCGTAGTATTATCTGTATTTGGTTTTGTTTATAAAAATATGAAATGGTTTTGAAAGTGATCTATAGTGTGTGTTGGATTTTCAAATGGGGAAAAACATGTTGGTTATTGTTAAATGTAAAAGATCAATTTTTATAATTGTATTTTTCAAACCTGTGTCAACGGATTGCTTGGGAAATGAAACATTTGGATTCAGTGGTTTACTTTGGCTTACCTACTGGGCATTTTAATGCTCATTCCTATATTATCATTTCAGTTGCAGGTCTTCCCTTGCTCAGGTCTTCTGTTTTGAGTCGCTCAGTGTTGGAGCGAGGTTGCTCTCTAGTTGGGTGGTGACCTGAGAGGTCACATGGAGGTACGTGGTCGTGTGGCTTTTATTTCTTTTCCGCTGTTAGTGTTTATTCACTCTATTCTATTTACTTTTTTTTTGGGCTGAAATCATTCCCAATGATCATATTTTAATGCCCGGCACTTGTTTCCATCCCGGGGGGATCGGGAACGCCCCTCGGGACTTGCCGCGGACCGGCTCGGGTGACCGGTTCAGGGTCGACCCGGGTTGGTTCGTGACAAAACTCATCGAGAAACTCAGGAAGAATCTTGGGCCATCCCTCAAGCCTAAAAACATATCATTTAAGGGTTACAACTCACAAAAAGCATTTTGATTCTCAATATTAAATTATTCAAATTAAGTAATAGAAAATGTTCAAATTGATTTTCCTTTTCATCCAATTCAAAAAAGGGATCGTTACAACCTTCTAACAATTTAAATTCTCTTCCCTAAGATGCATTTTAAACAACGAATACAGAAACTGACCTACATGGGTCGTGAATCTTAGTCAAAATGGTAGCATTGATTTCTGAACACACAATGAACCTTTAATCATCCTTTTGATCATACAACAGATAATCTATTTAAAATAGAAACAACACTCATTATGAAAATGGAACACAGAGATAGATCTGAACCTATACCACTATCTTGAGACATGGTCATATCATAATATCAATAATCACTTTACCAATGGTGCTTCCCACCTTAATATTTATCATTATTTAGTGAATTATAAACCATGGTTCAATTCACTGACATAATTTCCTTACTAGAAAACCTCAGAGCATTCTAACGAAGCATCTTGCGTGATTTCTAAAATGGTTAAAATAATTGATTTCCAATGACATCAAAGCCTGAGTTGAGCAGAAAATTAATTAAAAGGGCTGGCTACATAGAACTATAGTCATCTCCACCTAACAATGTTTTTGAAAAAATCCTTAACTTTCCATAAACATTGAATAAAAAGTAATCAAGATGATCCTCCTTTGGCTAACCATTTCCAAGAATATGCTCAACTCAGATGGTAGGTGTTTTAAAAGAATAACTATGATGCCTTCTACCAAGGAATTTCACATTAATCATGAAAAATTCCAATATAAGTATATACCTTTCATTTTTTGATGTTCAAAACAAAAACATGATGGAAACCATTCATCCATCATGAAACATAGAGGGAGAACCACCCACTAATCTGAAAATACATTAAATATTTATCACATTTTAAGATATACACTCTATTAGTGTATATTGGATGATGTCGAATAAGTAACCTTATAACCCCTTGGTACAATAAAATAATTGTATTTAAACATATTCCAATCAAATTTACCTAATTAGTAGAAAGGATGTTAGTTGAACCAAAAATGTTTGACTTCAAGGAAGGCGCTCAACTTCACAAGCCAACACATCATCAACACTGGTAATAAGGCTTCACCACCCAAGGAACTATGTTATTATTCAATATTTAACCACCAATGTTTATACATGACCATTTAATTATTCAAAATGGTTTATTTCATATCATTCAATAATAATTTCATGCTATATACTAAGCACTGATTTTTTTTAAAACACGCAAGCCATAAAGGCCTCCAAACAGAACCAACCATATTTAAATGGGTCTCTTTAGTGTTCCTTATACTTGTACGAGCACATAATTACACAAAAATATATTTTTATCCCCACCATATGAGTGTCCCAATCGACAATAAAGAAGATAGACTGGCCTCTCACAATCACACTAGATCAAAAAACCATAAAAATTCTGCGATGTTCTTCTGTGTGATGCCCTGACCCGAGAGAGACTAAACGGTGCCTCGAGCTGGTTGAACACATGCCCTCATGTGCACCTCATCATACTTCAAAGGTTTCCAACTAGAATCATGGGTCTAGTAAGATTGTCTTAGGGAGAATATACCATCTTTTTTCATAATAAAACACCAACTGAAGAAAATAACAATAACTAGTTGTGTAAGTGTATATAAATAGGTAGAACAAATCTATGCCATTTTATAGTAAAAAATAAAAAATAAAATATGAAATTGAAAGGAAAATCATGCTATAATAATGAATGTGTCAAGTGTCTATAATTCAACTAAAAGTAAAGACACGGTGACTCTGAAATGGGTCTCGAACCACATTTTGTTATGTTTCCCATGCTCTAATCCCAAACAGCATCCTATCCTAGGGCCTTTCCCTAATCCTGTCCAACAACAACAATTTCTGATCAGGTTTAGACCAGACAGATTGAATAGGGTGTGATTACTTCTTAGTAGGCCACCATCAATTGTTTCTAAAACGAGCCTAGTGAAAAAGTAGGGAACACATTTTTATGAATCAATAAATACAATGAATAATATAAACAGTTAACACATTGTCATTTAATCTTTAATCAACAAATTAGTATAATTTAAAACAATGATTTCCATTTGAATCATCACTCATTATCATTAATCAATTGGTGTAGGTCATCACGCCTAGAACCCCAAGTATCAATTGAATCACCATTCATTATTATCATCATTCATAGAACTTATTTTATCATTTAGTCTAGGTCATCATGCCTAGCACCCCATAATATCAAGCCAGGATAACTATTTGGGAGGAACTCCATGTCAATGTACCAACATCAAATCCATTTAGAACATCATGTCTAGAACCACAAAAATATCATCCATTTAATAATAGATTAAATTCCCAATAATTTTCATCATTATTCATTCACTAATACAAGTATTAGTTAATCATTTCAGAGGAAATTGGTTAATTTAATAATTAACTATGCACATAACCCATTAATTAATTCATCAATTAATTAATCAATCAACACAATTCTCTTTCTATCAATAATTATTCAAAATTAATTATCCATATTAAATATCAGTTTTTCATTATTAATTATGACAATTAATTATCCTTGATAATCATCATGGAACATAAATAATTCTACCAATTAATTATATTCTATCAACATCAATTCCTTTAATTAATTCACCAAATTAATTACCTTACATATCTGAACATCATTTCAAAATTACTTCCACAAATTAAGTATATGTCCACCACAATTCAATATTTCAATTACATGTTATCAACCCAAAATAAATCTCCAAAATATCTTTTTGGGAAACCCCGATCATTTGTTCCATGATTCATTTCTAAATTAATCCCCAAGGAAAACCCAATTCCATTCCAATTTACTAATCATTCCAATTATGAAATCAATCATCATGGGAATATAAAAAATCATAAACTCACATATAGATATATTAAATAAAACTATGGGAGTTATATTTAGACCACCTAACTCGGTTTCTTGAGGGATGTTAGCCTAGAGGAAATCCCCAAAATCTGAGACAAACAACATCATCGATCATGTTCCAGATCTAAATCCCTAAACAAAAATTAATATCAAAGACATAATCATATGGAAAATCTAGATCTAGATACACAATGGTAGATCCATATCTCAACTCAAAGGGTTGTATCTAATAAAATTTTCGAGATCTTCCATGAAAAGATTTATAAAAGATAAAAAAATTAATGAGATGAGCATCGTGATAAAATCAACTTAATGGTAGGAGAGGGGATCATCAATCCAGTCTTTCAATCCCAAATATAGATTTTTGTATCACCATAGAATTCATTCAGAAGGCATTGGGAACACCCAGGAATTGTAAAGCCCGATCTGTGGTCAAAATATGGGAGTATCAGGGGGTTCTTGGGGTTTTAAAAAATATTTTCGGTTATCATATTTCACGCGCACGGTTTCCTGGGTAGGGACACATAGTTAGAAAAATTTTGTGCTATCCATGTGGATCACTTTGTTCATGTTTTCCTGGTTGGGAAGGTTTTTCCACATGTTTTTTCAAACCATGCACATACCTTGTAGACATCTCTGCCATATTTTGCACGCTTGGCACGTTTTCGTCACACGGTTTGTTAAACTATTTGCAAACTATGCACAATACACTATCCCTCAATTTTTCTTAAAAGTTCACCAAAACACACCTTAGGATCCTAATACAAATCAAAGGTATAATAAATCATAAAAAAATTAACGTAAAATGTGCAAGAGATGACTCTAGAAAAGGTCACTATCTTACAAACTCCCCAACTTATAATTGTACATCCTTGAGCTGCACTCCTGAGATTCTGTATGATTCTGAGCCAAAAACATTGGTTCATTGAGCCCTCATGTGTACTTCCCATTCACATGTTTCAACATGAACACTTTCATGTTTCCATAACACATGTACTAATGTAAGAGTCTTTCCCCATAACACTTCTTCACTACGACCCAACACACATATAATATGCTCCTCAAAGGACGCATCTATCTCAAGATCAACCTCTTCCATATCAATCACATGAGAAGGCTCAGTGTGATACTACCTTAGATGAGACACATGGAATACATAAATAATTGGGTTAAATTGACAAAAAGTGCTAATCAGTACACCACTGACCTGATTCTCTCCGACTCATCAAAAGGTCCTACATACCGGGGCCCCAACATGCGTTTCCTCCACTTCCTGTGTTAATCCAATTAACGTGACACCCAAAGGAATACATGATCACCCTCTGTAATCACTAGGGGTCATCTCCTTCTATCAGCATACGACTTATGTCAACTCTAAGCCATAGACCTATGATTCTGAACTAACCACACCTATTGTTGTCTCTCTTGAATGAGAATCATTCCCAACAACTTTGAATCACCCACCATTAACCAAAATAATGATGATCTACATGGTATTCCATAAATTCCCTCATATGGATCCATCTTTATAATTTACACATAACTTTTGTTATAGGAAAATGCCACTAAAGAGTTTTGATTCTACCAAAAACAACCAAAGTCAAGCACACATGCTTGTAGAATATCCTCTAACACCTGTATGGTATGCTTTAATAGCCCATCGGTCTTTGGGTGGAAGGATCTACATAACAGAACTGGTTTACCATGTGCCTTATGTATGACCTACCAGAATGGTGATGTATAGTAGGAATCACACATGTAAACTATAGTACTTGTCACCACATGCAAACGAACTATCTCTCTCTTGTACAATCCACCCAAATACTAAATTTTTATGGTTTCCTTGATAGGAAAGAAGTGTACTACATTTGTTAGTTGATCCACAATGTCCCAAATGCCATCATTCCTCCTAAGAGTATTTTGAAGTCCTATAATAAAAAATATATTCACATCATCCCACTACTATTTAGTAATAGTTAATGGCTATAGTTGGCCTCCAGGTCGTTGATTATCTTCTTTCACCTGCTGACAGGTCAAACATCCTGTTACGAATCATGTTATCTCCTTTTTCAAGTGTGGCCCCCAAAACAGTCATTGAAGGACATGGTACATTTTTTTCACCCTAGGATGTACCACCAAACGCGAATCATGATATTACTAAATGAGTTCTTCTAATATTCTCTTAGGCACAACATCGCAATTTTTTAAATAAATGATATCATCCTCATCTATTTTTCAGTTTGAAGGTGTCTCCTCACCTTCAAGGAATTACCTCAAGGATAAAATCGTTGGATCCTCATAATACCTATCCCTAATTCGTCTCAAGAGTGTAGAATCCACATATATAGAAACTAGATTCATCATCTCATTAATATCCTAAACTACAACATGGATTTCTTCCAGAAAAGTCATCATATTCCACTCTGCACTCAACTCAATTACCAAATGAGTATAAATTTTTCTTTTCTACGAATCTGCCACAGTATTCCTTTTCATGGGTGTATATGCCAGTTTAAAATTAACGGACTATGTATACACTATAAATATATACTACGGAATAATCAAGTCTTGCTACGACAAGATAAATTTCAATATTTTTTTATCTGTAAAAACTGTAAACTTTTCACCAAAAAGATAGTGTCGCTAACACATAAGATCATAAACAATTTCTTTTAACTCAAGGTCAGGCATAAGGTAATTTCATTCATGTCGTTTCAAATTTCGTGACCGATAAGCAATGCCTCTCTCCCCTTGCATCAACACAACTCCGATTCTGACCCTAGAAGCATCATAATACACCCTGTAATCCCCACCTCATTCAAGTAAGATCAAAATTGGTTCTAATTTCATGTAATTATTCAACTCCTAAAAAGAATTCTCACATGGTTATATTGAAAGAAACATTATCCCTTTTTTTTCAAATTAGTATGTCCTGCAGCCAATTGGGAAAATTCATGGATAAACCTCCTATAATAAACAGCTAATCCTAAAAAGCTTCAAATTTAAAAAAAACCTTGGGATGCTCTAAATAAATCACTGCCAAAACTTTTTTTGGGTCCACTACTACACCTTCTTCTGAGATGATGTTCCCCAATAAGTGTACCCAATCAATCCAAAATTGACAATTAGATAGATTGGATTATAGCTAATGATCTCTCAGTGTACACAGGACGATGTCAATATGTATGGCATTATCACCATGAGTCTTAGTGTACACTAATATGACATCCACAAACCCCACAAAAAACTGATCTTAGAACAGATGGAAGATCATGTTCATCAAGGAGAAAAACAATGGTAGAGCATTAGTCAACCGAAAGGGCATTACGACATACTCATAAAGGTCATACATTCTTATAAAATCATATTATTGTTATATCAAAGGTTTAAACTCTCACATGATGATACCATGATCTCAGATCGATCTATGAGAAAAAATTATCCCACTTAAACTAGTGAAATAGGTCATTGACACAATAATGGGGTTATCGATCCTTCATAGTCATTTTGTTCAACTTATGGTTATCAACACACAAGAGTAAACTCTCGCCAGCCATCATTGCAAACAAAATAGGTGATCCCCAAGGCGATGTACTTGGACGAAAAAACCCTTTATCCTCCAAATCTTCTAACAACGTTTCGAGATCTTAATGATATGTCGTTTTCATTATACAAGGTGTAAGAGACACTGGTTCAGCCCCCCGCATGAAAAAAATAGTGAATTACACATCTCCCTCATGTGGAAACCCTGAAAATTTATAAGGAAGTCATTTGGAAATTGTTCTACTACTTGTGACAGGACTCCTTTCCAACCACTCCCATCATCCAATAATATATAAACAACATGGGCTATGGGAACTCCCAGTTGCTGAGTAATTGTCCCAGCTCGACCGGCATGGATATTACATTCTTTTTGAAGAACATTTTTGTCACCCTCAATAGATAAAAAAAGTAACTCTGTTGTTGTAACAATTTATATGGGCTCGGTGTTCCAATAGTCAGTCCATACCCATAATCAGGTCGAATCCCATTATATGAAGGACATAGATATACCAAAAGAAATGATACTCTCCGATCTCTAGAGAACATACCTTGAAGAAAAAGGTATTAATAGACTGTGTTCCCAATGGTATATCAATATTCATCATTCCACTTATAGAATCCACTGCTAGGATCAAGCCATAATACATGGTTTTTGTATATAAAAGAATGAGGGGCATCATAATCAAACAATGTAGTAGCTAAAGTAAAAGATATTATAATAGTAACTCTCAATGTCGATAGATCCGACCTATCTCTCAACAAATGCAGAAAACATTGAATATAACTATCCTACCCCTCTTACATTTGGTGTCATCTAACTCCCTTGAGTAGAACCACTCTGCTAGTATGGGAACACATAACGTGAAGCAACACTCCCACTTCCAATACTGTCTATACCTGTAGAAATCCATCGACAAGACCAATATGGTGTAGAATCCCCCCTTCCCAAACACTCACTCTGACCAGCTTCTCCCTCAGCACCAGTCTACCAATGATTCCTGTAGAACATCTGGAGGTGTCCCATGTTTGCACAAAATCAGAACTCTACTGGTGGTTGATGACAATGTGTACGATAGTGTATATTTTTACTGCACTGTTGTAAAAGAACATGAAAAATATTAGGTGTTATTGTTCCTTATAAGATTTCACTTTTTCTTTGACTATCCTAACTAATATTCTCATGATGATGCTTCCTACTCTTATAAGTCACACTCTATGATCATCTATCTAAATGTATAGTACTGTAATCCTCTTTCGGGTTCCCCAAAAAATGAGGGCATGCTTAACAACTTTCGAAAATTTATTCATCCTAAAGATATTCACATGGGACTTAATTACAGATTAATGTATGTCCCGAAATCATTTTTTTGAAGAGGCCCCATATTCCTCCAAAGTTAGAGAAAAAATATTGTAAATCAGTGAATCATTTAGTGTACGCAATTATGGAATTGCTTCCTTATATTAGATGCATAATCTGTGAATCCTTCTCTTTCGTCAGTGTGTTTGGATAGAAGTCTTCCAGTAACATATCCAACAAATCCTTCATTAAAATATCATTAATCTATCAAAAATATACCTAATTGTCCCACTAGAACTTTGTTGAACCCTATAGCATATAAGCATCCAACTTCAAAATCCTATCATCTGAAGTCTCCAAATGGTCACGTATCATCTATATGGATTCAATCCAAAATTCCCCTCCCTTAGGTCCACCATCTCCAGTAATATTAAGAGGGTGTTGCAGCTCGAACTCTCTTGTCAACTCAGACATGGTTTTATGATCCCACCCCGAGTCTCTCCTAAAAAAGCATGAAACAAGCAATGTTCACTCAAAAGTATTCTTCTTCCTCCACATCTTTCACTAATGGTGCCTCAATATCCCTATCTATAATTTTATTCCAGGTCAAACCCTTGGTATCTACCTCAACAAGAATCATGGAGGAATATCTCTAAAACGCCAAACATACACATTAGGTCCCATAACACAAGCTTATAACATTTTCATTAGAGGATAAACTAACACAAGAAAAAAAATGACCTTTTCCCCTTTTTATCACAACATGATCAACACCATGTCCTTATTACTACACTTAACCATCCAACTCCTAGGTCAGGGTTAACAATAGTACATAAATTATCCTTAACTTATCCATCAATTAATTAATCACATTATTTCAAATAAATAAATTCACCAATTAATTAATTTCTCATGCTATTTTCATTAATCATGGTTCCCATTATTCAATCATTTAATCTGATTCTTCATCATTATTTCAAACTCACATCATGGAGAAATAGTTGATGTTCAACAACATACCCATAACCCATTTCCCCATGAGTTCCTAGAATGATGCATGACATAACAACCTTTAGTGCTAGGAATGATGCTTGTAGACACAACTATCATGCCTCTTTAGTACATGAATCCAAATTCAACAAGTTTCAAAAAAAATATCACATAACAACACAAGTCCGTCACACAAGGTGAAATAATATACAACTATAACAACCAATAGCAATTATAAAAATCCCACACTAAGTACATGGATTTTTCCACATACATGGGTTTGAAACTCCCATACACAAGATCATTACCAATCCTTGACTCTTCCTAGTCTCTTATATAACATTCACAAAAATAGTAAGACATAAGAAGAAAAAAGAAAAGAAAACCCCTTTTGATACCACTTTGTGACGTCCCGTCTGAAGAACCACTAAACGGTTCCCTGAACCGGTTGAACACATGCCCTCAAGCGCACCTCCCCATACACCAAAGAGTACTAACAAGCAGTGAGGGTCTGGTAAGTCATTATTGAGGAGAATATTCCTTCTTTTATTAGAATAAAATATCAATAGAATAAAATAAAAATAACTATGTGCGTTAGTATATATAAATTACTAGATCAAATCCATGTTATATGATAGTCAAAAATAGATAATACAATACTAAACTGAAAAGTAAATCATGTTATGGAAATGAAATTGAAAAGTGTCTATAAAGAAACTAAAAGAAAAGACATGATGACTCTAAAATAGGTCGTGAACCAAATTCAGTTTCCTCTCCCATTCTTAAATCCCAAACCAAAACCGATCTCGAGGTCTTTCCCTTGTCTTCTACTACAAAAAAATGTCTACATGGGTGCCGATTAAGCAGCCCGAATATGGTGTGATTACAACACAACAGACCACCACCAATAGTGTCTAAATCATGTTCAGTCCAAAGATAGTGCATGAAGTTTTATAAGGCAACAAATAAAATTAATAATTTAAATATTTAACACATTTTCATTTAATATTTAATCGACACATTTGGATAATTTCAATCCATGTTTCCCATTTGAATCATCATTTATTATTATTTATCATTTGTTATAGTTCGTTATTCCAAAAACCCGAATTCTTAGTTGAATCATCATTCATTATTATAATCAATTATTTGGTGTAGGTTGTCATAACTAGAACCCCAAATCTCATTGAGTGTAGGTCATCATGCCTATCACTCATTTTCTCATTTGGTGTAGGTTATCATTCCTAGAACCCCATAATCTCTCGATTGGATAACTAATGGGGTTGAATTCCATGTCCGAGTCCTAACTTCTAATCAGTCTATAATTCGATTTCTGGCAGCCCAAAAATATCATCCATTTAATCATTCATTAAACTGTCATCAAATTTTTACATAATTCATTTACTAATCCAATTATTAGTTAAAAATTTCAATGTCTGTTAGTTAATTCATCAATTAACTAAACACACAACCCAATAATAATTCTTCACATGAAAATATCCATATTAAATACAATATTTTAACAATTAGTTATCATAATTAATAATATTTTATCAATATCATGACACGTAAATAATTCTTCCAATTAATTATCATTTTTCTACCGCAAGGCCAGTAATTAATTCCCAAAATTTTTTGTCTTACATAGTAAAAAATAATTTAATAATGAATTCCACCCAATTAATTATCTTGACACAAAAAATTAATATTTCATTAACAACTTCTCAACCAAAAATAAATCTACAAAATATATATTTGGGAAACCCCCATCATTTGTTCCGTGATTAAATTATCAATTAATCACTAAGGAAAACGAAATTCAATTCCACATTCATAATTGCTACTATTAGAAAATCAGTCATCATGGAAATCTTGAAAACCATAATCTCACATCCACATATCATAAATCACGACTTAGGGAGCCCAATTTAGACCTCTTACCTTAGTTTACTTATTGAAGTTATCCCAATTGAAACCCCAAAAATCCAAGTAGCACAACGTCGTAGATCAAGTTCCGGATATAAATCCCAAAACAAAAATTAAGATCAAAGGCATAAAGATCTTGTAAATATTGATCTGGACCCACATTGTTAGATCTAGATCCCAACTCATAGGTTTATATCTAAGAAAATATTAGAGATCATTCATGAAAGTATTTATAAATGAAAAGAGAATAACATGATAAGCATCTGGATGAAATAAACTTACTTGGAGGTGATTAGATATTCAATCTAGGATTTTGTTCTTGATGAAAGATGTTCAGATCACCTTCTATTCCCTTTGCAGGGATTTAGGAACACCAAAAAAATTTCAAGCCTGTCCTTAGGTCAACATATGGGAGTATCAAGGGGTTTAGATGTTTTTAAAATGGATTTTCAGAAATTAAATTCCAGACGCATGGTTTCCTGGGCAGAGGTGCATGGTTAGGCAAACCATGAACCAACTATGCAGACCTCAATGTCTTAGTTTTCACGGTGGGAATGGTTTAGCCACACAATTTTTTCAAACCATGTGGACCTCTCTTTCTAGTTTTGATCTCCTAGCACGGTTTGGTCACACGTTTTGTTTAACTATTCTCAAACCTTACACAACCCATTGTCCCCCAGTTTTACTTAAACGTTCACCCAAACACATCCCAATAAACTACTCCAAATCAATGGTAATTAATAAATTAATAAATTAAATATTAAAATAACCCAATATTATACCAATTTTTTTGAGTTTTTTCACTATGATCCATAATCACAACATCAAAAAATTTATAAGATTTCCTAAAAATTGGTGAAACAGAAACTATCCTGACATATGTGTGAAAACACCCAAGACTCGAAATGTTTTTCTAAATTGTTGGAAAAAACCCTTTTATTTAATTCTAAGGTCAATAAATTTCGAGATAACCTGAGACCAAACTCAAGAGCATCATATATTTATTTTAGATTCGAATTTCTTAATACAACCTCTCAATTGAACAAATACATGACGAGTCATCCACTAACAAGGAAAAGGTGGGTTCAAATGACATAAAAATCAGCTGATAAATCCCTTAGCATGTATTACTTGTTGAAGATGTTAAATACTTGATGCCCAAGCCCAGAATGGGGTCAATAAAAGAATTACCACTCATTCAAAAAAGGGTTTCATGGGAAACTAAAAGTCCTAGAAGGGACAACAACACCCGAACAACACCAAATGTCAAAAAATATCACAAGAATTAGTAAGGAGTTGAAGTAATATGGGTGATACCTACATTATAATTTCCCCATACGTAGCATAACCATTGACCCTATCACTTTTCCATGATAAGAAAAAGTCACTATGATAAAAATCATATCATTAGAACATTACTAAAACTTGAAATCCTATGGTATGAATCAATGGCTACATTCAAAGTAATCCCAATAAGAAGAGATAAAACTACCCTTAAACATGGGTTTAAACAAGGGAAACATCTACAGGATCCATTTACAAGTCATTTATATTTATTAAAATTTAATAATTAATCATTAAAAGATGTATTACACAATTGGAAAATATGTGTTCAATTTTTCATTTACCAGTTAACGAATTTATATATATATTTGTTAGAAAACCTTTTATTTTTAAAAAATCTCAAAATACATTATGTTTAGTATAAATAAGGTTCAATTACATGGGATTCCATTTCCCAAACTGTAAATCACACACACACACACATCATGGATTAATAATTAGCTCCCACTACCTGAATCCAAACCAATTTTATAATATAACATGCTGAATGGAATGGAAATATCATATGGGTGGCCACCTAATGACCTATAATGCACCCATACCCCATAATTTTTTTCATTTGACTCCTATTTAATAAAAATAAAATCTCATAACATTGGAAACTTAATGTCCTTTTATAATATTTCAATTACATGGGTTACATTTTCCCAATTATAAGGCAGATGTACACGTTACAACTAAAAACTAGCTCATATCATATTCGCAATTGGTATAATTTATCTCAACCAATAAACCATATCTCTACAAAGAAAAAAATTCCAACATAATAAATAATAAAACAACGTTCTAAAACATAGCCAAATATAATTTCAGTAAAGCAGGCTAAACAGCCTGGCATAATTCCATATAAACTCTAAGCGTGTCATACGTGCATGAATTAAAAAATTACCATAAAATGTACTAAATGAAGAATTGAATGAAATAACATAATTTAACTTATATGTAAACCTACTAATGAAATGACATGTCATGGAAGATGCATCACCTTGTAATTTTTCTATGTTCCTAAAATGATACATCTAATGCTACATCCTATCCAAATCGAGAAAAGGGAAAATTTTCTTAAATTTACATAAATCTTCAATAGTGGAAAGTACACCAGTCACTACAGGTGAAATCATATCAACTATAATAGTAAATAACAAGAACAACTATCATATTCCTAGCCACATGGTCATTCTTCGTATGTAGGGTGATCAGTCCTAAGAATGGCTATAAACCGAGCATCGACATATTCATAGCCTCCTATCTACCAACCCTAAACTGTAAGATAATGGATAAATTAACGCCCTTTGATACTAATTTTTTATGTCCCGTCCATACATACCAATAAATGTAATATCTAGACTAGTGGGTAACATGGTATCAATCATGTCTCCCTATACACTTGAGGTTGCTGACTGACAGTGAAGGTCTCAAGAGATGATAGTGGGGAGACAATAATTTCTTACCATGGATACAGAGTGGTAATACCTAATAAAAAGTAACAGACAATTGAATAAACTTTATAAATAATGGAGAATATATATATATTTCATTTAACATTAGTAAAAGTATTCATCACTTGTTTACACAAGGTATTTATGTATAGATGATAGATAACTGAATGTTGTAAAAAATATAACATTATTTTCAATAAAGAACAATACATGTCTCAAATTAGAAAAATAAATAAAAAGTACCTAAGTTGATCTCAACAAGGATAATGATATTTGTCTTAGTTCATTGCACATAATACATAATGTATAAGAATCATATCATAAGCAAGGTACAATGCTCTGCAAAAAGAAGGTCTACTTAGGTACCTTAGTACAATGGTTTTCTGTATAGATTGTGGGATATAAATCATAGTAGGATAGAACCACCAATGCCTAGAAAAATATATATTATGAAATATTTGGTAATTACTCTATAGGTATAGAGAAGTAACGACTAAACTGAAAGATTAAATAAACACCCTTCCAAGTTCCAAAGGGAAACGTGATGTTGATGCCTTCATCATCTCATGGATGGTATTTCTAACTATATTAACATTATATATATATATAGAAATGTATATATATATATAAATACTAATATAAATAAGTTGGGTCAGATCAGGATGTACAATTGCCATCCAATTCTAGGGGAGCTCTCATGGTCTACCCCAAACCCAAATCCTAGATCGCTCATACTCACTTGGAAAGTATGTATATATATAAAGATAGATATATCTTGCTGTTGATTTGGACATAAAACTACCATAGAATTCCATTGGAGCTTTCATAGTCTTACCCTTATCCCAAAACCAAGATCCCTCACAATCTCTCAGCTTGTAAGTACTGGCAAGACCTCGATGTACCCACTATCATCCCCCACCAGGGGAGATCTAATAAGCTATCCCATGTCTACATATGGTAAATATATGATGGTAAGGATTGGGATGTACCAACACCATCAAATTCAAGGGGAGGTTTCATGGTCTACCCCTAACCCATGTCTGGGAGCTATATAGAGATACATATATATTGTTGTGGATTAGGATGTACCACCACCATCCGATTCCAGTGGATCTCTCACAATATACCCCTAAAAAAGACAAAGATCCCTACATATATTTTTTCATGAATTTTATTAAATGGAGTAATAATTTTGATCATGTAATTTGTGAGGCATTAAACTCTCATGCATCCCATTAATCTATCTCATTTACATAATAGCTGTCATGTTTACATTTATTCGTAATGTAACACATCTTAATCATTTAAATCAAAAAATTAACATTGCCTTGATCACATTCTAATATAATACATGAGGTAAATTCCACTCATGAATCTGGTAATCCATATTCAATTCCATTTAATACAATACTGACAATTTGGTGAGATGCATCCTTTTAAATTTTTTGTCAGTAAATTTTCATTAATATGGAAAATTGTTTTGACAAACAAATTACAAAAGGTTTATGTTCATTACCTTTATTGTATTCCACCATCTTGAATAAGTCATTCTAACCATTCCATTTACCTTAACCATTTCATTTAACTCATTAATACATAGAAACTACAAAATAGGGGCTCGAGTTTAATGTAGAGGGGTCCTAGCAACAAGGCATATTCCCACTTGGGTAAATTAAAAAGAAAGACCAAGAACCTAAACATGATAATTAATAATTTAACCAAGGAATAATAATAAGGAAATAAAAATAAATAATACAAGAAATCATAATATCCTAATAATTACTTTTTATCTTGAATACATAACACCTCTATTAGACGTGTTTCACTATTAAATACTGAAATTTCTTATCAAACAATCAATTATCGTATTCAAGAATTCAATTATATTTATCATGGAATGCACCTTATAAAAAACTACCATACTTTGAAACTCCTTAAATAACAGTGTAATTAATTTTTAATTAATTCCTTAATGCTTTCATAAATTAAAAGTGCATGGAAATGGATCCTACCTCAAAAAGTAGACAAAATCCATTACACACTTTATGTTTTATATTATGGCCACTTGAAGTTGCTTCTACTCCCTTAAATAATATTCTAAATAACATATATATATTAGGAAACCTATCCCCTATGAACATATTTTCATGGTTATGAATATGTTCAAAAAGGGATTCATACATATATTCTTATATGCATACACCAATCTCCACTTACCTATGTTTTCATTTTTTTCATATATATAAAAAGGAAAACCTATCCCCATATATATATATATATTCAATAACATTCGTGAATATACATATAACATGGGAACCAACATACATATACACATCAACGTATACATATACAAGAGGGTTACCTTAGACACCGGAGACTCTAAACCACACATTTGGGTCAAATGTACTACATAAAAAATATCGGAACTCAAAAACACCAGGATTCCCCAAATAAATCTAGCCAAGATAAATATGTAAGAGTAAACACTCTCATAAAATGGTTATAATGACCTTAATTTATGTGAATCCTCTTTTCCTTCGGTGGAAGATGAGGGATCTCGAACAAAGTTATCTTGGGAGAGCCACCACATAGACTAAATTAAGATGAAAACCATAACATGGGTAACAAATAAACACTAGGGTTTGGATACACCTTATAATGTAATGGAGACAATAAAAATTAGATCATGTGATGAATCGTGAAGAAATAGACAAAATTATTGGTCAAAGCTGGAGCCAAAGGAGAGGGTTACATCATGCGCCTCGGGATATTAGAGGGGGTGTCACACAATTGAGGTGAGGGAAGAGGTAGGTGTAGTTTATATTTTATTTTCCATAAATTTAATGTAATAAAATTTAATTTCTAAAATAGGTCATTGTGCACAGTTTTGAACATTTTTTGCTAACTGTGCACCCTCTCTTGGGCACATGGAGCACACCATATAGTTTGATCCACATGATTCCCTAACCATGTAAAAATTATTTAACGAATAGTGTCCATGTACATTCCAATACCACTAAACAAGAAGGATATGTTCATAGTTGGGATAATGAGGCATAACCCATGTAACATCCATTGTCCACTAGCTTAATTCCTCATGATTTCCTACTATGGGCCCATAGTTTCATAAAAATGTTGTAACCTTTGTAGGTCATTCAAAATATATTTTCCCATTCCAGTACTCCCAAAACTCTGTGAGACACCTGAGAAATTTCTTTGGTCATCACTCATGCTAAAAAAGATCACACTTATTGGTTACTACTCTTAGAACATTATTTTTAATCTTTTTATTAAATTTGGCATGTTCAATAAACCCAAATGATCAAAAACCATTTCATTTTAATCTGATTCAAAAAACAGATCGTTACACTCAGGTAAGGTCTAAAGACACCTTCCATAGACAATAAAATATTGAGAAAACCCTCTGGGAACTAGGATTCAGTGAAGATACAAGCTATAGGAAGAGGTTCCAAAAGTGGCACCATAGGAAGAGCCAGTGGCATATCTAAGATCACCACATTAGGAACATGGTCATCACTGCCTTCATGGGATGAAATTGGAGGATGTAATGATAAAATTCCACGAGATGTCCTCAATATGGATTTAAGAAACCAAATAGTTTAACATTTGAAAGTATTATTGGAGTAAATCCATCCTATAGTAATGATCATGCCTCTTTTCCTACTCAACAAGCTAGATTAATATGATATAATGGGACCACAACAAGACATCATATCATAAGACACACCTATCTCTAAACCATTAAAGTTGGGTTTTATTATGAGTCTTAGTTACAGATGTATAGAATATCCAATTTCACTTTAAGGGTTATAATCATTTTTAATTAATTATTATTCATTTATATAATGAACTTTAAATGGATAAATTTGGTGGATTACCATTTTTCATCCTCAAGGTCTCGTACAAATTATAAATCAAAATTTGGCATCCACTTAACACACACCATAACACATTCCATCGCCATTAACCAATAGTCTGTTGCTCAATGTGCCGTAATTTACATCTTATGGTTTCATCATTAACCAATTCCAGAAAACACTATTAGTTTAAGGCAGGAAAAATAAGTATCGATTTTTTTGAATCCATATAAGATGTGTCATCACAATTCTATACATATTCAAAGAACAATCAATATGCAATAGAAAAATGATGGTTGAAATTAAGAATTTCATTTAAAAATGCTTGAAATAATTATCATACTGTAATTATAGTAACGAATTGAATGGAACACCCTTATTTCATCAAGACAAGTTAAAATAAACCGCATTTCAATAATACCAATATTCATAACCTCCTAAGATATGTGCATCACCGAACAGTGAATTTGTATCAACTTTAAATAGAATAATAAAAAACTAAAATTACCAATCTTGTTCAACTTTTTTCCCTTGTACCTGGGTTAGCCATGTCTAGGAATAGTGTTATCTCTATATACCTATAACTCATAGTATCCTATCTGATTCCCAACCCACACGAAAAAAATAATATAACCTTTGATATCACTACGTAATGTCCCATCCTCTAGTCCAATTAACTCATTCCCCAAACATGTGGATCACTTGGACTTAAGGGAGCTTCCACGTATTCTAGACGATTTTGACTAATAGCAAGCATGTGAATGGGGTATATTGGGGAGACTACACCCACTTATCAAAGTGGAACAACAAATATAACCATAAACATATAATAGTTGAAGCATATAAAATCATGAATAATAAATAAATAAGAAATGGAAGAAGAAATATAACTAAACAACATATTATTATATAAAAATCCCCTATCGTAGATTCATATTCATGGATGCATGGAAAGATAAAAAAAGGGAACAATAGGAAAAACATATATTGATGCTATACAAAAAAGTATAAAAAACAAAAAGGTTCTCCACTATCATATTGAGTGTATTCTTATTCATATGTTCTTAATATCCATCTAAAGGTTATCTAGTCACCAACATATATCTAAGTCCTTTAACTAATCAATACAAGTAGAGATATAATATCATGGATGTAAATGACTCCTCTCCCTATAGTGGCCCCAAATTTGAAGTGGGATTAAAATATATATGAGAAACTATATAATAACTAAGATGGATCTGATGCTTCTGAAAGATCGTAATTTTGAGTCCATTTGATGAACATATCTCAATTCATTAATTTAGGGGATTAAGAGCTCAAATGGATAAGAAGAAAAACATATAACAGAGAATGGGAGGAAAATAAGGAATATGTATGTTTATTAATTCATTAAGGGAAAATAAATTATTCACCATAAAATAGGGGGCTCATAGTTAAGGTGAAGGATCTTCCAACCACTGTGAAGACCATGAAAAATTCACTTCTATTAAGGGAAACATCACATAGTTAGTTGAATGATTTATCTAACCATTTCCAAATTATTCAAAAAGGATATACCCCAAAACATAGAATCAACGTACAATCGTATGCATGTGGTCGAATGGATTCATAAAAGAGGTGTGGAACCTAGGTCTCCGCAAACTACAACCACACAATTTTGGAGAAACCATGCATAATGGGAGACATGTCTTACATTAACAATTCTACCTAGTCATTTCTTACCCTTTCTGAGCCCTGGACTCAGTACAATCCCCTAATATAATGAAGTCCCATGTGACATGATTTATTATAATTATTAGTTTCATCTCAGAAAATTAAATTGAAAAAAAATGATCCATACCTTTTATAAAAGATCAATACTTACAATAATAATATAATAATTTAAATAATGTATATTCTAGATTAAATAATCATGATTAAAATTGGATTGATATATAAATCTCATACCTCATGTATCTTCATTATTATTATGAATTCACACATAAAATATAGTAAAAATTTATTTATTATTCATTTATTCTTGAAATATAATTATATATATCAAATATTATATTATTTTCTTATAATATATTTTTTATCTGTTTATTTACAATTATTCTTGAAAATTAGGTTTCTATGTGATAATAGCTTTATTTTTCATGCATATTTCACTTTAGAAATCCCAAAATCTATAACATTGACCATGGTTCAAAATTATCTAGAATTTGAATAATTTTATGAGTTTCATATTTTATTATTATATATACTTTTTATTATCATTTTATATTAATGGGTGATGAAAAATGAATTACATTACATCGTGGAAATGGTGATCTAAATATATATAGGGGAAATGTTCTTTCCATTTGATGGATAAATTGAAACAATGATAAAGAATAATTAAAATTTATATAACTATAATATATTTCTAAAAATTTTAAATATTTTTTAAATCCAGTATTAAAATCATAAATAAGAAGTGGTGACGAAAAAGGAAAAACATTTCTTCATGGAGGTGGTATCCAACATGTATACAGGAAATGTACATTCAATTTACATTTGAAATAAAGTAGGTGAATGAGTAATGTTTCTTCCATTATTATTATAAAAATATATTATATTTAATATATTTAATTAATTATTTTCCAATGGACACCAAAGATTTATATGGGTAAAATAATAGATAAAATTTATTGTAGTTGGTTAAGAGTTATACCTATTAATTGAAAATCCTCCTTTATCATACACCTTATTCCTTGAATGGATGGAATTTTTTAAAGAAAATAATATATAGGGAGTTGATATGAAATATTGGATAATATAATAGTAGGTATTGGTTGATATATAAGGTTTTAATTTGTGAAAAATATATGATATTAGGTTTCCTTTAATATAATAAGGGAAGATAACAAACATAATTATGTAAAGTATTAAATTAAAATAAATTAATTTTCGAGTTAATTTTGAACCATAATGATATATTTGGAACCTATGATGGGAATTTGCCTAAGTGAAATAATAAAATAATATGTATACTAGTTTAAGTGATTATTTAACCCTTATTTATTAGTTTTAACTTCCCATAAATGCTTTTGACAATTATTATGATATCATTGTACTATACTCATTATTGGTCATGAATATTACTAATTAAGTAAAAGTAACACATAAGGGAACAGTTTTCTATATTCTCAACCATATCACAATTTATTGGATTAGGATAACATTTTAGTGAATTTTAATTCATTTTATTAAATTTTATATAACATATGATACAATTAAATCCATTTTTAGGATATTTCAAAATGTTTTTGTTTAAATTCAATATGAGTAAAAATTGAATAAAAACTATTAAAACATCAATATATTGAAAATTTTAACTACATATCTAATGGAACATAATAATTCATTTAAATTGTATTACTTTTAACATTTTAAATTCATTTATACGATTTTTATGTTATATGAACAATTATTGTGTTGTACTTAAATTATATTATTTTTTAATTATCCCAAGAATAAAAAATAAAAAAATAAAAAAAATTAAATCACCTTTAAATTAATAATTTTTAACTAAACCTAATCTATTTTTATTCTTATGAAAAAAATATTAGATATATTAAAGACAAGATGGTGACATTATGTATTTATGATATTATTAAAATAATTTAAAGGTTATAATAAAATAATTTTTTTATGATTTTTCCATATTTTATAAATTAGTTGAACATTGATAATATATAATCATACAATTAAATAAATGAAAATGTTATAATATTTTTGAATCTTTCTCCCAACATTTTATTCTAATTTTATATGTTTTACCCTAAACATCATGAAAAATATTTTCCAATATTACGATTCAAAAATGTAGAAAAATTATGGTGATGAAATAAATTAGTATAAATGATGATGATTACAAAAATTTAAATCCATTTTAGTATTTTTAACTTTTAAAGGTGGAAAAAATAATATTAGAATACACATAGAAGTCATGATAAAAATAATTCTTAAAAAAAATACATTTTTATGTATAAAAATGGATTTATTTTCCATACATGCCATATAAATTATATTTTATTAAGACTAAAATATTTTCTAGAATATATAATCTCAATATTTCATTAATATAATTTATCATTATCTATTAATTAATTTTATAACTACACATTTTTCTTATAAAAATAACTTATCATATAAAAATTTACATTTAAATGGTTTTAATTTTCATTTTCAAACAACTGATAATGAATGAATTCATTTTATACTTATGTTAACAATATTTTTTATAATAAATTTAGTCATATTTTTACATAATTATGATAAAAAATTATAATAAGTAATATTTTATTAGTATATTATATTTCATTTTAAGATTGTGTTTTTAATGAAATCCATCAAAGAAATCAATTATATTTAAACGGAATTAGAAAATCAATTGTGTTGGTGTTAAATTTTACCAAACTTATAACAATTTTTCCCTCAGTATTATGAATATGTAAGAAAAAAACTAAGGATGCATCTACCTCATCGCACCCTTAGAATCCCACATAATTTCCTTTTATTCATGGTTTAACCGTAAAACATTCAGAATGTGAGTTGTCTTGTTTTATGTCATGTTTTATCCATGATACAATGTCTCCACTTGTTATTCCTTTTAATATATATCATTATCAAGTAGTACAACCGATGAGTATAGTATATGTAAATGTTTATGTATGTACTTCCTTAGTATAGATACCTAGGACACATCGTGAACATGATAGAGAATCATTAGAATCAGTAAAAGAAAATATATAATCATGGTAAAATAAAGAAATTAAAATGTAATGATATATCTACACAACATCTTGGCATTCTATATATAAAATCATAATTTTTCTTCAAGGATATATTCTAATGATTATATTTTCCACAAATTCAACCTCTATATGTCATCACTGATCGATATCATAACCTTTTCTCGACATCGATATTCCCTTAATTAATGTTGAATGGATCTAAAATTATCATCCTCATACCTAGCTATATCTCTTCTTTGTAGATTTATTTCTTCAAAATCCTTCCATAATATAGGAGTTCTAGGTTTCATTCCCTTGAGGTCCTCATTAGGTTCTATCTGATTTTTTTTGTGAATGTAATTTTTATAATTTTTTTTGAAAATATAATGGTGTTAATACCGACCACCTTTAAAATATATAAAACACTATCTCAAAATTATTTTTTTTGATTTTTAATCATCCTATATATATCTGAAAATCATTTTGAGGATGATCTATAGAAATGAGCCTCAACCCTATATCCAGAGCCTATTGAAGGTAGTGGGGTCAGAATAATACTAATAAACACAAGATGGTGTGGGAGGGGGTGAATTGGATCCTTTATAAAAGTATGAAAAATTCATGGTTTACCATTATTGGTATGTTATGAGGATAGAAGGGACTATCCTCCATAATAATGTGATGTAGTAAAAAAATAGATAAGAAGAACATGATAGTTATTATAGTGATTCAGGGTATAAATACAAACTAGTATACTCAACTCATTATCTCTCAATGAGATTAGTTATTTTAATTAAGCGTGTCTCATTCTTATAAGACGTCAAAAATTAAGTCCTGGATATTGAATCATTTATAACATATCTTTTAAAGGACTTTATAGTTCATCTATAGGCGATAAAAATATCCTTAGCTTAGAACATGAAGATGACACTCCACCAATGACTGAGTACTAGAAACCAATACTCAATGATATCTTGTTTATTTTATTTGGTTGAGAATCATATTTAGATCATAGTTGATGCAGCAAATGAGAAATAATGGGTCCCATTCTTTATAGATATCATTCATCAATAAAGAAACATTTTTAAGAAATCAAGGTTGAAAATGATCATCAAGATATACATAAGAATATATATATATAACATAATATCATAACATCTATGTATCAAGAGATTCACTATTCATAATATTAGAGACATTAATTCTTATCCTTTAAAAAATTTAATTGTTTTTTAATGATATAACTATTAATATTTTACAAGAGAAACTATAATTTATTTCGGTTAAATAGATCAAAAAATATATCTTTACTAAACAAGAAAATTTGAATTTAAATTGTTCAAAGAGATTCATTACCTCCCAAATAAATATTAAAATGTTAATATTTTTAACACAAGATATTGAATCAAACTATCAAAATTTCATAGCAGTGGTCAAATAATAATATCAATACCAAAGTATAAATCTATTGAAACATCATGAATTTTAAATATGTAGTTGATATAGTCAAATACGTGTTTAATAATGAAATAATGGCTAAAAATTCATTATTAACTTATAATGGTTTTCGGAACCATACATTAGTTTCAAAAAATGTATTGTTTCTAATAAAATGTATGGTTACTGATCCATAAATTTTAAAATCGTATTGAATTTAATCCATATGTCTATCACAAACATATATTTTGATAACTATGAGTTCAGCATATAAACTAAGTGTATGGACAATTTTTTTTATAATAATTAAAAACATATCTAGAACACTTTAGAAAAAAAACTATAACCCACAAATAAGATACATTTATCATGAAATATAATCCTTAAAAACACCTAATGATATTTCATTAGTTGATAAAACTATGATATTTTGGAACATCAGAATCTACATGATTCAAAGAGTAGTGTTGTGAAAACTCATTCCTAATAGTCTCACTTTTTATGATAAAAAACTCTTAAAATCAAAAATTTATACAAATTATTTGAAATGTATACAAAAATAAAATAGTGTATTAAGGACATATAAAAGAAATTATAAGTCTCATTTGAATATTTACAAAATGTTGATAAACAAATAATATTACAAATATATAATTCTAGCTAAACTAATGAGATTTATTATAAAGATTTAAATTACAAATTTAGTTTTTTCTCCTTAATTAATATATTTTATTAAAAATGAAGTTGTTTAAACCAAAATATTTTTCTCATTTTTGTGATATCTAAATGAAAGTGTAGAAAAATGGTATATAACACAGTTAATGTGGCATAAAACATTCATCAAAAGTTTTTTTTAATACCAAATGGTTCCTGTTTAGTGAAAAGAGGGGGAAAGATAATACTAACTAAATAAGAATAGTTATAATGAAATGAAATAATAAAAATATTATTTATGATTCCATGGAATATGTGGATCAAAAAATTTAATAAATAAGATTAGATAAGGGAGACAATTGTAGTTCTGATGAGGTGTTAGATGATAATTATTCTCAAACATCCTAAGTAATATCCTTGAGATCTTCTATTAATCCATAAAAACATTGATTAAACAAATCAACCCACTATTTCATCAAAAAATCTGATTCATATCCCATTTTCAAAATGTAAACTAGATTGAACATAAAAACATCATTGAAATTAACCATAATGTGTGGATCCTCAATGAGAAACACACTTAAATTTTTAATAATGATTATAATATTGGTTTCATCCGTTGATAACATCTCAAAATGACCTTTTATGTTTTCCATCAAAATTTTATTTTGAAGAATATCACATGGTAGACTCTAAAGTTTACCATTTATTAATGATATAACCCTACTAATAGATAAACATTTTCTGATTTAATTTGGAGATGGTGTATAAGAATATGTAGAATCCATTGACCAACAGGTGTTATATCTAATAAAATAAAAATGTCACACCATGAATTTTATTAATAACCAATGTCTCAAATTTAAATATATTATCCCTTAAACTATAGAATCTGATAAAAAAATTCCCTCTTAAATGAAACAATATATATTTTGGAAGAGAAATTTTCATTTAGAGTGTTCAGCTCATCTTGAACTAATTCCAAAATTGTTATGTAAAAATTAAACTTTTCAAATCTTCCAAATATTTTCCAACAACATGAAGCTCTCTTTGTATGCTTCAATTATATTTATTCATCTGACTAAATTTTCAAACCAAATATTAAATTTGATCATTAAGAGAACCAAATGTTACATTTCATGAATTAGAGATGTTTTTATGACATAAATTATACCTAAGTTATGAACCTTATTCATCTCAATGAATGATGATGAAAATAGGAAAATAACATCTTTTTTCTCACCAGGTTTAGTAGAATCCTTCTTATAAATATTTTACAATAATAAAAACAATCTTACATTAAAATAATTTAGTAGTTTCAACCAATGATTTATGAACACTCCTACCATCTTATGTATTCTTTACAACATGATATTCTAAAAAATAATTGATATCATCTCAATTTCCATTTGGCCTTCTTATATTAGTAGTTTCTACACTTATAAACACTATATATTGAATTTGTCAAAATCCATCTTCATCTGCCTGAACGTCAGGTTATTCACTGTATCTAGGCTATGTTACTGGAGCCTTAGTGGTTTACTCTTCTGAGTATTATTTTAGAGAATGATAAAAATTTCTTGAATTATTTGGTTCAATAACATCAATCTAGGAGTGAACTAGTAGTTTCATCAACAAAATCCTCTATTCTTGATTCTCAAAATTCTTCACCATGTAGCCGTATTGACTGAGATGACTAATGATTACCTTTCCTCCATAATCACAAGCACCAGAAATTTTTTTTTCATTAACACCAATTGAAATTAGATTTACTTTTAGTATTCTCGAACCGAAACAAAATTTATTTAAGGTTACATTTGTAGCAAAATTAATGTGATGAAATAGAATAGCCATATTAATTTCACGTACCATAATATTTTTATTCAAGATCAAAAAATGAGACTTCCATTTGTAAACATGGCAATTATAACATATTTTTGATGAAATGATTCATATTCATCAACATATATCTAGAAAGAATAAATTTCATCTCACATAATATAAAATGATGATATAAATATATGTAATGATAATTTTCTCAAACTCATCAATCCTTGGAACTATTAAATTTAGAATAAATTTGAATATTACCTTTTTGTCATATTTAATAATGTTGAAAATAATATTTATTAAATGGATGGATTCATTAAGAAAATACATAACATGGTCATATTTAAACTTCTCATCTTGAATATTCCACAAATTAATGTGAGAACCTATCATGAGGACACTGAAAAATCCTAGCTATTTCTTCTGAAGAGATAACAATATCAATATTTTTTACCTTTATCGAGAGGACATCATCAATTTCACCAAACAAAACTGAGGATGCTCAAAAAACTCTTTTTAATTTTTATCAATAACATACTATATATTTTCACCGTTGAAAATAAATTATAAACCATGAGAAGATAAAGCCTACATTAACAGTGTGTTTTTCTAAAAAGACCATTGAATTTCAACAAACATCCATTATCGGAATCACCTTTTGGAACGTGAAATTAGTTTGAACTTTTATTATTATTTTTCATATTATTGAATCATTTTTTTGAATTACAAAAAATAAAAATCTTTTTAGCATAGATTTTAGGGTTTCAAAGATAAATTGAGAGCTCTAAAAAATCAAAGAGTTAATGATTGAGGGTAATATATACATATATATAAAGTTTATAACATGTGTTTTGGACTTCGATTCAGCTTCTTGATACAAAATATTCTATGTAACTATTTTTTATTTTTAACTTGAATGATGTGTTTAAAAAATAATAATATATATTTAACTTTTTGAAATGAAAATAAACATGTAATAGATGAATAAATAAGTATAATAAATTAATGACACTACATTATATAAAATCTTACTCAAAAATTTATTTAAAACATAAAATATATAAATCCATATAAAAAATTCAAAACTACCAGTGAGATGTGTTTTTGTAAAAATGTTAAAAACATGATATGTACTGTAAATGAATTCGAATGATATATATTTGTAGAAAATGTTCTCTTAAAAAATTATGCCTTATATTAATATTCTTATTTCTTCAGTCACATTTAGTAATCTATGAAATATTCAGTTAACTTTTATTGTCATATAAAATATAAATGTTACTCAAATTGCATCCAATGTCCAGTATTGTGTATTTCATCCAAAAAATGGTTCACAATAACAACCTTTAGAGATATATTATAACTTAACTATTGACAACGTAACTGATTTTTTATTACTTGACCATGACACAATGGACATTACTAAAAAGTGACAGGTTTTAGATTTTGCATTTTATCTAACATATTTTCTCCAAGATTAGTATATGAATATGAGATTAAATAATAATGAGATATATTTTCCTAATGTAAGGATTGAAGATATTCCCTTTCAAATAACATAATATTATTTTAATTATAGTAACAAGGGATTATTTTTTATTTTATTGAAATATATCATAATTATATAAAGAAAACATAAAATATTTCCTACTAGTAGTATAAAATAAAAAACATCCAATAAAACCATTTAAAAGATTTTTGTCCACAATTTTATGCTTCATCCTAATCATATTTTGTAATGTTACACTTGGGAGTTGTTTATGTTTTACTAGTTTATAGTTCTTTGTAATTCAAAAAATATATAAACATATCAATAGCCATTTACAAAACATCCATAATCATTTTGAAATATTTTAATATCAAGAATGAAATTTAATTCCTTCATAAAACTTATTTCAAATTCATTATACATATGTTTTGAAAAATCATTACAATGATTTTCATTAGTTGAACAAAATATTACATCATCTACATTAATCTCTACTAATAATATATCATAAGAAAAAAATTTCTTAATGAGAGTAGGATCTTCAAATCCAATAATACATCCATTTTCTTATAGATAATAACAAAGAATTTCAGAAATAGATCAGAGTGCTTATTTAATTATTTAAACAGCAATAGTAAGTTTGAAATTTGAATTTGTTCAATCAGTAATTTCAAATCCTTTTGGTTGTTCAATATAAAATTTTTGAATTATATTTATCATTAGAAAAGATAATTTTAAATTAATTTGATGTAATTTAAAATTAATATATGATGCCTCATAGAAAAGGATTATAATATCTTCTAATATGGACAATGGTGCCGATGTTTAATAATAATCTATTCATTATTATATATTATATATTTTAAAAAATAATCTATATTTATTTCAAGTAATTATCACTTTTTCATCTTGTTGTTTTCAAAAGACCCATTGGTTTCCAATTAGTGGATGATTAGATGACATATAAACCAATTATAAAATTTATTACTTCTAAAATGTATTACAGTTTCGTTCATAGGTATTATCCAACATTCAAATTCCAATGGTTCTTCTAAAATTTTAGTTTATAGCAGATATATTATGATAGATAATTAGGCTAGGTCTCTTAAAATTATTATGGTTCTATGTAATGTATCTAGATCACATAATATTGGTTCCAAATAATGATATTTTAATGTTCTAGTTTATCTTGGTATTAAACTCTCTGGTTCACCAAATTCATTTTATTTTTTACTGTTCTTAATTTCATCATATTCTTATTTATTTTCAAAATCATATTTATGATATTGAATTATTAAAATGTCTAAATAATTTTTAACATTATCTATTTGAATTTTCCTTTGATCAAGAAAATCACTTACATGAAACATTACATGATCATATTCTTCAACTATTTTTTACTTTTTATTATACACTCTATAAGCTATAGAAGTAATAAAATTTACAAGAAATATTCCATCATCATCTTATGGATTAAATTAACCAGGATTTTCCACTGTATTAAACATAAAAACCTTGCATCCAAATAATTTTATGTATCCGAACTTAGACTTTCAATTATTTCATAATTAATATTCTATGTCTTTAATAAATCTTCTTATTAAAACTGAAATCATGATATAAAAATCTATATTAATATATTCTTCTAAAACAATTTGGAAGACAATATAATTTCAACATAGTTACTGCAATTTCTAGAATAATAATATTTTTCCTTTATATATTCCATTTTGATTAGGGGTTCTAAAATGTGATATGATATGATTAATACCTAGTCCTATGAAAAAATAATTATAGTATTGATTATCTAAATATACACCATGAACAATTCATTATTAAATTATATAAAAATATATTCATGTTAAAGAACTTTACAAAATCATACAAACATCGAGAACTCCCCAATTTTACGATTTAGAATACTAATTGCTGTAAATGTAAAAAAATCATCAAAAAATAAATAACATAAGAACCTTCATCAACTATTTATATTTTTTCCATCTAAAAAAATCCAGGTGGATATGTTCAAGTGGTTTGGATATTAAAACCTCATTAATATATTTTAAAGATGACTTTTGTTTCTTTCCCATTTAGAATGCATCACAAAATCTAAATTTATCATATTTTAGATTAGGAATATTCAAATTTAATTTTTTCTATGATAATTTATAAAATTCAAATAAAATACAATGTTTTTGTATTCTATTAAAAATATAGTATTTAATTTTTATCAATAATTAAACATTTGAATTTTTATGTACACAAAAAAGTAAAATCCAAATTATTAAAATTCACTTTTCTTGGAGATATAAAATAACACCATTATAATTACAAATAGGGAAAGAATTATTAGAGAAATAATATTAATATAAATCATCAAAGAGTTAAGAGATACTTTTTATACATTCCATCAACCCTTGAATAAAAAAAAATTATTGATCAAAATTGAATTTTGATTTCGGAAAATCTAGGTCCAACTATTTTAAGGTATTTCATTATCACTAAAGGTATCTACTTCGAAATATAATATAATTATTACATGAAAATTGTAATATTATTCACTCATGTGCCTTAAGGAACCATTATTCATATACCAGAAGTAATTTATGTTCTTGTGGAAATTTTATAAAAAAATATTTAAATGAACTCCTTTTTTGCAACCCAAAATTATTTGGACAGAACTGTGTTAGAAATAAATGATATTTTTAATCTTTTTTTTATTATGATAAAAATTGTAGTACTTGCCTTAGAACTATTTATAGAAGTAAAATAATTATTAATTATAATGAATTGGGGATTTATCTTAAAATAATAATTATAATAATTACTTTTAATAGCATAATAAAAACAGGTGACCCTTAATAATTATTTTTCATATAAATAGATTAAAAATAATTTATATCTTATTTTTTTTTCATAAATTAAATTATATTTAATATTTCACTTTTTATGAAAATTTTGAAGAAGAATTATATTTATATGTTCTTCTTTGTTATTCTAAATTCTGGAAGCACTTTTGAATGAATTTAATTAAGCTAGAAAATATTTAATTTTATTTTCATGAATAGTAAAATTTTACGTTGATTTGAAAAAAAATTACTTTTAAATAAAATTTTTGTTCTTACCCTGAATCATAATCATTTAAAATACATAATGAATATTTTTATATGATTTTTCCTTTTTTTAAAAATATTAATAATATTCATCTTTCACCGAACAATAATAAGCTATTTTTTTTATTTGATAAAATTTCAGAAACAAAATAAGAAGAATAATATGATTATAACTATTATTATTCTTTATCCATAAATCACACATTTTTTAAGAGTATTAAAATATTTTTATGAATCAATTTAAGAGTTGATAATGTAGTCCACAGGGACTATCCATGTATCCTTCATGGGTTTCTTATCTTTGTGATCATAATCAGTTCTCAATTTTTGTTTCCTTTCATTCATTTCCAATTTTTCTTATCTTTTCTTTTATTTTTGTAAAATAATATTTGATATGTCCTATTTTCATGAATTTATTAAATCTTATTTATTTAAGTAATTGATAAAAAATTTTGAAAAAGTTATAGGACCATTTTAATACTTTCTTATCATTTTAAAATTTAATAAATCTTCTAGATATATGGGCCAGTTCCATTATAGAATATGAGCACTATAATTAAATTTGTAGTTTAACATCATATATTTATTTCATTTCATATTTATTATATGTAAAATAAAGAGAATTATTCCCCATTTTTTCACCCTATTATCTTCATCATTAGCTTACATTTTTCATCATACATCATTAGTGGTCTAATCAACGCTTTCATTCTCAATTATGGGACTAGAGTGGGTTATCTAATTACAAAAGATATATCAATACATTTATAGGGAATGACTCATGGAACATTCAAATATTGGTCATATTGTTTAATTGGATATCTAAAGGAAGAAAAACATTGAATACTATATTCAATCTTCTATTAATCTTAGATATGATTTCACAATCATAAATTCTTAATGTTTAGAATTTCGTCATTTATATGATATATTTTAATTTCTTAACATTTTTAGTTCCCCCATATGAAATAACTATAGTTTTCTATATCTTGTAGAAAGTAGTACATTGATATACATTATTGATTTCCTGTAGGCTAAGTGCACATATTATCACAATCATAGATGTTAAATTGAAATCATATATAGATTCCATAGTGGAATCCCATTTTACATGTTCTTCATAGATATAATAGGTTTTGATAATCATTATTGAAATCAATGATTTGTTCAAATAAATAATAATATTATATTTCCACCATCCTTAATTAGCACCATTAAAATAAGGGTCACAGTTCATGAAAATTGTTTATTTTAACTCTTCTATTTATGTTTGTTTTCATATAAAAATTTTAATCAATATTAATAGAGATGATTTTATTTATTCTAAAAAGAAATCCTTTGATTCCAATTTTTGGAATTATGTAAAAAAATAGAATAATTAAGGATTTCATAAAAATTGAAATATATTAAATTAATCCGAAGCTCTTATATAAAAATTTAGGCCGAAATAATACAAATATAAATAATAGGGTGGTTAATTGTGTCATTATTTAATATTATTTAATAATTTTCTTAATTCATGTGTTAATTTTTATGTTTTAGCTTTCATTATTTTTCATGACATTTCATTTTCTTGTGAATATTATATAGTTTAATAAAATTCAAAACAATTATCATGAAATAATAATTATTTTCATTCTTCAATTATAGTTTTAATATTTATCATTAAATAAGGTTTTTATAAATTAATAATTTTATAATCATGGAGAATGTAGGTTGTACATATGTGTGATTAGCATTTCCATTTTCAACAATCATTTTGGAAGGGATTTAAGAAATATTTTAGCTTTATATAATGTTCAAAATCACATATTATTTTGTAAAATATACATATACATATAATATATATGGTGTGCTGATGAGAAGGTATTCACATCACTTCATATAGTAGGTATTCCAATTTTACAGAAACAATTTTTTCAACTTTAAGAGAGTGAGATGGTGAAAAAGAAAATAATTTATTATATTTAAATAATTATAAATATTTCTTTAAATTCATAATTCTTTCAGGTATATAACATATATTTATTAACATTATCCTCCTTAAATTACTTGTAAAGTGTTAGGTAGAGACTAATCAAATCACGTTTTGAGGCAGTAAGATGTCATACACATGAGAATTATTATTTGATACCCTAAAGAATGAAATATAATATATATATATGGTATAATAAATAAAGAGTTATAAATATATTTTTAATATCACATATATACTTTATACCCATTATTATACCCATCCATGATAGGTCTTATTGAAAAAACAAACCATATTTGTTTGCAAAGAGGTGGACCATTGTAGATAAGATTGATAATTTCGTAACACATTTTTTGAAGGTAGATATAGTTTTACGTATTATCCCTAATAAAATTTGTATCTATATTATACTGATTTTATTGTAACATAATGATTTAATGTTAATTGATGGTTGTGGAGGAATAAATAAAATTAAAACACTCATAGATAGAATATACCACCTCAGGGAGTATCCTCCACAGGATTTCACTAAATCCTTCATTGAAAGGATTTATGAAACAAATATGGCTTCTAGTATTTGATTTAAAAATATATAATGTGATTTGGGAAGGTTTTGGTTGATAAAAATTTCTTCAATGGTGTGAAGAAGTGCGGGAGTTGAGTTCCTTATTATAATTGAGGAGTGTGATTTTCTTAAATTATCAAAACTATTCAATAATGGGCCATCATTGTCAACCTAAGTGGATAAAAAATGATAATTAAGTTTGTGTAGGGATTATATGGTTGAATAAATCCTCTAAAACATAAAAAATCACATTTTCTAAACATGTTTTTACTTGTCTTATTTGTTTCCTTTTATTACCGATTGGTTTCTCACTACGATAACTAGTCTTTTTAACAATTTAAATTTTTCCATTATGTTTAAAATAAAATGGTCCATATTAGATAATTTTAAATTAATTATTATTTGTGTGAAATATTATTTACCAAATAAAAACATATGAGTTTTTAAAACTTGTTTTAACACAAACACATATAGTGTGAAAAATGGCATTTTAACCTTAACAATGTTAACCAGGTTTGTTAGTATTTAATAATCAATAAATTCACTATAAAATAAAAAAAATTATATTAATTGAAAATGGGTGAAATTTTTAAACATTTACATGTACCATGTCAGAATATAGGTTTTTTTAGTTTAATTCATTTAATAAAGTATCGTATTTTTGAAATAACATTGATGTCAATTTTGGAATTATTCATTTAATTGGAATTAAAAAAAATACAATTATTGAAGTAGAATATACTGTTTTCAGAACCCTATATCATGATATGTTTATTTAATAAAATTTGGAAAACTATAATTAATTCAATTTATATTAATTTTAAAAAATTTAGTATTATTTATTCAATTTTTCTGTTAACTAAATGGTTGATGAGTTGGTGTTTCATATGATTTTAGAGAAGGTATTTAATTAATAAAAAATAGATTGAAATTATAATGATAGAAAATAATTTCTATTTAATTTGATTTTATTACTTAATATATTATATTTTTCCCATATCAAAGCTTTATAGATATTAAAACAAAGAAAGTATCCTTTTTTATCTTTTTATTTTCCTAAGTCATTATGAAAGTCACATATATCTAAAAGAGTATATGAAAGTCATACAAATATATAATAATGTAAAAATGGTATAAATATGTCCATCTATTGGGTGTTGGTCAAATTAAGATTTCATTTTAACGCTTATCTCCTTGGTTTTACTCTCGATAAATCCATTTTTACCTTAACCAAGGTAAATATTTTTTACTGTTCTCATTGTTAGTTTTGGTAAAAAAAATATGTTGATATAGTTATAAAATATAAATTATTATAATTGAAAATACATATTTCATATTTATAAATTCCATTCAAATAAGTGGAAATTTTTGTTTAAAATTCATTTCAGAGACACTATAGGAATACATGTTTGTAACGGAAAAATATTGAATATATTAAAAATTTTAAATCATAATTCTATATTAAAATCATCTTAATTACCTAAATTGGATTAATAAATATATAATATTAAAATTCTTACTTTAAAACAAATTAAGAAATATATTAAAATTAAATTTATGTTAAATAAGAAGGTATTTTTCATTTCAAATTTAGTATTTTTCAAAATTCATCAAAAAATGAAACATTTCAAAACAAAATAAAAAAAATAACCGTATGATAATTTTGATATTATGATTTTTGAAATTAAATTCATAGTATAAAATTAATATTATAAAATTTTTAAAAATATATTTTAAATTTTTTGCACACATAATAGCGACTAAACCTACTGTTAGATTTAATACAATTTTTTGAAAAACAATTCTACTTCATTTAAATTGTTATTAAGTTAAATTAAAATATATTTCATTAAATTCATACTCAAAAATATGAATGGATAGGTTATTATTATAACATAAAATGATAATATATTAATAATATTTTATGTTATGTTTTGACATGGTATTGTGTGTGACACAAGCTAAAATCAGGGTTGCATGTAACACAAGTGAAACTCAATGTTACATGTAACACCAATGATGAATATAATATTAAAAGTGTATTAAAACGAAACTAAAACATTTAAAACTAAGTACTATAGAAAATAATCATCCAAGGATGTCTCTAAACAAGACCGATGTGTAAGGGTTATTTGGTCATGATGTTTTAAATTTAATGATTTAATGATTTTATCATTTTTGAAGGTACTAAAAACGTATGGATATAAAAAAATATTCAAAGAACAAATGAAACATAAAAATAAATGAAAAACTTGGAATAATATTTAAAAAAGTAACAAAATATTTTTAAAAACTCATGAAAGAAGAAACCTAACTAGTTATATATATGGATACATTTGTCTTCGTCATTTTTAATGGTTTTTATAACTACAATAATTTAAATGAAAAAATAAAATATCTAATCATTGATCTTTTTAATTTAATTAAAATATGTATATAATTGACATTTTGGAAGCAGAGCCTCTTTCTGAAGGCTTTGTGAAATTATTTCAATGATCATAAAAATTAATGATATGACAAGTCACACTATACTCACAATTCATCGACTGAAGAAAGTAAAAATTAGATAGAATGAATAATCATATAACTCTAAAAAAAATTAATAAGATGCATTCAGATTTTGTTACATTACAATTGGTAATGTGTTGTACTTCGAATGAAAGAAAAATGAATAAGAAAATGACAAATGAATAAAAGTAAAAGATTAAATTATATTTAAAAATTTCAAGAATCTAGAGAGATTTACATTCAAGATATTAAGGAAACTGAAAACATATATATACATAACCATGTCAATCAATTAGTTTGGGATACTTTATATATAGAAGGACATCTCCATGGAGTAGCATCACCCTTCAATATTCTTCTCCATCGGATCTAATTGTTGTAGTGACTTCTAAGAATATATCATGGTTTCACTCCCATATCCACATCTAATTTATCCAAAAATAATTTATATTTTATTTTATATCTCAGGATTATTCTATTGTTCTTTAACATAGAGTATAGATTTTATTCCCTACTATAGTTACTGACTAAAATTCAATAAGTTTGCATGCTGGTAATAACCACAATCATAACTTTTTTAAGTAATTTTTTAATCCCATTCCACTCAAATAAAATATCCCTAACAGCTCTCCCACTAGAAAATTCCCTTGAAGCAAAATTATCCACCTATTAAAAAAATTACCAACCTAATATGTTAGTGCTTCCATCTCATAATATAATTTTTTCAACAAATAGTTCATTCTAATATCAACTTCTAAAAATGGCAAGGTCTCCTTAATTGAGTAGACTAAATTGAATGTAATATATATTTTAAAAAACTAGTTTGAAATTTGTAAGTATTGAATCGATCCTTCAAAGCTACAATACTATAAATCTTTATTTCTTCATCATCTTCATAAATTTAACTACAAACAATACTAAAAAACAACAACCCCCCCCCAAAAATCCCATATTGAGCTTCATAAACCATCCATGTACCCAATCATGGATTAAAAAAAATATTTATTGGAATATTTGGATTCCCCTACACTGAATTCCATCATTCAATATTTAAAATTTTAAATCATGCATAGTCGTTGATAAATTTTCTAATTCCCCATTTCTCAAATATCATGAACATATCTAATAATCAATATGGACTCGGCCTAGAATACATATGAACAACATTGCTGGTCCTTATTGTCAAACCAAAATGGGGTTTAGGTTTTAAAGACACGGATCAAGAGAAACATCATTAAGATCAATCATATCTCAATTGTAAAATGAACTCAAAACAATTAACGAAATGATGATCCAATGGTGTTGGTGTCTTTCCCTTATGAGAGTGGTAGGGGTATGGATTAACTAGTGGTCATCGGTTGGAATCAATAATGGAAGATTCTGTTACAATTAGTGGTATTGTAAATTCATCTTCAATAGCAGTGAGGAGATGTTATTCAAAAATCTTGATAGTGGTGGTCTCAGTCCAGATCTAGAAGTGGGTTTCGCTTCCAGTGACTTTAAATTTAGCGGTGTTTAATTATTCTGAGAGTGGCTTAATAATGATGTCAGAATGGATCAACCAATATTATAACCCCTTTATATGAGCTCAGTATGTATAGAACCAATGGTAGTTTCCAGGAACTCGGTTTCATTCCCTTCATCATCCAGATCTAGAAAAGAATAAGGATTTTACTACACTTTACAGTGTTTCAAGGGGAATTCAGTGTCAATTTGTCTCCCTTAAATTCTTAGTTTGCGTAAAAAATGATATCATAGATTGGCTTTCCATTACAACCATTTGGTGTGTGAATTATCATATATAGGACAAAATTGTGATAAATACGTGTACATTTAGACGAATTATAATCCCTGAATAGAATTATGATACAACTCTCTAATTTTATTTTGTTAATAAAAGATAAAATCTATTACGAATGCCCCATAATGAATAATCATTTAGAAACACCAATAAAAGTATTTCATTCGAGAAAAATTAATAAAATTTATCAGGGAGGTAAATTTGAACACATTTTGAATACAAATAAGTAATTAAAAATAAAAAGAAACATAATTCCATAGTAAATTAAATATTAACGTAATTAAAACATTAGGTAAAAAAGTATAAAATAAAACTAAACTAGTTACTTTTTAAAAATAAAAAATTAATAAAAAAATTGAAAAATAATAATGTATTGATTAACTGTTTAATTAATTAATTAATGAAATTATTAATTAAAATGGATAAATTATATTTAAAAGTAACCAATTATTAAATTATTTAATAAAAAGGGAATAAATTCTAAAAAAATTAAATAATTAATTTTGAAAAAAATAAACGATACACAAAATTAAGAAATCATACAATCAAACAACATTATAAAAATATTTTAAGAATATCTTAAAAAATATATAATAAAATAAAAATACAAAAGTTAATATAAAAATAATAAATGATTATATACACATATTTTTAATGGTTATAGGTTTTAAAATATAATTATTATCGATATAAATTAATTTGTTAATGAAGCATTATAAAAAACATAATTAATTTAAAGATGTTATGTGTTGAAAATGTATCCAAATAAAACCAGATTCATTCCCCTATATTAATAGTTTCCTCATCCTCAATATATAAATTAATGAAATTCATAGTAATGAAATAAAAAATATTTTTTAAATAATAGGGTTCCATGGATAATTGGTTTTCAAAAAAACCCATTATATTTTATTTATGGTTGAAAAAGATTACAGTAATGAAAATAATTTTTCAAGTGGAAAATATATTCATGTTTTAAATAAATATATAACCTTAAAAATTCAGATCCATATTAAACCCATTTACATTTTCATTAAATTATAATCCAAAACTTCTCTTGAACTCCCCGAGAACCAAATCACATAAATTAGAAATAAAATAACTTCGACACTAGACTTGGACAAAGAAACTATATAAATTTAATGTAGAAAAAATAAATTTTCTGAAAACATATAGAAAAAAAATAAAAATATCAACCTAAAATAGTATTTTCATTTCATAAATTATTTTAATGCATAACTTACGAGTTTGAATTCAAATTAAAATATTCAATGAAAAATTATAACTATAAAAAATATTTATAATTCATTTCCAAAATAAACCAATTTGAAGAGGGAAATGAACAATGAATTAACTGAATTATATCCCAATAATATTATGAAATTAAATTCAATTATATAGATATAATTCATTAAATATTTATAAAAATATAGAATCACTCAAAAATGATTTATTGAAATGTAAAAACCAATAAAATTTGAAAAAAATAGGGGTTTTAAAATGGATTACATTATGTCATATCCTAAAACTTTGAAATAACCATCGCCTACACTGAAGCTCAACATTTTCCAAAATGGTGAATTTTCCCTGAAAAAAAACATGTATATTATTTTTTCATGTTCAAAATGATTATACAATTTAGTAGATAATGCTATTTTCTTAAGGTTTATATGGAATCTCAATGTATAATTACCACACAAAATATAAACAAAAAAATTTCAACATACATAGAGGTTCAAAACTAGTTACAACTTGAAAATTTTCTACTCAAAGATTATATTTGTATATTAACATATTTCAAAGAATATTAGAAAAAAATTCATTATACCACATATTTATTATTCGACAATACATACCCCAAAACCATATACTTAATGATTGATAGAATCATATTTAAGAAGTAATTATCAGTATGAAAAATATCTTACTTTTAAACAAACATAATTTAAATGTATCTAAATAATTATCATCAGGAATAATTTAAAATATATTAAAATTAGAATATTTTTTATAGAAATTTCATGTAATATAATCCTTATCTCACTTCTAATCCACTAAAATTTTCCCATTTATTTAATTTTCTACCTTATATTGAACAATTAAAATTGTTAGAAATCTAATCTAGTGGAAATATTAAGTTATGGGAATCCATAATTTAATTTATGGTGTTGAAAATCCTGAAAATATTATCCCAGGAATATATCATTATTTAATATATTGAAAAAAATATTTTAAAAATTATAACAATATAAATGCTTATTACCACCCCCATAATTATTCAATCAAAAAACAAAATTTAAGAAAAAACAACATATTTATTAAACTAGATACATTTTATAAGAAGAATAGTCCCCCACATAGGATTTTCTTTACCTTCCTTATAATTTTTTTTCTGATGTCCATTAACAGTAACTAGAACATCCTCCCCAAGATTTCTAATCTGTACAACACAAAAAGGGAAAATATGAGTGATAATAAAAATTACATGAAATATCAAACAACATTTACCAGAGAAAATATTCATCCTTGAGTTGTGATCTAGCACCTTAAGTCCAATATGAACCAATTCATTCAAAATAATTCTATAATTCATGAATCTTGATTTCCCCCTAATAATATTTCATTTGGATATGGATTATTTTTTATATCCTCTAACAAATTAAAACACTGATTCCTCCCCTTTCAAGACTCAATAATATTTAGATCAGATGATTTAACAAAAAAGTAATATTTACGAACAAATTTTATAGGAAAATGGAATTATCTTCCCAAATATATCCTATAAGGTGAAATCACTATTAGATTTTTATAGGATGTACTATATTCTCAAAGGTTATCCTCATGAATCATTCTCTAGTATTTTCTATATAGTTTAATGATTATGTCAATAATATTCTTAATATATCTACATGAAAATTCACTCATTATATTTTTATGAGGGTTATATGGTATAGAAACCATTTTACATACACTATATATCTTTATCAAATCCACAAAGTTTTTATTTCACAAATGAGTTCCTTGGTCTGTTAGAATAAATCAGGGCATCCCAAATCTACACAACATATTACTCTTGACAAATTGGGACACCACCAAATCATCATTTATTATCGTTTAATGGATTAAATCTATTTAGACACATAATCCACCAAAAAAATAATTTAAAAGTATCTAATGAAATATGTAAATGGACCCAAAAAATCATTCCAGAAACATCAATGATGTCACAAAAGAACAATTGTTTTTTGTGGAATCTCATGTATTTGTGAAATGTTTACTTGGATTTTATAATCTATAAAATTCCTAAAATAGTCCTAAGAATCATTGAAACTTTTGGGATAATATTGGATAGAATCCGAAACATTTATAGTTTCCCCATGTGGCCGTAAAGTGAGCACAAATACTCAATCTATGGTTAAAATTCACAATAAATTAAATTTTTGAAGGTAGAGTACATCTCCTATAAATCCGATCTCTTAACAACTGAAACAAGTATGTATTATGCAGAACAGATTTACAAGAATAATAATCAATATTGAAACTTCTTTCATGGAAATATAATGTGGAATAATTTCAACAAATTCATAGATACCATTGTTTTAAAACCATGTCCATTTTCAAACATTAGTATACAAAAAAATATACTTATGAAAATCCTTTCTAATAGTTTCCAAAAAAGATTTATCATAAAAAATTATGTTGTAATCCTACTCAAATGATCATCAACAATGTTATTATTTATTTTCTTATATTAAATCTCTATATCAAATCCATGAATCAACAAAATACATCTAACTATCCACTCTTTTGATGTTGTATTTCTCATGAGATTCCAAATAGATAAATGATCAATAACCACCCTAACATTGGATCCCAACAGTTGACTTATAAAATTATAAAGGGAAAATAAATTGACTATAAATTAATTCTCAATTTTTTTGTCATTATATTGAGTAGAATCTGGAGTCTTAAAATTATAACCAATGATATGAGATTTCATTTCCACACTTTATCCCTGAACATCCCCTAAAGATAAATCTAATGAATATTTCATCAAATAAAAATGAAAAATTACATCTGGCAGTTACATTATTTTAGGGACAAAATATTATAATTCAATTCATTAATGGCTTCCTTACGCTTCCTATCAAATAAAAAATAAACTTCTTTCTGGACTAATCATGTAAAAAAGAATTATCTAACTGATGAATTTTATGAATCTCATATAGAACCAAGAAAGGCCAAGAATATATGTACCATCATTCACAGTCATATGAAATGTGAGTGGATATTAAATACTTTATTTTTATATGAACACCCAAATTCTATATTTAGGCATTTCATAAACAAGATCTATTCAACATTCAAACATAAAATGACATTTTTCAATGTTAGTACAAGGTTTATATCATTGATAACATGTATAAAAACACCTAAAATCCTCATAAATTTCTCAACAGATAGGTCATACACTCTAACGTCATCCAAAAAAACCTCTAGGTGTTACTTAAGAAAATAAAAAAAATGATACTAATCATGATTATTTGGAAGGAGGAAGGAGAATTACACTATTTGAATGGAATAATTTGATATGAAAAGGTACCAAAACGATATCTGAATGTTGTTTTTTCCGAGTCCTCGAGATCTATGTGAATATATATATATCAAAAAAACGTCCCTATAGAAAGAATTATTGTTATAAAACAGGTAACCACTTAAGGATATGATGATGGAATATTAAATGAATTTTTTTCTTTTAAGATACATTGTTCATCCTTTTCCCTCCACGTGTTGGGAAACCTCGTAGGAACTAAATCTATAAATTCGTTTTTTAAAGATATTAGTACACCATTATTTAGATAAATATGAAATTCACATAACCATAATCTATTAAAAATGGGATAGATTATACCCATAACCTACAAGGTAGTAGCAACTATCTTAACCAATTCAATAAGGTCGTGAATCAATTTACTTGTAAAATTTATAAATGTTTTGAAATAATTCCCAATACAAATTGTATGCATGCACAACAAAGGGATAATTACTAGATATCCATCTAAATATTATAGTATGACTATATTATTCCCCCAAAGGACCCCAAGGAGTTTATTTTTTTCTTAATTAGATTTTCCACTTGAAATTATAGTTAGAAATTATTATTTCTCCTCTAAGTAGGTATATTTTTCATTTTCAGGAATATTTTTTCATTCATGTGTGGATACTCTATCCTATTTAAATAAATCTGGTTATATATGTTCTTTACATTGATTTCTAACCACAATGACAACAAAAAATAGAAGAATCACAAACTCATAAAAGTTTAGTGCATTTATTTCCAGAGGAATGTTTTTATCATCCTCAAATTAATTTTCTAATAGAAGATAACAAATATGTGATTACTTTTAAATAAATATTTTAGCATAAGTGAAGTCAATTTCAAAAAATTCAAAATCAATTATACTCATTAAATCAATATTTAATCACCTATACATATTTTGAAATTCTCAAAATATAGTACTTAGCATTTTTTTAGTCACATTTATCGAAATCATCATTCTTAACATTCATATAAATTCTAAAATATTGAAAAATTTCCCAACATACATATTTTACTCCAGAATTATTATTATATCAGATCAAATAATTCTACAGTCAAAAATATTAATCATTGGAGAAAAGATCACTTTATAGAGAATGTATATTTTCCAATGAATCCAGAGGTTGGATATCATTAATAAAATAAAAAAACAAATCTATGGAAACCTATTAAATGATGTTAACTTAGTGATCCGAATTGTATTTCACAAGGTGTCTTAATAATTAAAACTTTTTAAAATTGACCATGTTTCCTCCAAACTCTAAAGATTTTTTTTGTGATCATAGATTATTTCCCTAACTATTTTCAATAGTGATATTCCAAAAATTAATGGTTCATGTGAACATAAATACCTATCTTCAATATCTAGTGTGTAAAAACTACAGTGAGAATTTATCTTTGACCATTACCAAGACATCTTAAATTACTCAATCTAGCTTAGCTCTGATCAAATTCACAATTTGGATGGAAATTATTGATTTCATGATCTCTCCAGCTAGAATAGGTTAAAATATTGAACTAGGCATCACATTTTTTTGGGGATCCTAATTCTAACATCACATCTTCAAACTAATGATTTCAAGTCACACGCGGTATAATATATGTACCTATGTTTTTTCATTTAACAAGGAGTGGGTTTTGATTCATGGAAGAAACATTTCTTCCCAAATTAACATTCTAATCTCCAATGAATTTAATCTTGTGACTACACATATACTTAATTATGATTTCATACCGAATACTGTATTTCATAGAATCTATCCAAGGGATGTTAACCTGAACATTTTGAAAAGCTTTATGTACTTCCTTGTCTATTTCTATTTCAAAAATGTTATTAACATGAGGGATTCCCGATGGAAATGTTCGTGGATCCCTATACATTTTAAGATCATCATAAAATTTTTTCTTCCCTTTGAAAGATTAAATTATATTTCTAAATTTATTAAAGGATCTTTGAAGTTGAATTTAACTCTTCTTGTTTTATTTTTCTTGTTAAATAAATTATTTTCTATTAGTTTCTTTTTTAGTTTTATTATATTGTAAAAAACATATATAAGATGGTTTTACCACTTCACTAGGTAGTAGAACATTATCAATAGGTGTGTTTTCCCATCATTCTAGTTATTTTACATTAATTTCATACGTTAGATTTTTCTTTCATGTTATTGTTCAGTTTTTTCAAATTGGGGATGTTTAATTTCAATTACACTTCTCAATATGATTTCACTAACAATCCCCATTTATATCCTATTCAACATAGAATGAGATGAGAAATATGAAGTTCCTTAATTCATTAAAATACTAAATTAAATTTCCAGTTGACCCATTTTGTATCCATGTTGGGAAGAAATAGTTATTGGCGAGAAATATCTACTTTATATCTAACCTTGTATTCATTGTGTGAATATTTCATTCATTAACTTGTCGTTTCTGATTTTATTGATTCTCTTAATTTGTGAAATAACCACCAAATTTATTCCTAAATTAGTTCTGATTATACATAGGTTTATGGTATAATATTTCGGGATAAATATTATTGTTTTGGTGATCATTAAGAATAAAAATATTGTTATATTGATTGTTAAAACATTGTTTTTTTATTTTCATGATTTAAATTTCCAATATTAAATGTTTTGGATGGGAAACTAGAAGTTTGGGTTATTTTATAATGGGTTTCTAGAAAATAAATTATTTCATGATTCAATAGTTTTTTAAGGTTGTGAAAATTTATCATTGAGTTGATATCTGGAAGAAAAAAAGTTGTAGTTCATTTAAATAATAAATACTAGTTCGTGTTGATATTATGAAGGCCTAGAGGGAGTAAACATATGCTTCATAGTACCATCAATTTCACTCAATTAATTCCCCATTGATCTATTTTAATAATTTATAGTATACACTTCCATAGATTTATTAACATGAATTATCCTCCTTGTTCAAAACTATTATGGGTGTTGGGCTATGATTGATATCATATTTCTAGAATCAACTTTACTTTTATCTACTAAAGCTCATCTAGTAGTATTATCTATCATTATTTAATCCATCGGGACAAAAACATCCTAAAATTGATATATAATAAGTTTATTAGAAATTTTGGGATACGGTTAGCTAGAGTAGAGCATATTAATGCTCTCCTAATACTCATAGAGATTCACCTCTTGTAGCTTACTAAGGATAAAAGTTCCCTTCCTATTAGAGGTAGTACTAGAGGATGAGATTTTTCTCTAGAATAGTTTTCCTTAAATGACTCAAAATTCCTATAGTGGAGGATTGTATTTTATAAAACCACAATTTCACTAATAAATCAATGAAAAATAGATAATCCAGTATTTCAAATTAATCTTTTAATACCCCTCATTTCTTCATTGTGATACACACTTTGGGAAATTTATTCAAGTGATTGTGAGGGTACTCTCTATGTTGACAATGAAATTTTTGTAGATGATGGACTACTCTGGATCCTCATTAAAAAAAGGCATAATATCAAGATATCCTAGGTAGTTCTATTGGGTTTCTAGAGAAAGAGTGGAATGTTCCTTCAGTTTTGGATGATCAACCATTTTTTCTACATTTTTAGAATTTATAGATTTAAAGGAATTTTATTGAATTTTATTTGAGTGATGATTAAATTTTTAATATGTTTCTAAACTCTAAAACTTTTTTGTTTTTTATTTTTATAATATTCTATCTCTATGATTGTATGAATTTTCATTTTTGGAATTTTCTTGGTTGCTAGACGTACATCAAAATTTATTCAAAGGATATATTTTTTAAAATATTTATTGGCTATTTTATTATAGATCATTATTTTTTATAAGAAAAATTAAAACCCCCTTCGATGTATCCTCGATAATGTAAATCCCCAATCGATGTCTACCTCATTGGCTTGAGGAGGCGTTGAGGGTTACATGGCCTTAAGAAACGTTCCCAAGGCGCTAAATACAGGAAATCAATACCGAGGGCTACAAGAACAATTTGGTGAATGATTTTCCCTTAATAAAAAAACATCCTCCATTTGATTCACAATAATAAAACACCCAAACATGTATTCCTAAAGACAACCATGTTCTTCACAATACAACTAAAAACCAATACAACTAGACATGTACACACAACATCAGAGTACACTGTAGAAACTAATCAACCAAACACCACAAGCCATGACAATACCACAGATCGACACCAAGATCCAAGCTCCAAGATCCACCAAGGGATCAAAATGCTCCACTAAAGGAGGGTGATGCCTTACCTATTCCCACATCTCGGTATACAACATATGCAAAGACACCAACGTGCCAAAGCAGGGGGTGAGTACTAAAACTCGGTAGGATTTCCCAAATGACATCCCTACACATTCCACTAGGATAAAACGTTTAACACATTATATAATATAGTTTATATAAAATATTCACAAGTGAAAACATTTCCATTAGCCAAACATGCCTTTACCAAGCCATCACACCCAAAACAACCAACCATGGAAAAACCCAAGCAAACACGCCACAAACCATTTCATCATTTACATGTCAGCACAACAACTTCCATCTTGCAACAAAAACCACAAGAAACAACCAAATCAACCAAACAAACAAATGGTGGAGATTCCGTCCAAGCCATTCACCCATTCATACCTAGTGGTACTTCCCGACCACAACCAAACGGTGGAGCTTCCATCCAACCCATTCACCCATTCACAACTAGCAGTACTTCCTGACAACTACCCACATGGTGGTTCTTACGACCACTATACATCACCTTTTATAGTGAGACATACTTTCCACTTCCACACCACATTTCAACCAAACCAAACCAAGGATATAACCCACCATGGTCACAATAACATTTACGTCAACCAATTCTATTTCATATCAATCCACTTCAATAAATCACTTAGTTATTGAAAATCATTTTCCATGCAACCCACATTTCAATAAAACAAACCCTTTATTGAAAAAACATTTTACATCAATAATTTTCACAAATCAACCATAGCATCCCATTTTAAAATCGTCATTTTAATATCCATAACAAAATAATTTCACCATAAAACACCCTTTTTCCCAAAAATCCCCAAATTGATTTCCAACCAACTTTGAACACCAAAACACAATTAATTTCAATCCAACCAAATTAATTTTAACCAAAAACCACAATATCTAACAAAGTGGAGTCGAGAGACAAGACACCTACCTTTAGGTCTCTCGAGAAATTGAACCACGAACAACCACGCCTCAAATTCGGCGAACGCACCACTGAAACCTCTCTAGATTCCCTTCCTTAAAATTCACAAGCCTTAAAAACATCATCCAAGGAAACCATAACCCTAAATATATACAAAACAAGTGTATATATAGAAGACCAAGAAAGGAGGAAGTAAATATCTATAGGAAAACAAAATGAAACCATGAGAGAAGACTTACCTAAGAGAAACCACCATCAAACCACCGAGAAACCTCTTCAAAACCCTTCCAAAATGAGTGAGAAAGCTCCCCCACCTCCTAAGAACCAATGAACCCAAGTGAGCCACGAGTGGGAGGATGTTTGGAGTGAAATAGGTTATGCCTGATGGATACTAGAAATTATAACCCTATTTTTAAGTAGTCGCACGGTTAGTCCACACAGTTTGACAAACCGTGTGCTAACCGTGTGCACGCTACTTCTCCGAGAGAAAGGGTCCACACGGTTGCCTCGCACGGTTTAGAAAACCGTGCATAGGCCGTGCGAAGCGTAATTTATCCCTTGAACAGTTTCCTAGAGAACCCACACAGTTTCCACTAACCGTTCTCAAACTGTGCACCCCTTTAAAAGCCTCCAAACTCATTCAAAACCATTCAATCTTTCCCAACCTCTTCTCAACTCATCCCATGCACTTTACACACATAAAATGGATAAAAAAGGCCACATACCTCAAACCAGGGTTAATACATTCAACCCACCATTGGACCTTCCATCCTCGGAAAGTAGTGAAACCTCCCTTTTTTGAAAGAGCTCGGGCCACTGCTTGACCATTTCATTCTCAAACTCCCATGTCTCCACTTGAATATGACCATGTTGCCACAAAACATGAACTAAACCGAAGATTTTACCATGAAACTCTTCCTCTTACCTATCCACAACCCACATTGGAACATGCACCAAGGAAGAATCCGGTTCTAGCTCAACATGACCCCATCGAATCACATGGTCACGATCCGGTTGATATTTTTTTAACTGCGAGACAAGAATCCCATTGTGCACTACACTAAACCGAGGTGGAAAATCCAAAAAATAAGCCACCTCACCAACCTGCTCAAGAATCTCAAAAGGTCAAATATACCTTGGAGAGATCTTTCCCTACTTTCCAAACCAACGATGTCCCAACCTATGAGATATCCTCAAGAAAACATGTTCACTAACCTCAAACGACAACTACTATCGACAATGATTCACATATGATTTATCACGACTTTGAGATGTCTCCATTCACTTCCTGATCAACTTGATCTTCTTCGTAGTCTCCTGGGCAAGGCTCAATCCAACCATCGAGGACTCACCCATTTCTACCCAACATAGTGGAGAATGACACGGCCGCCCATACAACGCTTCAAACAGAGCCATATGTATGGAATCCTGATAACTGTTATTGTATGAGAACTCAACCAACGACAAGTGCTCCACCCACGAGCCACCACAATCCATAACAAAAGCCTGCAACATATCATCTAGGGATTGTATCCTCCTCTATAATTGAGCATCCATCTGAGGTTCATACGCCATGCTCATAGTCAAATGCAACTCAAGGTCTTGCTTCATGGATTTCCAGAAACGAGATGTAAAACTCGGATCTCTATCTGATATAGTCGAAACTGGAACACCATTCCTCTTTACCACCTACCGGATATAGATTAAGTACCGGTCCTCCACTGTATGAGATTCACGAATCGGGATGAAATGGTCCGAATTCATTAGCCGGTCCACTATCACCCAAATGGCATCATGCTTTCTTCCCGTTCTTGGGAGACCTGTAACAAAATCCATCACTATCTGCTCCCACTTCCAAACAGGGATTAGTAAAGACTGTAACATTTTTTTCTGGCATCTGGTGCTCTGCCTTGACCTGCTGACAAGTCAAGCATCTCAATACAAACTCAGCCACATTTCCTTTCATACCGTCCCACTAGAACTGCGCCTTCAAGGCTTTAAACATTTTCTAAATTCCAGAATGAACAGCCCACCTTGAATGATGATAAGCCCTAAGAAGATCCTCCTGAAAATCAACTGGTACAGCCATCCGATTCTGAAAACACAAAACTGAATCTTCAATCAGTTGCGCACACTCAATGGTATCTCTATCATTAAGTCTCGACCCCATGGTCACACACTCAGAATCAGATATCTATGCCTCTTTATCCTGGACAACCAAGTCAGGGATCAACGAAAACAGAAAGATGACTACTCTATCACCCTGGTCCTCACATTCCAACCACATATCGGCAATAACCGACATCAACTTCCACTGGTCTGATGCCTTTTTTACCACCTGAGCATATGATTTTCTACTTAATGCATCCACCACCGAATTTCCCTTTCCCAGTGTGTACATCAAGTTAAAATCAAACATCTGGAGACATTCCATCCATCTCTTTTGTCTCACGTTGAAAACCTTTTGTGAGAAAATGTGTTTCAAACTCTTATGATCTGTATATACCATAAATTTCTCACCGAAGAGATAATGATGCCATACATTCAAGGCATGTACCACTGCTGCCAACTCCAAATCATGAGTTTGGTGGTTCTTATCATGCAATCTCAACTACCGTGATCCATATGCAACCACATGATACCGTTTTATGAGAACACACCCCAACCATGATCCTGACGCATCACAATACACCACATACCCTTTTCCTGATTCTGGAAAAACCAGCATTGGTGCTGATGTAAGGAGAACCTTTAAATCTTCGAAGCACTGTTGACACTATTCATTACACTGTAATGGAACATTATTTCTTTTCGAAGTTTTCATGGGTGAAGCGAAACGTAAAATATCAGGAACAAAACACCGATTATACCCATCTAGACCAAGAAAACACTGTGTCTCAAACACATTGTTTGGAGGTTTCCATGAGTTAACAGTCTATATCTTTTCTGGATACACTGAAAGATCACTTTCAGAAATCACATGGCCAAGAAAACGACCTTCATGTATCCAAAAGTCACACTTTGACAATATGGCATAAAACCGATGATCCCTCAAGATCCCTAGAATTCTCGCCAAGTTCTTCTCATGATCAACCCTTGTCTATGAATACACCATAATATCATCTACAAAGACCACCACAATTGAATCCAGATATCTCTAAAATATCTGATTCATTAATACAATAGACACTGCTGGCGCATTTGTTAGACCAAAGAGAATAACCACATATTCATAATGGCCATATCTACTTCTGAAATCTGATTTAGGAATATCCTCCATCTTCACCTGCAATTGATGATAACCTGACCTCAATTCTATCTTGAAGAACCACTGGGCTCCCCTCAATTTTTTTAACAAATCATCAATTCATGGGAGTGGATATATGTTCTTTATCGTAACTTGGTTAAGTATAGGATAATCAACACATAGACTCATGTTTCCATCTGCCTTTTTCACAAACAACACCGGTGCTGCCCACTGAGGCATGCTAGGCCAGATAAACCCTTTGTTTTCTAACTCTTCCGACATGATTTTCAATTCCCAAAATTCAGCTGGTGCTATCTGATAAGACGGAAGTGAGATACGACTGGTCCCCGGAAAGAGATCAATCGTAAACTCCACTTCTCTAACAGGAGGTTACCCAAATTATTCATCTAGAAAAACGTCAATGAACTGATCTACAACCACCGGGAGAACATTCTTCACAACATAGTCTACCGATTCTAATGACAATTCCACTAACTGATACGATAATGTACCCAATTCTGGTGCCAAAAAACACGTTGCACCATGCCTTTCATGCCTCTTTCTTCAAAAGAGCAGTCTAACACCATCTTGTGTTGTAAAATCCAATGTTCACACATCATAATCAGTGTGGGGCTTAAACGCCACCAGTCAATCCATTCTTAGGATTACATCATACCCATCAATCTAAGGCATTGAGAAATTACACACTATCTCAACCTCGCCCACAACGATACAACATGCTTTACACAAGAAGGCTTGACACTCTCTTTGACCCAGAGGAGTTTGATGTTTTAAAACCAAGGGAATTATTTCTAACCTTAAACCCAGCCAGGTAACCACACATGCAGCAATAAAAGAGTCTGAAGCACCTATATCAAACAAAACATGCATCAAGGTGGAATTTAAAAGAACAGTACCTCGAACCGTTGATGGTCCCTACTAATCATCCACCACAACCAGCTCATCTCCAAACACATGTTTTCCTTCCACACATTGGTCTTTATTGCCCTGCTAAGGTATTGTGGTATTCTAAGAATCACCATGACCCACATTACTCTGCTGACCACGGGTGTGCCGTTGTCCCCGTCCTGTCGAAGCATACGACATCTGCGATCCCTGAAGAGTGTCATGCACACCTTCCCTTGGAGAATTCCAACAATAACGTTGCAGATTCCCCATATTCTTACAATTATGACATGCTTGAGGTTTTTCTACACAATCCAGCTTGATGTGGCTTGTCGAACCACACTGAAAAACATCCTGGCTTGCTCTTGGACTTTGGAGGAAGATTTACTGATCCTTTCGTCAGATTATATGCTATATTCCCACCCTAGGAATAAGTGTCCCTACTTCGCTTGATCCCGGTGTTAGTGTTCCAACTATTCCCCATAGGTACCACCATGCTTCCTTCGCCCGGAGCGCCAAATAGATCCCGCTCATCCCCCGGGGCTCTATTTACCATCTCTGTGTAATCATCTATACACAACACTGCTATCTTTGAATAAAAATCTTGCCTTAACTTCGCTTCAAAGATAATTTCTTTCAATGACGTTCTACCCACCACCTCAGGTGAAAACCTCACTGGGTTCATAAAATTAGATGCATACTCCGTCAAAGACATAAGCTCTTGATTCAAACTAAAGAAATCAGTCGTATGCTGAATTTTGAACATATGTGGGTAGAATTGTTTATTAAAAAATTCGTCAAGGCCATCCCACATCATACCATGTTCTTTCACCGCTTGGACTACCAACTCCCACCACTGAAGGGAAAGATCTTCCAATATATATGTGGCTAACTTCAATTTTAACTCTACTAATGTCCCCGAGAACTCTATGATCTTGTTCATTCTATTTAACCATGCTTCTTCCCTATCTGGCTCTGAATCACCCCTGAAGATGGGTGGATTATGCTATTTAAACTAAACCACATGATCCACATGTCTTGGATCATCCATTTTATTTCCACCTTCCACAACTTGGAAAGCTTGCACTATGCTTTGCACTAGCTGCTGGTTCACCTGAGGCTCAGGTGCTACCACATTCTCTATACCCTCGTCCAGTTGGTCTCTACGACGCCTACTCGGTGCCATTTCTATAAAAATAAATCAATCAACCATGAGTCTCACTTCCATAGACATCCCAAAATCCCATCTCAAATCACTTTACACAACACTTTCAGAACATGGCTTTCCAGAAGTTCATATTTACCATGAATCACCATTTTGAAAATCATACCATTTTCAAAATATCAAATTTATTCACAGTACAATTTCACACAAAAACCATTTCTCAGTTCAGCCCATAGATCATTATACCCCAATGAAATATGCATCCTAGAGGGAAGTCATTTCTACCATGCATGTCATGCTCATCTCATTAGCTACACCCACAACAATGAGATATCCAAGGCCAATAAGTGTCTCCAAAACACTTATGTACCCAACTCCATAGTAACATGAATTTCAACATAAAATGGTTAGCTACGTCCTTTTATTCTATATATTCCATGTTCTGACATTCATACACCTTGCTGCCATTCTGACTCAAGGAATGTACCACAAAGAATGTCAACACCAAATCCAAGAATCAACTCCAAAGGACTAAACAAATTGACACCACTTGTAACACCCCGCCCCTGCCTCATTGGCATGAGGCGGCGGTGTGGCTTACTTGGCCTTAAGAGACATTCCCAAGACATTAAGGCTGGAAATAAATGCTGAGGGCTCTGAGAATAATTTGGGGAATGATTAGCCCTTAAGAAAAAACCAACCATTGTGTGATGCATGTCAGTAAAACACACTAACATATATTCCCAAATACAACCAAGTTGTTCCACAATAAAACTCAAAACCAATACAACTAGACATGTACACACAACATCACAGTACACTGGGGAAACTAATCAACCAAGCACCCCAATCCATGACACCACCAAAGCTCCACACCAAGATCAACGTTACATGCTCCACCAAGGGATCACAATGCTCCACTAAATGAGGGTGATGCCTTACGTTGGCCCACATCACGATACACGACATCTACAAAGTCACCAATATGCCAAAGTAGGGGTGAGTACTAAAACTCAATAGGATTTACCTAAATGACTTTCCTACACATGAAACTAGGATAAAACCGTTAGCACGTTATATAAAACAGTTTATATAAAATAATCACAGGTGAAAACATTTCCATAAGACAAACATTCCCTTACCAAGCCATCACACCAAAAATAAACAACCATGGAAAAGACAAATCAAGCATTCCACAAAACATTTCAACATTTACCTGTGAGCACAAAAACTTCCATCTTGCAATGAAATGCACAATAAACAACCAAAACAACCAAACAACCAAAAGGTGGAGCTTCCGTCCAACCCGTTCACCCATTCACACCTAACGGTACTTCCCAACCACAACCCTCATGGTGGTTCTTCTGAAAACTATCCATCACCTTTTATAGTGAAACTTCCCACCCACTTCCACACCACATTTCAACCCAGCCAAACTACAAACATAACCCACCAAGGTCACCATAACATGCTATCAACCAATTCCATTTCATATCAATCCACTTGAATAAATCACCCATTTATTAGAAATCATTTTCCATGAAAAACAACATTTCAATAAAACAAAATCTTTATTGAAAAAACTTTTTCCATCTATAATTTTCAAAAAACAACCCTAGCATCTCATTTTAAAATCTCCATTTTAAAATCCAAAACAAAATCATTTTACCATAAAACCCCCTTTTTACCAAAAATCCCTAAATGGATTTCCAACCAACTTTGCACATCGAAACACAATTATGTTCATTCCAACAAAATTAATTGTAACAAAGAACCACTAGCTCAAACCAAGTGGAGTTGAATGAGAATCCACCTACCTTTAGGGTTCTTGAGAAATCGACCCACAAACAACCACGCCTTAAATCTAGAGAAAGCACCCCCAAAACCTCTCTAGATATCCTTCCCTAACATTCACAAGCCTTAAAAACATCATCAAAGGCAACCAAAACCCTTGATCTACACACAAAAAGTGTAGATCTAGAAAACCAAGAAAGGGGGAAGATCCGATCTAGAGGAAAACACAATGAAACCATGAGCGAAGACTTACCCAGGAGAAACAACCTTCAAACCGCCAAGAAACCCCTTCAAATCCCTTCCAAAATGATTGGGAAAGCTCCTTCACCCCATAAGAACAGAATAAACCGAGTGAGACACAAGTGGGAGGATGTTTTGAGTGAAATAGGCTAATCCAGAGAGATCCCAGAACTTATAACCCTATTTTTAAGTATCTACACGGTTAGTCCACGCGGTGTGTCAAACTGTGCGCTAAGCATGAGCATGCTACTGCACCACAAGCAAGGGTTTGCACGGTTTGGAAAATTGTGTGTAGGCCATGCGAAGTCTAATGTCTCCCCTACACGGTTTCCTGGAGAACCCACACAGTTTCCACTAGATGTGCTCAAAACGTGCACCCCTTTAAAAGCCTCCAAACTCATCCAAAACCATTACAAACACTCCCAACCTACTCCCAACTCATCCCATGCACTTTAAACACATAAAAATGCATAATTAAAAGCCACATACCTCAAACCGATGGTACTACAGATAATGAAACCCATTATGAATTGGGTTTTGATAGTCACATAAAACCGAACACAAAATTTATGACCAGTGAATTATAGTAAACCATCAATAAAGGTTTTTTCCTAGTGAACCTCCCTATAGGGGTCATTTTTTCATGGTTTTTTATATTTTTTGATTTTATGTTATTATGTTTTTTAAATCATATAAAAATATCATGGAAGAGAACTATGAAATATTCAATGGAAAAATAAATTTCAAAAGATATGAAAAAACTATATAAGAATTAAAATAAAGTATTAATAGATTTTTAAAACACGAAGATGTTGTAGACTAACCAGTTATTTATATAAATCTATCTATTATAAACATTTTTAACAGTTTTGAAAAATATAATTATTTGAATGAAATTGAGAAATTAATAATTCTAAATCTCATTTCTATAATTAAAATGATTCTAAAAGATGTGTTTTTGAAGAATAACTCATTTTTAAAGGTGTCATTCAATGTTCTCAATGATTATGAAAATCAAAGACATGTGAAAAACCTACTCCACGTACAATTATTAAAATGAAAATTGATAAATTTGAAGAGCATGAATCATATTAAAAATTCAATTCCACCTAAATTGATAATCAATATTTAGATCTTTTCAAATTCTAATTTTTAATGTTTCATTCTCATAATATAATAAAAATGAATAAATAAATTATAAATGGATGAATCTATAAGAATAAATTTCATTTTTTTAATTTTGAGTTTCTAAGGGGAATTAATAAAATTGAAAACACTGACGGAATTAACCTGGTGAATCAACTAGTTTTAACTATTGAAAATTTATCTGGACATCGCCAGGGAGAATCGTCACACCTCATTAATCATCTTCATAGACTCCTGGAGTTTCAATTAATTTTAAGAATTTCTCTTAGTTTTTCTCCAAATCAAATTTTTCTATCTCCAAAAATACAAATATATTTTTTCTATATACGAATGACTACCGCTTTTTAACACAGAGAATACCTTTTATTCTCCACTAATGTTGTAGACTAAAATAACCTATCTTGATATGATTGTCATCAATACCATCATAGTTTACCTTTGGACCTTTTTCACCCCCATTTCACTCAACTAAAATGACTCAATCATCTATAGAACTAGAATTTTCTTTTATACATTAAGATGAAAAAAAATCAACATGAGATTGAAAAAAAATTTACCCCCCCCCCCACCAGTGATTCCTATTAACATGAAAACATATTCAAGAAATAATAAATCATACTTAAATAGTGAAAAATGATCAATATCATTATTGAAGTATAATAAGTTAGAACTATCATATTTTTAAAGAAATTTCATTTTTCACTTTGTGTGCAGCAACATGATCCTTCAATGATGAAGCACTACAAATATTCATTTCCCCATGATCCTTAAAAACATACCTACCAACATGATTAAAAACCAACAATTCCAAAATAAAAATCAAAGATCAAGTTTAACTTAATTAAACCATGAAACAACCCAACTATTTTTGAGAAAACATTCCTCAACAACAAGAATTTTATAACTCTTTTGTACTCAGCATCATCATTTTATAATAATGAATCTACAATTAGATATATCTAACACACAATTATCTGGTTCATCATATCAAAAAAATCATCATCAAATGAAAAAATACCTATGGTCTCGAAATTCTATAAATCTGGAAAAACAAATCACTAATCATATTCATTAAATAGATATTGTTTTGAGGTTTTATAGATACACATTAGGAGAAACGTCTTCAGAATCATTCTGGTATCAATAGGATAGGGGACTCAACTATAGTGGTGATGAGTTGAATCCAATGGTATTGGTAGATATTCTTTATAATATCAGTGCGGGTCTATCTTTACTGGTGGATGTAGGAAGGAATAAATAATAATGGCTATAATTATCAGAAGTTTCATAATTAATTCATCATCAATGGATATGGGGTTGTTTTATTCACATATCTCGACATCGACAATATCATTCCAGATTCGTTGGATGGTCCAGTTTATAGTGACATCAGAATTAGCGGTGTCATAGGCCTCTCAATATGGACCACTGAAAATGTTTTCTTAATATCACCAATCTTGGAATCCTACTATTCATGACAATTTTTCAAATAATAAATGTAATCATCAAGGATCTTGGTTGGGTTCTCAACATACAATTGATCTAGAAATGAATCACATTTGGCATTTGATATCAGATGTTTTACTAAGAAGTCAGTATCAATTTGTTCACCAGAATTCCTTGGTTTGGGAAAAAAATAATTTCAATGATTGGTTTCCCTAGACCTCTTTTATAAGTAAAGATTATCTTACATATGAGAAATACGTGATAAATTAATTTATGTGGGTAAAAAATATCTTCCTGGGACAAAAATTATTTTATGGTTTCCAAATTCAATTATGTCGATTGATGATAAAATCTATTATGTAAGCCGCTAAATAGATTATCTTATGACAAAATCAATAAATGTATTGCACACTAGACCAATAAATTAATAAAATCAAATCGATCGAAAAATGTTTAAACATTGTTTGAAAACAATTAATTAAAATTCATATAAAAATATAAATATAAATTAAATATTAATGAAAATAAAAATTTGGTTAAAAAAAGAAAAAATAAAAAATTTATTTTGATAAAGCGGAATAATTTTATTAAATAAAACTGATTAAAATAAATAACGGATTATTTTAATAAATACATAATGAAATTGTTATTTAAAAGTGGTAAAATATAATTACCTATAACCAATGATTAAATTATATAAATTGATTATATTAAATACTAAACAATAGTTAATTAATAATATTTGAAAATAATGGAAAAAATTAATTAGTATATCATAAAGTTAAACGACATTGATATAATATTTTAAAAATAATTTAAAAAATAAACAAAAAAATCAATGTTCAAAAAATAAAATTAAAAGGAACAATAATTGAACATAAACAATTCATTGTAAGAGTTTTTTATTTAAACATAAAATTATTATTAAATAAAATTAATTAGTTAAAACATTATTATAAAAACAAAAATTTAATGAATTTAAATATGTTATTTGAAAAATTTTATCAAAATATAGCCACATCAGCAAGATAAACTCAGATTTTCAAATAATAATATATATTTAACTTATTAAAATTATAAATATATTATAAATTCTAGGGGTGTTATATTTTATTTTAAGCTGGTTGTTGTGTATAATAAACACTAATGAATATGATTCCCATATTTTAAAATCTATAGGTGTTACATTATCCCCCTAAATAAATTGTGTCACCATAATTTAATATTGGTCTCTGATAGTAATGGTTGGTCATTTGATAATACCATTCTTGAAATCGCACATTGTGATAAAGGTTTATAAAAAATTATCTTAATAAGAGAAAAAAGGAAGTATAAATTTCATATAGAACAACACATACTATGATTCCAAATAGGATTACATAGATTGGATGTGGCAATATGTATATAAAAGAGATAAATAATATCAAATTACTAATAGAGAGTGATAGTGAAATGTTTTAGAAGAATTAAATGACCATGTGCCACACAATAGGTGAGTGAAAAAGGTCCTTGGTATCATAAAAAATGAAGGGAATGGGGAAAAATTTTGGTTCAATACTATTTTTCAAGAGCTATTAAATTCATTCACTCCCAAATTTATAATGAAATTTACAAACTTCATATCCTACAATACGAAATAAATATCAAAATATAAATTTTTATACTTAAAACATTAAAATTAACTCTTCATTGATCATAATGCCCATAATAGAATTATAATTCATTCCGTAAATCTATAGTTATCATTATAGAAAAATGGTTATCATAGGTTATATAATTTGAATAAATCTTTATATAGTGAGGTGATGCATTACTCTAAAATACCTCATCAGTAGTTAAACATAAAACATTTCATAAATAGCTAACTGTATACCCTATAAAAAATATTAATTTCTAAGACATTAGAAATAAGTTCACTATGTTCTCAAATTAAAATAATCATTAATACCTCAAATAACTTGATTCAATTCTTAATTATCGTATACCAAACATGTTAATACCTTCATCATGTATTATCTTGAAACATGGGAATTAAAAAATTACCATTAAAACTTATTAAAGAAAATGAATTCTAACTTATTATTTATGTCAAATAGAGGCTATTGGATATATTATTTAATTCCAAATATTTTCAAAACTTTATGAATAATAATATAAACCACTTTTTCAACAAATAAAAAATCATTCCCATGGTAGTTATAACTCTATAATTTACTTTATCCATATCAATTATCTATTTATCCCAAAATAATTATCCCAATAAAAGGAACCTATTTAGTATTATATTTAACTCAATGATATGTTTTATAAGATATTAAAAATTTTAGGGTATCATTTTTATATTTTTATATTTTATTGTTCAACATACCCTTTCAAATCCTCATTTAAAAGGTACTCCGATACAATACTTGAACATTTCAAAATTATTATAACCCGAATAACTGTATGAAAATAATAAAATAGCATAATACTTTTTTTAATCATATTGAAGTAAATAATTCAGAATTTTCTATGCTAATATCATAATATTGAACATGATCAATTAGAATATTTTGATGTATATTCCTTTGATGCTTGATAAAATTATTTTCAAAATTTCCCATATCCTTTTAGATGATGCAGTGCACATTGGATACTATTTTTATTAGCTTTATAAAAAATTAGTGTGGCCTTTCTCTACAATATTTTTTAAAAATCCCATTCTTTTTAACAATACATAAGGGTGTTAAATTTAACAATTGTAATACATGGAAAATTCATTCTTTTCCTTCTTTTCTTTATCCATCATTTCCCAACCGTCCACTTATTATTTTAATTTCCCTAAAACCAATAATATATTTAGTGATATTTCTCTATATTATTATCACATAATTCTATTTTCCCATATGATGAGAATGTTTTTGAGACTAGTTCCCTTTGAATGATTGGATTGATACCATTAAAGAAACTATCATTGTCACTCTTTGGACAATGTCCATTGATGTTGTTCCCAGTCACCCTTGTAATTGATATTTATAAATTATTTAATAACATAGATTAGATCATATTAGTACGAAAAATAATTTATAATCAAACATATGGTGAAATAACTTACATTAAATAATAAATTTATTTTTAGATAATTCAGTAATCATAATATTAGTTTCTTTTGATATATTTAATTTATAATACCTTTATTAAATAATGTAAGGAACATTTGAATTATCCTAAGTATTTTTAATATGATTTATGTAACATCCCAAGTAAGTAATGAATAATAGATATTTTTTTATCTATGTCTATTAATGAATTAGATAGTGTTTTAGAGGCATAAAATGGTGATAAATCCAATCTTAATCATGGAATACACTAATATTTTTAAAAGATTGTATTACTGCCTTTTGAGGGAAAACCATTTTAAATATATATTTTGACAATTATATAAGCTATATTTGTCAAACTATACTTATTCTTTATGATTTGGACATTGAAATTTACTTTGGATAAATTTCTGGTATTTTTCTAATAATGTTTTTTATGAATAGTGAAAAATGTTGTATTTTAATTCAAAAACTCTTTATAATCAAATTTATTTATATGATTTTATTATATTTTTTATTGGTTTTAATGTTAAATTAGACTATATTTTTACAATTTAATCCAATGGTGGTCAATGTAATTAATTTCACTTTGAAATTGGACTTAAACTAGTGTCAATCTTATGATTCTTATTATTTAATAAAAACAAGTTGTTTCCTCTGACAGCGGGAATTAATTATTAAATTAATTAAATATAACATATATGTTTTGAATTTATTAAAATAGACATCATTTTTTAATTTAGAATATCAAATATAGCTTAGGGTGAAGTTTTGGAATTTTTCTGAAAAACTTCAATTTTGATAAATAGTGAAACCACTAAGTGGTACTTAAAAAAAGGATTTTTCGTTTAAATGAATTTTTACCACCTCTATGTTTTGAATTTCAAAAATACGACATACATGGTTGTCATTAAGAAGTAAAACATGGTTCAATGGGATTAAAATAATTTTTGGTGAGTAGTAACTTTTAAGTTTTTAATCGCGATTAGAGGTAATTAGTGTAATTTAAGGTAAGAATAATGTTTTAATAATATGAAATGAACTTGACACATATCCTACCCTTATTGGTTGATTCATGTCCGACCAGGAAAATCCATGGTTCGACTTGGGGACCCCATGTAACCTCTTTGGTAGGAAAATGACATTAATAACTTTTTATTTAATGTTAAAATAATAATGTCACAAACAAGAGTTGTTTTACTAAAATAATTTTTAATTGGAATTATTCAAGTCATATTTTTGACTATAAATATTAATTATAAAGATGAAAATATTTCCTACATCATGATAGTTTTTTATAATTTTTAGACATTAAATAAATTAAATTATTTATGACATAATGATGATGCAGCGATTACCTCATTATTTAACGATTTAAATAAAATTAAAATATAATGTAAAATCTAACACTTAAACTTGTCAAAAACCTATTGGATGGGTTTATTTAGAACCCTTATCATCTTATCCTAGAAATATATAATTGTGGGACATTTTTTATCCGAAAATAATTTTATAACAATGTATATTTTCTTAACTTTCCAAGAGTGCCCCTCCTCTCCTCTTATAAAAGGCCCCCACATCTACCACCTTACCAACACTTAAAATGCCTTTGGAACGGCCAAACCCTGACCCTTTTGTCTCTCCACATACCTCTATAACTCCTAGAAGCCTCACATTGGGCAGAAGTCTTCCCAAGGACTCCTTTGAGCTCAAATCAAAAAGAGTTACCCGATTTAAAGGTAGTGTCTTCACTTGTGTTCTTATATTTTATTTTGATTCCCCAACCCCCTAAACTCTTTTTATTCATTTCTTTTGTAACAAAAACAGTATCTTAGATATACTAGGATGTTTTTATAAGAATGATTAGAGCTACACATACACACACCTACGTCTAATGTTTGAAGAACATACTGTTTCCGTGGATGGAAAATTTTTGCCTCACAAAACGATGATTCTTCAATATTCTTTTAACAACTTCAAAGGTGGCCACTAAGATGACACTATATTTATATATGATATATAATATGTATATTGTTTACTTAATCTTCTGTATTTTTCATTTAGGGCATACCTTTATGGTTTCCATTGTGGGTAAACGCGATATCTTCATTTCAGCAAGTGCGGACTACGACCCCCTAAAAGTGATTTGATTCGTTAATACCATATGTGGGACATATGAAGGATGGAATTAATGATATTATATATTATATTATACTGAAATTATAATATACCTTTATATAATTATCATTCCAGTCCATAAAATACAAAATAGAAATGGAAGTAGAGTTCATGCGTACGTACGGCTTATCATCTCCATGAACGGTGCATTTCATTTCATACCTCTAAATGTTATGTAATATTATAAATGTATGTATATACTGGATATATATGATATATATGATATCTAAATCATGAATATAATTCTTGATATAATGGATATTTTACCACATGAACAACTTGTAATTATAAAGATATTATTTTTGACTCAAGTACTAATGATCGACAAAACAAACATTATTAACATAAATAATTATATAGTGTTCATAACATGGTAAAAAGTGATGTAAAAGGAATAATGAACTTGAAAATGGTTCTTAATCAAGTAGAGATTAACTCAAGTTTATGATTCAGGACGTTAAAGAACGATCGAGTCAAGTCGAACCCGAGGTATGGGACTTCGTCTCAATCTCCTTTCATTGAGGCATATTTTTTTATACACAAACTTTTTTTATATGGTGTATAATCCCTTTTTACTTTTATGTTTATACAAACAGAATCATTTTTATACGAAGTGTTTTACTAAACGACAAAATGGAATGTTTTTGTCGTACGTATGCGGCGACAATGAATTCTCCACCGCCGTGACCATTATTTGAGTTTCAGCTTCCTCTACAAGCTATACCTTTTTTTAAATAAAAAAAAATATGGTGTTATACTTTTCTTTTATTTTTCTATTGAAAACAGTTTTCATAATGTTTTTATATCAATGTATTGTATTGATATCTTGTGATTGAAAAGTGCAAATGTTATGTTTCCTTTATCCATGTTTTATGTGATATGATTATTTTATGGTTCCTGGGAATTATTATGAAGATGGGTGGTTTCGTGATAAACTAAGGGAGGGTGAGCCCGATATAGCTCTGCAATGCATTGGGTAACGTGAAGGGTTTAAACGTTAAGGTTTCTCCGAAGAGATTTAGGGAATATACTATGATGGATATTCCAAACGTAACAAAGAGGGTTACTCCCTATGTAAGAATGTTATTAATGACTCAAGTTAACTTTATGTCTTATGATTTCTATGATTTATTCATGATTTGATGAGGTATCTTAAAGTGATTATGTTTTATGTGTAAATTATGATTTCATTTATTCTTATGTATACATATACTCATGTTTCCTTTCCACATTTTTATATCCCTTACAGAGGATTTTATGCTCATCCCATGTTTTTGAAATGTTTTTCACAGGTCAAGGGAAAGGTACATGACATGATGATAGTGTCAAGGAAGTGTCAAAAAAGAATCCATGCTTTATTTTTAATATGTTTCTGTTGATGGGAAAAATTAATATTATCTTTTATGTAACCACTTTTTTAAATGTGGAATGCAATGCATGTTTTATGATCTAATTCTCTGAAACTCTAATCCTGAAAAGATCTTCAATGTGTATTCTTGAAGTAACTCAATATTAAGTGATGTTTAAGGCTGGTGCCTTATATTTGGTCTCAGAGGTAGGTTTAGATAACATTAGTAGTAAGAATTTTATTGAATGATTATCCAAAAATATTTTTTTATGGTCAAATATAAATGATATAGAATTTGAAGATTATCATGTTGCTTCATCTAAGTCAAGTTTGTTCAGAATGGTTTTCCACAGCGGAAACAGGGAAGTAGTGCTAGAAAGGCATACAAAAGGAAATAACCTTCCGAATCAGCATCCTGAGATTTTCGGAATTGGAACTGAACATTTTGTTGCAGTAATGGAACAGTTGACTCAATCGATAAATGGCGGTGGTATCCATTCACGAGATCAACCAGATCAACCGCAGAGGAACAAGTCAGTGGTGGAACATTTCATGAGGCAACATCCCCCATCATTCAGAGGATTATCTGACCTTGTGCTAGCTGAAGGGTGGATTAAAGCACTGGAGAATATTTTCAATGTCATGGGGTGTTCAAATAATCAAAAGGGTAGTCTTGATATTTACCATTTGGAGGGTGAGGCAGATCAGTGGTGGTCGATGGTTAAAAATATCAGGGATGCTGATGGTATTGATGCTCTCGACTGAAATGAATTCAAAGGTATGTTTCGTGAGAAGTATTTTTTTTAAGGATGTTCAACTTAGGATAGAAAATAAATTCTTAGAATTGAGGCCAGAGGAAGACTCCGTGGATGCCTATAAAGAGAGGTTCACTCGATTGGCAAGGTATGCACCAAATTTTATCAAAGACATTGATAGTAAAATCAGTCGTTTTACTCAGGATTAAAGACAAAATATAGAAGGGCATTGGCTTCTCGTGAGTTCAAATGTTATGAAAAGCTTGTTCGATGTGCTGAGAAGGTGGAAATGAAGTTTTCCAATGATCAAGTGTTCTATAACAACCAGCAGAAGAAGAGACTAAGGTGGCATGATAAAGGAATGAATTCTTCAAAAAGGTCTGATGGTAAGAAAACTAAGTTTCCAGTTTATGAAAAATGTGGTAAAAGGCATGCTGGGGAATGTATTTTGAATTCTAGAAAGTGCTACAGATGTGCTATGATGGGACATAAGGATCGTGATTGCACTGAAAAAGATCAAGGTGATGGTAAGTTCAAATTTGATTTATAGTTAGTAAAATGTTTTAAGTGAAATGAGATGGGTCACTATGAAAACAAGTATCTGACGAAGAGCTGAAGTGATGGGAAGCAGTTAGACTACAAGAAAAAAGGGGTGGTGAAATCCTTTGCAACTACTTCAGCAGATGTCGGGCCCTCAAATGATGTTGTATCAGGCACTTTGTTTGTTTTTTTAGATTATGCCAGTGTGTTGTTTGATTCGGGGTCTACACATTCTTTCATCTCTGAAAACATTTCTAGTAAAATGGGAATACCATCTCAGGAAATGACTCCTGAAGTTGTGGTAAAAACACCTTGGGGAAATGTTGAGGCAAAAAGAATTTATAAGAATCTTCATGTCCTTATCAGTGGAATGATCCTACTTGGAAACCTTATTGTTTTACCTCTAGTAGAGTTTGATGTTATCCTGGGTATGGATTGGCTCTCTATTTACCATGCTAAGATTGACTGTAGAGCTATAGAAGTTTCTTTTCAGAAAGACTTTAAGTATGTGTACAAGAATGAACCCTTATTGTTGATAACATATCAAGAGGTTGAGAAACTTTTAAAAGATAGAAATTAATGTTACCTTGCACACATCGTTAAAAATAAATGAACTGTTTCAATTAATGATGTGCCAGTGGTAAATGAGTATCCTGATGTTTTTCTTGATGAGTTGCCTGGAATAATACCAGATCGGGAAGTTGAGTTTATTGTTGACTTAGTTCATGATGCTAAACCAGTTTCAAAACCCCCTTATCGAATGGCTCAAAATGAACTTTTAGAGTTGAAGGAGCAATTGCAAGATTTATTAGAGAAAGGTTTAATTCAACCTAGCACATCACTATGGGGTGCTGCTATTTTATTTGTTAAAAATAAATATGGTTATATGAGACTTTGCATTGATTATAGAACCTTGAATAACATCAATGTTATGAACAAATATCATTTTCCTCATATCGATGATTTGTTTGATTAGCTCTAGGGAGCTCAGTTTTTTTCAAAGATTGACCTGAGATTGGCGTAACATCAGTTGAAGGTAAAGGAAACAAATGTTCCAAAGACCGCATTTCGAAAAAGATATTTCCATTATGAATTTGTAGTAATGCCTTTTGGGCTATCCAATGAACCTGCTATATTCATGTACGTAATGAATAGAATTTTTCATGAGTTCTTGGATGCGTTTGGGGTGGTTTTCATTGATGATATTTTGCTGTTTTCTAAAAGTAAAAAGGAGTATGAAAGACATTTAAGGGTTATTTTTCAAACCCTAAAAGAAAAGAAATTGTATGGGAAATTCAGAAAGTGTGAGTTTTGGTTGCAAAAAATTTCTTTCCTTGGTCACATTGTTTCTAAAGATGGGATAACTATTGATCCTGCAAAAAAAGGTTGTTGAAGAATGGCCAAGACCCACAAATGTGACTGAGATTTGTAGTTTCCTTGGTTTGGAAGGCTATTACAGAAGGTTTTTTAGAAATTTTTAATGGTTATCTAGTCCAATGACAAAGCTAACTCAGAAGGGTGTTAAGTTTATCTGGACAAAATAATGTGATGATTGTTTTCAGAAATTGAAAAGAAGATTGGTGAATGCTCCAGTTTTGGCACTACCTTCCCGGAATGGTGAGATTGTTATCTACAGTGATGTTTCATTGAAAGGACTTGGTTGTGTCCTCATGCAGAATGATCAGGTAATTTCTTATGCTTTATGTCAGTTGAAAACTCATGAGGTAAATTACCCTACACATGATTTGGAATTAGCTGATGTTGTTTTCTCTTTAAAAATTAAGAGGCATCATTTGTATGGAGTAAAGTGTAGAATATATACCGATCACAATAGTTTAAAATATATATTCACTAAGAAAGAATTGAACATGAGACATAGGAGATGGCTAGAATTAATCAACGATTATGATTGTACAATACATTACCATCTGGGAAAAGAAAATAAAGTGGCTGATGCTTTGAGTTGAAAAAGTAATGCTTCATTAACAATGTTGTGTTTGGAACGTGGTCCTTTGGTTAAGGATTTGATGAACCTTGGCCTAGATGTTTTTTGTGCAAGATGTTCTTCTATTTTGTTTCAGGTATCAGTGAAATCTTCTCTATCAGACAGAATTAAGCAAGCATAGAAGAAAGACAATGAGTTGTAGAAATGGGTAGAGATGGTTCAGAAGGGTAAGTTTCCTAAATTCAATATTGATAATGATTGTTTTTTGAGATTTTGGAAGAGATTGTGTGTGCCGTGTGATTCACAGTTGAAGAGATATTTGATATGTGAAGCTCATAGTTCTCCATTTTCAGTTCATCCTGGCAGTACTAAGATGTATAGAGATCTGTGGGAGTATTACTGGTGGGATGGAATGAAAAGGGATATTGATGATTTTACTGTGAAGTGTTTGACATGTCAACAGGTTAAAGTAGAGTGGAAGTTACCAAAAAGGATGATTCAGCCTTTATAAGTACTAGAATTGAAATGGGATAATATATCCATGGACTTCGTTGTGGGATTACCGAAGACACCTCGAGGTAAAAATGAAATCTGGGTTATTGTTGATCGCTTGACTAAATCTTCTCATTTCCTTTATATACGAGATACTTTTTCCCTAGATCAACTTTCTCGTTTGTATCTTAACGAGATAGTCAGGTTACATGGAGTTCCTCTCTCCATTGTATCTGACCGTGATCATAGGTTCACTTATAACATTTGGAAAGGCCTTCAGAAGTCGTTGGGTGCTGAATTAAATTTTAGTTCAGCTTTTCATCCTCAATCAGATGGGAAATCAGAACGAACAATTCAGACTTCGGAGGATATGCTATGTGCATGTTCTATGGATTATCAAGGAAGTTGGGACCAACATCTTTCTTTGGTTGAGTTTTCATATAATAATTGTTTTCAATCCAGTATACAGATGGAACCATTTGGGGCGTTATATGGGAAGAGGTGTCAAACTCCATCTTTCTAAGATGAAGTGGGTGAAAGGAAGCTGATGGGACCATAATTGATAGAAGAGTTGGTAGAAAAAGTTCATTTGATACAGAAACACATGAGAACAGCTCAGAGTAGGCAGAAGAGTTATGCGGATAACCGGAGGAAGGATATATCTTTTGAGGTAGCTGATCATGTTTTTCTCAAAGTCTAACAATGGAAAAGTGTAATGTGATTTGGTAAGAATGGAAATCTGAGTCAAAGGTTCATTGGACCATATGAAATTATGGAGAGTGTTGGATAAGTTTCTTACTGATTGGCTCTACCTCCGAGTTTATCTCAGGTAAACAATGTTTTTCATGTTTCCATGTTGAGAAAGTATATGCCAGATCCATCTCATGTTTTGAGTCCAGAGGTTGTTCAGCTGGTAGAGAACCTATCTTATGAGGAACAACCAGTACAGATTCTTGACCATAGGGAGAAAGTGTTACGGAATAAGGTGATTCATCAGGTAAAGGTTTTTTAATAAAACCACATGATTGAAGAGGAAACATGGGAATCTGAAAATGCAATGAGGTCTAAATACCCCCACTTATTTGATAAGTAAATAAATTGTGGGGACACAATTTTCTAAAGGGGGGAATGATGTAACATCGCAAGTAAGTAATGAATAATAGATATAATTTTTTTATCTATGTCTATTAATGGATTAGATAGTGTTTTAGAGGATTAAAATGAGGATAAATCCAATCTTAAGCATGAAATACACTAATATTTTTAAAAGAATGTTTTACTACCTTTTGATGGAAAACCATTTTTAAATCTATCTTTTGAAAATTTTATAAGCTATATTTTTTAAAATAAACTTATTATTTATGATTGGGACATTGAAATTTAATTTGGATAAATTTCTGGTATTTTTCTGATAATGTTTTTTTATGAATAGTGAAAAATGTTGTATTTTAATTCAAAACCTCTTTTTAATAAAATTTATTTATATGATTATATTATCTTTTTAATTGTTTTTGAAGTTAAATTAGAATATATTATTACCATTTAATCCAATGCTGGTCATTGGAATTAATTTCACTTTGAAATTGGACTTAAACTAGTGTCATTCTTTTGATACTTAATGTTTCATAAAACCACGCTACTTGCTCTGACAGTGGAAATTAATTATTAAATTAATTAATTTAGCTTATATGTTTGGAATTTTTAAAATAGGCATCATTTTTGAATTTGGAATATCAAATGTAGCTTAGATTGATGTTTTGGTATTTTTCTGAAAAACTTCAATTTTTGATGAATAGTGAAACCACTATGTGGTACATAAAAAATTGATTTTTTGTTTAAATGAAATTTTACCACCTCGGTGTTTTTAATTTCAAAAATAAAACATACATTGTTGTCATTAATAAGTAAAATTTGGTTCAATGGGATTAAAATAATTTATTGGTGAATAGTAACTTTTAAGTTTTTAATCACGATTAGAGGTAATTAGTGCAATTTAAGGTAAGAATAATGTTTTAATAATATGAAATGAACTTGACACATGTCCTACTCTTGTTGGATGTGTCATGGCCGTCCAAAAAAATCCATGGGTCGACTTGGGGACCCCATGGAGCCACTTTGGTATGAATATGACATTAATAACTTTTTATTTAAAGTTAAAATAAAAATGTCACAAACATGAGTTGTTTTACTAAAACAATTTTTAAATGGGGTTATACAAGTCATATTTTTGACTATAAATAATCATTATAAATCTAAAAATATTTAATACATCATGATATTTTTTTATAATTTTTAGACATTAAATAAATTAATTTATTTATGAGATAATGATGATGCAGCGATTACCTCGTTATTTAACAATTTAAATAAAATGAAAATATATTGTAAAATTTAAGCCCTACACTTCTCAAAAACCTATTGGATGGGTGCATTTAGAACCGTTATCACCTTATCCTCGAAATTTATAATTTTGGGACCTTTTTTATCCGAAAATAATTTTATAACAACGTATCTTTTCTTAACATTCCAACAGTGACCCTCCTCTTATCTTATAAAAGGCCCCCACCTCTACAACCTTACCCACACTTCCAAAGCCTTTGGATCGGCCAAACCCTTCCCATTTTGTCTATACACATTCCTCTCTAACTCCTAGAATTCTTACTATGGGCAGAAGTCTTCCCATAAATTCCTTTGAGCTCAAATCAAAAAGAGTTACCCGATTTAAATGTAGTGTCTTCTCTTGTGTTTTTATGTTTTATTTTGCTTCTCAAACCCCCTAAACTCTTTTTATTCATTTATTTTGTAACAAAAACAGTATATTACATATACTAGTATGTTTTTATAGGAATGATTCTAGCTACACATACACACACCTACATCTAATGGTTAAAGAACATACTGTTTCCGTGGATGGCGAATTTCTGCCTCACGAAACGATGATTGTTCAATATTCTTTTAACACCTTCAAAGGTGACCATTAAGATGAAAATATATTTATATATGATATATAATATGTTTATTTTTTACTTAAGATTATTTATTTTTCATTAATGGAATAACATTATGGTTTCCATTATGGGTAAACGCGATATCTTCATTTTAGGAAGTGCGGACTACCGCCCCCTCAAAGTGATTTGATCCGTTAATGCCATATTTGGGACATATAAAGGATGTAATTAATGATATTATATATGATATTATAGTGTAATTATAATATACTTTTATAGCATTATTATTCCATTCCATAAAATACAAAATAGAAATGGAATTATCATTCATGCATACGTACGGCTTACCGTCTCCATGAACGGTGCATTTAATTTCTTACCTCTAAATGTTATTTAATATTATAAATTCATGTATATACTTGATATATATGATATATATGATATCTAAATCATGAATATAATTCTTGATATAATGGATATTTTACCACATGAACAACATGTAATTATAAAGAGTTTATTTTTCACTCAAGTACCAATGATTGACAAAACGACCATTATTAACTTAAATAATTATATAGTGTTCATAACACGGTAATAAGTGACGTAAAATGAATAATGAACATGAAAAGGGTTCTTAATAAAGTATAAATTAACTCAAGTTTATGATTCAGGATGTTAAAGAACGATCGAGTCAAGTCGGACCCGAGTTATGGGACTTCGTCTCAATCTCCTTTCATTGAGGCATATTTTTGTTTTATACACATCCTTATTTTATACGGTGTATATAACCCTTTTACTTTTACTTTTATCCAAAAAGAATCTTTTTTATATGAATCGTTTTACTAAAAGACAAAAGGGAATGTTTTTTTCGTACGTATGCGGCGACAACAACTTCTCCGCCGCCGTGACCATTATTTGAGTTTCAGCTTCCTCTACATGCCATACTTTTTTTTAAATGAAAAATAAATACGATGTTTTACTTTTCTTTTATTTTGGTATTGAAAATGGTTTTCATAATGTTTTTATATCAATTTTTTGTGTTGATATCTTGTGATTGAAAAGTGTAAATGTTATGTTTCCTTTATGCATGTTTTATGTGATACGATTATGTTATGGTTCTTGGGTATTATTATGAATATAGGTGGTTTTGTGATAAAATAAGGGCGAGTGAGCCCGATATAGCTCTCAAATGATTTTGGTAACGTGAAGGGGTTAAACGTAAAGGTTCCTCCGAAGAGATTTAGGGAATATACTGTGATGGGTATTCTAAACGTAACCAAGAGTGTTACTCCCTACGTAAGAATGTTATGAATGCCTCAAGTTACCTTTATTTCTTATGATTTCTACAATTTATTCATGATTTGATGAGGTATGTTAATGTTTTTATGTTTTATGAATAAAGTATGATTTCATTTATTCTTATATATACATGTACTCATGTTTCCTTTCTATATTTTTATATCCCTTACTGAGCTTTTTATGCTCATCCCTAGTTTTTGAAATGTTTTTCACAGGTCACGGGAATAGTACATGATATGATGATAGTGTCAAGGAAGTGTCAAGAAGGAATCCATGTTTTATTATAAATATGTTTCCGTTGATGGGAAAAATGAATAATATCTTTTATGTAACCACTTTTTTAAATTTGGAATGTAATTCATGTTTTATGATCTAATTCTCTAAAACTCTAAACCTGAAAAGATCCTCAATGTGTATTCATGAAGTAACTCAAGATTAAGTGATGTTTAAGGCTAGGGACTTATAATTTCAACCTAGGTTCATTGTATGTCTAGTATTCATACACTAGGTGGTGATCGATTCTAGGCCAATGAAACCTTTTCCGAGTTATAACCCCTTAGTACCTAAGTGCCAGAACCACATCCACTTGATGTATCTAGATATGGATGTTCTTCTAGGATACCCAGATAGTATCTTAGATAAAAAACATTAGGGTTTCTTCAGTAATTATCCTAAAAATATTTTAAGTGTCACATTTCCATAATATATGTTTTTTAATCAAGTTTCAATTATTTCTACTAAACATTATCTGAGACTAACTATAATGAGCCAACTCTAGTCTCCTATATCTGGTGTATTACATTATTACATTGGAATAGACAAAAATGGTGAAATCCTAAAGCACCAACCTATTTATAAATTTTGGAGAATAATATACATACATGATACAGATTTTATTATGGGAATTGATAATAAAAACATTTAAATATCAAAAAAATGGAATTCATCTTTGAAAACTAATTCCAATAGTTCTTCTTCACATCTTGGGGAAAGAACAAAATAAGGATGATCTACAAAGCACATTATTGATTTAGTATAATATAAAATATAATGAATCTATATTAATAATTAACATGGAGAGGTAAATTAATGAAAAAACTATTGAATTTATATAACATGATTATAATTACAAGACAAGGAATAATCAATATGGGATAGTGAATAACTGAAAACACATTCCATTTAATCAATACCTAAAAATTAAATTCAAATAGAGATAGCATCATGGTGAAAATATCATGTATAATTATAATTAATTAATTATTTTTGAAATAAATGATTAATCCGTGGACGTCAAGTCATAGAAACATGATACCTTAACCATCACAATCGTTCCTTAAGGATGACAAATACTACATGGTGAAAACTCAGTTGATTAGGCCAAATATTTTATCTCATGAGACTAATTGATGCATCGAGGGTCTACCTATAATCTGGCCCCATCAATGTATTCACTATTAAGTTATTCATAATATATTTTATGATTAATTTAATTTCTGAAAAAGTATCCATGTGATACAATATTTGTATTGAGTAAAGGATATATATTTATATATATCTACACCATTATAAAAAATATATTTTAAAGAAAATCCCATAAGTGAAAATGTTATATAGTGTAGGAAAAATTCATAGAATTATAAAAACAATAAATATATATATATAATATAATCACAATGACCAATAAAAAATTTCCATAAGAAAGTGATTGTTTTATGTAATAGTTAAAAATCAACAAAGAATGTGAGATTATACAATAACACTGATCATTTTGAAATTTTCATATAAATTTCAATTCGATGAAACAATTAAAAGTGAAACATAAAATACCATGAATTGTTAAATAATAATGATATATATTTGAATGGGGATGTATATACACCTAATAAAAGTTAATTAGTTCATAATAACAAATATTTCTCAATAGAATATAAATTCAGAGGAAACCCATTACCTCATACTTTATTGGGGATGAACATGATTAAAAATCCCATTTTACGGTCATAAAAATTTCATTAAAACACACAAGAAACATATCAATATTAATAATGTAATATATTATCCTTTTATAACATCTTATCACCCATTCATTAATAACTATGCATTATTTTCATTGTTTCAGGTGCAAATTTCCTTGTTTCATCATTCGTTTTTTGTTAGGAAATTTATATTTATTATAAATATTACATAATTAAATAATTAAATAAAAAAATAACTACATATTAAATTATTTATAAATTTAAGACAAATCATTAATTATGGTTTTGAGAGATGAATAATTTTACAATCATTGATAAGGTAGGCTATACATAAACATGAGTAACGTTTCCATTTTTCAAATTTCATTATGGAAAGGAATTTAGTATTATTTTTCCATTCCATAATAATCATAATCTAATTTTTTTATTAAATATATTTATAAATATCATACATGTGGTGTGGTGATGATAAGATATTTGCGTCACTTTGAGAAAGTGGTAGTCCACACATACGCGAAAGTTATTATCTTATTTAAGTGAAAGAAAAGGTAAGAATGATAATGATAAAATATCTTTCAATAATGATAAATATGTTATTAATAAATTAATTATATAATTTCCACAACATATATTTATTATATCTGTACACAATACATTCCATTTAAAGATTTAGTGAAAAACATATCACATCGCTCCACTTGGTGGCAGTCCTCTGTAAACACGAACGATGTTATCGTAACCCATATGGAATGGAAATTTAAAAAGGGATATATAATATAATCAGTATTTTTGTATAATTATTGTTTAAATATCATACATATTTTTTATATATATAATCATACCCATCCATGGGATGTGGTAATAGAAAAATTAATAACATTTTTTTGCGAGGCGGTAATACACCGTACACACAAATTATGATTTCATAACCAATTTGATGGATGTGAGGAAGGCTTGTGGTCATAATATAAAAATAATAAATATCTATTTATTTTGAATATTGTGATTTTATTATATCATCATGGTTTAATAAGAATTTATGGAGGTGGATCAAGAAAAAAATATCATTTATGAACATTACTTATTCTTCAGGTACCCTCCTTATGATTTCATGAAAATATTCCTAGATTTGATTTATGCCCAAAATAATGCCTCAAGGATGATAATATGAAATATTTATGTTATTTGGGTAGGTTTTGATAAAAAAATAATGTCTTTATAGGTTTAAATATGTGAGTTGAGTGATTGGAAATTATTTATCGAGGATGGGTGGCATTTTTGTTAATTCTAAAAAAAATTTCTGAATGTGAACTCACAATCAAAACATGTGTATAAAAAACTATAATTACAGAGTTTTAGGGATTATAGTGTCTTGAATCACCTCTAAAACACACAAAAACATGTTTTAAACATGTTTTCCCCCCAACTAATACTTTTTCTAACTTTTAACATTTTGGTTCTTCACAATGGTTACTAGTATTTTTAAATTAGGTAATTTAGCCATTAGGATTAAAAAAATTAGAATTATTAGATAATTTATTACAAATTATTTTAAATATTCTATCCTATTTATCTAAAAAAAATTAGTGTTGAAAATTAATTTTAACTGAAGTTCATAGTACGTTCCAAAACCTCATTTTAACCATAATAGGGTTAAGATATGTATTTCTTTATAGGGGTTAATATAGTTTCTATATAAGGCCAATAATTCCATCAACAGAACATATATTTTATTTTCTTACACATAAATCTCACTTGTAAGAGTATAATATTTATAACAACATTAAATCAATTAAAAATGGTATTTTATTAAAATAACATTAATGTCTATTTTTACATTATTAATTTAATTTGAATTTAAACAATATAAAGACAATTATGGGTTTAAAATATAATATTTTCACACCCATAAAAAATTAAAAAATTATTTATAAAATTAATTGAACGAAATAATTCTTTCAATTAAGTGTACTTTTAATAGTTTTTGTATCATTTATTTCAATTTTCAATTAACTAAAAAAATTGAGTAAGTGTTTCTTAAGAATTTAATGTAATAATATCATATATAAAAATGAAAAGAATATTATGATTCTAAATAAAATAATTAATATTCTAAAATAGTATTTATAAACAAACATATGTTATTTCTTCCTATCCTAGTGATTCATATATATTAAAATTATGGAAGGATCATAATTGGCTTTTTCTGTATATAATTATTATATTGGTAACCATAATGAAAATGCATCAAAAAGTCTTATATAAATAGATACTAAGGTGAAAGAGTACTACATATGTCTAGGAAATTTGTGTTGGAAAATTCAAAAGGTCATTTATCCATTATCTTCTTTTTTTATTTGTCGGTAAATCCGTTTATACCTTAACCATGCTAATTTTTTTTAGTTTTTCACTTTTCATTTTAGTCAAAATTAATTTTGACCATATTAGAAAATAGAAATTACTGTTATTGAAAATATGTATCACAATTTCCAAAATACTAATAACATAATTTGAAAACATTAATATAAAAATTATCCCATGGACTTGATGAGAATGTAGGTTTTATGGGAGAAATTTTTCAAAATATTAGAGGGATTTTATATGAAAATTCAATATGAAAATTATTCCAATGAAATAAGTTGGATTAATATATATATATATACATTTTAAATAATTTTTTTGATATAATTTAACATATAATTTAACTTTATAAATAATTTAATCAAAAAGATAGTTTCCCATTAAAATATTGCATTTTTCAATATTCTTAAAAAATGTAACATATTATAAAATTTCAAAAAATAATCATGAATTTTTTTTATATGATGTCTTGAAAAATGAATCAAATTTTATCAAAATAAATTTCTACAATTGGTAAAAAATAATTTTAAATTATATACGTAATGTAAAAATAAACCATCAATTAAAAAAATAATGTTTTTGAGAAACAATTTATTTTTCATTTGAATTATTATTATATTGTTTTTATTAAATAGATAAAAAAATTATAATTTTTTCACTATTAATAACCATTGATTCCAATAACTAGGAGATAAATATCACATGAAACATTAATATTTTAATAATATTTTATGTTTCTTTTACACTTGGTATTGTGTGTAATGAAAACTAGACTCTGGGTTGCATTTAATGAAAGAAAAACACAATGTTACAAGTAATGACATCTAAAATCAATTTCAAGTGTAATGAAATATATTAAATAGTTTTAATTTAGAAATATATTTTAATGTCTCAAGGGTTTATAATTTTTTATGATAGTGTTTCATATCATATACACTATCGAATATGATGTCCAAATTTTAAAATAATGGGGTGTTACAATCATTATTGTTCTTGTCCATTATTCAAAAAAACATTATTCTTTAAATAAACCACTGATGTACCATCACATTAGATTATATCACACAATAATGAAACATTCTGATGTTAGAATATGTACTTTCTAATGTATCATAAAAATTATCTTTCCTTAGGTCCTTTTACCCAATTATCAAATAATATTCATCTTCTTCAATATTCTATAAATATAGAAGAATATAATATGTAAATACTACCATATTCAGATCAATTTAACATATGAATAATATATTCATTAAATGCATGAAGATATTAGGGGAATTAATTTTTCTAAATAACAGCACTGTAATTTTTAATTCCCATTACTCGTTTGGATGGATATCTTGGTTATATCATCCTTCTTAACCTTCATTTGATTATTTCCAAAATTATGCAGAATCTATCAAAATTATTATTCTATTAATCATTAATCAATTAAATCATTGATACATTGTAAATGGTTCTTTTTCGATATTGGGAACATGTTATTCTTCAGATAATCACAAAAAATATATATTGACTGATATTTATTATAAAAAAATAGTGCACCCCATAGTGGTGATCTAGGGAATTTGAATCCCTTTTCTAAATTCTATATAAGTTTCTTCTTCCATTTCATCAAACTCAATCACAACCATTATATATGGAGTCATTAAAATATTCATATCACCATGAATGAGTTTTAGTGAAACAAAAATTCATGAATTAGAAGAAGATAAAAAAATTATCTAGAATGAAATAAAAATAACTAACACAAAAAAGGAATATTATACATATTTTTTATCCCATAAAATATGATATAAAAACCCATTGAATAGTAATTTAGACACATTAGATGGTGTAATTTAAATTGGATGTTCTTATTCATCCTTAAAATAATAAATAATCATAGGTTCACTTGAGATATCAAGTGGGAAATAACATATATGGAAATTGTATTGAGATTAATATATACATTTCCAATACCTACAAAAATTGACATAAAATTACACTAGATATTGAATAATAAGATTTTCTGGAAGAAATTTTCCTCAAACATTAATCATAGTGGAGTTATAAAAATGGGATGTGATAATCATAAAATTAAAATTCATCACTATTAACTCGACATCTAATCATTGAGTGGGGAATTTGATAACCATATGAAATAATAATTTTTAAAAGAGTGGGTAATTAGTAAATAAAATAAGATATTGGATGGTATAGAGTGGGTGATAAGTGTTTCAATCACCTCATCATTTTCTAAATTCACTTCGAATTTCATGAGAAAATTTCTTTTAGATTTTTATTTGGAATTAAGTTGTTGTTGATGCTGATAAATTCCATATGCCTTTTTATTCATATATATGTTGGTGAAATTCCTCTACTCATTTAATTTATGTAATTTAAAAATTAGGGGTGAATTAGTTCTTGTATTTATTTCCTCAAGAATATCAATGAGACTATTCACGATTTTTTGATATTCGTGGGGTTTAAGAAATATCCTATATATATATTAAGAACTTATAATTTTTTTAAGTAGTTTCCATGATGTTTCCTTCCAAATTTTTGGAACGTAGCTGACTATAATTTCACTCTACATTGTGATTTATTTTATTTTTCATGAGAGTAAATATTACATTTATTATCCAAACCATGGGAATGATGGAAATCACAATTTTAAATTTTAACCATCTGAGGAATTAGATAATTTTTTCATAGATATTAAATTTTCTTATAGAAAAACACCTTTCAGAAATGTAGTATAATGAATACAAGTAATTGATAAAATTTTCATTTATTTATGATTATTAAAATTTAATCATACCTTGCACGTATTTTTAAAATGTTCTTCATATGTACCAATATACTCATTATCATTCTGTTTAAGATCAGGGAATTCTATCTGTATTTTTTTAAAGAGTCTTTGAGAGAAATAAATATACACAATATAAAGTTAAACATATCCCATTCATGTATTCAATTTCTTCCTCACTTTTTCGTATTTATAATATTATTCCACTATTTATATACTTTACCTTCCATATGATAAACATCTATGAAATGTTTTTCATGTTATGAGAATTAGAGAATGGAAAATATTTTCTCAATGGTACTGATCCATTCCCTAGAAATTAGTGGATCAAAAGACTCATAATATAAGGTTGATGTTTATAGTGAATGAATCAATAATATGTTGTTGTGTATTTGTATTGAATGGATGTTCAACATGATTCAGGATTTAAGAAATTAGCATGAGTATAGAAACATGAATCATTATTCAAACTCCCATAGACATTGGTTTCATAGAATAAAATCATTAAATACCTAAACACATTCTATGTTAGGAAGTTTTTTATAGTTATATATATTAAATAAAACCATTAAACAAAGTGTAATCTCTAATATAAAATTATAATAGTGATGAATCCTATAATCTTGAAAAATATTTCATATATTTTCTCATTCATGTAACATTATTTTAAATCTACGAAAAATTAAATTTTAAATAGGCCATCCATGTTAATTATATATTCAAATCCTTTATAATAGTTCATAAATTAAACATGAATTAACATATAAATATACCATAAGAGTTTCTATACTGGTGTGTGGTCTTATTGTCACACATTGATCATTGGTGAAAATCGAGTCAATAAATAATCATCCCCTGGAAAAGTTATTGTCCATATTTATATATATCTCATAGATGTGTACACATTATTTGATATATAATGTTATATTTTTTCTAGGACCACCATCATTCTTTCTTTTCCATAAATTAGGATATTATCTTATACATAGACTTATCCCCCTGGTCTTCACCATTGTTATTGAATCCAAATATAAAAATATAACTAAACCCAACTATAACACCCCGTGGTTTTAAAAAATAAATTGAAATTCAATAAATAATGTTTTAAATATATAGTTATAACTTGACATGAAAACTTAATTTTTTCTCTACAATTATTTTAATTTAAAAAATTGTTCATCTATGGTTATGAACAAAAAGTTATTTGGATTTTGATAGAACCAATTTGTTTTTTGGTGAATAGTAACATACCCTTATGAATAGTAATATGAACCTTATTTATAGTAAATCAAATCATTATTTTATTTTATTAAGGTTATATGATAATTTTTTCTTTATTAAAATTTAAAGGTGTTAAAAACGAGTTATAGATTTTAAATTATTATTTTGGAATAAATTATGATTTTATAAAAAAATTAACTAAATAATTTTTAGAAAATTATATCCAAAAAATTATGTATATATTATAATTCTTAAAATTGATAAATATTTGGGGTAAATGTTTGGTATTTTTCTGAAATTCAATAATTTTTTATGAATTGTAATAGATGATAAATTGTGATAAATGAAAAATACTAGTTTTACTACATCATCGGTGATGCAAGGCTAATATAAGCCCACTTTTTTCGAACTCACATTCAATTATTACAATTTTTTCACATGAATAAAGAATATTCATAGTCTAGAGAAAAATATATATTAAAATAATGATTTAAATAATGATTAAAATAATGTAGAATCCCTCTTATCCTTCAATATAAATTTGACGTTCATTTCTCTCTTCCTCACACATATATAAATTTTTTATCATTGTCTATGGCCGGAAAATTCCATACCAAAGGATTGTACCCATTTACAATACCTTTTGTTCTCACAAAAAGTCCAAAAACAAGGTCTTTAAAGAGGATATCAAGGAGAAGAGATCAAGTGTAAGAATCCTCTTAATTTTCCTTGTGTTTTCTTTTCAATTTAATTCTTTTTATATACATTGTTCCCCTATCCAAATCGAAGAGATATGTAATCTTTATAATGTTATATATTCTCTATGTTTTCATGTTCATGTAAAATATTCATAGTATTTCTTCATATCCACTCCCACCTATTCCGTATATAAAAACAACATTTGTGATGTGCCGATTTACCAAAATCGTGGATAGCGTGTTTTCAATTTTCATTACATACTTAATACATGATCATAAAAAACATATAATAGTTCAAAAATAATGTAAATTGTATTATTTGAACAATTTTATGATCTATAATTAACTTTTATACATAACATTAAATTATATAATGAAACATGTTCATGATTATCGTGGAATCTTAAAAAAATGATCTAACCAAATATCATTATTTGTTATATAAATATTTATTATCATATGTAAAAAAAATTATTTATGATATCATTATATATTCTGGAAAAATAATAATACCAATTCATTCTACTTCTAGAATATCATTTCCATATGCTAAGAAAAAAACCATCCACGAAAATCATGTAAAGAACGCACCCAGAACAATGGAAGGATCAAAATAAAAATAATTAAATCATAAAATGATTTATTTAAATGATCATATAATGTTTTATAATCATTAATATGTTTCTATAATTTATTAATAACACTCATTTAACCATTATACTAGGTGTTTGAACATGTTTTAAGTAATAAAAACATGAGGTTAGATAATTCTTATCCCAATTTCCATCATTTGGGTTAAGCTTTTGCTTCATTATTTATGGGGTATTATAATTCTTTGTGTGCTTAATTTTATTTATATTAGTCTTTATTATGTGTATTTACAGTTTATATACATATTAAATCCACTCTATTAAGACTCACATCAATTATATGATATTTGTAAGAGGATTTTCTTTTAAAATTCTCTTTTAAAATTCTGTTTTACAAAATTCAAAATCAATGATTTTATGCAATTATTATGGTTGTATGATTATGATATGGTTCTTTATAATTTTTTATAATGAAGTGTGAGACCAATATCTCCCTCTAATTTATAGGTTATGTGTCTGCTTGATGTCAGATGTATGGTTACTCCAACTGTAACTGTGATGGTAACACAATAAGGTAGTTGTGAGGGCTATATTATAAGGTAGTTGTGAGGGTTATATGTTATAGTGTAGAAGATAAGGTTAAAATATTATGTAATTAATTCCCCAAGAATCATTTATGATTAATTTTTTTATTTTTTTTAGAAATAACATAGAAATATTATGTTTCACAATGTATGTATATATGTGTGGCAAGTATGTCTTTTTAAAAATGATTTTTTACCATTTTATATGTTAATGGACTAATGTTTTCTCATTTCCTTATTTGTATATCCCTTATTGAGTTTTTTTTTGATCATATAAATTTTTTAAATTATTTTAACATGTTATTTGGTTTTATAAGATGAATAAAGAATCGATGTTAAATGTTATGAAGATTTGTTAATGAAATCACACTTTATTTGAAAAAATTTATATTTTGGAAGAAATATATATTGTTTTTGAGGTATATTCTATATATAAATGTGGAATGATATGTATGTATTATATCCCAATTCTATAAAACTATAAAAATTAAAATATCCTCAGTATAAAAGTAAGTGATTCTTGACTAAAATTAATGATTATGTGATGTAAAAAGGTTGAGTCCTTATATTTGGTATCATAGAATGGTTTAGATTACAGTTGGGGTTAGGATGATGTTAATAGAATACCATAAATGATTTTTTACTCTATTGTTAATTTATAATTTTATATCACTTAAATATTAAAAAAATTTCTTCTACTAATATATGTTGTTTTAGAATTATTTTCCACTGAAGAAACAGGGAGGCTGAAGTGGAAAGGCATTGACAGAACAATATCCATCCGAATTTGTTTCCTAGAATTTGTGGGATTCGAACCGAGTAGTTTTTGACAGTAATAGATAATATAAAACATGAAATAAATGGTGTTGGATTCTAGGAATGTGAACAACGAGAGCTGCCAGGATGGAATATGATGATAATGAAACATTTTATGAGACAACACCCTCCTGCTTTCAGTGAATCATCTGACACAAAAGATAATAAAGGACAGATTAAATCCCTTGAAAAGATATTCAATGTTATATTATGTTTAGGTAATCAAATGGTATGTCTTCCCATTTATCGTTTTACAGTATAAGTTTGTCTGTTGTGGTCAATCGTAAAAAATATCAGGGATAGAGAAGAGAATGATGTTTTAGAGTGGGATGAATTTGAATGGTTTTTCCTTGAAAAATATTTTCTAAATATTGTCTGATATAAGATGGAGAATCACTTCATTGAATATAACCAGGAGGAAGATTAAATGGATAAATATGAAGAAAACATTACCCGACTAGTGAGGTATTCTACAAAACATATTCTAGAACTTCATGGAAAAATAAACTGCTTTTTCTCCGGATTAAATCTTAGGTGTTAAAGGGAATTGACATCCCCTGAATTTAAATGTTATGAGAAACTTTTCTAATGTGATTATATGGTAGATATAGATCTTTATAATGATCATGTGAACTTTGACAATAATGATAACAATATTTCAAGATTACAAGTGATGGTAAGAATCAATCAATGAAATATGATGGTAAGTAAATTCTAGTTTCTAGTCTGAGAAATGTGTAGAAAACAATCACCTTGGGAAATGCCTTAATAAAACTATGAAGTGTTTTTGATGTTGTGAGATTGGATATATTAACCATGATTGTAATGAAAATGATCCTAATACACATCTTGATAAGAAAACTATAAATTTTTTTAAATGCGGTGAGATGGGTCATTATGACAAAAAATCACCCAAAGAGAGATATGAATGATGCAAAGAGGCCAAGATATAAGCAGAAAGGTGTAGTCGGATCCTTTATGACTATATCAGTAGATGTTGGAACATCCATTAATGTTTTATCAGGTACCTAGTTTGTTTACTCAGTTTTTTGTAATGTTTTGTTTGATATGGGGTCTACACATTCCTTTATTTATATGGAATTTTTTGGTATATTGGAAATAAAAACTCAAAAAATGATAATGAAACACATCATTAAACCACTAGTTGAAAATATTATAGCAAATAATATTTATAATAATCTTTCTCTTGTGTTCAATGGAATGAGTTTAACTGAAAACCTTGTTGTTTTGACCTTAGTAGAGTTTGCTGTTATACTAGGAATGCATTGGATTTCTATTTTTCATGATGAGATTGATTGTTGAGCTAAAGAAATAGTTTTTTAGGAAGAGATTCGGTTTGTATAAAATAATGAACCCATACAATGGATAACATATCAGGAATCTGAGAAAATATTGAATGATTGATATGAATTTTATCTTCCTCATACTATTAAAAATAAGAGAACTATTCATAGTAATGTTGATCTAGTGGTAAATGAATACCTTGTTGTTTTTCATGATGGGTTACCCAGTGTCATACCGGATTGGGAAGTCTAATACACAATTGACTTAGTTCATGATTCTAATCCAATTTCAAAACCCCCATATTGAATGGATTGAAAGGAACTTGTTGAACTGAAAAATTAGTTGCATGAGTTTTTTTGATAAATGATTTATTCATCCTAACAATTCACCATGGGGTGATTCAATTTTTTCATTAAAATAAAGATCATTCTATGAGACTTTATATTGATTATATAGCCTTGAATAACATCATTGTTAAAAACAAGTATCGTTTTCCTAATATGGATGACTTGTTTGATCATCTCTAGGGAGATTAATACTTTTACAAGGTTAACACGAGTTCAAGATACCACCATGTGAAGGTGAAGGAGGATGACATACCAAAAAAAAATTCATACTAGATATTGGTATTATAGATTTCTTGTTATTCCATTTAGGATAACAAATGCACCTACTATATTCATGGATATTATGAATAGAATAATTCCTTAGTTCATGGATATGTTTGTGGTTGTGTTTATTATGACATTTTGGTGTATTCTAAGAGTATAGAGGAGAGTGAAAAACATCTAATGGATGTTTTGAAAACCTTAAAAGAATTAAAAAAATGATAAATTTGAAATGTGCTATTTTGTTAAGAAAAAAAATCATTTTATTGGGAACATTTTAAATAAAGATGGAATAATAGTTGATCTTGCCAAAAAAGAATTATTTATGCATGTCCAAGAACTAGAAATGTTACAGAGATTCATAGCATTCTTATATTTAAATGTTATTAACAACGGTTTGTTAAAAACACTGCACAATTATCTAGGCCACTAAATACAATAAAACAAAAAAGGGGTTAAATTTATTTGTATAGAAGGATGTGATGTTTTTTCTGGAACTGAAGAAGAGATTTGTGAAGGCTTTAATTTTGACCTTGCCTTCCAGAAATGGAAAATATTTCATCTACAATGATAATTAATTGAAGACATTTTTTTGCGTTTTGATGCAGAATGCTTAGGTAATTGCATATGCTTCAAGAAAAAATAAAAGAACATGAATTAAAATTTTTAACACAAGATTTGGAATTAGAAGTAGTTGTTTTTTCTTTGAAAATTTTGAGGCATCATTTATATGGAGTGAAATGTCAAATATACACTAACCATAAATGTCTAAATTATATATTCACTTAAAAATAATTAAACATGAGACAGAGAAGATGATTTCAATTGATAAAAAATTATGATTTCATGATCAATTACCATACAGGAAAAGAAAAAAACTATTGGATGCCTTGATTTGAAAACATCCCACATCCTTAAAAATGTTACGTTTGGAACATGATCCCTTGATTAATGATATATTGAATTTGGGCTTAGAAGTTGTTTGTGTAGGAAATACATATGGTTTATTTCAGGTTTTAGTGAAACAATTTTTACCAGATAGAATTAAGTAAGTGCAGAAGGAAGACCATGAGCTACAGAAAATTGTATAACTAGTTATAATGGGTATGTTTCTAGAATTTAACGTTGATAAATATTGTGTTTTATGATTTGGTAAAATGTTGTGTGTGAATTGTGATTCCGAGTTGAAGAATGAATTATTGTGTGAATCTCATAGACCTCTATTTTCAATTCATCCGAAAAGTAATAAGATGTATAGAGGCCTTCGGGAGCTTTATTGGTGGGACGGAATTAAAAGGGATATTGAAAATGTACTATGAAATGTTGGATATGTCAAGCGGTTGAAGTAGAGTGACAGTTACTTAAGAGGATGCTTCATCTTTTACCTATGCCAGAGTGTAAATGGGAAAATATATTCATTGTATTCATTTTGGGACTACCAAAGACTTATTGATATAACAATGCTATATGGGTTATTTTAGGATGACTAACTAAATCAACACATTTTCTTCCTATCTATGATGCAATGTATTTGGATCACTTTATTGAATGTACATCATAGAGATTGTGAGGATACATGGAGTTCTTCTTTCCATTGTATCTAATCGGGATCCCATCACAATGGGAAAACAATTATGTGCGACGGGCTATTTACAATGAGAAAAAATCTCGTTGCAAATAGTCCCTCGAAGAGGTTATTTGGGAAAGGATGACCAACCCATCCCAAATAGCCAACTATTCGTGAAGGGAATTGGTGCCCCATCGCCAAAGGTTATGCTCGAATTGAAGCATTTTGCGCACCGAACCGTGTGAAAGTGTATTTGCGATGAGTTGGCACCGCCCGTCGAAAATGTAGGGAGGCGGTAAGATCTAGTACTGAGGGAGGGATCACCTGATGCAAATAAGCAGTGACAGTAAAAACATCTTTGCGATGAGATGTTGTCCTAACGCAAAATGTGTGTCAAAAGGTCACTTAATGCGATAAGAGTTGTCACAAATACTCTTTTAACCACCGAAAGTAATTAATGCGGCTGAAGGTATTTGTGACGGGACCCGTGGAAATACGTACTATTTGCGATGAGATTCTCGTCGACAATTTTCTGGTAACAACTAATCTAACCAATATATACCCCTTAGTTTTTTCTTCCCTCTCCCTAAATTTCATGTTCCTCTGATTTTGTAAACTTTAGTTTTAGAGTTGAAAAATTTGAGAGTTAGTTTTTTTATGAAGAAGTCGTGAAATAGCCTATAATTATAAGAGACCAGGGTTAAAGATATTTTTGATTTATTTAATTTTGAATTTATTTCATTTCTTTATATAAATTTTAATTATTGTTGATTAGTTGTAATTAAGTTAGATTTAAATTGGTTTGTCCATAGTATTTATTTTTAATAATAAAATAAAATTATTTGTATTAATTCTTAGAAATTAATAATAATTAATAATTATTAAAGATAATTAGTAATGTATATAAATAATTTGCGGTAATTAGTAATTAGTAGCTGAATTTTGCTATAATTCATATTAATTATCCCTAATTAGTAATAATTAGAAAAAATAGTAAAAAATATTAACAATTAGTAATAATTAGTAGTAATTAGCAATAAATAGTAATAAAGAGTAATAAATAGTAATAAATACTACTAAATAGAAATTAATAGTAATAAATACTAATAATTAGTAAGGAATACTAATAATTAGTAATAAAAAATACTAATTAATATTAATAAATACTAATAAATCGTAATAAATACTAATAAATAGTAATAAAAACTAATAAATGCTAATTATTAGTAATAAATTGTAATAATTTGTAATAATTACTAATAAATATTAATAAATACCTATAAATAGTAATATATACTAATAAATACTAATAATCAGTATTAAATACTAATAAATACTAATAAATATAAATAAATAATAGTAAATAGTAATAAATAGAAATAACTAGTAATAAACAGTAATAAATCTTAATAAATAGAAATAATAAATACTAATAAATAGTAATAAATACAATAAAATAAAAATAAATTCTAATAAATACAAATAAATTTTAATAAATACAAATAAATAGTAATAAATACTAATAATAAGTAATAAATTGTAATAAATACAAATAAATACACATAAATATAAATGAATACTAATAAATGGTAATAAATACTAATGAATACTAATAAATATTAATATATACTAATAATTACTAATAAATAGTAATAAATACTAATGAATACAAATAGATACTAATAAATTGTAATAAATAGAAATAAATAGAAGTAAATATTAATAAATATTAATAAATATTAATAAATATTAATAAATATTAATAAACTGTAATAATTTGTAAAAAATAGTAAAAAATAGTAATAATTAGTAATAAATAGTAATAATCAGTAATAATTAGTTATAATTAGTAATAATTAGTAATAATTTGTAATAATTAGTAATAATTAGTAATAATTAGTAATAAATAACAACAAATAGTAATAAATACTAATAATTAGTAAAAATTAGTAATAATGAGTAATAATTAGTAATAATTAGAAATAATTAGTAATTATTTTTAATAATTAGTAATCATTATTAATCATTAGTTATCATTAGTAATAAATTTTAATAAATAGTAATAAATAGTAATAAATTATAATAGATAGTAATAAATAGTAATAATTTGTAATTAATTTAAATAAATATTAATAATTAGTAATAAATACTAATAATTATTAATAATTAGTAATAAATAATAATAAATATTAATAATTAGTAATAAATAGTAATAAATAATAATAAATAACAATAAATACTAATAAATACTAATATATAGAAATAAATACTAATAAATGGTAATAAATAGTAAATAACTGTAATAAATACTAATTATTACTAATAAATAATAATAAATATTAATAAATAATAATAAATAGTAATAAATAGTAATACATAGTAATAATTACTAATAAATACTAATAATTAGTAATAATTAGTAATAATTGGCAATAATTAGTTATAATTAGTAATAATTAAAAATAATTACTAATAATTGGTTACAATTAGTAATAAAAAGTAATAAAAAGTAATAAATATTAAAAATTAGAAATAAATATTAATAAATAGCAATAAACATTCATAATTAGTAATAATTAGTAATAAATAGTAATAATTTGTAATAATTAGTAATAAATAATAATAAATAGTATTATTTAGTAATAATTAGTAAATATTGACCTCACCTATTTTGATAATCCCATTTATTTTTTAATATACTTTGATAATCCCATATAATGTTTGTCGATAAATTAATTCATTCAATATATAACATTCTATTATTAAGTTGTTTAAAAAAACAAAATAATCATTTGAATTTGTTAATCAATGTTTATCTGTGTTTATACATACTCTAAAATAATTCTAACTCAATATGGGTATGCTCATAGCCACTGATATAGAAAAACAGATATAAAGATACGGTTATGGTCACTAATATGCATAACGATTGCCGATAGAAGCAGAGCTACGGATAAGATAAGTCTACCGGTATTCATAAGTCCACCGGTATGTACTTAATCACCGGTACAAAATAGAGCTACCATTATTCACAAGCTATTGATAAAATTCCACCGATAAAGAGAGACAAAGTCTACCGATACGAGATATCAATAGATCCACCGATAAATAGCTGCTGATAAAAAGTCTACTGACAGACAGCTACCGATACAAGTCTAATGATATATAAAGAAGAGCTACCAATAGGAGCTACCGATAAAAGCTCACCGCAACATAGAGAGCTTCCGTTACAAGGAGTAACAACTACTTTTACAGAGGAGCTACCACTACAAGCTTACGGGTATAAGGAGCTACTAATTGGAAACTAGTCATTGTTCATTAAACTTGATTTATATTTGTATATTTAGCAATGGTCATATTTGATGATTTTAATATAAATAATGTTATTTAATTATAGTTGTTGGAATGTTAGGGAACCATACCTCATACCTGTCAAAGGTAATCATTCCCATTGTATGACCTCAAGGAATAAAAGGGGATATCAAGATACTAGAGAGAGATGGGAAGACACGAATACATGATAGTGAAGCTACATCCAGACCCTCACTCACTTTAAGAACACCAGACTTACACGAGGCTATTCATATAAAGGGAAATCAAGCTGAACCAAAGACAAGGAGTGAAGAGCATCAACAATTGTACCTTCCCTCAAGCTGATCAATCCATGCCTGGAAGAAAAATACAAAAAACGAAACTCTATTTATCAGAAAAAAAATAGAACGACTTAGGAGCATTCCTGATTAATCAAAGGAGTGATGAGCTGCATTTCAAATTACTAGAGCTTTATAAAACACATATCTACTATCTCATTGATTCATTTATTTACATATTGAGAAGTATGTGTACTCTATATATTCTATATGAACACTGTCTCCTGTGCTAAACTGGAGGATTTGAAAATCCCCACACAAAACTTCTATGACTCTTTTGGATCACACTGTGGATAGTGGTAGAGGTCAAGTTGGACCTGGATAGCAAGTGTGTTGTGCTTTTGTTTTCCCCCGTAGAACTGTGGTAGAGGTCTTTGTACCTGGATAGTCTGTGTACTATTGTTTACCCCGATCTAGGGTTTGGATCAAATTTATATAACATTTTTTAGAGGACTATGTCTCGGTTTTAGAACAAACCTCTTGGTTAAAACTGGTATGCTTAATTTTTTATGTTTTAACTATGTCTGCATTTCTGCTGCAAATTACATTGAAATATAAAATTGTTTTAAAGTTACTTTGATAGTTAATATATATACTGTTTGCAACTATTTTAAATCTGTTGGTTAGTTTCAAAAGATAATTTGATCTTCTATTTAAATTAAATGAGAGCTAAACAATATTTTGAGATCCTAATTGAACCTTTACAGTTTTTCAAATTCACTACAGTTTAACATAGATTTTATATTGGGTGATTTTAATAGAATGAAATTTAACATAAATTTTAATTGGAACTCAATTCACCCCCTCTTGAGTATCCACTATGACCAACATTTGGTATTAGGGGATTGTTTAGTTTTTAAAGTATTTTTGAAATACTTTGTTTTTCAAATGTGATTTTAGTTGTATCTTGATGATCTTAAATTTCTATTAGATATAAATTTTATATCATTAAATCTTTTTCTAAAATCTTATTATGGATAATAGACTTTATGGTACTGCTACCAACTTTCCACCCTTCTTTAATGGTACAAATTATGCCCAGTGGAAACTAAAAATGAATATTCATTTATAGAGTATGGGATTTGACATCTGGACTGCTATAGAGAATCAATATAAGATTCCTAAAACTGAAAGAACTACTTGGGATGAACCTAATAAAATATCCTATAATAATTATTGTAAAGAAATGAATGCTCTGTATTATGCTTTAGGAGATTAAAAATTTAATAGAATATCTTCTTGTAAAACTGATTATGAAATCAGGGACACTTTGGCTATTTCTCTTGAGGGAACAACCAATGTTAAAGAAATGAGATTCAATACCTACACTATTAAGTATGATACTTTTAAAATGAAGTCTGATGAAACTATTTCTGACATGTATCTCAGGTTCAATGAGATTGTCAACACTATGAGCTCACTTGGAAATGATATTCCTACAAAAGAGCAGATTATGAGAATTCTAAGTTGTTTTCCAGAAAGATGGAGAGGCACATCTATCTAAATAAGAGAATAATGTTATATATGATCATAGAATATTAAATAATTAATTGGAAAGTTGATGATGTATGAAGAGGAATTGAAATTAAACAAGGAAGAAGATGATGAACCTAAGAAGAAGTCAGTATCTTTCAAGACATCTGCTTCAAAGATCAAGGACAAGGAGAAAGTTCGCATACCTATTGAAATCTCAACAAGTGAAGGTTCATATTCTAGTAGTGATGAAGGGATGGCTCAGATAGCCAGAAGGTTCAAGAAGTTCTACAGGAAGAATAAATTCTTCAGAAAATAAAATTATAAAGGCTAATATGACAACAAAGGTCATTGAAAGAAGGATTGGAAAAATCCTGATAGGAGTGATGAAATTGTCTGTTATTAATGCAAAAGTAAATGACATGTAAAAGAAGACTGTCAAAAAATAATGTTCAAAAAGAAAAATGAATATAAGGGAAATAAGTACAATAAAGCTATGAAATCAACTTGGAGTTCTTCATAATACAGTTCATGTGATTATGAATCTACTCAGGATGAGAAATCTCCAAAATATATAATGTTTTTTGTTGCAAACACATCTAAGGTAACACTGGATACTCCTGGTTTAAATTCTTATTACTCTGGAGTTGATTCTGATACCGATTCTCATTTTGATTCTGAATATTTGACTAGTAAAGAGTTATTTGAATATTGTAATTTTCAAGAAGAATCCTGTAATGAATTTACAAACATGTAAAAATCCTTAAAAAATAGCATGTTTTGACCAGCTTTGTTAAATCTTCTCTTGATATAGAAAAGGAAAGGAATGATCAATAACATAAGGAGAATAATGAACTGAAACTGTATAATGTGAAATTAATTAAAGACTTAGAGAAATTATCAAATTCAAAGAATATTCAAACTCAAATTCTAGGAAAACAAGTGGAACCAAAATATACCACTGGAATAGGATATCATCCTGGACAGTAACAGTTTACTAAAAATAGATCTATTCCTAAATCTGGAAAGAATGTTTCTAGTCTATTTTTGGAAATTAATATGCTTCAACTATTTATTCACATAGTTACAGATGAAATAATGTTTATCACACAAAATACATTGGTTTTTTAAATTGAATGAGACCCATTAGACAATGTTTGGTACCAAAATCATTTCTTGCTAACCTGTTTGGACCTAAGAGAATCTAGGTACTAATATAATTTCCCATCTAAACCTGTTTTGTAGGAACCCTGCTTAAAGAGTTCCCATGAGATGGTATGTTACTGGGACAGTGGATGTTCAAGGTATATGACTAGAGATTATTCATGATTCACGATCTTAATCAAATTATATGGAGGTTATGTCTCTTTGGTGATAACTCAAAAGGAAAAATCATCGGCCTAGGCCAGATTGGTAACACTGATTCAGTTTTAATTTCTAAAGTATTATTTGTTGATGGACTTAAATATAATTTGTTATGTATTTATCAGTTATGTGATAATGGTTTCAATGTTATATTTGAAAATTATTCTTGTAATGTTTTTCATTCTAAAAATGGTTTTTTATTTTTCTACTTTGGGAAATGAAAATGTTTATGCAGTTGATTTGAAATCTTTAACTAAAAAAATGTTACTTGTTTAAATGATTTTCATAAAGAGTCTTGTCTTTGGCACAAGAAGATTAGGACATTGCAACATTCATTCCCTTAGAAAACTGAATAGGAAGAACGTAGTTAGAGACCTACCTCTCCTACAGTTTCCATTAGACAAAGTGTGTAATACATGTCAAAAGGGAAAACAACATAACGTTTCTTTTAAAACAAAGAAAGATGTTTCAACTTCTCAACCTCTCGAGTTGGTTCACATGGACTTGTTTGGACCTTCTAGAGTTTCTAGTTTATATGGGAAACACTATGTCTATGTCTTAGTAGATGACTATTCTATGTATACTTGGATATACTTTTTATCTCACAAAAGTGAAGCATGTTCCTACATCATTAAATAAACCATGTCTGTAGAAAATCGTAGTGGACATAAGATCAAGACCCTCAGTAGTGATCATGGTCTTGAGTTTGAAAATCATGAGTTCGAATCTTATTGCTCACAAAATATCTATAATAATAAATTCACTGCCCCTAGGACACCTCAGTAGAATGGTGTATTAGATAGAAGAAATAGAACCTTTCAAGAAATTGCAAGAACTATGCTTAATGAGTATGACCTGATTATTTAGTTTTGGGCTGAAGCTGTAAACACATCTTTATATAATATAAATAGAGTCATAATTTGACATGTTCTCAAAAAGACTCTTTATGAGTTGTGGAAACATAGGAAACCTAAGGTTAATTACTTTACTGTTTTTGGTTTCAAAGTCTTTATTCTCAATACAAAAGATAACCTTGAGAAGTTTTCACCCAAGAGTGATGAATGAATTTTCCTAAGTTATCCAGTTACTAGAAAATCATATAGAGTCTTCAATTAAATAAAAAAATTTGTGGAAGAATCTTTTCACATCAAATTTGATGAAACTGATGCACATAAACCTAAGTCTTCCCTTGAAAATATTGAAGAAGATTTGACTGTTCTGGAACTTAACGATAAAAACACTAAACCTGTTGTAAAATTGAGCGATTCATGAAATTTTCCAGAACCCAATTCTATTGAACCATAACCTAGGGAAGAACCTAAAATTTCTAGTCCCACCATTACTAGATCAACTAGGTTTCTAATGAATCATACTTTATATATTGTTGTTGATAATCTTGATAGGGGGACACAGACTAGAGAATCTCTAAGAAACTAGGTTTAACATCAAGATTTTATTTCACATTTAGTTTCTAAAAATATCAATGATGCAATTAATAATGATTTTTGGGTAATGGTTATAAAAGAAGAGTTAAATCAATTTGAAGAAAAAAAAGTCTAGGAATTAGTTGACAGACCTAAGAACACTTTGACCATAGGCACTAAATGGGATTTTAGAAAAAATATTGATGAGTCTAGAAATATAGTTAGAAACCAAGAAAGGATAGTTGCACAAGGGTATATTCAAATGGATAAAATAGACTATGAGGATACCATTTCCCCTGTAGCTAGATTATAAGCTATTAGGATTCGACATGCCTCTAATCCTCATCTGAATTTCAAGTTATATCAAATGGATTTTAAAAGTGATTTTCAAAATGGTTTTATAACTGAAGATGTTTGTGTTGAAAAACCACCTTGATTTACTAATACACATTTTCCAAATCAAGTTTTTAGACTTTCTAAAAATTTATATGGTTTAAAACAAGATCCACGAGCTTGGTATGATAGACATAGTAGTTTTCTTATTTCTAAAGGTTTTACTAAAGGAATTACTGATCCAACTCTTTTTATATAAAGAATTTCTAATGATGTTTTGATAGTACATATCTATGTTGATGATATTATTTTTGGATCTTCAAAACAGTCCTAATATACTAATTTTTTAAAGAGTATGAAAAATTAATTTGAAGTGATTATAATGGGAGAACCCAAATATTTTCTTAGATTTCATGTTTTTCAAAATGAAACTGGTATTATTCTAAATCAAAGTAAAAATACAAAGAATCTTTTGAAATGTTTTGGTTTGGATAGTTTTAAGGAAAGTGATACACTTATGAGTACTGCTTGTAAACTGGATGCATATGAAACAGGGAAATCAGTGGATCAAACCCATTACAGAAGTATGATTGGGAGTTTACTGTACATTACTACTAGTCGACCAAATATTATGTCTAGTGTGTGTATGTGTGAAATATTTAAAGCTAATCCTAAATAATCCTATTTTCTTGCTGTTAAAAGAATTTGAAAATATCTTAAACATACTGAAAATTTTGGTTTGTTTTATCCAAAAGGAAAATCTTTTTATTTAATAAGTTATCCAGATGCTATCTTTGCTGGGTCCTATTTAGATTGAAATAGCACTTCTAGAACATTTCATATTCTAGGTAAGTCCCTAGTATCGTGGTGTAATAAGAAGCAGAATTCTGTTGAATTGTCTACTACTGAAGTGGAGTTAATTGCTGCTAGTAGTTTTTGTGCACAAATTCTGTGGATGAAACATACATTGTTGGAATATGGATATGATTTTAAACATCTATCTTAAAACTGTGATAACATGAGTGAAATTAACATCTCTATGAATCTCGTGTCTCACTCTTGGACCAAACACATTGATGTATGGCACCATTTTTGAGAGATCATTAGCAAAAAAGCGATATTACTCTTGAATTTAAAGGCACTGAACATCAATTAGATGATATTTTCACTAAAACTTTATGTTCATATAGATTAGGTTACATTAGACATTATTTAAGGATGATAGATCGCCGTTAGAGACCTCACTCTTATACCTCACCAGTATGGACCTCACTGTTTTACCTCACCGCTATGGACCTCAATGTTATACCTCACCAGTATGGACCACACTGTTATACCTCACTGATATGGACCTCACTGTTATACCTCACCGGTATGGACCTCACCGTTAGTGGACCTCACTGATAGATAAACCTCACTGTTAGGAATTATCACTGGTATACCCTACCATTAGTATGCACTGTTTTAAACTTAGGTCTTTAGCCACCGGAAACTATATCGTCTATATTATACATATTAGGTCTTAATTATTTATTTTATTATTCCTAAATGGTAAAACTAAGTCCTAGTTACTTCTCAATCCCCTGAAATCTCTTCTCTCAAACCCAACTCCATGAATCCCCGAATCTCGCGAAAACCCTATGTTCCTTGAACCAAAGATAGGAAAAACTAAAATCCCTACTGTTAGAGATGAAATAGATAAGCTGAATGTGAAGAAGAAAAAGACAGGACCTAAATAATGTAGTTGTGTTAGTAGAATAAGGTAAGGGAGGCATCCAGTGAACCCGCATTTACAAAATAGAGATATTGTAATCGAGAAGGATCTATGCACGAAATGGATGATGTCTAGTAAATCATTAGTTCTAGAAGTGCTGGAAGGTCAGAAATGGGTAGAATGCTTCTCAAATAACAATGGACCATACAATCCAAATCTATTAAGAGTGTTCTATGAGTTTGTGAGTTTTGAGAAATCTGATGAGGAAAATAGAATGGTTTCATGGGTAAATGGCAAGGAAATATCCTTTTCATCTGTTGAGTGGGTTTAGTAACTGAGAGTACCACATGAAGAAGTTTTTTGATATTCATCAAAGACAGTACCACCTACAAGTGAAATATTTGATTATGATACTACTTTAGAGGAGCTCACTGGTAGTGGAAAGCAGAGAAATGTGGTGGCTGTTGAAATGGATGGAGAAAAAATATTGTCGTTCAAATTTGTGAAACATGTGATATGTCCAGGAAGTGGGGACTCTGCAAATTTGAGATATCAAGATATCTATATATTAAATCTCTTGAGATATGGTGTCAAGTTGACTCTGTGATGGATGTTAAATATTTAAATGGATGATATGAGAAGGCAAAAGTCAAAAACTAATGCCTTATTATTTTCCAAGTTGACTTCAGTTTTGATTAAAGTAAAAAGAGTAGCCGAGTCTCAGGATGATACAATGTGATAAGGAGAAACTTCTGTATCACAAGCACAGTATGTAAGTACATGAAGATTAGTTGGAATCCTTGGAATAGAGAATGGGTCACTGATGATAAGAAGTTATATGACATGATTAATCCTGTGGATCACCCTTCTAGGCCTAAGGATGTGAGGGATCCAGGTCTAGGACCTATTGAGGAGGAGCCACAGTATATTGATGATTCAGAAGAGGAGGATTCCTTTGCAGCTGATGTAGGGGATCCAGAATTGCCTCCAAGTCCTGTTGCTAAAGTTGTATAATCTAGAATGTAAATAGTTTTGGAATTAAGAAATAAAGAAGAAGCACATACTGATGAGGAAAACTAGCCATCCCTAGAGAATGAAGATGAAGAAGAATCAGCACCTGAAGAATCTACTTCTATTTTCTCAAGTTTGATTCCATTGATTAGAAGCTCAGTTGTGCCTGTTAATTTTTTTTTGGTGAGATAGAAGGACCTGTTCCTATTCTTGAGGAGCCTACTGCTGCTAGAGAATTGGAGATGGTTTTGGAAGATTTTTCTGAGAAAGAAATAGCTGCGGAAGATGATATTGCTATACATGAGAATGTACCAGTTGAGGGGGAGAATCCAAGAAGACACGGGAGTGTTTCAGTGGCTGTTGAGATTGAAGACTGGGTAGTGGACCTAGGGTTGGTAGTTGTTGGATTGGACTACCCTGACTCGGAGGATGTAACACCTGTCAGCCAACCTCAAGTTAACTATAATATCTCTTCTGAATTCATACCAGATAATGTAGTCAAAAAACCTGATATAGATCATTTAAACTCTGATCTGAAGGAATATTTTGTAGAAGAGATATGAATAATTGAATCATCCTTAGTATCATCAATTTAGTCTGGTATGAATGTCTTAGTAGCTAGTATTGTGTCAGAAAGAGCACCTCTTGTTGTGCCTGAAAATATAGAAACTACTGAAGACCCTGAGTCCTTAAAGGCTGAAATGAAAAAGTCTATGAGTGCTTCTGTTTCCAATTTAAAGAGTAGATTTGTTGAATATATGAGAAATATGGAAAATTATTTTGAACTCCCTATTTCTTGTAATGTGTTAACCATTGTGGCAGAGATAGTGGATGAAATCACAGCTTGCCAGAATTTGGTTTCTAGCATGGCAGAGGATGGTGAATTTCTAAACAAATCAATTGTCTCTCATTTTTGGAGGAGTATAAACATTCGATTACAATGTATGTAACACCCAAGATTATACAATGAAAATTATTATTACTGGGATAACTATGAGTTTCGAGGAAACTGTGACTTTTTATAATTGTTCTCTTGCTTCGAGACCTTCAATAGAATTAGATCATATTAGAGCGTTGATGAAGGAGGAGCTTGGTTTAGCATCCACCAGTAGCTCTGTGGACTCATCTCCCATGACCAATGTAGTGTCTACCACTATATATATAATAGAAATTGTCCAAAGTTATATGATAGATGCTACTGATTCTCTGAAAGAAGTGACAGGGAAGGTAGAATACTATTTAATAAGGGTTTACACCAAGCATCGTCTCAATAACCATTTCAAGCTTATGCTAGAAAACATGAAACTACCTCCAGTCAATCAAGCCTTCAGAGAAAAATTCAGTAAGATCAGTGAGTTGACTCCAGTCGTGGATAAATTTATGGAGAACAAGGATGATTTAATTTCTGCTATGGAAAGAGGAGGAGGTATTATTATTGATTTCATAAATCTCTTGATGACCTTCTTGCATGTTGATGCTCGGACAGTGATTGTACATCTAGCTTTACCTGCATCAGACTCTACTACTTCTCCTACTTAGATAACTCTAGCCCAAGCCGTCCACAACATTACTCCTATGATTACTCAGAGAGCTGCCCAGTATAGGCCAGGAATAGTTTCATTAGCTCAGCCTTCATTGATCATTTCTATTGTTCCTAATCCTCCAACTGCACCCACCACGCCTGAATCCTCTTTTGATACCAAGGGAAAATCTCAGGCTGAGGAGGTTGATTGATTATTCCCTAGGATCTTTGATAAGAATCACCTGTATTTATTTATTTTTAATTTATTTATTTCTTTGAATATATTTTCTCCAAAGAATATATATGATTTTACTTTCATTTCCCCTATGTTACTTCTCTTTTCATATATTTCCTTCGGTTCCACTTTTGGATAATCACAAACGGTGAGAAATAAGGGAAAAATCATTCAAATGTGGAGACCTGATATCTATAGTCATTACATGTTTATGAGCATCATACATTTACCTATGGTACATTTTATTTATATTTTTACCTCTGGTACATTTGTTTTCTTCCCTATGATACATGTGTTTTATAATGTATTGTTTTCTCTGATACATTTGTTTTGTAACTCTAGCACACTATTTTTATTATTACCTCGGATACAATTACATTCACTACTATATAATCTGATATTATTTAAATTATCACATTTTAAATGGTCATTACTCACCCTGAGATATAAAACCCAATATATTTTATACTATTACTTTACTGAATATTTTGAATTATAATACAATGAGTTGTGATTGTCAAAAAGGGGGAGATTGTTGACCACAAATGTTTTGATAATCCCAATTATGATTTAATATGTTTCGATAATCCCAAATAATTTTAATCTATACATTAATTAATTCATTATATGACATTCTATTTTTATGTTGATAAAAATAACAAAATAATCGTTGGAATATGTTAATAAATTTTTATCTATGTTTATACATACATTGAAATAATTCTAACTAAATCTGGATATGCTCATAACTATTGATACAGAAAAGAATATATACAGATATAGTAAAGGTAACTGATATGCATAACTGTTTCTGATATAAGAAGATCTACCAATAGGATAAGTCTACTAGTATGCATAAGTCCACCAGTATGCACTTAATCATTGGTACGGAATAGAGCTACCAGTATGAAAAAGCTACCAATACAAAGTCTGTAATGCCTCAACCCTAGTAACCTAGAGTCGATGCATTATTACATGACACTAGCATGATCACAAGAATGATCAAGTCTCGAATGACTGATTATTTTAGTATCCATGGAATAACTAGATACATTCATAATGTTTACATTTCATCATAAAGTGAAAACTACTACAACAACATCTTGTCTTCACTTCCCCTCATACTATCCCTATAGGTCCTTTATAAATTACGTATTCACATCTTGGTAAAAATAATACATTGAATGGGGTGAGCTCTGATGCTCATTAAGGACAACAATATAGCAGAAACTTTCATAAATAAGCATAAGCATTTAAGGCAGTGTATAACTAAAACAAATGCCTTTTAAACATAAACATCAGTATAATATGGAAATGATTAAATGAAATAATTCCATTTACATATTGACATGGATATTATACTAGTCTAATAACCACATGCAATATCAATAACCACTTTCATAATGATGGAATGCATGATTCCAGACTATCATAACCACATAATCAAGGCCTCGTGCCAATACAACAAATAAGATTTTGTCGAGGCTTTGTGCCAAGACAATAGTTTGTCTCATGAGACCTACCGATGCATCGAGGAGCAATAGAAGGCTTCAAATGTCTCTTAATAAGTCCAATGCATTCCACATATGAAAATTTTGGATCATAACATAAACATTTGTATTAAAACTAGCATACGAAATGTCAATACTTTAACCACAAACCATGAATGGTATAAAAATAGCACATACAGAGTAAAAAATAACTCATTCGATACAATATGGAAGATTATATTGTATCAGATTAACCTCAATCGATAATAATGAAGGATATTGACATAGGTAAAAATAATCATCAAAACAATTAGAGAGAAATATCCCCATTTTACAAGAAATCAATTAAAAGTCACACTATTTGCTAAAAAGAAATTTAAAAAGAAATTTTTTCATCAAAGTGTCCCATGCCACTTTGAAACTTTGAAAAGTAATTTTAATTTAAAAACTACAATGTCCATATAATTAAATCCTTAAAACCATTTTTCAAAAATGGACATTAATGAGAATGATTTAGAAGAATAAATCTTTAAAATATTAAAAAAATGATATTTCAGTTAGAGTTCCTAACCAAAAGAGAGAAAATTGAATACAAATAATCGAGGTAATAAAAATGTTATAATATCATGAGAATAAATGGATTCATGATATACTATGTCAAAGTACATTACATACACCATATAAAAGTGGTTTGGTGTATAATAACAATAGAGTCTCAATGGAATGTAAATTGAGATGAAATATCCCATAAAAGCCATATCCTTAGGTTAAGGGTAAATAAAGGAAATAATTGTGTGTGACAAATATAAATACAGTCAATATTATTGGATATTAAGTGTAAAACAATCAAAGGACATTCACACATATTCTTTTAAAAACAACAACATTGAATTAAATGTTCAACTCATTAAATGGAGATTGAATTAGAATAACTCTTATCAAGTTCATATCGATGACTTGAGAATTTATCAATGGAGTGATTATGTGTTTCAAAAGTATATCCATATAAAGGGGAGTGGAAATTATTACATAATTAAATAAATAGTGATTCCACATATAATCTTGGAGTAAACTAATCAATGAAGTATGCGTAATGCCGAATCAGTGGAATTTGAAATTTCAAATTCCCTTATTGATTTGGTTACTTATGAAACATACAACCATGAATGAAGGATCATACAAGGATAATTTAAATATAAATTAATTAAATTATATTACACAATGAATACCAACATGGGCATTACACACACCACATGCAATAAATAAGTGGTGTATAATGGAAATCTCACAGAAATAAAAGTGAGATAAGAAACCCCTTACATTGTACTTTTTCCTTGGTCGAGGGTAGGTTATACACTTTTATAATGGCCAAATAATTGTTATTTAATTATACAAGGATCATATAAATTAATATGATGTCATATTTAATCTTTTAACATTTCCTTTTTAATGATATCTTAGTATTATCATCATTTTGGGTGATAACTTTCTCATTTTATTTTATATGTTTTGTTTCATATGTCATGTTTGTTATGGATAGGTTTTATATTATTCATATAAATAATTATTTAAAGTCCTTAAATATTATTTTTAACCATCAAATGAGAATTATACTTGAATGGATACGATGGGGAACGAATCTCATCGCGTTCATGGAGACTATATTCCGTACGTACACACGAGCGACAATATCATTATTTTGATATTAAAAAAATATATAATTGGATGTTATATCATGTATAAAGAAACTTTATCGTGTTATATTTATTATTTACATGAATTACACATCTTTATTATACTCATCCAAATAATAATGTTTTGAATAACAAGTACACCATGACATGGAGACGGTAAGTTGTACATACGCTCGTATGGTGACATGTCATTCAAAGGATTGATAGAATACTGAATATGGTTGTACAACATTTATAGTAACATCACATTATATATAATATATTTGATTTATTATTTTATAATGTGAATAAAAAAGAACGAATAAGTTGAATATGAAAGGAACTTGGAAGAGGGTGGTGAAAAACATTACCTCTTCTTCGGGTTCTTCCTTTTGATTTGATAAAAATTGATCCTTAGGTTAGATTTTTGATCAAAAAAGGCCTCTAGGTTGAAGTGAGGGAAGATTAGAGATTATTTGTACAGGGGTTTGCTGAGACAAAAGGCATTGAATTTGTAAATTAGTGATAAGGTGGAGTGCCTTTTTATAAGAGGGGTGAGGGGCACCTTTGCAAAAGCTAGAAATATTATTTTATAATGAATTCATATTTGGTTTATAATGGTTCCAGAGTATATTATTTAAATTTTCAGATGGTGATAGGTCGAAAAAAACTCAACCAAAAGGTTTTATACAGGTTTGGTCACTATATTAACCACATCTTTTAGTTTTAACTCTTTGTTAATTAGTTTAACATTTACCATGTTCCTTTATATTTTTATACTATATAGTTAAAAAACATACAATATACAACTAACCGACCCCATGTGGTCCTTTTATAATACACCTATCATGATTTAAGTCTCATGGACAAACCTTATATTTTTTAGGAATTTAATATCAATTAATAATATAATATTTTTTTTAAAAAATCTTTTTTGTCAATTTTGACAATATTCAATAATTGTTTTTTGTTAAAGTCTTAACAACTTTAATATTTCAAAAAAAATTATTTTATGCAATCCCATAATGTCATATTAAGCAATAAAATTCATGTATGTCATAAAAACGTTCAAATTATTTTAATTTTAAAATTTATAATACCAATTATTTGATTCTTTCATTAATAAGGTTAATACATCATCATTATTGTGTCATAAATAATATTCATTATTAAATGTCTAAAAATAATAAATAAAATTCCATCATGTAGGAAATCTTTTTTTATTTCTAATGAATATTTATAGTCAATAATACAACATATATAACTATATATAAAAATTGTCTTCTAAAAAGATATATTCTTATGTCATTTTTTTATTTATTTAAACTTAATGAATATAAAGTGTCATTATCACTTACTAGTGGATCCATGGGGTCCCAAAATCGACCCAACGATGACCAGGGTCAGAAATGTATCACTCAATAAGTTTAGGACACGTTTTAGGGTAATTTATTATTATTATAATATTAATGTTTTACCCTTATTTATCGGATTTACCTTTTAACCATGGTAAATAAAATATTTACCCAAGTAATTATTCAAAATGTCAAAAAATAAAATTTACCAATTTACACAATTTGGAAATCCTGATTCCAAATATGGAATCCATTTTTCCAAATTCAAAACATAGAAGTGGCAGATATTAATTTAAAATTAATTCCCGTTGTTAAAACAAAAAGCGTGTTTTTAAGAGATAATAACTATCAAAAGATTGGCACTTGTTTATGTCCGGTTAAGTTGTGAAATTATGTCGAATGACCAATATAGTATTCAATTGTAAAAATATATTCTAGATATACTTTAAAACCACTGAAATTCATATTTTATCATTGTTAATTATTTCTATTAGAAAAGTTTTTTTTATTTAAAATTTAGTAATTTTCACTATTCATCAAAATATAAAATTTATCCGAAAAGTACCAAAATTTCACCCTTGGATAATTTCAATATTCCAAATCCAGAAATGATGTATATTTTGAGATATAAAATTTATAAAATTTCAAAATGTGGGTATTACTATTCATAACTGCTACTTTGATTGGTCGAGGTGTGTTAGAGCTCGAAGTTGCGTACAACACACGCTACTGTTTTAATCAAAGAGAAGCATACCATGGAAGATTGCGGTGTTACATTCTCACCTCCTTCATTAATTTATGTCCTCAAAATTTTTAAAATTGGGATTTGGAGTATAATGGAAAGTCGCACATCGGAAAAAGATTCAATAAAACTATCACTTTAAAAGAAAGAAAGAGAAGTACAAAGGTCACCCGAGATAACCTATACTAGGATTCCATGTAGAAAAACATGGATATGGATGATAAAATAAGTGTCAATTTCTGATGTAGAGGGATAGAAATCATGATCAAGAAAATGTTAACTACCAGAAAACAACAAACTTGTGATTGGACAAACGGTCATTCGTTTCCCAGTAGGAAAAGTAAATGGACAACATTTTTTTTTGTTTTAAGTTACATTACATAAAGATGAGGAATTAATTTTGGAGATTGACTAAGAAAATAACGATATATAATTAATTTTTATGTAGACTTTAATTATTTAATAAACATCCACTACTAACTCATTTTTTTAAACGATGAGTATTCAAGAAGACATGGTCACACTGGAAGAGCTAGAATAAACTTCTATAGAATCATGTGATCCACGATGGATAAACTATATATTTACATTGTATTTAGAGATTAATCAAAACCAAAATGGTTTGTAAAAGATTATATCTTATAGAATATGGAATTCACTCATGTAATGTCCAAGTCCCCTATATTTATGACAAAAGACTAAATGGATTCTTGGGACCATTTTTATTTTATTCCATAGTAATCTTCATTTTTCCTTAGAAATTATTCAGTTTATGTACTTATTTCCTGCACATAAAACATTTATTTGTCCCATTGAGACACATTCTTGGGTGTCTCCTACCACATTTCCTTCATGATGGAAATTTATGATTCTTTTCTCCATGTTCTCCACTACTGGAGCTCTTATCATTCATCACCTTTATCTTCTTTTTTGAGTCCAGCAGTTGGTTAATATATATCTTGTTGATCATATTGATTTAAAACTGATTTGGCATGAACACGATATCTCTTACGCCTATCAACATTCCATTTTTTTGCTCATTTCCACCACTGTTACCACCTTGTAAATCATTCTGAAAGTTACTATGACTTCCTTGGACTCCATCCATTGACTAAAACCAGAAAGCATTGAGTGAGTAACAGTAGAGATAAAATCATTTAGAGAATATCATGACACCATATTCTCAATTTGAAACACCTTAGGATTAACCAAGGTCATTTATTCTCAACTTATATTAAAATAATTCAATTTTTTTTGTAATGAAAAAATAAATTATCCTAGGCATATCCTCAAGGAATGTCGTAACCAAAAGTGCAGCAAGGCCCGTTGTCGTGCCCCAGTTCCGGATTGAGTCTAGATCAAAGTGGTGTTTTTGTGTTTTACCCCTAGGAACATCTATTCTAGATCCACCTCTACCTACTCATATCCAGATAGGGATGTAATGCTTGGAAAACCCACAAAATTTATACAAATCCAAAATTCTAGTAAGTTCTTCTATACTAATCCTCAAAGTCTATCTTACGGCTATGTGCTCTAATCAGAGTTTATCTAAATCTAGTTTCCAAGGTTTGTAGTAAACATCCTCTGATACCGACTATAACTCCCCGAACCTATTTACCTAATGTCGATGCATTATTACATAACATTGGCATGATCAAAAAAAGATCAAGTCTCAAAAGACCGATTAGTTTAGTAGCCTTTGAATACCTAGATACATTCACAATGTTTACATTACATCATAAAGTGATAACTACTACAACAACATCTTGTCTTCATATACCCTCATACTATCCCTACAGGTCATTCATAAATTACTTCTTCAGATCCTGGGAATAATAATACATTGACAGGGGTGAGCTCAGATGCTCAGTAAGGATAACAATATAACAAAAACTTTCATAAATAAGCATACACATTTAAGGCATTATATAACTAAAAAAAGCCTTTTAACCTTGAACTTCAGCATAATATGGAAAAGATTAAATGAAATAATGCCATTTACTTATTCACATTGATATTCTACTAGTCGAATAACCACATGCAATATCAATAACCACTTTCATAATGATGGAATGCATGATTCCAAACTATCATAACAACATAGTCAAGGCCTCGTTACAAGACTACAAATAATATTTTTTCAAGGCCTTCTGCCAAGACACTATTTTGTCTCATGAGACCGACCTATGCATTAAGGAGCTTTAGCAGGCTCCACCTGTCACTTACTAACTCCAATTAATTCCTCATATGAAAATTTTGAAACATAACATAAACATTCGTATTAAAACTAGCATACGAAATGTCAATACTTTAACCACAAACAATGAATGGTATAAAAATAGCACATCCACAGTCAAACATAACTCATTAGATAAAATATGGAAGATTTTATGGTATCAGATTAACCTCAATCAAGAATAATGATGGATATTGACATAGGTTAAAATAATCATTAAAACTATTAGAGAGAAATATCCCCTTTTACATGAAATCATTTAAAAGTCACACTATTCCTCAAGAAGACATTTAAAAATATATTTTTGAATCAAAGTGTCCTATACCACTTTGAAACATTGAAAAGTAATTTTAATTTCAAAACATTAATTCCCATATAACTAAATACGTAAAAATATTTTTAAAACATGGACATTAATGAGAAGGATTTAGAAGAATAAATCATTAAATCATTTAAAAATGATATTTGGTTTAGAGTTGCTAACCAAAAGAGAGACACTGGAATACAAATAATTGAGGTAATAAAAACTTTTTAATATGATGATAATAAAGTGATTCATGATATAATATGTCAATGTACATTACATTCACCATATAAAACTGATTTGGTGTATAATAACAGAGGAGTCTCAATGGAATGTAAATTTAGATGAAATCTCTAATAAAATCTGCATACATAGGTTAAGGATAAATCAACGACATAATTATGTGTGAAAAATATAAATACACTCAATATGATTGGATATTCAGTGTAAATAAATCAAATTACATTCACACATAATCATATAAAAACAAAAACAATGAATTAAATGTTTAACTCCATAAATGGAGATTGAGTTAAAATAACTTTTATCAAGATCATATCGATGAATTGAGAATTTATCAACGGAGTGATTATGTGTATCAAAAGTATATCCATATAATGGGGAGTGTAAATTATTACTTAATCAAATTAATAGTGATTCCACACAGAATCATGGAGTAAAATAATCAATGAAGTATGCGTAAAGTTGAATGATTGGAAATTGAAATTTCAAATTCCTTTATTGATTTGGTATCTTACGAAACAAACACCCATGAGAGAAGGATAATAAAATGATGATGTAAATATACATGAATTAAATTATATTACACAATTTATACAAACATGGGCATTACAAACACCACATGAAATGAATAAGTGGTGAACAATGGAAATCTCACAGAATTAAAAGTGAGATAAGAAACCCCTTACTTTGTACTTTTTCCATGGTTGAGGGTAGGTTATCCGCATATATAATGGTAAAATAATTTTTATTGAATTATAAAAGGATAATATACATTAATTTCATATATGATCTTTTAACATTTCATTGTTAATTATATCTTAGTATTATCATCGTTTCAGGTGTTAACTTACTCATTTTTTTATATGTTTTGTAACATAAATTGTGTTTTTTATGGGTAGGTTGTATATTATACATATACAAAATGATTTCAATTCCGTAGACATTATTTTTAATAATCAAATGAGAATTAGACTTGAATGGATACGATGGGGAATGAATCTCATCGCGTTCGTGGAGATGGTAGTCCGTACATACGAATGAGCGACAATATCAATCTTTTGATATTAAAATAATATATAATTGGATGGTATATCATGTATACCAAATCGTAATCATGTTATATTTATTATTTACATGAATTACACATCATTATTATACCAATAAAAATTATAATGTTTTGAATAAGAATTACACCACGACGTGGAGACGGTAAGCCGTACGTACGCATGTATTGGGACATGTCATTCAATGGATGGATAGAATACTGAATATGGTAGTACCATATTTATAATAACATCATAGTATATATAATATACTGGATTTATTATTTTATAATGGTAATAAAAAATAATGAAGATGTTGAAGACGAAAGGAACTTGAAAGAGGGTGGTGAAAAACATTACCTCTTCTTCAGGTTCTTCCTTTTGATTTTATCAAAAGGGCTCCATAGGTTGCCTTTTTGATCAAACTAAGGACTCTAGGTTTCAGTGAGAGATGTTGAGAGAGTATTTGGGTATGTTTTTGCCGATCCAAAAGGCTTTGAATGTGTGATTTAGTGAGAAGGGGGAGTGCCTTTTTATAAGAGGGGTGAGGGGAACCTTTGGAAAATCTAGAAATATTATTTTATAATAATTTCATATTCAGTTTCTATTGGCTTCAAAGTGGATTATTTTAAATTTAAGGTAGCTATAGGTCGAAAAAAACTCAACCAATAGGTTTTAGAGAGGTTTGGGGAAATATATTAACCTTATTATTTAGTTTTGACTTTTAGTTAATTAGTTTATCATTTACCATTAACTTTCTATTTTTATATTATATAGTTAATAAACATACTAGATACATACAAGAGACCAAAAAGTGGTCCATTAATGATACAACTATCATGATATAAGTCTCTTTGCTGAACCTTAAATTTTTTAGGAATTTAATATAAATTAATATTATAATATTTTTTTAAAAACTATTTTAAGTCTATTTTGACACTATTCAATAATTTATTTTTGTTAAAGTCTTAACAACTTTATTAATTCAAAATAATTTCATTTAAGAAATACCATTTTTAATATTAAGTAAAAAAATTCACAGATGTCATCAAAACATTCAAATTATATTAATTTTAACATTTATAATACCAATTATTTGATTCATCCATTAATAAGTAAAATACTGCATCATTAGTGTGTCATAAATAATATTAATTATTAAATGTCTAAAAATTAAAAATAAAATACCATTATGTATGAAATATTTTTAGATTTCTAATTAATATTTATAGTCTAAAATAAAACATATATAACCCTATGTAAAAATTGTTTTTCTAAAAGATATATGTTTTTATAATTTTTGTATTTATTTTACCTTAATTAATATAAAGTGTCATTATCACTTACAAGTGGATCCATGGGGTCCCAAAATCGACCCAAAGATTCCCATGGTCGAAAATATATCAACCAATAATGTTAAGACACGTTTTAGGGTAATATATTATTATTATAATATTATTTTGTTAACCTTTTTACCGGATTTAACCTTTAACCATGGTAAATAAAATATTTACCTAAATAATTAATCAAAATGACTAAAAATAAAAGTAACATATTTATAAAATTTTGACATCCTGATTCCAAGTATGGAATCAATTTTTCCAAATTCAAAACAAAGAAGTGGCAGAAATTAATTAAAATTGAATTCCTGTTGTTAAAACAAAAAACGTGTTTTTAAGAGATAAAAACTATCAAAAGATTGGCACCTGTTTATGTCCGGTTTAGTTGTGAAATTATGTCAAATGACCAATATTGTATTAAATGGTAAAAATATATTCTAGATATACTTTAAAACCACTCAAATAAAAAATTTATCATTGTTAATTATTTTTATTAAAAAAGTTGTTTTAAATTAAAATGTAGTAATTTTCACTATTCATAAAAATATAAATGTTATCCAAAAAGTAACAAAATTTCACCCTTGGATAATGTCAGTATTCTGAATCCAAAAATGAATTCCAGTTTTAGAGATAAAATTTATAAAATTTTAAAAAGTGGGTGTTACAATTCATAACAGCTGCTTTGATTGGTTGTGGTGTGTTAGAACTCGATGTTGTGTACAACACATGCTACTGTTTTAATCAAAGAGAAGCGTACCGTGGAAGCTTGGGGTGTTACAAAGTCCACCGATAAAGAATGAAAAAGTCTACCTATATGAGTTACCGTTATATCCACTGATAAAAAGGTGCTGATACAAAGTCTACAGACAGAAAGCTACGGATACAAGTCTGTTGATATAGAATGAAGAGCTACCAATAGGAGCTACCGATACAAGCTCACCACTACACAGAGATCTACCCTTACAAGGAGTAACAACTACTGTTATAGAGGATCTATTGCTATAATCTTATTATTATAAGGATCTACCAATTGGAAAACAATCATTGTTCTCTAAACTCTATTTCTATTTGTTTATTTAGCAATGGTCATATTTGAGGATTTTAATGCAATTAATGTTATTTAATGATAGTTGTTGGCATGTCAGGGAATTGTACCTAATAACTATCAAAGGTTATCATTCCCATTGTCTGACCTCAAGGAAAAAAGGGGATATCAAGATACTAGTGAGATATGTGATGATACGAACACACGATAGAGAAGGTACATCCAGTCCCTCACTCACATGAAGAACAGCGGACTTACATGAGTCTATTCATACAAAGCGAACTCAAGATAAACCTAAGAAAAGGAGTGAAGAGATTAAATGATTTCACCTTCCCTTAAGTTGTTCAATCTGATCCTGGAAGAAACATACAGAAACGACACTCTGTATTTCAGAAAATAACCAGAGAAGGACTCAAGAGCATTATTGATTAATAAAAAGAGTCCAGAGCTAAACATTAATTCAGTAGAGATTTCGAAAACTCATATCTACTCTCTCAATGATTATTTTATTTACATTTTGAGTAGTGTGTGTACTCTGTATATTCTATATGCACACTATCTCATGTGCTAAACTGGAGGATTTTTAAATCCTCACACAAACCTTCTATAAATCTTTTGAATCCCACTGTCGATAGTGGTAGTGGTTAAGTAGGACCTATACAGCCACTGTGATGTTGTATTGTTTCTACACATAGAACTATGGTAGAGGTCTTAGAACCTGGACAGTCTGTGTACTGTTGTTTACCTTGATCCAGGGTGTGGATCAAATTTATATAAATTTTTTTGAGTGGTCTAAGTCTCGGCTTGAGACTGAACCACTTGGTTAAAACATATGTGCTTAATTGTTTTGGTTTTAACTATATCCTAATGTCTGTTGCTAATTACATTGAAATATAAAATTCTTTTATAGTTACATTGATAGTTATTCTAGAAAGTGTTTGCAACTATTTTAAATCAGTAGGTTAGACTCAAAAGCTAATTTCATCTTCTGATTAAATTAACTGAGATCTTATCAATCTTTTGAGAACCTAATTGAACATTTACAGATTTGCAAATTCACTACCGTTTAACATATATTTTAAATTGGGGGATTTTAATAAAAAGATTATTAATATAAATTTTAATTGGAACTCAATTAACCCCCCTTTTGAGTATCCACTCCAACCAAAAGTAAAAATTATTAATAATTATTAATAAATATTAACTATTAGTAATAATGAGTATCAAATAATAATAAATTGGAATAAATAGTAATAAATAGTAATAATTAGTAATATATAGAAATAAATTGTAATAAATACTATTAATTAGCAAATAAATAGCAATAAATAGCAATAAATAGCAATAAGTAGCAATAAATAGAAAAAATTACCCATAATTAACAATAATTATCAATTATTAGTAATAATTAACAAATAACTACAATAATTGGAAATAATTAGAAATAAATTGAGAACATTAAAAATAATTAACAATAATTAGCAATAATTAGTAACAATTAGAAATAATTAAAAATAATACGCAAGAATTAGCAATAATGAGATATAATTAGCAATAATTAGCAATAATTAGAAGTATTCTAAACAAGTAGCGATAATGATAAATAATTATCAATAATTAGCAACAATTAGAAATAGTTAGTAGTATAATAAATTGTAATAAATTGTAATAAATTGTAAAAACATGGAACAATTTTCAGTTGATTGATGACACTCCTTTTACTCGATGACCAATCTCATTTTAACTCTCACTAACTCAAAACATTATGAAAAATATGCTTCTACGTATGCATGTCCAATCTCATATACACGAGTTTTAATATCAATTCGTAAGACCACATTTTTCAAAAGTTTTTAGGTAGTAATAGTTGTAAGAAGAAGGTTCATCGACTAAAATGGGGAACTTTTGTCTGGTGGCTCATTTACTTGCATCTTTGTCACACTGAAATCACAAAGTATAATCTGATCAGATCTACGCTTATGCATTCTTGTATGCACGAGAATGAATAAACGTACCTCCAAGAAGATTCTTCGTATGTGATTTCAATGTGAGAAAGTTTCAAGTAAATGAGCCGTCAGACAATACAGTTGTCGTCAATACACTAGAAATTTTTTTGCCCGTAATTAATGGTTATTATTAAGAAGTATTTTTAATTATTTATCTTATTTTTTTGGATAGTGTTTTTATAATTTCAAATTATTCAAAAATAGTAATTATTTTATATTTCGTTGAACAATATGGAATAAGGAACTGGACAAAAGTCATTATTAGATTATCACGCTTGTATAAATCAGCGGAGAAATCCCAACAGTTCTAGTTTAAATATTATATATATTGAGGGTGTTGAAGCATTCTTATCAATTACATCATCAAAACCATAATTTATTTCAAAATGAAAAATTAAATTTCAATGTAAAAATTGTGATCTAAGAATCTTTGACACATTTGACACGGTTGGGGGACATCTCTTGCGGTTTGGTTTTCAACAAGATTATGTTTTTTGGAATCTACACGTTAAATGCAATTCTAGATAAGACACTAATAACCTGATTTTAGATCCATCACAGTTTCAAAATTTAGTACATGATGTTGCAGGTCTATCTGTTAAACAAACTGAAACTTAGGATGCTATTGATTTAACTCATGAGTTTGCACCATCCAAATTTTATTATTTGTTGAGGTCTATTGAGGATTCATTTTATCATGGTTGCCAGATAAAGAAATTTTAAGTGGTTGAAAAATTTATGGCTATTAAATCAGATAATTCAATGTCCAGCAACTATTTTGATCAAATATTTTCTTTTGATAAAACACTATTACCTAAAAAAATGAGTTCCCTACAAATTACTATGAGAGAAAGAGGCTAGTTCGTAAAATAGGCCATAGTTTTCAGAATATTAATGAATTGGAAAATGATTTCTTCTTATATTTTGATGAAAATGAGCCATTGAATAGTTGTTTCACATGTGGACAATTGAGGTATAAAGAATAACCGAAAGGGAAGTCTAAATCGATTTCGATGAAACAGTTGAGATATCCCCCCCCCCTTACACCCATGTTTCAGTGTTTGATTATGTCTCAGAACACAATGTCAATGATTTCATGGAAAAAAACCAAGATCTCAACTAATACAAGGTTGAATCACCCATCTGATGGTGATTCATGGAAACATTTTGACCGACTGCATATGTTTTTTGCATTAGAATCCTAAAACGTGCGATTGGGTTTTTTTGCTAATGGATTCTGTCCATTTTGTTCGTATGTTAGTCAGTATTTATGTTGGCCTTTCATTATCACTTTGTACAATTTACCTCCATGGATGTTGATGAAGGAGCCCAATATCTTTTAGACCTTATTAATCCCAGGGCATCCAAAAATGAATATTGATATTTAATTGAAACCGTTGATTGATGAGTTAAATTCATTGTGGTGTAATGGTGTTAGTACATATGATATTTCTATGAAACAAAATTTCATATTAAAGGTTTCATTGATTTGGATGATTAGTGGATTCCCAGCATATGGAATGTTATCTCAGTAGAGTACACATGGCACCAAACCAATTCCTTATTGTAAGAATGAAAGCAAAGCCTTTATTCTTGTTAATGGAATAAAACCTTACTATTTTGATAGTCATAACAGATTTTTTTCCAACTAATCATCCTTTTTAGAGGAAGAAATATCATTTCAAAAAAGTCACTATTGAAAGGGATGTACCTCCAAAAATTATCTAAGGTATAGAGTTAAAGTCATTTGTATTTTCATTACCTCCCATTATATTTGGGCCAATAGTAAACCAACAGAAAATTAATGCCTTTGGAAAAGTGGATAATTTGGATAAAACAGAGCATTTTTTGGGATCTTCAATATTGTTCTGATTTGTTGGATCACCTCATGATGTATGTCATACAAATTGAGAAGAATTGTTTTCATAATTTATTTCATACAGTTTTGGATACACTAGGTAAGACCAAAGAAAATTTAAAGGCATGATTAGATCTTTCACATATTTGCATACGTGCGAAACATAAAATGTTTTCAAATGTTAGATCACAGAGGTTAATGAAAACAAAATCAGCTGATACACTATCCAAAGAGAGTCGTTTATTATTTTTTCTATGTATTTTAGATTTGAGACTTTAAAATGGCTATGTTTCTAATTTTGGAAATTGTATTATGAATAGTCATATTACCGGATTAAAAAGTCATGATTTTCATGTTATAATAGAAATAATTTTTCCGATTGTATTCAGAGGGTTGATGAATTCTATGAATTGGGATTTGATAAGAGAAATATCATTTTTTGACACATTTGTGTGGAGAAAACAAACTATGATGCACTTACTAAACTGGAAGAATATGTTGTTGTCATTATTTGTAAATTGGAAACAAATATTTCTGCCGGATTTCTATAACTCAATGGAATATATGATATTAAATTTTCCACATGAATCTAAATGTAGAGGTCTGGTAATGTTTCCATGGATGCACCCATTCAATAGATGAATGATGAAATTGAAGAAAAAAGTACGCAATGAAGAATCAGTTGAAGGCTCCATTGCTAAAGATTATTTGCAAGATAAAATAGCTTTTTTCTGCTCTCATTATTTTAAATCTGAATATCTGTCAAAACACAACCGCATTTCATAAAATGAGGGGAATGATGAAGATGAAATAGACAATCAATTATTCATTTTTAATCATCCAGACCTATGCTTTAGTGGAGTTAATGAACGATGGATTTCAGATGATCAAAATCACAGAGATCATACATATGATCTGATGAATTGTAAAAAAAAATGACATCATTTGTTCCATGAGTGCTTATATCACTTATTCTATAATTTATGTTATAGTAATAAAATTTATTTTATTTATTGGTTATGTGATAATCAAATCAGGAAATAGCTTCCACAAATTACAGCAGCTACTCTTAATGAACACTAATAGAAAAAATTTCTCAATGGTTTGAAAAAATGGTAACATAAATTAATGATGGTTTAACATATCATTTTGAATTATTATTTATTATATTGATAAATATTTTTCAAATTTTCAGGTGTCCCAACATGGTAATAAAATTGATAATCAACTGTGTATATTGAGTATCCCACCATCCAAAATGGTTAAATCCTACAATGCATATGTGGTGAATGGTTTTCAATTTCATAAATGTGCATAATAGAAATTAATAGAACAATCAAAAGTGGAGTTTTCTTAAGAGTATCTCATCATAGATGAACTGTAGATGAATTTTACGGTATGTTGGGTGAAATTATTGAACTGTGTTATCTTGATCATAATTACAAAAAATGGTTAAATTTTAGTGGTTAGATACTGAGATAAGCTTGTGTGTTCATCCGATTCATGTAATTGTCAATATTAATAATAAAATTCTTCTTGAAGTAAATGAATCATTTTAACTTGCTCAACAAACACATAAAATATGTTACACAAAGTATTGTGATACTACAAGAGACCTGAGTGATTGGTGGAATATAATAAAAATGAAATATCGGGAAAATCAGTTTACTCAAACTGAATATGGTTCAGATGATGTTCAAGGAAGGGAAATTCTTCAAGAGACTAATTAAAATCCATCATTTTTACATAGATACATTAATATTGATGATTACACACCTCAATTAAGGTTTGATGATGATAAATATGTTAATAATGTTGCAAATGAATTTGAAATGTAATGAGACGAGGAAACCGAAACTAATATAGATATTGATGATGTTGATGATGAATATGAATATATTGACACCGTCAAATATGAAGATGATGATGAATGTTAACATTGAAATAGATAAATTCTGGTTATAATTGTAACTAATATATATCAATATGTAATAGTCATTTTCCAATATCTTTTAAAAAAATCATTTTGTGTTACAGATGGACCCTGATCTACTTCATGAGTTAGAGGAGGCTGTGCTACTTTTAGATGAGGAGGATTTGGTATCATCAGACCCTCAGGCTATGGGCCATTTAGGGGGTACGCGGTGGGGCTGTAGTCTTGTGTGACATATGATTCCTTAATCTATCCCCGAGCGGTGTCCACATATTGGTTTCAATCCACACACACGGAGGTATAATAAACTGTGTATTTTTGTTAGATTTCATTAATTTATTTATATAGTAATTTTTAGATTATTTGTAACTTTTTCACAATTTCGATCATGTAGCTGTTGGACAGGGGAGCACTATCTTGCAAAATTATTTATCTCAGCCATGGATCACATGGGAATAGATTCCAATTGATGTGCGGCTTGTAATATTCAATAAATGGCTGGTATGTAAATAAATAATATTTTTTATAAAATTATTTCATTAATTACATGATATTATAAATTATTTTTAGGGTTTATGGTACCTCATCGATGATAACATATGTGGTGCTATCAATAAGGAATTGGAGGTGTCTATGCTTGAATGTTTCCATCTGTTTTTACAAAATTTTAGAATCATAGTCATTAAGAAAGCAGGATCGACAATATTTTATGAGTCATGCAGAGCCCACTGACTGGAGTAAATTTAATATCAAGTTTGTGATGGATTATGTTCACACTGGTAGAGTAGTGGATTTAATAGGATATCTTCATTGGGCCAACAGAACTGGGAGAGACATGAGGTGAAACATCAAGATGATAGTTGTACATTTAGTATGCATAGAGAGCATATATTAGTATCATTTTAAAATATTTTATATTAAATTACATATAAATAGTTTATTTTTATATTCATATATGCAGTTGAGAGTCCCGATATTATGGATTACGATATGTATAAGAGGATGTATAGTGATTCAGCAACAGGAAATATTAATGGTGATCACCAACGTCAGATTATAGTTAGTATTATTTTTTTTTCTGTTTGAAAATTAACTACATATAATATTTTCACTATTTTAATTTCAAATTGAAAAGGAAGGAGTCACATAAGGCCACTACCTCTCTAACACAGGCTACAATTCATGCCGATATGGCTGATCAGACTAGTGCCCACAATTTTTATGAGGCAACATCGATGCAGGCTGCCCGGTATGACTTTGAGAAGGGCCAAGTAGTTGTTATCAACTCTCATTTGACTCCTTGGACTTATTATGGTACTACTGTGATTTTGTATTCCATCTCTAGAGGATCTCGTGGAGAGGAATCATCTTCTAGATCACAGTATCAGGAGTAGTTGTGAGTTCAATATGTGCTTATAGAGAGTTTTTAGAAACAGCAGGAAGAGATGCGTCAATAGCAGCAACACAAGGAGGACTTACGTCAATGGCAACAGTAGTAGCACGATCAGATGGAGTACATGCGTTGTATGACTTGTAGTTTATGAATGGACTTTTCTCCACCATCTCCTCTACCTCCTCTAACTCTTCAAGAAGTCTATCCACCCACTATTTTTTTGTTATGTTAAAAACATTTGAATAGAATATATTTTGTAATGTGATGTATTTATAGTTCTTGTCTTTTATATTGGTGCGAATATTGCATATTTTTTGGTATTTTTAATATTTGACAATTTATTACCAGAATTATTTTTTTAATGTTTGTTTATTTTACTAATAATAATAATAATAATATTAATATTTTATGATTTTTTTATATATTTTATCTGAATGTTGAGAATTTCAATATTTTTTATCTTTCATTTTTAATTTAATAATATTAATATAATTTTTTTATAAATCATAATAATATTATTATTTTTTATTTTTTTAAGTATTTTTTTGTATTGAGTATTTGATTTATTTTTCTTTTTTGTACTATCTAAATAATATTAATATATTTTTTATTTTATTAAGTATTTGTGACATGGGGGGCTTCTCAAATTTATTATATATATATTTTAAAAGTTTTTGTGATGGTTTTCGTTACCATCACAAATTTTTTTTGTTATAGGCATATCAGAAAAGGTTTATAACATATAAGCTACATCCAACGTGCTGTTATCCCGTCACAAATTTTTTTTGCGATGGGACCCTCGCTAATGGTTCTTATATATATAATGTATTTAATCAGACATCTATTTGCGATGTTCCTGCTTCTTGTCACAAGTAATATTTTTTACTATGGGCATGTCACAAAAAATACAAGTTGTGACATTGTTTTCTGCAATGAACTATTTGTGAAGGGCCCTCGTCACCATATTTTTTTAGCGATGGCCCCTATTGTAAAATGGATTTTGGGAAGGGATCACATCGCAGATAGATCGTCGCAAATATCCAAAATTCTAGAAGTGATGGTTCAATTAGAATTTTTAAAAGGTCCTTCTGATGTCATATGACATAGAATTAAATTTTAGTATAACTTTCTATCCACAATCAGATAGTCTGTCAGAACAAATGTTTCAGGAATTGGAGGATATGATTCTAGTTTATTCAATAGACTACCCTGGATGTTGGGACCATCATATTTATTTAGTTGATTTTTCATATAATAATAGTTTTCATTAAAATATACAGATGACACATTTGGTGAAATTTTATGGGATGCAGTATAAAACTCTAGATTTTTTAGATGAAGTCGGAGAATGGATGTTGAAGGGACTATAATTAGTTGAAAAATTGGTTTAGAAAGTGAACATGATCTTGAAACACATGAGGATATCTTAGAGAAGACACAAAACTTATGTGTACAATATGGGGAAAGTATTTTCTTTTGAGGTAGGTAATCATGTATTTCATAGAATCTCATAATGGAAAAGTGTTATGCATTTTGGTAATAAAGGAGAACTAATTTCACAGTTCATTTGACTTGATGAAATTATGTATAAATATTGACCAGTCACCTACCGGTAGATTTGCATTCGATTTTATCTCATTTACATAGTGTTTTCATTTTTTTTAAGTTGAGATGTTATGAGCTAGATTCATCCCATATTTTTATCCCAGAAGATGTTAAGCTAGAAGAGAACCATTCCTATGAAGAGAAAGTAGTTTAGATTCTTGATCAAAGGAAACTAGTATTGCAGGATCAGGTAAACCACTAGGTAAAAGTTTTTTTATAAACGACAAAGTTGAATAAGAAACAAGGGAGTCTGAAAATTTTGTGAGAGAAACGTACCATCACTTGTTTAATAAGTAAATAAAATTGTGAGGACATAATTTACAGAAGGTGGTGAAAATGTAACACACCAATGTTTTAAAAATAAATTCAAATTAATGAAATATTGGTCTAAGTTTATAGTAATAACTAGATGTTAAAACATATTTTTTCCACTTCAACTATTTGAATTTCAGAAAATGGTCATCTACAGTTGTGATCGATAGGTTATTTATAGATTGATAAAAACAGCTTCTTTTATGGTGAATTGTAATATACACTTATGAATATTAATATGAATGGTAATATGAACCTTATGAATAGTAAATCATATTGTTATTATATTTTCTTAAGGTTATAAGATAATCAGATCTTTATTAATTTTCAAGGTTGTAAAAAATGAGTTATAGATTTGAAATTGTTATTTTCGTGTAAATTATGGTTTTATTTAAAAAATTTACCCAAAATATTTATAATTTTTTCAAAAAATGGAGTTCATTTTCAACTATACAAATTGAAAAATTATTAGGGTAAATATTTTGGATTTTTTTGAAATTCGTGAATTTTATATGGATAGTAAAAATATGATAAATAACGATAAATTCTAAATTATTGTTTTACCGCATCATAGGTGATGATAGGCTGAAAGAAGACATCTTATTCCAAACTCAAATTAAATTATTACTATTTTAAGTCACATGAATCAATTTTATTCATATTCTTGATGGCAAATATTAAAATATTGATTAAAATAATGGAAAACACCTCCTTTAGTCCACTATAAATACCACCCTCATTTCCCTCTTCATCATACACCTCTCAAGACTTTATAATTGTCTATATTTTTCCAAAAAACCTCCCCATGGTTATTCCCCTATGTACAAGACCTTTTATTCTCACCAAAAGCCAAAATTGAAGGCCTTAAGGAGGATCTGACCGAGAAGAGGTCGATAGTAAGAATCCTATTCTTTTTTTATGTGTTTTCTTTTCAATTACTTTCTTTTATTATATTCTATTCCCCTCCAATTATTTAGGAGGTGTGAAATATAAAGAGTATTATATATTCTATACTTTATCATGTTCATATAAAAGATTCATTATCTTTTTTCTTTACTCTCTATCTTATTCTAAAAAAACATCATTTGCATTGTGCTGATTTACCAAAATCATGGTTGATGTGTCATTAATTTTCACTAAATCCTTCAAGGATGAACATAAACCATGTTTAATGGATGAAACAAAATGTAAAGTGTATTATGGGTCTACTTTTAGGTTATATAATGTACTTATGTGCATAACATTAAATTATATATCGAAATATGTACATGATTATTTAGGAACAACAAAAAATGATCCAAATAAATATCGTTAATATATTATATAAAAATTCAACATCATACATGATAAAAATAATAATTTATGGTATCACTATATATTTTGGGAATATATTAATACCATTTCATTCCACTTATGTAATTTCATTTCTATATTACATGAAAAATCAAACACCAAATGTGCTTGGAAATCATATAAATAACATACCCAAAACAATGGAAAGAATAAAAAACAAATAATTAAATGGAGAAATGATGTTATGAAAGGATGATATAAGATATTATAAAAATGAATATGTCACTATATGATATTAATAAAAATATTTTAACTGTTATATTAGAGGATTAAACATTTTTCACAGAAGACAAACCTGAGAGAAGGGAATTATTTATGAGATTTCAATTCTTTGGGTTATCCTCATACATCATTATTTATGTGGTATTCAAATTGTTTGTGTAATGAATTTTATTGATATTATGTTTAATTGCATTTTTATGGTATATATACATATTTCATCCACTCTATTAAGTATATTTTTAATTATGTGATATTTTTAAGGGGATGTTTTTTTAAAAAAAATCCTCTTTTAAAATTCAATTTTAAAAAATCAAAATCAAAATTTAATGGAATTATTCATATTGTATGATTATGTTATGGTTCTTGGGAATTATTGATGATGAAGGGGGGGACCTATATATCCCTTTAATTCATTGGGTATGTGTATGTTTGATGGCAACCATTTTTTAACAATAATTGTAACTTTGATGGTTACATAATAAGGTAGGTGTGAGGGTTACATTGTATGGTAGTTGTGAGAGTTAAAAATTATATGGTATACAAGAGGGTTACATGATTATATATGTAATTCCATTATATAAATTTATTGTTCAATTTATGTTCTTTACGTCATGTAAAAATCTCATGGAAATATCATTTTTTACAAAGTATTTATGGTTGACAATAAGTCTTTTGGAAAATGATTTCATATGTTTACAAGTATTCATTGATGGGTGTTTTATTTTTTCCTTCTTTTTATATCCCATACTGAGATTTTTAGGCACATACCTAATTTTTAAATGATTTTCAAATTTTATATGTATGTGTGATTCAATGAAGGAAGACGAATGAAATTTTATGAAGTCTTGTCAATGAAATCAGGCATTATTTGAAAAGATTTATATTTTGTAAGAAATGTATACTGTTTTTTTAGTATCAACTCAATATAAATATAGAATGTTATTTATTTATTATATCCCAATTCTGAAAATCTCTAAACACTAAAAGATATTAAATATGAATGGAAGTGTGTTCGGGACTAAAATTCTATATTATATAATTTAATAATGTTGGGACCTTATACCAACTCTAATACCAATTTATGAAACCTAATAGTTTATTATATAGATATTAAAAAGTTTTATAATGAATGGTTAATACATTTAAAAATATCACACACCCTATGACCATATTTTTTTAATGATAATAGAGAAAATATAGATAAACAAGTAATTTAGGTATAATTGTAATCATACATCAAAAATTTATTTTTGTAATTTACCCTTCATCACATACCCTACTTCGAAACATTCATCATAACTTCGAGAAGGAAACATAAGAAAAATTGAGGTCTCATTCTCTATAAGGGTCTACAAGGGATATATCCATCAATGATCACATAAATGTATAAGATTAGTATATGTTTATGAAATTTTGATCATAAAATATTGTGTTTAAACCCAACATATCAAATATTATAAACCTGATTATTGATATATATCAATTTCATTTTTGGAAAAATTAATCACAAGATCTTAGTTTCATCATTAATTAGTAATTCACCATGAGAATAATGTATAAGCATAAAAACATATCATAATTGTATGGTGAAATCTTATGGATTGAAACCATATCATATTTAATGTTTACATATCAATACCATTATATCATGGTAGATCAAGAATGGAAACATTTGTTTACTAGAATAATAGATTAATAATTTCCACATGCTTCATATTTTATAATGGATGTAGAATCACAATTTTTTTCCTATATTAGAGTGTATCATTAATCCCTAAATATTTCACATAGTGTATCAAGAACTTCATCTCATTTCCAATATTTATTTCATGAGTTATTAGTATTTAACCAATTAATTAAAAGGATTTTATATACCCAACCATCATATAATGAAATCCATATATATGTGGGACAAAATATATAAATAAAAATATCATCATTTCTTCAAAGAATTTCCCATTGGAATGAAATGGGTTTTAGAGTGATTTATTAATTTTATCATAGTGTAACTCATGTAAAATTAATGGGTGTAATAAATATTACTTAATCATAATAATAAACCATGTAGAGAAAGAAAAATAATAATATAATTGGACTATATCCACAAAAAAAATACAAGTAACATAAAAGGATTTTATCATTAATGAGAAAATAATTTAAATGATAATTTGATTAAAAGACCATTTTCATTTTAATATCAATTATTTAAAATATTAAAATTTAAAAAATATAATCAAAACCATTTTTTATAAAACAACCATGGAAACATATAAAGGAATATTCAAAGCATTGATTGGTCATGATGGTGGAAAATTATATTCATTTCATAATCGTTAAAATAATTTTCTTAACACATTAAGTAAAAAATTCCTCTGTTCAATATCAATGTTTGGATTAATTTTTAGTAATTTTTTATGAAAATAAATAAATTTATAAAAATGAGTTTGAAAATTCAGTATACGATATTTATAAGTATCCAAGATATCATTTTTGAAAACACTAATATGGATAAAAGGATTTTTTACATAAATAGGATAAAAATGGATGAATTTTCATTAAGATATTTTCTGAAATATTTTTTTTATTCATTCAAGTATCATGATAGTAAAAAAATCAAAATTCATGCACAAACTATCCCGATTATAATGAAATTAAAACATAAATCTTCCACGTTATGCCTCATATTGTTTCGTATTCTATGAACCATTTTATAATTAATATGGAAATGTTATACAAGTATTATAAATCCATACTCAAATATATCATATAATATATTATTTTCTTATAACACCATATAAACCCTTTGTTAATAATTCAATATAGAAAATATTTTTCTTGGTGATAACAATAATATTTTTCAACCCGGTTTCAGTTCGACAGTTTCTGTCCTTGTACATTAAATATTATCAATAATTCTAATCATTTATTTAGTGTCACATTTATTCATTATAAACAATTATATAACTCTTCAAATCAATCGGAGATGAAAAATTCATTTTATCACAACTAGGAGACAAAAAATAGTAAGTATGCAGAGGTGTTTTTCAACTTTTTGATGGATGGAACAATAGAATGTTATATTATAAATCACCTTTACAGAAATATAATATTACATTAAATATCACATATACTATATAAATAATTTATTATAACCACCAATGGGATGTGGGGATTGAAAATGAAAGGCATCGCATAGTGGGGGTTGTAATAAAAATGTGCACATAACGATAATTTCAATTCACATTTTATGGAGACAAGATGAATAATGGTTGTTACATCATCGTATAAAAAATTTAATATATTTAAGATGAAAAATTAATTATATTATAATTTATTTAATATATTTATAATATAACAAGTCATACTTAAAATTAAATATACCTTATTAAGAGTCATATATCTTGAATGAAAAACCACTTCTGGCAAGGAAATTTAGAATTTAAAGCACGATATTTAGAAAGACCATAAGTTTTAGGATATTAGTAACAATTATAAGATGATATTAATTAATTTATTTTTCCTGGAATAAATACTATAATTTTTAATAATTTAAGAGAGGAAGTTCCCTTTTATAACTGATGAGAGGGGAACTTGGAGTTACTTAAAGTATTAAATTAATATAAATTAATTTTCAAGTTCAAGTGGATTCATATTAATGTATTTGGAATCTATATTGGGGATATATGAAGATAAACTCATAAACTTGTTTTTATATAATATTATGTTACATTCAAACACATATACTTTAGTTTTAACCCCTTATTATCCCTTTTGAAAATTAGCATGATAACAAGGTTTATACACATTAAGGATCAAGAATAATACTAGAAAAGGAAAATTGAACCATAATTGGAAAATGTATATATGATAAACTATATCTCATTAAAATGTATGATAACATAATATTAATGAATATTAATTAATTTAATAAAAAATTGTTTTACATAAGATACCGTTAATGTGATTTTCAATATTATCCACAAAGATTGACTTTTAAGACAACATTATTAAAATGGAATTAAATTAGAAACAATGACAAAATCATTATATTTTTCTAAATTTATCAAATTATATATTATAAAATAGTAATTCACAATAATTTTAATTCTTTTCATACATTAAAATAATTTAATTATCTTTTATATTACATTAACAAATATTGGGTTGACATTGTGTCTTAAATTAAGGTAATTATTATGACAGTATAAATTTAAAACAAGCTACCAAGTAAAAAAAATTAACAAAACTATTAAATAAATTTCTATAACAAAACTTAACGTCTTTTTATCCTTATTTAATAACTTCAAATATATTAAATTCTATAGGGTGACAATTTGTATTTCTCATTTTCATAAAATAATATAAAACTCTTAATAAAAACATTATATTGTATTTCCATATTATATAAATCAGGATGATAATTAATGAATTAAACTCATAAAAGGGGATAATATAATGCATTAGAGAATATTTAAAACCTTATCCTAAAACAATAAACATATTTTACCCATTTTACCCTTATAGAGGTCAAAAATATTTACAAAGGTTACTATTCATAATGAAAAACATTTAGTGAGTGATATTAGATTATATTAATTGTGATGATTCTAGACATAAAATATATTTTAACATATTAAATTTCTAATGATGGTAAATATAAAATTTTAATAATATTGTGAAAAAATGATAAAAAAAGTTTTATGGAAAAATATTATTTTTACTATATAATATGATTAATTTGTTATTACATTCCTAGTGAAAGCCATTATATGAATAATAAATCTTTTTATTAAATTTTTTATATTTTTTATTTTTTAAAATAATAAATAATTAATGATTAATTTAATTTTGATAATCAAATTGCATGTATAAAAATAGTTTTTTCATTAAAACACCTCTTATACTTTCAAATAATTTTATTTTCATTTATATTAAATTAAAAAAAAAATAATTCATATCATAGATGTGTTAGAAAAAAATTTCATTATTTAGTAAGTTATATTCATATATAATAATCCAAAATCTAGGAAATAGTAATATTTCTATAGTATATATCATATTTTAAACTCATTGTTGAGTGTAATGAGATTTATCAATGAAATAAAATTTATTTAAAGATAATTATATAATAATATCATTAGGTGTTGTACTTAATTTTGAATAAAATGAGATATATAGATGAGACTATGGAATAAAAACCTCTAGAATTTACACATTATTATGTCTAATATTTATTTAAAAGATTGTCCTTACCATAATGATAATATACATGCTAGGGAGCAACTAATATATATAGAATCGTCACTTTTCTCCTTTGAATTCATCTCACTTTTCAATAAAATGGAACACCACATAGGTTACACATCCTATGTATTTCTAGTAAAATATTAGGTTGCCTTCAAATAAATTTCTTCATTTAGAATTCATTCATTTATTGAATATGTGATTTATAATTATCACCATAATAACTCACCATGTTAATTTCTAAACCTTTTAGTTATAATAAAAATTAATGAAATATAAATTCCAATACCCATCTTAAAACATCACCGAACCAGACTGTAGTGGAATTTCGATCACATTGAGGTTATTCACATTGTCATACACTTAGAATGAATCAAAATATTTTAATACTAAAATTTTTCCAAATCAAAAACACATCAATAATCGTTTTTATAATATTATAAATGTTAAAAAAAATTATTTTTGATCATTATATTTATTCACATATGAAATATTTATAGCTATATTATTATTAACATTATTCGAATCACTTGTAGTGCATTCCGATCAATCCTTTCTCATTATATATTTGGATTCATAAAGTGAATTAAGTATCTTATACAAAACCATCATTTCTCTATTGAATATATATTAATTAATATGGATCATCTAGATTTTTAAATGTGACCAATAACATTATCATTATGAACCTTACCCTCGGACAATTTCATCCTTCCAAAAAATTATATCTTTTCTAAAAAATTCAAATTAAGTAGGAACTACTTACCAAATTTCACAGACATGAACACGAACATAATTATATTATACATCAATATAAAAAATATTTTCCTGGGATTGATAACCATAATATCCAAAGACAATATTTTATAACACCTATTGTAGTGGAACCATCTTATCATAACGATTTCCTCTGAATCCTTCAAATAAGAAATAATGTTTCAGAACATCTGAAGTAGATTAAAACCAATGACATCCATCAAACCCTAGATCCAGGATTTGGAATCTCTATACTCAATGATCTAATATCCCAATAGTAATATTTATTAAAAATAAATAGAAATGATAATGTCAGAAATTATAAAAATAAAATTAATGTGGAAAATTATTTTCCCTATTCCATGAGAGAAAATTTTCAAATATTTAATTAAGTGAGAAATCCTATAACTTAAAAGAACCTTATATACTCGATCTCTAGTTGTAAATAGCAGATGGTTTTGAATAATACTCTTTTAACTAATGACTGTACTCACCCAACTATAATAAAATGAATCTAATTTATTTTAATCCACACCAATCTGATATTTTTTAAATATTTTATACATTATAATGGAAACCACCAATTTCTCTCTAATTTAACATCCTCAATTGTCAATTTATGGTAGAAATTTTATACTTTTTCAACACAACAGAAAATATATTTTTTTTTATTTTAGAACACTTTACTTCTACAATATATTTTAACTCATTGGTTCGACTACACATCCATCAATGTATTTTATCATATTAAGACTTATAGAATCATTAATTTTGAAAGGTATCAAACACTTATCCTATAAATGGTTCTCATACATCCAATCCTATACAATGTGGGATGGTAAAACTTACCATATAATGATAATAAATGAGAAGGATAATAAACTAATATATAGAATAAACATATATTCATATACTTGTTTAGAACAACTTTATAGAGTAGTCCAAATTATAAATTTTTTTAGAAAACGATATTATTATTTTATTCAAATACAACAATTATTTTGTATATAAATTTCCTAATCTCATAAGAGAATAATTATATGATAAATAAATTATTTATATATCCAAAAACTAGGTTGTAATCTACTATATTTCGTTTCAGTATAGAATAAACTCTTTAATATTATTTTAGTCGAAACTATAATCTTCATCAATTATATATTAATTTAAAACTCATATATATACATATAAAAATTATTTAATGTATAATCAGAATCAAATTATTTACAAAATAGAAAAATTGATTTCTATAACATTAATATCAAAATGAAATATACATATATTTTAATATCCCATTTAAGTAATAGAATAAATTAAATCTTTATTGTTTTGAATTTAAATAATGAAATATTTATCATCCTTTTTAGAACAAAAATTTTGTTACAATAATTTGAGTAAAATGTTAGTCCCCTAAATAGTTTTATTATTATTTTGGAATAATTTTTACCTCATGTAATGTGATCATTGGACTAGATCAATGAACTAATATTCCATTCTAAAAAATAATAAATATATTGATGAGATCATCCAAAATTTATTAAATTCATTCATATTGTATTTTATTATAAATTTATAGATTATTTTTAAAAATGGTTGCAGAATGAAGAATATAGAAATAATAATCCTTAAATGAGACCACATTCTACCCAAGTCATTGACATTAACATTATTAATATTATTATCACTATATAATAAAGATCCATTATATATTTTATTCTAAATAATATAACTAAAACCATCAAGAACCACCTGTTGAAAAACGTTCTTAATTGAATAATTATGAAGGGGTTTCAATAATATATAAATCTTTTTTTTTCATGAAAATTTCATAAAATATTTATACATTCCCACAAAATTTATTCAATTCCATTTATATTTATCCATGATTCATATTAATAAAAATATTGATGAAAATAAATTTTTATTAACAATATAATATTTCATTTCATGAGAATATTTTCTCAGTTGAACAAAATATGAAATTTTATAAGATATAACACCTTTAAATTGAGGTACCATTTTAAGATGAATTAGGAATACTAGTGGGTATATATCCATTAATTCACTCTTTTTTGAGACTTTGTAGAAATTTAACATATAAATATTTTATTTAGGTATTAAACCATGTTAATAAATTCATATATGATATATGGATCGTTTTTTCTGGAATATCATTTCCAAAATTCAATGTATGAATTATCTCAATATCATTCAAATAGTATAATAATATTTAGTTCCAAGTATTTAACACCAAAATACCATTCCATAAATTGGCATATAATCTAACCAGAACCACTCATATTCTTTTTTCCAAACATAATGAAATATATGGACACCCTACTTTGGCATTACCTAGTAATTTAATGATCATGTGGTTAAAAATGGATATTTTGAAACCAATATAACACATAGTACCATCTATAGTTTATTTTATATAGTACTTTCTTATCACATGTATTAAAAAAATATATACACAGTTCTTATATTTATTTGTTATCTTACACCTTTAAAAAATTAATTTATTCAGTGCATATTAATTTATTATGATTCACTGGAGTATTTATTTTTGTTAATTTCCCAAAATTATATGTTTTTTATATCCAGACATGTCAATTTGTATATCACAAACATGTAATGTAAAAGAAGTTCATGTAACGTGTTATTATCATTCAAAAATAAAAAATTCTCAAAAGAATATATTGCTTGACTTGTAGTAAATCACTAACTCTTTGAATATGTCCTTTGTTTTATGGTGAATCGGTTATTTTACCAAAAGTATAATTATCTATAAATGATTACTAAAGAGAGACAGTAATTATAATATAATCATAACTCGTAATATATAGTATTCATAATCATCCAGTATTATTTAATTTATAACACAAAACAAATAATAGTCATGAAACAAAAACCTAAATCATATATGTTTCCAAAAATATAACTACTTATATGAATGGTATGACAATTATTGTCCTGAAAAAATTGCATAAGGTCCCTAAATATTTCTATCCAGAGATATTCTGTGACTGTTGAATTCTATTTATAATAGTATTCATGTTCTATATTTTCATTGATTGAGTAAATATCAATAATGAGATGCCTTCAGCTGAAAATAACAAAGAAGATGATTGTAAAACAAAACTAAAACCACAAATAATAAAGAATAAGTAATCATACAATGATGATATCATAGAAAATATATAATTCATGGATGTTATACAAAAAAAATATAGACAAAAATATTAAAATTTAGGGGAAAAAATTCTAACTATTAACAAGTGAAAATTAATAAATGAACTGAATAACTCAATGTTATATAAAAACTACATCCAAAATACCAAACACATAACTCTATAATGTAACATCTTTATTTGAGATGATTATTCCTAAAAACTCAACAAAAAATGTTTTAGGCATATATTTAAAAGAGGAGGTGAGTATATGCACATAATCAGCAATACATGCCCCAAGGATAAAAAACATTTTCATTATAACACATTCTTAATAATCATTGACACAAAATAATAATATATATTTATGTATCCAATAAGAAAAATCACTGAAATTCATCTAAATAAAATGATATCTAGTGATCTATCTTATCATCGAAGCCTCGTAAGATACAATACAAAAGTATATTAAATTATAGTAATATACCTATCAATGTTCATAAGTCACACACTTAAGAATATTATAATCTTAATCACACCACAAGCATCACTGAAAAATTAACATTTATGTATAACAACCTAGAACATGTGAATAAAATATAAAAGGATCCTATAAATGTATTTCCCAATAAATATTTACATGTTCCCAATTGACTAATGATAAAACACCAACACAAAACACTGTATATATATATATAGAGTTAGGGAAGTTATACTACTAATCTAGTTATCTAGTGACACATAAGGTAAATAAAATTTATAATTTTATAATAAAAACATAAGAAAACTAGTATTTAATGTTGGGTTTTGGAATTTAGAATCTATTGACAAATAACTAAATGATTCACTTTGGTTTCTAAATAAATATGGTAATTTATGTCAGGAATCATTTCGTGGTAATTTTAAATCCACCAGAAATAATTTTGTTGTTATTTTATTAGGATCTTTAAAAGATTAAATAACAAATTGGAAATGTATTTTTTATTTTTCATTTATTATTTATTTTATATAGCTTCAAAAAAAATTTATTCATAACGCAACCTAATCCCATTAATCCAATTATCAAAACATTACTCCCCCTTTTCCTAGATAAATCTATTAGTATTAGCCATTATATTGATTATTTTTGCATATATTAATAGATTGATAAATATTATCCAAGTTACCAGTTTTAATATATTTATTACATTACATAATATCTTCCTGGGAGGTTATCCTTCCTTACCTTAAACCCACATATTCTCTCTTAACTCTCTTATGTATTAACAACACCAATAAATGAAATTACATGTAATAACATTTAAATAAATTTTATTTAACATATTTAGTAATTATTCTAGATTATATTAACAAATAATTAAAAAATTCAAAAATCTTTAATAAAATATTAATTTTTAATAATTGCAAATTTAAAATAAGCTTATTTGTTATCTAATTTCCCATGTCTTCTATTATCAAATGTAACTGATAATTAAAAATTCATTAAAAATATCTATATATTAATAAATAATGATTAATTAAATTAACATGTAATTAAAAAGATGAACAATTTTTAATTAATAATTATAAATAATTGATAATTAATAATAAATTATAAATTATAAGTAATTAATATTTGGTAATTAAACATTAATAGTTACTAATTATTTATAATTTATTACTAATCAATAATAACTAAGTATTAATAATTATTAATTAATAATTAATAGATAATATCTTATAAATTATAATAACTAATTATTTATTATTAAATATTTTTTAAAAATTTAAAAATATGTAATAAATATTTCCCCATCAAACTCCATTTTTTTTAAATTAGCCAACTTTTTTACATAGTTGGGAGTGAACCCTTACCTAAAAAAAATTCCCAATAATACGTGGCCGGAAGGTGCTATGGCAGACAAATTAATGGTCTATAGGAACCATGAAAAAATCAGCCAAAACCCATTCCCACATATTATTGTTCACCAAACTAATTCACCTATATTATGTCTATTGCCTCCCATTTAATGCCTTATTTTGAGGATATGGGTTTTCTCTGGGAGACATTTTCTCGTGCAAGTGACTAATAATAAAATAGCCATACATCCTCTTACTTTTTCTTCATAATACATAATATTGTTCCACCCACTCCAAGAAGCTACCCTAGAAAGTAAATAATTAATAATTGATAATAAAAGTGCGTAAAAATAATTATTATATATTGAATAAGTTATAAAAAATAAAAAAAATTCTTTTTTCAAAAAACTAATAACTAATAATAAGAATTAAAAAAATAAATAAAAACTAATTCAATTTGTAAATATAAATAATTATAAATATTAAATAATAAATATTATGTTATAAAATTAATAATTTATTAGTATTTAAAATATTTATTTTTTATTAATATCAATATAGATTAAAAAATATATTTCAAAAATTAAATCAAATTATTAAATTATTAAATATCACATTTTAAATAGTTTTATCTGCCTCTATACGATAAATATTTTTATAATATACATCCATGAATAATAGAAAATTTCTTAAAATGGTTGTTATGAAACATAATATTTATTGGTTATATTGAAAACATCGCTAAATTTCATCACTACGTGATCCATTCCAGGTATTGGAAGGACACTCATAAACAAAATATATCTAACTAGTGCAATGATGAATAATTACAAATAGTAAAAATACATCAATCATAAATATATTAATGTAAAGTGGTTGAGGGAAGGAAACCCTCTAAATTTGATATGTAACCCCAAAAGATTTTTGGGAATATTTTTTAAACTAATTTAATATTGTTGATATTTTGAGTTAACTGAAACACTGTTTTTGACATGCATTACAATGAACATTGATTTTATCTTGGGTTACACACAACACCTAGTTTATTATTCATTACACGCAACAATCTTTTTAAATTAAATGTGACATATTATTAAAATATTATTATTTAATATGATATTTATCACCTAGATGTTGGAATGGTGGTTATGAATAAGATTAATTAAATTATTAATATTTGGTTCACCTATTTAAATGATAATAATTAATTGGCAGTAAATTTAGAAATAAATGAAATTAATCTCTAATGAAAATGAAATGAAATATTTTTTTCAAAAATATATTTTTATTATAACGATGTTTTGTTACATCAATTAATTAACAATATAAATTTAGGATAATTATTTTAATCAAATTTATATATTTTCATTCAATCAAATTTTTACCATTTATCTTAACCATTTTCTACACAACAAGTAAGAATAAATCCATTTTTAAACATAAAAATATTATTTTTCTAAAAATTTGTGTTCTCAAAATTTTTCATGCTTAAACTAAAATTGTTGTTTTAAATTTTATGAAGATTTATTTGATAAAAAAAAATTTTAAAATAAATTTCAATATTATCTTAGGGTGAAGTTTTGGGATTTTTCTGAAGGGTTTCATTTTTGATGAATATTAAAAAGTAATGAATTTATACAGATTACTACCACTTCATTTAAATTATTTACATTGAAAATTAGTATTTTCAATTTGATTCAATTTAAAATATTTAAATTTTATATAAATAAATACAATATAAGTTATTTGAATAAATTTTATAATCATTTTTCGTATAAAAAATTCTAACATTTGAACTATTTATTTTTTAAAACCCTCTTTCTCATCTAGGATGCATGTTTAATATTAAAATTAAAAATTTTCCCTTTTGTGAAATGAATTGTAGAAAATGGATTTCAAAATTTCAATAATCACAATTTATAATTCCTAAAAATGTAAACAACAAATTTTTAGGAAAATGAATAGTGAATGCAGAAAAACACAATTATTGTTGTTAAGGTATAACTGAGATTACCAGTGGTTTAACTAAAAATATTAGATTAAAAATGACTGATACTATAACACACAAAGCATTCATGGTACACTTATCTTTGAATAATACAATATCACATGTTGTACACAACTTCGGGTTCTAACACACCAAAACTAATCAAACTAATTGTTATTAATATTAATACCCAATTTTTGATATTTTATAAATTTTATCTTTCAAAATGGACTTCATTTTTGGATTTGGAATATCAAAATTATCCTAGGGTAAATTTTAGATATTTTTCTAAAAACATTAAATTTTTTATGAATAGTGAAAAACACTAAGTTATAGTTTAAAACAAAATTTCTATTTAAATATTTATTTATTTTATTTAAATTTATTTTCGGTCAAAATTGATACATAAAACCTATATAAGTTAAATGTAATTCAATGGACTCCATTTATAATAATTTTAGATATCTAAAAATTTTATTGAACTTCTTACCGTCTTTTACCCACCTCCTAGGAGCATTTAAAAATTTACATAAAACATAATTTTACCTCTTCTGTGAGTTGAAATTCAAAAATCCGGGAGACACAGTTGATATTATTACGTAATATTTGGTTCAATAAGATGAAAATAATTTTTGGTGTATAGTAACTTTTTACTTTTATTTACCGTGGTTAAAAGTAAATCTGGTAATAAAAGGTAAAAATGATATTGTTATTACCCTAACTCATGTCCTAATTTTATAGGATATTTTTAATTAGACCAAAACCAACCTTAATAATAAAATATAATATTTAGGTCCACTTGGATTTGATTAGGACATTTATTATTATTTAATTCAAAGTAGAGTTAAATGTGTTAAATTCAAAGTTTAATAACTAAACCTTTTTTAATAGAGGGATATAAATAAGATAAATTCAACTATAAATATTCATTAGAAAGATAAAAATATTTCCTACATAATGGTATTTTATTTATATTTTTTGACATTAAATAATTAACTTTATTTATGACACAATGATGCTACAATAATTACCAAATTAATGAAATATTAAAATAATTGATATTATAAATATAGAATTAAAGGTAATTTGATACTTTTTATGAATTAGTCTAATATAATTGGATAATATGACATTTTAGGGTTAGTTAGATGAATTTATTTTGAATTAATAATGCTGTTATGAATTTAGAAAAAAACAAAATACCAAATAGTATCAAAATTGATACAAAAGAGATTTTAAAGAAAATATTATATTATTAATTTATATTATATTCCTAGAAAATCTAAGTCTTTTCCAAAAGACTTATATAATTATATTTTTATCATTAATGAACTACTTGGGGTTCTCTTAAAATTTTATTGTATGTTTATTAACCATATAATGTAAAAATACAAAGAGACATGGTAAAAATCAAACTATTTAACTAAGAGTTAAATCTAAAAGATAAAGTTAATATAGTGACAAAAACCTGTCTAAACCCTATTGGTTGAGTGGTTTTCAACCCATCCCCACCTTATACATTAAAGAATTTATTTTTGATCCATTATAAACCGAAAATAATTTTATTATAAAATAACATTTCTAGATTTTCCTAAGGTGCCCCTCACCCTTTTATAAAAGGGCACCCACTTTTCTCTAATTCACACCTTCAAATCCATTTTTCTCAGCCAATAACTTCACAAATACCCTTTCTAATGTCCTCCCTTCATCCTAGAGGCCTTACATTAGTCATAAATCCAACAGAACGAGCCATTTTGATCAAAAAAAAGGAATAACCCGAAGAAGAGGTCATTATTTCATCGCCTTTTTCTAGTTCCTTTCTTCTTCCACATCCTATTTCCTTGTAGTTTCCATTATAAAATAATAAATCTTGTATCATATATATATATTGAAGTTATTATAAATATGGTAAAACCATATTCATTGTTCTATCCATCTTTTGAATGACATGGCACTATACGTGCATATGTACGACTTACCATCTCCACATCTTAGTGTAGCTATTATTCAATACATTATTATTTTGGATGGGTATAATAATGATGTGTAATTGATGTAAATACTAAATATAACATGATAATGATTATATATATATGATATACATTCCAATTTTGTATCATTTTAAAACCAAATGAATGATATTGTCGCTTGTGCGTTCGTATAAATTACCGTCTCCACAAACGTGATGAGATTCATTCCCCATCGTATCCATTCAAGAATAATTTTCATTAGATGATTAAAAATAATGTTTAGATAATTAAATTCATTTAGAATATAAATAAGACAAATCCTATACATAATAAACATTACTTCAATAAAAAATAATATAAAGGAAAATGAATCAGTTAACACCGGAAATGATGATAATACTAAGATTTTATTAGAGGTTGTTTTACGTAAGTATCAACTGGGACCTATTTATCAACTACATCCATGTTCCTTAAAAATGTATTCCAAAAAATTTTTACAATTAACTAGAAAATTGTTTAAAGTCATGTATACCCTTCTTTGACTTTTAGAAGATGTTTATAAAGGAATCTTTCTGTCGATTTCGAAATAAGGTCCGTTAGAACATTTTTGACAAAATTAATGTAAGAATGTATTTTTTTAACATATACAACAGGTGCGACTATTTTACATCTTTATAACACTATCAAAGCTTCCCTTAAAATCTTATAAATATGTTTCAACAATAAATGATTTCATTTCAATGGATTCAAAATACAAAGAGGCATTTCATTCAAATAGTTTAATTGCATCTATGTCAACATCGTTTGATAGATTTTCAAATTGTTCGATGTTGATTTATTATGATACAAATCATCCATATTATATTGAATATTTTGTGATATATTTCAATTTGGATGTGTTAATTTTAATCCATACATGGTTTATGAATAAATTATTGACATTTTGTATACTAGTTTTAATATGAAATTTTATGTTATGTTTAAATTTTTTCATATTAGGAATGCATTGGACTTAGTATGTAACGGGTGGAGCCCACTATAGCTCATAAATGAATCAGTATGTCTCATGAGACAAACTAGTGTCTTCTCAAATGGCCTTCACAAAATCTAATTTATATTCTTGGTACAAGGCCCTAACTATGTGGTTATGAAAGTCTAGCATTATGCATTCAATCATTATGAATGTGGCTATTGATATTTCCTGTGATAATGCGACTAGTAGAATATCAATGTGAGTTAGTAAATTAGATTATTTTGATTTATATTTTCCATATTATGATGAAGTTTAGGTTGAAAAGAATTTTGTTTTATTTTTATACATTGATGTAAATGTTTATGCTTATTTATGAATGTTTCGGATATATTGTTTTCCTTAATGATCATCTGAGCTCACCCCATTCTATGTTTTACTTTTCCCAAGACGATAAGAAGTATATCATGACTGACCTCCAGGGTTAGTCTATGGGATCTCAGTGTTTTATATTGAAACAATGTTGTTCTAGCTTTCCATTTTATGATGAAATGTAAACCTTATGAATGTATCTAGTACTTTCAAGGGTACTAAACTAATCTGTCTTAAGAAACATAATCTTTTTTCATCATTCCAATGATACGTAATAATGCACCGAATATGGGCTTATGGGGTCGGGGCGTTACATATACACATTTATCAAAAATATTATATGAAAATATTTATGAAATTAAACCGTTATGGCTTGATAGTGGTTTATTTTAGACCACTTTGAAATTTATGAAAATTGGGAGAACTTATTTCTTTTCAAAAATACCAACTATGTCCTCCCCCCACATGTAAAAATCCATCTTTATCCTATATTATTAACATATTAAAACCAATTTGGATTAGCCCATTACTATAAAAATAAAATTAATAATCCCCAAATCATACAAGTATTTATTTGGATAGAAAACCATCCATCAAAAAATATTACTGAAAACCTATAGAGGACACTTGATGAAGAGTTAATGTTCATCAGCGAGTGATTTGGGTTTATTTATTTTTCTACAAACATAAAAAATTATTATACAATGATTATATAGTAAATTAAGTATCTATAATATAATGATATATTTTAAATTATCTGTAATGGCCCAAAACAATCTCCAATTATATCAAATGTATTACGGAATCATCATTCGTGTGTATGGCGGACCGCCGCCTCCCGAATTGATATAATTCGTTTTCCGATTACCATATCTCAGGGTAATAAATCAAGAATGATTTATAGTATATATATTAAATTTAAAATATTTTTTATTTTGGTATGATAATGTAATTATTAAATCTTACATACCTTCATACTATCCATTTTTTGGAGTATGATAATATATTTAATGTGTACGGAGGATTACCTTCTCATGAAGTAATGTGATTCATTCACACAATACAATGATGTAATTAAGGATGGTTTGAATGTAAATATGTAATTTATATGATGTATATAAGGATACTATAAAGATGATATATACATATCTTAAATTTGATTAATTTAATTCGACATGAAATTGGAAATAATATTCATGCATATGTACGACCTACCGACTCCTGAATGATGTATTTCCTTTCCTAAAACTAAATTTTATAGATAATAGTAAGTACATATATAATGAATCTATATTATATTAATATCATGGTTTAAATTTCTTTGATTATATAACCATTATAAAATTAGTAGGATAAAGAATATAGAAAATAAAAACATATACAAAAAAACCAATTATGAACTAAAACATATCTTCAACATGGATTTTTTGATAAATAGTTAATAAATGGTCCTATGAAAATAATATATATTATTTAATAATTAAATTTAAATATAAATTATATTTATAATAAACTTATAATTCATATATATTCTGTTTTAATGTGTTTTATGAAAGTCAACACATAAGTTATGAGATTTTCGTATCACTTTTATATTCTATGAGTCCCATATCTAATTCACAACTTGTATCTTTTTTTTGTATATATTAAACATTAATATATATTATTATTATTATAGTTTAATTTATTGGAATTTTTAAATCAATTTAGGATATCTCTTTCATGTGGTTTATGGTTCAAATGATTCCAAATTAGTAAGGGGTTTTTTCTAAATATTTCTTATTTGAGACATATGTTATGGTACACACATATATTTTTCCATGAGGTATATATACAAACACATTGAAATGAAATATATTAAAGTTATTTATTCTAATTATATTCTGAGTTTTATTATAAAATTTACCTTTTATAATGATTATGATTCAAATTTAATTATGTAGAACTAATTTCATGATACAATCTCATCATTTATCAGGTTTGTTTAGGATTGTGATTTTGATTATAAAATATTATGATCCATATCTCAATAAATGCATTAATATTCTCATCCTTTGGTTATTCATGGTATTTTAATATAATTATTCCATTTTTCCAATCATTGGTTTTTTTAATAACCTTGAATATGTTTTTATGAAAATATGACTTCATTTCTTTCTTCGATCAGAAGTCCATTTTAACCCAAAACCATTATCTAGAAAAAACTAATTTTTTTGTTACTCTCTAATAGTTTTTATTTTCATATTTTACCCCTAATAGACTATTTTAAAAATTTAAAAGGTCACATCATATTGTTTTCCAAATAATGGATGTTTTTTTTTCTAGAAAATGTGAAAAGTATTTTTTTTAAATGCAGCCATGGAAATTATTTCCTACAATCATAAACGCTTTAAAATTTCAATATTCTATTACTTGTTTTAAATTTTTTTAAAGAAAATTATTTCCTTAATATTTGGGTTTATTTATATTTTGAATAGATGATTTTCAAGTGAAAAGAATTTTGGAAGTGTTTTCTGTTTTAAAAATAACTTTTAAAAATGGAATGGATATTTCCCTGAAAAAATCATTTAAAATATTTTTTTAAAAAATAATTTATATTTTTCAAGAATAAAATGCTTTTAATAATGTTATATGCTTTTAAAATTTATTTTTAAGATAATATATTTTCATCAAAAATGGTTCTAATTAATATTTTACAATATATTTTCTATATAAAATATCATTTGTTGTTGTTACTTATGATTTATAGAGAATATGGTCCAAGGAAACCATTATTATTCTTTCTATGGATGGAAAATATTTAGAATGAAATTATATCCATGAAACCCTTCTCTCTTCCAGGGGTTATACTATGATTAAATTCTTATGAAACCCATTTATTTTTTTGTTGCACACTGTTTGATAGAATGAGGAAATTATTATGAATACTATTCTTTCCCATAGGTTATGATATGTTGGAATTTTTATAAATACATTTCATTTCATGGGTTTTTATATGAGGAATTTTTTATGAACTTGTGGCACACATATGAATGAATTTTATTAAGTGAGATTGGTTAGATTATAAGGGCAATGGTTACATTATAACCATGGTTGTTGGTTATGTTATAATCAATGACATGTCGGGCCTATATGTCCTTCTAATACATTGGTTAAAGAGTGATATGTCATGAGATAGAAATGACTAGAATATGAAGAGAAATCAATTTGGAAAGTGAATTTTTCTACTATAATGGTTTTGGGAGTGAACCATGACTAACATGATTGGTTGGGTAGTGGAATAATTCCACTATGTGGAAAGGGATGCTATAGTGGATGGTTGTGTGTCCCACCCAAGAGTTGTATCTACCAAAAGAAGGGTAAATGAGTGGTTTCCCAAGCCTGAATCTAGTACACATGTGGTTATCCGAAGCCTAATATGGTATGAAAGTCTTGGTGGGTGTCCATTAAATAAGATTTCATATGATTATTCTTATTCAAAAAATTAATTTCTATTGAAAATTTAATGCTCTCATGGATCCAGTTAGAGGATTCCATTATGATTCATGTATTATAAACTTCTTACATTTATGCCATTAATCTTGTTTATGATATGATGAGTTGGGTATGAAATTTATAATTATTTCTCATTATCTTGTACCCTTAATCTCATAATATTCTTTAATATGATCATATATTGATATATTTAATGGTTAACCTTACTAAGAATCTAATCACACCCTTTCTTATATTTTCTTTCCCCAATTTATGATGAAATGTTTTATATAGACATGTATATGAAGAGTAATAAATGGGAAGATTTTTTTTGGGAATCATTTTAGATCATTCACCATATTTGAAGCATTTTTTCAATGTTTATAACAGAAGTAAACTATTATAGTCCATAGGGGTGTTATTTTTTCATATATTGAATACTCATATAAAACAATGTAATATAAATTTGTGGGAATACTGAGTTGATATATGATGTGATGGTTTTCCTAAGAAACCCATCTTAGGTAATGGGTGACCTAGTGAATTATACACTAATAACAATATTAAATATATCACACTATAGTACGTATGACTATTAATAAAATACATTAACTAGTTTATTTGAATACCCACTCCGCATGACAACCCCAAAACATGGCCAATGAGTTTACATCATGCTCAAAATTTTTTATCTAGATGTGTAAGACATTCTAGATCAATCATATACAATTAAAACTACTATATATTTCTAAATATTCAACTCTGTCATTTATTACTGCTTAAAAATGATTATAAATTGATGAATTTTATAATCTCATACTAAAGGCACTAATAAAGGGTTTTTTTATCATTGATAAAAATTGATCATAACAGAAACTCAATACCAGAGATTTTTTTCACTAATAAAGTGTGAAATTTATCAATGATTTATTCGTCACTAATAAATAAATACCTTGATTTTTGCTAAAAATCATTAATAAAGGTAACTAAGATAATATTAATATATATATATATATATATATTATTTATTTTTCAATTAGAATATATATATATATGTAAATATAATATAAAAAATATATATTAATTTATCATTATTTACATATATATAGATAGTTATAATCACACAAACATCTATAGTAATATGAATTATATAAATAAAAACCTAAATTCATTAAATATATTTCATATATATTTTATTTATTTTCTCTTATATAACATATAATGTACATGTATTATTATAATTATGTATATATATATATTATCCTATTTTGTTAATGTATATACCTTTATATGATGGTTTCCTTGAATATATATTTCATATATGCATATTAATATATTATTCATTAGGATTATATAACAATTATTAAATATATAAATATATATATATATATATACTATATATATATTTAATGATAACTACTTTTATTCATTATTTAAGGCCTATATGTAAATATATATAAAATTATAATTATATAAACAAATATATATTATATATTATAGTTATATTAACTATATAAATAAATATATATGTTTATTAATTATAGTTTATATATATATATTAATATTTTATAATATATAATACACATAAATAAGCTGTAAGAAAGTGTTGATAATGAGTACCATTCATAAAATATTTTTTATATACAAATGTATATATTATTTTATATAATTAATCTAATTATAAATATATTTATTCAAATAAAAAAATATTTATTTTTTTAATATTTCATTATTTAGAATTATTTATTATTAAAATTATATATATTATAAAATACTATATAAACTATAGAAATAAATATACAAATACATTAAATATAGTTCATATTAAAATTTAATATTTATTTATTTTGTTAATATATAATTCATAATATAATTATATACTTTTAATAAAATTATAAAATGAATATTTAAACATAAACTACATATTAAAATAAAAATTCATTATGAATGGATTTTTTATTATTTATATATAAATTAATTAATAAATTTATATTAATTAATACAAATATTGAATAATATATTTTAATTCATTAATAATGTAACTCTAAATTTATCATATTAACCTTTTATTTCAATAAAAACATAAATATATAACTAAATTTATATTTATTTAATAATATATATATAAATTATCATTTGTGTTGTAGCACAAATCATCAATATAGATTAAAAATTCATCAATGTGAAGAAAAAGTGAAAATAATGGGGGTTCAATACATGTATGTATATAATATATGCATTAATGTAGGTATATATATATAAATGATTTTGTGCTTTTCTTTGTTTGGTTTTAATGTGGTTGTCTATGTATTTATATGTTTATTGGTGTCTATGTGTATGATATTGAATGTGTATGTGTATGTAGGATTGAATATATGTATGTATGTATGTGTATGTATGTGTATGTGTGGGTGTATACGTATGTGTATGTATGTTTTTATGTGTATGTATGTGTATATATGTGTATGTATGTGCCTATGTATGTGTCTGTTTGTATTTTTATATATATGTTTATCTGTTTATATATCAGTATGTGTATCTATCTGTATGTATTTGTATGAATTTGTGTATATATCGGTATATGTGTTTGTGTATGAGTATGTACATCTGTGTGTGTGTGTGTGTGTGTGAATGGTAACACATGTTTTTGTGTATGTGTATATATGAATATGTATGGATATGTGTACGCGAATATGTATGTGTATGTGTATATATGTGTATGTGTATGTGTGTGTATGTGTATGCATGTGTATGTATGTGCATATATTCATATGTATGTGTGTGTTTGTGTGTGATAATGTATTTGTATGTGTGTGTATATGTATGTGTTTGTATATGTGTATGTATGTGAATGTGTATGTATGTTCAAGTGAATGTATGTGTATGTATGTGTATGCATATACATGTGTATGTGAATGTTGATAAATGTTTTTACATGACTATATGTATGATTACATGTGTATAAATGGATTGACAGAAGTATGTGTAGGGTTCACCTATATATCACATACACACACATGTCCTTGGATTCATTAGTCACTCCCTCACACACACACACATTCATTTATATTCAAATAGATGATCATATGTATATATATATATGTATGTATGTAAATTAATTATTGGATACAAATTCATCTTCAAATATTTTAATGAATTACATTTTAAAATAAACTTATTTTTTTTATTTTTACGACTATTTTGACTATATTATTACTATAAAAAAATATTAATAAATATTTATATATAAGTAATTAAGAATTTATTTATTATCATTTCTTTCAACAATATTCGTTCATTTTGGTTTAAAAATTATTTTAAATATAATAATTTTCAATTTTGATATCCAATATAATTTGTTATTCTTCAAAACATTATACAATTTCCATTTTCATTCATTTCATATTATAATTAAATTTAATGTTTTCCTAATTTAGTCATTTATTAACATTTATTAGAAATTTATAACATGTTAGTAATTTATATTATTAAAATTTATCCACATTGTATATTTTCCTATTTAAAATTTAAAATTTCTGAATTATAATATTTTTGAAAACATTTTTATTAACTGTTATTTTGTAATTTATTATTTATATTTTGTATTTAAATGAAATTGTTAACATTTATCTCATGTAAATATAATATGTTTTTAATTTATATATTTAAATTTATTCACCATATATAATTTTCATTTTTATATTTTCAAAATATAATATTTATTAATTTGTTATTTATTAATTTTTTATTACTAATTTATTTTTATCATTTGTGTTAAAATATAATTTTTAATAATTAATTATTATTTATATATTTTATAAGAGAACTATATTAATGCTATAATGAGCATTGATAGAGTGTCACACCCATGTTCTTTATTAAAGTTACTTATATTTCTTATGTTTTTATCAAAAAATTCCCCCTATGTCCCCCCTAAGACCCCAAAAAATTTGGTGGCATTTGGAGATGTTTTGTGGGGAGAAAGGAGGGGGCCCGGTTTAGGGGAATGTTTTTCCAAACCATGCACACAAACCACGATCCCATGTAAAGATAACTAAAAAAGCGTTAAATGACTTCTTTGCAGTCCCGAGAGTTATCCTAATTCAACCCTTTCTTCCCCCTTTGAAACTAAAAGCCATGGTAGACCTCTAAGCCTCTCAAACCCGTCATTAGAACACCATTTTGAAGGGGGATTTGATGGAGGAACTTCACACAATCTCAACTAAGTGATTCTCCCTCTTAGTTCCTCCCATTTTCATAAAGCTTCATCGAATTTCCTTGAAGTCCCAAATTACCGGAGGGCACGGTCTCGAACCCAGGGTTTAACATTGGGTTTTCTTGGCCAATCATTTGATTTTAGGCTCAATATACCTTTCCTGTGGCGCGGCGGTGGTGCGATTGAATTTTCACACAAATTAATCAATGTTTTAACAATTTTGGAAGGTTATTCCATTTTTATTCAACCCATGTTACTTAGATATCTATTTTTATAATATTTTCATGTATATCTCATTTGATTATTGGTGGAAAATTGGTTTTAGTTGTATTTGTTAAGAAAATGATGTTGAAGTTCCATTTTTATGTGAAATTGGGGATTTTTCATTGAAATTCTTTTTTTGGTTCATTTGGGGAATCTATATAACTAAATAGTTGATTTTATTTAAATTTATTAGGACTGAAAAGCCTGTTTTGAATTTTTTATCCTTTGGTTGTTGCTACGAATTTTTTTAATGGTGTTTGTGAAGCATATGAACATTACATGACATGTTTTTTTTTGAAAAGGGACGTTTTAAAAAGATATCACTTCTCGGTTCATATTGGGATTCCCTATAACTAAATTTTTGGTTTCATTGAATGGTATTTGGATGTAATTTTTGTTTCGGTGACTTATAAGTGTGCACATGGTGTGCAAAGTGTAGATTTCAAGGAGTTTTTGGTGCAAAACAATGCAGGATTTGAGAAGTTTTCTTGTTCAAAATGAAAATTTTTTGATGTGTGTTTTAAGTAGTATAATGTGTGTATTGACACTGTATTGATTTTATGTTACTAGTACTTGGTTTTTATATGAAAAGTTACGTATATTGCATGCTGAAATTGTTTGAGCACAATGGGGGTAGCTCTGGTACTTAGGTGGGCAGATTTGTAAAAGTATGCCAGTGATCCATAGTTGTTTTATCCCTATTTCACATATTATTTTGGATAAATAAAACCCTAACTAAAATATAAGAATTTTGTTTTGTGACCAATAGTCTATTGGTATGTTACCTACTAGTAAATCGTGCATGAGAAAGGATTGTGACATTAATATTTTACACTGAGGTACGAGGTGCATATGGCCCAAGACTATCTAGTGCCTAGGGGTGTTCTCATTTTTGGTGCTCATTGGATTTGTTTCATTTACCATTTATTTGGGTGTTTTTGGATGTAAATTATCATAAATAACATGTCTTATTTAATTTTTTTAACAGTAAAAAAAATTAATTTTGAAAATTGTTTACAATTGAAATTTTCATTTCAAGGAATGTATTGTTGCTATTATTTACATATTAATACATCATGATCTTTCACCTCTATTTCATACTCATTATAATATTATGGTGTAATACTATTATTATTATTCTCACACTCTATTTACACCCCTTCGGTGTAAGTAGCATTGATTATGTCTGACACGGGTAAGGGAAAAGCCTTGGGTGAAGGTGGTTTAGGTTGTTAGACCCCTCATATGGTGCAGTGTTGTAGAGGCGGATCAGGGGGATGACCACCTTGTCATGTGAGTCATTGTTGATAATTTTATAATTTTTTTATTTTTTTGGACCTATTTTACTTTATTTAAAAACATTTATTCATATTTGGTTTCAATGAAGGCATTTTTGGCATGAAAATTTCAGATTCATAATATTGATTATTTTATGGTTTTAGGATTTCATACTCAAGAAAATCATTACCAAAACAAATTTATTGATACACAGGAACTTGTAACCACCCATGGGGATAGTGAACGCCCTTTGGGCCCTATCATGGCCCAGATTGGGTGGCGGTATTATTGGTGATGAGATTTAGTTCATTACAAAATGGTACCAAAGGAAGCCAATGTTTTTTGGGTTATATTACTAATTTAGGATGAATTGGGATAGATAAGAACTAGGAAAATCTGGGAACTGAGTTTTGGTCATGAGTAGGGTGCTTTTCCCACACCTCTCAGGGTATACCATGAGTCACCAGTGGGTTTTAGAATTGTCTAATTGACTTCACATTCAGGTGAGACGTGTGGGATACAGACCACACGTGGCCATCCGGTAAGGTGGAATATTTTTTATTTTATTACTGTAATGTGTTTAGATTATTTATATTTGATTTATGTAATTAAATTTTTATGAATTTTTTGATTGATTATTTTTTTGTTAGTATTTATTTTGTAACAAAATGCCTCCCTGAAAAGATCCCTAGAACCCACATATGGAAGCCAGAGAGATTTCTCCCACACCGATTGACCAGAGGATTGTTGAGGCTACAGTTTCGGATGTCAAATCTCTAGGAGAGGGACTGTCTCTTGTTCCCATTCATGTTAGGGTATAAAATATTGGTCCTATAAATGATAAATCTCAAGAGTTTCTAAAATACTAGCCTCATACTTTTCGAGGTAGCATAGAACCCCAGGAATCCGAGGAATGACATGAAAAGATAGAGAGCATGTTTCAGTTACTAGAAACACTCGAGGTGGTCACGGTGAAGTATACCTATATTTTATTGGAGGGTCTCAGACTCAAGTGGAGGGAGTCAGTACATCAGACTGGGAAGAATGATCAAATGTGCTGGGGAGATTTCAAGTCCAGCTTCAATGACCAGTACTTCCTTGAAGTGTTGACTTATGCTAGATACTAAGAGTTCAGGGAACGTGTTGAGGGGAACCTTTCTGTGATTGATTAGGCCAACAGTTTTTTTGAGCTAGTTTAGTATTCCCCTAAAATCGTCTTGAATGAACATGTGATGGCCTATATGTTTGAGAATGGCTTGAGACCAGAGATATAATTGCAGGTTTTCTTGTTCAAATTGAGGACCTATGTTGAGGTCGTTGACCGGACATGTATAATTGAGATTGATTGTAATGGAAGGGATGGTTTTCCTAGAACTGTATCATCATTGGGTAGTGTCAAATAATTTGAGATGAAAAGGAAGTGATAAAAACATGGGATGTAGGGAGGTGGTAGTCAGTCCACTCCTCTAGGTAATTTACAATTGTGGATTCTGATGCAAGACTCATCGTGTTCCACCAGTGTGGAAGGCCAGGACACATCCAATAAGAATTCACCTTCCAACCAAAGACATTTTATCTGTTTGGAAGTATGGGGAATTTTCAGTGCTTTTGTGGGGTGTCACGACCACTTCAGAGTGGGGCATGACTAGTGGCCTCAAAAGGAGTGCCAGCTCAGTTAGAGCTGTCGTGGATGGGTGGATATCATTATTGGGTCCATGGTGACAGGTCTGGGTCATATTTTGGGAGGTTCATCTATAGGGCACAGTCACATACAAGTGGTTGGTCATCGACAGAGACCAGACATTTTCACATAGTGGATCTAGAACTGATATAATAAATGTATGGACAGTCGATAGTTAGAAGTTCAATTTTTATTTCATCTTCTATATCTGATGAACTTTATGATACTTCTGCATCTTTTTCATTTATCTCTACCCATATTGTGGACACAAAAAATCTTCCTACTGAGTTTATGTCTTTTGTTTTCTACTAGGTGATGCCACTAGGAATGAAGGAGCAGGGTCTTAGGTGCCCATCGTGTGCGCTCTTCATGTCAGGAATAATGATGGAGTGAGACCTCAGGGTCTTAGATATGGATCTTTTTTACGTGATATGTGGTATGGATTTTATTTTTCAATTCTAGTAACACATCGATTGCTACAGGAGATGAGTGAGTTTCAGGGAACCTGATAGGAGTCATCTTGTTTTTCATGGAGAATGGGATCCCTGGTCAGTTCCTGTAGGACCACTACTCCCAAATTTAGAAATTCTTATCTTCCCTTTACCATCACCCACAATTGAGGATGATGGTATTTACCCAGAAAAAGCATTAAATCATGTAGTGAATGAGTTTCTAGAGGTATTCCTATATGATTATTTAGATTTTCTCTCAGAGTGGGATGTGGAGTTCTCGATTGATCAGGCGTGGGGAACGTAGTCGATACCTCTTCCTTTATATCATATAGACCCCAACGAGTTGAGGGAAAAAATATATTGCTGGACTACTATGAGTCCAAACTATAAATTTGCCCAACTGTCTCTCCTTGTGCTCTTCTTGTGTTGTTTGTGAAAAAGGTTGATGGATCCCTCTAATTGTGAATCGAATACTAAAAAATAAATAAGGTAAACATTTAGAACAAATTCTCTCTTCCTAGAATAGATGATTTTTTCTATCAGTTGAAGGGGGAAAATTGGATCTCGTATATAGACATGCGTTTGGGATACCATCAAAACAAGATGAAAGAGGCAGATATACCGAAGTAATCGTTCTGAAGGATGTATGACCACTTTGAGTATTTTTTCATGCCCTTTGGATTGACCAATTCCCTAGTGGATATTATGGCACTCAAGAATTGGGTGTTCCTCCGATATCTATATTCCTTAATTGTGGTGTTTTTGTTTGACATTCTAGTATACTCTATCCATGAGGAGGAACATGAAATTCACATGAGGAACATTTTGGTCAAATTGCAGGATCACTTCCTCCAGGAAAATTTATCAGAGTGCACTTTTGGTATTAGGGAGGTTAAATTTATAGGGCATGTGATCTTAGAGGAGGGGGTTTCGGTGGACCCCAATAAGATCAATGCGGTCATGTCATGGGAGAAACCAAATACTGTGTTTAAGATCAAGAGTTTATTTGTCCTGTCTTGTTATTAGTGGTGATTCGTTTGTGATTTTTCTCTGCTTGATTCACCGATGACCATACTCACCCAGAATTGGGTGAAGTTTGTATGGGCCCCATAAAGTTAGGAATATTTCATTGATATGAAGCGGTGGTTTACTACAACATCCTAATGATGTTTCCAAAGGCTGGGAAGGGGTATGTAGTCTATTGAGATTCTTCAAGTATGTGTCTTGGGTGTGTGATTATAAAGGATGATCACGTGGCGGCGTAGGTCTCTCTCCAACACTGACCACATGAAGAGAATTAACCAACCCATGACTTGGAGTTGGCAGTTGTGATGCGATCATTGAAAAACTTGCATAACAACCTCTTTAGGGAGAAGACTATCGTCTAATCTGATCACAAAGTATTGGCCAATATCTTCTCATAGAAGGACATCAATATTATGCAACACCATAGTATAGAGTACTTGTAGGGGGTTGGCTTCAACGTTGTTTATACCCCAGAAAAGGGAAATGTAGTAGAGGATACCTTTACAAGAAAGGTACTGGTGTAAGACATTATTATGTCAAGTGACTAGTGGACACTAATGGGCCTCCTTACTAAGATGCATGTGGAGATATGGGATCATAGTGAAGGTGTGTTTTTGGTGAGATTTCGGTTGACTCCTTCTCTATTATAGTTTATTGAGCCAGAACATCCCATTGATGAGATTTTTCACTAGTAGTGGAAATTTCTTCCTCATGGGGAGATGTCCCATGATTTGTCATCGTCTCTAGAGGGCATCTTATGCTTCATGGTACGCTCAGTTGTGTCGTTGTCTCTACAGAATCTACTGATTGTGTATTTCCACCAGTCATAGTAGGATATCCATCCAGGAGAAGCTAAGATGTATTATGATGTGTGAAAATAGTTCTAGTGAGCATTTATGTGATTACACATAGATGAATTTGTGTTGAGATGCTACACATGTTAGCACATGATGGTCGGGCACCAATGTCCCTCTGGTTTACTCCAACCACATCCCATTCGTACCCAGAAGAGGGGAAATATTTTCATGGACTTCATTTTTGGTTTTCCTTATACACATTAGGTTAAGACTACCATTTGGGTGGTGATAGAACATCTAACCAAATCCAACCACTTCATCCTAATCAAAGATACATCTAAAGTAGATGAGTTGGGCCGTTTGTATATTTATGGGGTGGTGAGACTCCACGGCGTACCATCAACAGTTTCTTTGATAGAGACCCCTATTTCACTTCTTAGTTTTGGTATTTCATAAAAAAGGCCTTGGGGTCAAAGATCAAGATTATCATAGTGTACCATTCACAAATGGATGGTTAGACAAAATGAGAGAACCAGATTCTAGAGGACATTATCAATGCATGTGTTTTAGACTTTAGAGGCTATTAGGATAACCATTTGGGATTCTTTGAATTTTCATATAATAATAGCTTCTAATCCTCAATTAGAATGGACACTTTTGAGGTGCTCTATGGTCGACCATGTTGGTACCCACTATTTTGGAATGAGGTAGGTTAGACATCACTGTTGGATTCAAGCCTTGTGCAGGAGACTTATGAGAAGGTAAAAATGATCAAGAATCACTTGTTGATAGATCAGAGTCATCATAAATTTTTTTTACTAGAGGCATCGAGACCTAGAGTTTTCTTGTGGGTGACAAGGTATTCTTGTAGGTGTCCCCTCATCTGGTCCATTGTCGATTAGGGAAGAAAGGGAAGCTTACACCACAATATGTCATCCCTTTTGAGATCACCAAGTGTATAGGAATGGTGGATTAAAGATTTTCTTTAACTTATCAGTTTACATCCAACCATGACATCTTCCATGTCTCAAATTTGAAAAAATTCAACCAAGATCTGTCCCATGCGCTGAGTTAGGATGAACTGGAGATAGAGCCGGACTTGTTGGTTTTTTAGCGGCTAGTGAAAATAGTGTAATCCCAAGAGAAGGTGCTTTAAGTGATGTCTACTCCACTGGAATATGTTTTTTGGATGCATTTTGGGGATACACATGAGACCTAGGAGCAGAATTCATGGGTTGAGGACGAGTACCCATTCTTGTTTTCTGATCAAGCCTCTATCGATTTTCAGGGACGTAATGTTTTCACGGTGGGGATATTTTCGAAACCCATGTTTTACATTAATGGTACATATATTTCTTATATTTTTCTCCTAAAATTACGCCCTATGTAACCAGAATCCCTAAAAAAACTGGGTTGAATTTAGAGATGTTTTAAGGGATAAAGGAGGGTGCGCGTTTTAGGGGCACAATTTACTAAACCGTGCTTTTAAACTCTGTGCCAACGTCCATATCATTATAAAAGAGTTAAATTACTTATTTTACCACCTGTGATTTATCCTAATTCTCATAATTATTCCTCAAATTGAACCTAACAGATTTGGATGCCCTCAATGCTTCTCAAAACTACATTGGAACATAATTTTGAGGGGGTATTAGGAGGAGGAACTTTACACAATCTCAAGTAAGTGTTTCTCCCTATTAGTTCCTCCCATTTTCTAAAAGTTTCAACTAATTTACTTGAATTAAAAAATGATTAGAGTGTAGGTTTTTGAAAAAAGGCTTTAACTTTAGGGTTTTGTGGTCCAATCTATAGATTTTAGGCTCGGTTTACTTTCCTTGAGGTGTGGCGGTGGTGCGAATGAATTTTCACAAAAAGTATTCAATGATTAAAAAATAATGGTAGGATAATCCATGTGTATGCAATAATTGTGAAATAATTTATTGTTTTTGTAAAATTGTAATGTTTATCTCATTTGATTATTGGTTCAAAAATTGGTTTTAGATGTATTTATAAAGAGAATGATGTTTAAGTACAATTTTTATGTGAAATTGGGGGTTTTCATGGAAATATTTTATTATTTCATTTGGTACTTCCCTATAAATAATTAGTTGACTTTATTGAAATGTACTAGGGATGAAAATAATGTTTTTAATTTTTATCTCCTTTTCTGGATTCTTTAATATATTGTTTTAATGGTCTTTGCGAAGCATATGATCTTTAAGTTCCATGTTTGTGTGAAAATGGAGGGTTTGCAACGATATCACCACTTGGTATATATGGGTATGTCCTAAAACTAATTTTTCGGTTTCATGAAATGTTATTGGGCTTCCATTTTTTTGGTGACTTATATGTTTGCACATGGATAGAAAAGTAGAGATTTCAATGAGTTTTGGCTACAAGGAAATGTGAGATTTGAGTAGTTTATTTATTGAAAATAGAAATGTTGTGTTATGTGTTATAAGTTGTATAATGTAGAGACCCAAATCATGACGTACATAAACATTAAATTACTTTTTCGGAATACTTAATACATAACAAAAACAGACACCAGAAGACTGTAATAGTTTAGTGTCTTTGGAAACATGGAACATAATATTCTAATCTTGGCGAAAGATCTTCAACATATCCCATAAAGCTCTTCCCTTTATTTTCTTACCTAAAACCTTTTTTTTATCCTGGGGAATAGAAAAAATATAAAGGGTGAGCTCAAATTCTCAGTAAGGGTAACCATGGAAAAAAAATCAAACCATATACATTTGAACTTCAAATCATGAACATAATGTTTAAACATAAAAATCATGAGTTGTGAAATAAATCATGGTAGTACGTAAGGCATATATCATAAAGGAACATCAATCATGACAAAATAACATGGTAATAAAACATTTAATTATGGAAAAACATTAATCACGTGATTTTATTTGCATAGTAGCTAATGCATTTCTGTGATGACCATCTTAGCGGACAAAGTCCCATTTTGAATCAAGTTCACTCCTCATTCCAGTCCTGTATCACTAAACCAAATTAACTTACTGTTCCATCCATGTCTATCTCATGAGATATAAATCTTTACCCAATGAATTGGATGGATATATAGGTCCCACCCATCTCATATTGAAATCATTCTTACGTGTGGCACAAAACTATCATTAATTATTCATCATAACCCAAAGAATTAATTGGGTTTCATAAACATCATTCCATCCTAACATAATCCATATGAAACACATCGATATCATTTCATCATAAGAAAAGTTAAACCATGGAAATCATTTATAAATTATACTTGAAACATACACATATAAAATAATGCCACCTTAGATGGAAAATGGTTTAGATAAAACACTTGAAATGAATTCTTTTGGAAAATATCCTTTCTTCTTCAAAATCATTATCTTTTCAAAAAATGCCAGACAATTTTAAAAGAAAAATATTTTATTGAAAATAACCATGAAAAAATTTAGAGGAATCTTCTTGGGAATTAGGTGATATAAAACCGTAAAAAATCGGTTCATGCTGTATAATTTTAAAAAAACATTCTCCTCGTACTTTTTCCGTAAAATTCAAAAAGTACAATGTAAGGTAAACAAAAGAAATATTCCTTCCATAACACAAAGTAAAAGTCAAAGGGGAGTAAAAATGACAATAAAAATACATTGAATAATATTAAACACTTTATGAAAAACATTTTATGGTCATGGATGAGAAATATAACCCCAGTAAATATATACGTATAAGCAATCTCGGATAAAAATAAGATTGCAAAATTATCCCTTACCTTAGTTCCAATATGATTCGTACGTATCCAAACCTCTGGTATAATGATTTAATTAATGTCATAGACTTATTATAGAATCATATTTATTTTTATGATAACATATATGGTTCACATATGATTTTATATTAACCATTGTTTTGTAAATTCCATGTTAAAGCAACGTTTTGGGTAATATTCGTTTCATTTATCATACACATTTGGACTTGTTGGTCTTGATATTATTATTACCTATATCATTATTTACTTACTACCAAAATTTAAAACATGATTTATATATCATATATATTCATTATATAGATATATATAATAGATTGATAAATGAAATGAAACACACTATTCATGGAGACGGTAGGCTGTACGTACACATGAACGTTGTTTTAATTTCCTTATTAAATTGAATGGAAGTAAGTAGATTAAATATATTATATATATATATATATAAATCCAGTAGAATTATTATTTAATGCATTTCATTACTATATAATTATTCTTGAATGGTTAATCCTGGAGAATGAATCTCATCGCGTCGTGGAGACGGTAGTCTGTACGTACGCACGAGTGATGATTTTGTTCCCATGTTTATTTAATGGAATTGGGGAGGATGATATAATATATCAGAATAATAATGATATTATTATAATAGTATATAGTTATTCTTTACACCATTATACCCATCCAAGTAAGGTGGTTGTGGAAAAACTTATTACACCACGGCGTGGAGACGGTATTCCGTACGCACACACGCGTAGTGATTTAGTTTTTTGTAGGATGGATAGAAGATGAAATAGGGTTGTTTCATATTTATAATAAAATATAAGTTTATATTTAATACTTATGTTATAAATTTATAATTAAACAGCTAAATAAGAGGAAGTAGATGAAGAAAGAAACATGAAAGAGTCGATGGAAGAGATTACCTCTTCCTTGACAGACATCCTTTAAACATCTTCTTAGGGCACTAGAGTTGGTCTTTGGAGAATACCAAAACCTCTATGATATAAATAGAGAGGTTGAGAAGAAAAACCTTTAGGGGTTGGCCGATCTTCAATGCTCAAAATGGTGTGAAGAAGAGAGGGAAGGGGTTCCCTTTTTATAAGAGAGGAGAGCCGCACTTTCGGAAAACTCAAAAATATTAATTTATAATAAATTCAAAACCCACTTAAAAACTTCCACAATTACCCAAATCCAAACTTAGATGAGATAGGGTTTTAATATAATCAAAAAATAAAATTTAGACATGTTGGTAATTTATTTTAATCATCATCTACTTGATTTATCATTATTTAATCTATTTAATTTTATTTGTGGTTATAAGATTTTAAATTTTAAATTGTTATTAATAATTACTTAAGTGTTTTTTGTTGTACATAATTGGATAATTTATGACATATAAGACTATATAAATTTCAATTTATAATTTTTAAATATTTTTGCGAATTTCACACAATTTTATAATATGTTATTTTTATCAAATAACAATAGTGTCAATTTTGACATTATTCATTTATTATAATTTATTTAAAATCCAAAAAGAGGATATATTCTAACCAAAATATTTAATAGATACCTAACATGTCAAATTTGTCTAGAAAATTATAGGAGCTTATTAAATAGTTAATCTAATATTTATTTTAATATTAGTAAAACTATTTATTTGGTGTATCTCTTAATAAAATAATTAGTAAAACATTTTAGTATAAATATTTAATATAATTATTTGTTGAATAAAAATTTGAAATAATATCCTATGATGAATATAAATCTCAAATATATTATAATAATAATTTTACTTGAATTTATCATCTTAAAATAACAACATGTAAATTCTTATCTTTATTAAATTATGAAGGTGACAACTTTGGAATCAATTAAAATAAAATAATATAAGTGTCATAATTGACTTAATAAGGATCCAAATGGTCAAATATTCGGCCAGTGGATTATTAGGGTTTATATATATAGTACCAATAAGTTTTTTCAGATTTTTGGGCCTTTTGATATGTACTACTATTTCAATAAAAACTATATTAATGATATTTCACTAAATAAATAATTTCTGCATCATTAATTTATAAGATAATAAGGTAAATAAATAACTTTTTAAAATTAAAAATAAATTTCCATGATAAAGAAAAACATTTTATCTTTAAAATGAGTATTTATAACCGAATTTATATTTTTAATAAACTTATATTAAAAATTCTTTAATTATTAAAGTTTGAGTGAGACATATTTCACTTTCCTTTCAATAAAATATACTAAAGGTCATAATCAAACACAAGTAGGTTCCATTAGAATCCACTTAGACCTATGTATGATTTAGTGAAAAATATAATCATCCAATTATATTAAGATAATTGTTAGGGTAATTTTATAATATTATATTTACCTTTAATTACCCGGTTTACCATTAACAATGGTAAATTGAATTTACCTTAGTAACTATTCATAATGCCTAAAAATAAAAAGTAGCATATTAACATAATTTCGACCTACTGATTCCAAATATGGAATCCATTTTTCCGAATTCAAGTAACATAATTTTTAGAAATTATTTAAAAAATAATCCCATTTTTAAGAAAATGAGTTTTAAATGTTAAAACATTGCAAAAGATTGAAATGATTTTACCTATGAATTCAATGTAAAATCAATGATAATGAAATACATTATATTAAATTGTAAAATTATATTCTATTTATACATTAAAACCATTAAATATTATAATTTATCCATATAATGTATTATGATTAAAAATGTTTTTTTAATTTAAATATAGCGTGTTTTTACTATTCATTAAAATATGAAAGTTATCAGAAAAATATCAAAACATTTTCCAATGTAAATATTCATATACTGATTCAAAAGAATAATATTATGTTTCTAAAATTTTCTTATAAAATTTTCAATAATTATATTTAAAATGGGTTCTCCATCAAAAGGCGAAAAAATTGCATTTTTTGAAAAATACATATTTTACCCAAAAAATTTATTTTGTTCTCATACCATGTTCTATACAATGTGTAAGATGAATTATAATTTCATAAAATTCAAAATGTATTTACTACTATTCGTAACAGCTAGTTTATAATAATATTTTAACCATGTATCTTTGTTTAGTGAAACTCGGTATTGCGTATAACACACGCTATCGAGGAAGGTCGTGATTGCATGTAATGCAAGCCATGTCAGGGTTGCATGTAGTGCAAGAATTATTTGTTGTTTCATATAAAAAAATCCAACCATATTTCATTTATAAATTTAATATATATGTATATATACACTCAATGTTGCGTTGAATAATTACTATCAAACAAACTTGAAATTGTGTTTAATACGATCTAAGATTAGTGTTACATATACTGCAAGCTAATACGGTGTTTCGTATAGCGCAAGATAATCTTGGTGTAGCGTACATAATAATATATGAAAGAGATTAAAATTTATATATCTTATAAAATCTCAGGGTGTTACATATAAATGTATATAGGTACTGTATTGTTTGAATGTTACCATTAATGTTGTTTTAATAGGAAAAGGTATGTATGTAGCATGTTAAAATTATTTGATCACCAAGGGGGAAGCTCGGGTAACTAGACGGGAAGACATGTACATGTTCTCTAGTGATCCAAAGTGGTTTAATCAATCTTTCCCATAGCATTTTGGATAACAAAAACTCTAACTAAAATATGTTGATGATGTTTGGGGACTACTGGGTTGTGGTCAAGTTACCTAGTAGTGTATCATGTATGGGAAAGTATTGTGACATGGATAATTTAATAAAATTAATGTTTTATTTTGAAAACTTTTTACCATTAAAAGTTGTATTATTTGGAAATTTTCACCACTTTTCATAATATATTATAACTACGTGATTTTTCATCTTGTATTACACACTCCTTGAAAAATTTGAGAGTTATCATATTGGGATTATGATCAAAACCTACTTACACCCCTTGAGTGTAATTATACATTATTATGTTTGAAAAATGTAAGGTAAATTCCTTCGGTGAAGGCGAATTTTTTTGTTAGTCCCCTCTTATGGTCCAGTGTTGTGGAGACAGAATGAGGGTGATGAACCCCTTGTCGTGGAGATTATTTGTGGCTGATTTTCTAATGTTATATTATGTTTGGACCTCATTTAATTTATTTAAAACCATGCATTCCAATATGTTTTTTAAGGATTGTTTTAGATGATAATTTCAGATTAATATTATTGATTGTTTTTAATGTTTTATGCATTTGTACTCTGGAAAATCATTCCAAAACAAAATTTATTGATACTCGGGCACTTGGGCCAGACTGTTGGGATAGGGAATACCCTTCGGACCATGCCATGGGCTAGATTTGGTTTCAATATTAGTGGTGACCAGATTCAGTTTGGGACATATAAGACTCTATTGTCATCTCTAACCATAGCAGATACAAAGGAAACCATTATTAGTTCCTATAGTTTAAACTCTGATAAAGGTTTTTTTATTAGTTTTTTTAACTTCCACTAATAGAAAACGATTTTTATTTTCATACAAATATCAGTTGCACATAGTACTATATCTCCATCCATGATTATTGTAGAATCCAATCTCAATAAATTCTTCTTTGAAAATTTTGGACAAATTGACCCCCTAAAAATAGAGGATTGATATTTTAATCTTGATATTATTAATTTCTCAACCAATTCTCTTAATCAATAATGCGTTTTTGTTCTTACCAAACAAAGGTGGGTACAACCCACCTTCTAATCTTATTTTCACTCTACTATTTTCCACCGCTTGATTTCTCCATCTTGGTTCCAAAATAGTCCATTTTATTATTTTATTATTCATCTAATCCATTAATATATAATTTTGTTCAAAATATTTTGAATTATAACTTTAAAACTATATAGTTGATAAAATATATCATTAGTTATTATATTATTTTAAAAAATTAAATCATGAATTTATAAATATCATTCAAGATCTAGTGAATACTTTTTTCTAAGGTTTTGTAAAGTGTTTTCCCAAATTCTTTTCATTTACCTATTTCTTGATCCTAAAACATTCATAAGTTTTTATTAAGCTCCATAGCTAAATAAGAACGCTCAAAATAAATTGAAGTTGTGAAGAATTAAAAGAAGATAATTAATGATTTGGTTATGATTTTTCTATTTAGAATATGAAAAACATTCTCTTAAGTGTATATATAATAAAATCACAAATAATGAATCTAAAATTACAAGAAATCATTGACTATCCAATTTTTTATAATTTTAAGAAATAAAACTGATCAAATATAACCAAAAAAAAATTGAAATTGAATTTTTTAAATACATCATATAAACATGGTTGATTATTTTAATTTTAATATTTTTTTTATAAAAAAATAAATCACTTTCTCACTCGAATTATCCATTACAAATTGAATAAATTATAATATATTTATTTCTAGAACAAAATAACTATTTTATTTTACTTTTTAATAATATATTTCATTGTCTTAATTTTTTCAAAGAGTTTATTGATGCACAAAAAATTAATATCAAATATGATTACTATATGTGTGTTTTTATGAATAATAGACCATTATAAATCTAAACTCATCACATATATATATAGATATATTAATTATAATATATGATGACCATTTTTTAATAAAATAAAATATATGTTAATAGCAATTTATGGGATTATAATTATATAACAAAATAGTTTTAGAATAGGGTTAAATAGCTCAAAAAATTTTCAACTAAGTGTGCATATGAAAATTTTCTAATAATTTATTTTTTAGGTTTTTGTTATTCAATATAATTTTTTTCAAAAGGTGTTAGAATTAAACATTATATTTGATGTGAAAAATCAAAGATATAATTGTTTGAAATAACTGAGGAAGAACAAAATATAGATTTATATTGGGATAAACACCTGGTTTATGGATAATCCCATTAATTTAAATGTGTAAATGATTATTGACATACCATAACATTTTGTGGATCATATAATAAGATTACAATAATAAAATATAATGGATAACTTATTGAAGAAATTAAAAGGGTACTTAAAGTTGATATTTGTGGTTCCTCAAATCTATTTGGAAACATATTGAGTTATGGAAAGGAAAAAATTTATGTTGGATTTAAAAAATATAATATATTTTTATACATATAAAAGAGAAGTTATTTGAAATATTTCAATGGATGGAGTGACATAACCTTTACTGGAATATATTTTCTCTTGAATGACATTCTAAAAGAAGATAATGTAATTTTTTTGGAACATATGTCACTAATAAATTAAAATTTTTCGTGGTTATGATCTTTGAAATAATACCTTCTTACACATATTACTATATATTTCTTCGCAAGGATTGTGAGTCACTCCTAAAATTCCCTAATAGTGGTCATGTCAGTACAAGAAATATGAATCACGTGTTTTAAAATTTTAATGGTATTTACCAATCAATAAACGGTAAATAAACCTATATGGATCATATGAGATAGTAATAATATTGAGGTGGCTGGCAGATTAAAGAAAATAATAAGTGAAAATTTATTTCCCAAAAGAATCTCACATGGGAAAAATGATCATGACTATCATGGAATTGGAAAGGAATCTATATTTATCTTTCTTATATTATGTACTTATTGAATGAATACTTTATCCCTTGTATCATTTACAGTACATGAAAAATTATTTTTTAAATTATAACATTTCTTCTTGGTAGTGCATGAAGTGAAAATACATTATATTTTCTCTTATTATATGGGGACCAAAACTACCATGAAATTATAATTTTGTTTATTTGGATCAACGTATTGATGATATGAAATTAATACAAGATTCAAGAATTATTTTGTTTAATGTTTATTGAAATGGAAATTTCACATTATGAACAATGTTGTAGGGGATGATAAATGACATCATTAGTTATGAAAATTTTTCAGGATGAATTAATATGAGAATTTTACGGTGTCCCACTTAGGAAGTAGTTGAAAAATAATTTAGTTAGAAATATTTAATGGAAACATTGTTTCAAGGAAATAAAGAAATTTCAAACTTATAAATTTAATACAGATTGTAACATCCCTAAATTATTAATAATTAATAGAAGAATTTTATTTTAAATAAAAAATGATGTGAGACATTTAAAAAAACAATGTGATTTCATCAAAATGAATTTTTGTCACATCGATTTTTATTATTTTATAAAAATATTTTTTTAAATACACAATGACATATAAAAATAAGATAAATTTATTAAGATTTTATGAGATATATTATTATGAAATAATATTTTCTTATATGTTGTTTTAATAAATAATATTAATTAAATGAAATAATTTTTTTAAATGAAATATGATTTTATTTTCACTATAGTCTATATTTATGACTTTGTTTTATAATTATGTTTTTAATTTTACATATAAAAATTATTTCTTATTAATGATATTAAATTGGAATGGTAATTTGAAAATGTTGATAAATTTATTGAAAATAAATGAAATAATTTTTTTATTAATAGTTAAAAAATTACGAAAAATAAGATAAATATAAAGTGATTTATTTTGAATTATAAAATATTAAAAAAATTAAAAACACATATATATAATAATTATGATATGTATATTGATAAATTGATAATATTATAAATAAAAATAATAAGACAATTGAAATCAAGATAATTAAATGAAAAAAATAATGAAACCAATTCTGGTTAAGGAGAACATGGGACTCACTTAGGCTTAGGAAAAAATCAAACCTGAAGGGTCTAACAGAGCTCGAGAGCATGGTCAAGAGGTGAGTGTGAGTCATGAACACTGATGTTGAATCATCAACCAATAATGAATTTTCTACCATTAGATCTAGATCTCAGCTTAACCGATGGTTTTGATTCAAGAGATCCGAGTAAGATGGAGCCCGACTAGGGTAGAACGAGTCATGATAGGGATCAACTACACCATATTTGCGTCATGTGGAGGATTAGGATGGGATATAAATAGAGAACATTTTTGTTGTCTTAAATTGAATTTGGGTGTTATTTATTTTATTTGTATTCTAATAACCTTGAAATTGAGTTGTCGGTTGTTCTATTGGTCAGTTTTTCTTCCTTTCCTTGTCGACTATAGTCGTTTTCCTATGTTTATGTGGATATAAATCAATGATTTGGGAGGAATACTAAACTAGTATGAATAGAATATTAGGTAAATGGAACACTGATTTTTATTCTTCTATAATTTTTCTTTTTCTTATATATTCAATTTTTATCAGCCTTTTCTGGGAACAAAACTTCATAAATAAAAATTTCATTTATTTATCATCATCGCATACACTGAATCTACTTGTTGAAAATCAATTTAGGAAAATCTTTTACCATAATCTGTTCTACTACAAAATTTTCAAACATCCATATATTAACAACTATTATAATTTTTTAAATATACTTTGTTGTTGTGTCCTTAATTACCAGTCCCACACCTTCTTATTTTAGTGCACAAGCAAGGTATAATTCATTGACCTGAATTTTTTCATTAATATTTTTTCAGTGATATGAGTCTAGTGAGAAAAGTACCATCTTATATAGTCAATTTTCACTATTTTTATTAAGTAATATATGAAGAGTGTCTAAATAAAATAGTGTCAAATCACGTTCTATACATAATTTTGGTAAAGGAACTTAATTTTTATTTCATGGATTTTTAGAAATAATTTTTTAATAAATTTATAATTTTGTAATGGATTTTTATTTTTATAATGAGAATTATATTTCATATAATTATATTCTAGTGATAATATATTATTATAATATTAATTTTTTTAAGTTGATTTTTATTGTATTAATGTATTGGATACGAAACAGCTGAGATTCTCTCTGTCATTACATCTCTTGAACTATATTTTGTGTTGTTTTAGTAAAAGAAAAGAAATTATTTCCTGATTTATAAAATAAATGAAAAGAATGGGAATGATTTTTGTTTCTCTTCAATTTCATTGGATGAAAAATTTAGTAAAAGAAAAGAAATGATTGTAATTTTTGTCCATCTTGTTTGGTGACAATTTTTAAAAGAAAAGAAAAGAAATGTTATGATAATATGAAAAAATATCCCTTATTAAAAATTATAGTTTTCCCATATTTAATTAATCTAAAAAAATATTATAACCATAAATTGTATCTTTGATTTGAAAATAAATATTTATGTTATTATAAATAAATATATCTTTTCAAAAAATATTTATATAATTATAACTATATATATTTATTAATATCATTATATATATATAATTGTATAACAATTATTTCCAAAATATATTTATTTATAAAATAAATTTATTATATATATATATTAATATATTAAATACATATTTCAAATATATTTTTATATAAATATTAAATTATAAATAAAAATATATTTATAAAAAAAATTTATATTATTATAAATATATATTTATTAATATCCTTATAAAATTATAGATAAAAATATTGATTAACTAAAATCGGAATAAAAGGATAATATAGGAAATATATAAAACGATATTTTCTTGGTCTTTTCCTTCCAAATCACATCGATTTTGGGGTGATTTGAAACTTTTTATTGGTGCAAAATTTTTTCCATCCGTTACTTCTCGAATGATATCTCTCACTCTGGCTAATCAGTGCCAAAATGAAGATATTATTTTCAATCATATCATATCTTTTCTTTTTGTCCTCTTTCTCCGCTACCAAATATGGTCTTAGGTTTTTACTATGATAGAGCTCCCTCGATCTCTTGCCGCTACCTCTGAGTGTTTCTAGGACTATAGGTGCTTCAATTCACATAAAATTTTTCCATATTGGGCCAAATGTCGGCACGAATGAAGGAGGAATCATGACAACCCCCCTTCTAGAATCACCATCTAAAATCCCTTCTCCCTCTTCAAAGACATAGTCGACACAGTGATTTGTTGAATGGGATCTACATACCACGTCATTTATGACCCTGATTTGGTCTTAGTACTATTAATATTAGGTAATCAATCATTCATATAAAAGATTTTTTCCTAGGGGATCAAAGCCCTGGAATGTATCTCATCTAGTTGTGTGGATATCTACTAAATGGGGAATCGAAAATTGGAATTGAATCTCTTTGGGTAGAGGTTTGTACTACATTATGTTCTCTAGATATTAATTGAATACATGTGCATGGGTTCACATGTTGATCTATTTGAAAACTAGTGCTCTCTAGACATGCGATTGGGACAAAACATTCAACCCGACTGAGGTACAATACTTTTTTTATAGTTGTGAGTCAAGATCTCTGGATTAAACAAGATATTATGGCATCCATAGATCCTCTATGATATTGAAGTCACTATCAGAGTTCCAATAAAACTAGATAAGAAAACCGATCTTTCTCGATATGGGCACTATGGTCATTTCATTGTCGAGGTGTAATTAGGATCTGCACTGGTCAACTAGATGATCCTCTAAACTGACTCAGATGAGATTTAATTATGTTTGGATTATGAATTAAATACAAAATTATGTTCATAATATAGTATAGTTGGTAATTATAGATTGTGTTGTATGTAGAACCTCTCTTGTTCCCTTAGCTCATCTCATATAGATGAAGCAAGGCACTATAGCATGAATAGAAGATAATTCAAGGATGCTGCTATACTTTATCAGCAACATGGCCTAGATCTTGTGCTACACATCTCCACAATGAATGGACAGTAGCTAATATGATCATCTAGTGCGGGAAGGGAAACAGACTCTTCAAAACCCGCACTATAACAGGCTATGAGGTCTACTCCGCTGTAGTAAAAAAATCATCGGCTGACGATACTGTGGATATAATAGACTCTCAATTGGGGAATAAGACCAACATATAAGAGTTAATGGGTTCTCCCATTACTAATTCTTGTGATCAAACATCTTCTATAAAGGTTAATCAAAAGGAAGTGGCTACTGCCTTTATCATTAAGGATAGTTGAAAATGATGATTTTCAACTTGTGACTTATAGGAAGACCTGATATCCTCTTCAATTCTCATTTTTTTGTCTCTGCCATCTCCAACCATTCAAATGGATCCCACTTGTAAAAACCCGATCACCTTGGAAATGAATAATGCTCTAAAACTAGATGAGGATGTCAATGTCGAGGGGAGACTATCGTTCCTTACCCACTTCATTGATGCTATGAAGGTTGCTTATGAAAGCTTCATCATGACATCACCTAAAGAATGTGATGATTATAGGCTAAAAAAACTCGCACCCCCCTTCAGTTTGGTGTGACTAGAAGAGAGAGCTTTCCCAGAAATCTAAATTATAAACAGACTAACTATTTGGATTCACAGGTTGAGCCTATGTGTTTGAAGATGAATGACTCCTTCTCCTAAAATGACTTTATATTTTTCCTGTAGTAAATTTCCTTCAACATCGATGCTAGATTATGTTCTAATGCATCATTTGACATAAAGGGGGTGGCCTGGCAACATTGTGCCCCACTCATCCTAGTTATTCATTATAAGGATAATGTGTCACCATCTGAAGTCACGTCATCAAATGATGATTTACATGTTTCTTATTATCATGTTGGCTATTCAAAAAAGATATCTGGGAAGTGGGGATAACACATTTGGCGAAGATGACTTTTTCCTTGAAAGAATGTTGGTTGAGGAAAAAATTGATTTAGCTTTGACCCAATTGTTTTTACTGATTAAGGTATTGAATACCTTGTATGTTCCCACCCACCTCTCTTTGTTGTCTTCATTTGCACTTTTATTTTCTAATAAATAATGCTGGTAATGGGTTAGCTTTCCAACACATACTCAACCTTTCCAAAAAAGGTAATTGTATTGTTTAAAAAATATTCTTCAAATTAAATTATCCAAAAAAAATTCTACACTAAATATATTCTAAAATTATGATCTAAATATCTCAATTAGTAATGAATTTACCTAGTTTTATTGTTTAATATGTTAAAAAATAATTTTATAATTATATAAAGGGATTTTATTTTTATTTTAGTATTATAATTTATTATAATTATGGTATATTCTTCTCATTTAAGTATTTATTATTATAATTTTATTTTAATTAATATTTTATTTCAAAATAATATAATTCTATATCATTGTAAGAATTTCTATTTTTAAAAATATTTTAACGCTCTATTTGCAATTCTAAAAGTATTTTTCTCTATTTTTTAAAAAATTAAATATATTTTTTATGTCATGTTTATAATTAAAAATATCACTTTATATGTTCTATTACAATAACAAACATGATTGTATTTCACATAATGAGTTATTTCTAACAACATAATTCATGAAATGTCAGGAATGAAATAGTAATTATGATAAATATAGATGTACTTTTTATGAATAAAACATTCTATTACTAAAATGAATTTCCTAAATAATATTTTTTTAATGGAAAATTTGAATTAAAATTACTCTTATCTAATGCAAAGACAATTATAAATGATATTTGATTATTTCAAATCATAAAGATGTGTTATTTTGAAAGTATATATATATATATATAAAGGTCTCCCATTTTTTCTTGTTTTTATTGTAAGAAAACCCAAGAAAAAATTATATATACAAAATGAAAACATATATAGTTTTTCATAAAATTATATCCCTTGAATAGTGTAAACATGGTAGGGAATCGGGGAGTGAACCTATCTCTCAAAAAGATTGTAGGCCCTTGAGAGCCTTCAACATGACATGTAGCCCCATTTTTTTTCAAAAAATTTCATAATGTTTTATAAAAATAAATAGAGTATATTTTACAAAATTTTTTGATATATAAAATTTCAAAAGTTGTATAGTATTTTATTGTGTATTTAATTTAATTTATTTTTTCAAAATGTATTTTGAAAATTATTATTTTTCTATTATTTCAGAAACATTTAACAATACAATATTCAATGAATCATTTTCCTAATAGGTATTTAAATGATTTTAAAACACTGTATTAGGTAATTAAATGGTTATCCCATCTTTTAAAAGATTTGTAAAGGTATTTTAGAATGTCTAACTTAAACATGTTTGTTTTGGAGTATGTGCACGTGAAATCGTAGTAGGAATTTTTTTTCTTGTTTGCATATCATTAATGTAATGTGTTGTCAAATTTCATAAACCCACGACCAGTAAAGGACTTCTATAGTATAAAAATTTGTTTATTTTTTAGTGACTATTTATAAAAATATTGAACAACATATTTAAGCATCAAATTCATAATCAAGGATTTAATGGTGTTATAATGGGTATCAGAGGTACAATCTAGTGAAATTTGGAGATTAAATGTTGTCTTTGGAGGAGACAAAATTCATCATTTTGGAATTTTTGTTAGATAATTTAGTCACATTAAAAATTATCTAATTCTAAAGAAAGAAATATGGAATTTTCTTATGTATAATGATCGAATTGCGAGGGGAAAATTCATTTAAGGGGTTGAAAGTGACATCCCAGAAATATTATGTAATTAATAGATGAATTATATTTTGAAAATATATTTTGAAATATTTCCATAAATCTATGTGATTTCAACAAAATAAAATTTTTTCACATTGAATTGTATTTTATTAAAATTTCACCTTTTAAATATATAATGAAATATTAAAATTATAAATATTAGTAACCTGAAATAATATTTTCTAATATGTTGATTTAATTAATAATAACAATTAAAATATAGAACTCTTCTTCAAATGAAATATAATACTATTTTAAATATATTATTTATTTATGATTTTTTATAACTATGTTTATAATTTTATTTAATGAAATTAATTTTAATAAAAAAATTAAATTAGAATATTAGTTATGAAATTGTAAACAAATTTATTAAAAAAAAATATTAATTTATTTACAATTAAAAAATTATGAATTTTAAGATAAAAATATAATGAATTATATTTAATTTTATAATATTTTTAAAATATATATATATATAATTTAAGATAAGTATAATGATAAATAGATAATAATAAATTTGAAGATAAAAAATATGAAAACAAGATAAAAAAATAAAAAAAGAAGAAATAGATTTTGTTTAAGGGGAACTCGGGACTCACATAGAGTATAGAAAAAACTAAATATTAAAGGTATCAATAATAATGATAGAAAAGTTGAATGGCTAAAATGAGTCAAGGGCTTCTATGCTAAATCATTGACCACTAAAGAGGGTTTGAACGCATGATTTGGATCTCATCTCGACCAATGATTTTTATTTGGGTGGTCTGAGTGAGATAGTGGCCAAAGAGGGTATACCAAGTAGTATTAAGGATTATCTACACCAGATCTGCATCGCATGGAGGTTCTGATTATGATATAGAGGGAAAAAGATTTGTGTTGTCTTAAATTGAATGTTAGTGTAATTTATTTTTTTAGGTATCCAGATCTCCTTCAAATCAAGTTGTATGTAGTTATATTGGTATTTTCCCCCCCAATCGCCATTGGCTATAGTTTTTTCCTATTATTCTGTGGATAAAAATCCATGCTTCAGGAGGATGATTGAACCAATCCAAATCAATGATTCAGTAAATGGAACACATATTTTTTTTCTTCTTTCATTTTTTCATATTCTTTCTTAATCAGTTTTTATCATCCCATTGGATGGAAGATAACTTAATAGTAGAAAATTTTAATTTATTTAACATCATTTCATACATTGAATCTACATGTTTACTACTGATTTCTAAAAACCTTTTCTGATACGGTGGCATGATGCTGATTTACACCCTCATTGAATTATCAAACTCAAAAATATAAATAAATTGTATAATATAATTAAAATACATTGATGTTGAATATTTAAATATCACTATCAAACCTTCTATTTTTGGTGCACTAGGGTGGTAGAAGTTAGTGAACAACCATTTTTCCTTCTAAATTTTTTTGTGAGAAGAGTTTGGAGAGGAAATCATCATCTCCTCCAATTATTTTTTTCTGTAAGTATTCGGTAATGGATAAAGAGGGTCTGAAAAAAGAGAGTAGTAAATCACATGCTGCACTAAATTTCTCTAAGGGAACATAAATATTATTTCATGGATTTTGGAATATTCTATTTTAATAGAATTATAATTTGTGAATGGGATTTTTTATAAAGTAAGTTGTATTTCCTATTATTCAATTTTGGTAATTAAATTTTTTAGGATCCTAATTTTGTATGCATAAGTGTATTGTTTAAAATTTATTTTTTCAAGTGCATTATCATTAAAAAATACTTACTTTATGATATTCTGAAATTATGATCTTAAATTAGCAATTTGTAAAGAATTTACATAATTTTATTCTTTGATTATATTAAAACAAATTATTTTATTATTATGTAAGGGAATTTCATATTTATTTTAGTATTATAATTTATTATAATTATAATAAAACCTTTTCAGTTAAGTATTTATTTTTATAAATTTTTTTAAATTAATATTTCATTTAAAAATAATATAATTCAAAATATTACATGAATTTATATTTTAAAAATTATGTTAAATACCCATACTATATTCTAATGAGGTTTTTATCTATTTTTTATATATTTAAATATATTATTTAGGATATGTTAATTGTTAAAACTATCTTTTTATGTGTGAAATTACATTGACAAACCAAATTGTCATTTACATTAAGATGTTTGGACATCTTCTTTGTTCATGAAATATCCCACACCACTAGTAAAAATGATTAATATATATGTATGTTTTATCAATAAAACATTATTTTGTATAAATTATGTTTTAATTAATGCTTCATTAATGAAAAATATGGATTACAGTTACTCTTGTTTCTTGTAATTACAGGTCGACATGATATTTGATTATATAGAATCTTGTAGATGTGTTCTTGTAAAATTATATATATATATATAATAATTTTTTCATTTTTTTAATATAAGAAATCCTGGTGGAAAATGTAAACATACATAAAACAAGGTTAATTATTTTTCATAAAAACATATAACATGAATGTTGTAAATATAGTAGGGAATTTGGGAGTGAAATCATCCCTCAATAAGTGGGTTATCCCTAGATAGCCTTTAATGTCACATTTTCCTCTAATATTTTTGTTTTCAAAATATTGTCTATTGTTTTCTAAAAATCACTATATTATTTTTGTAGTATGTTTTGTACATAATTAATTTCAAAACAGGTATAGTTTTTTAATGTGTAATAAATTTCAGTTTTGTTTTGAAAAGATATTTTGAAATGTATTTTTATGCTATTATATTGGAATCATTTCCCAAATTTATTTTTGAATAGTTAATTTACTAAAATGTATTTCAATAATTTTATAACCCATTACATGGAAATTAACTGCTCATATCATGTTATAAATGATTTTTATAGGCCTCTTAAAAGGTCTAACTCGGATGTCTTCCCTTTTGATTTAGTAGAAATTGAATCATAATAATCATTTTTTTTCATGATCAAATCTCATAAAAGTACTGTACTATATAATTTTCCACAACATATACTATTAAAGGTCCACTATTGTATAAATTATTGTTTGTTTTTTTGTTATGTTATATAAAAAAATCAACATGTATAAATCAAAAAATATAGAAGTTTGTGTTTCAGGGTGTTTTACTGACATTGGATTCCATCATTCAGGGTAAATCTAGAAGAAGCTATAACACTACCTCCAATAATATTTGATCAATAGTTTCTCAATGTAATGGTTATTGCCTCCATTTTTGGAATTTTTTGGAAAATATTCCATAATGTAATTACAAAAGGTGGTATGTTTTTCTTGAATTGATATAATGGAATAATTTAAATGCCATACATTATCTTGATTTCCTGAATTTGGAATAATATTTATGTGATAATTCCCTAGAAATATTATTGTATTGTCCATGTAAGATAATAGAATAAATTAATGTCGGTTTCGACATGATAGACTTGGTGATAAGGGAATAATTTCTAGAAATGAAGTGTGAAAGACATACTTTTCGTACTAGAATAGAATACTCAGTTTCTAGGAAATAGATATATCATTTACAAAGTAATAATTTTTTTAGTAGTTATGCAGTGGTATTCATAAAATATTTTGAATATTAATCTTGGGAATTTTCCTTATTTGTGCAATGTTTTGATGAAATATTTATTATTTATTTATTTACATTTCATTCTATAAAAATACTATGATAAAAGTTGACAATTATAGATATACTTTTCAAAGTTATGTAATGTAATTTAAAATTCATTGTGATGTTTATAACTATGGGAAAGGAAATGGATTTCATATTAAGTTAATTGCAGATATTATTATCATTTTGATCTTTGGTATGATGGATCACTTGATAGTTCACTTTTTTAGAGTGATAAAAATATGTGTTCAAGTACTTAATAGGTCGATATACCCTATGGAATTAAATACATGGATTTTGATTTGCTACATAAAAAATATAAAATGGCTAGAAGGATGAATTGTGGAGATATATATTATCTAGTAAGACATTGAATTTTTTACTGACTACCTGTCCAATTTATATAACCTTGTTCTCCCAAAATCTTAGAACATTGGGTGCCTACTATGGGAGAAAATTTTTCGAAGAATTTTTTTCCATCCCCATTATAGAGTGGAAGATAGGACACCTTTTTGTTTAATATCAGAATATACAGGCTGAATCGTTTTTTAGAACCAATGAAGTAATTAAATGAAATTTGAATCCATCAGTGGTGGATGTTAGTCATTAAAAAAAAGTAATTAATATTTTTTAATAATATTTGAGACCATATTTTTTATGTCTTATTTTGTTGATTTCAATAACAATAATGGGGGACAAATCTAAATGTATACTTACAATGGTTATGAAATTAAAAATTATAAGTTCTATTAAAAATAAAATTATTAATATAGTATGATAAAATATAATAGGATTACACATTGAGTGTAACTGATTCATATATCTAGTAATAATGTATGAAAATCCGTTTACTGGATATATAATAATTTGGAATCATTAAATTAATATAGGAGTTGGATTATAAAAATTCAATTTTCTATTTTTTTGATGAAATTGGGTTGAAAATATTATTGTAATTAAAATTTATGAATTTGGATTCATGAACGTGAATTTTAGTAAGGTAGGGTACATGGATGATCTAATCCTAATGAAATCAAATGGAATACAAGTTTTTTCCCATATTCAATAAATAGAAATTGATCAATTATTTTGACATCTAATAAAAAAAAAATAGCCTAATGAAAATTCAATTAATGGTGACTCTTTCCTTAGGACATCACAATTATTACATGATGTTCAGCATTTAGATGGTGTGATGTATATCAAGGAATACCATAAGAATCGGATTTGGATTGAAAATATTTAGACAAAATAACATTAACCATTTTATAAAATAGAGATTTCAATTAACATGTAAAATGAAATATAATATTAAATGATTTCTTCATGATATTATGCATTTAATAATGCATTTATATAATATAAATAAAAAATTTCACTATTTGTACATATAATGGATTATAAACATGTTGATTCTACAACAATCAAGCAAAAAACATATTGAAAATATTAACACTGAGGAAATATTATATGGTGGAAACATATAGTTGAAAAATGGAAAGTGCATCATATAATAATAATAATAATAAAAATTAATAAGTTGTTAAATAATGTAATAAAATTTGAGGTTTTACTGAATGTGTGAGGCAAACCTGTTGGTCCCAATAAGGACATTTTCATTAGATACATTAGGTTCACTTATGAAATTCACACACTAATTGATATAGATTCTTAAAAATTTCATGTATTGAAGGAAAAAATATTGGACGGCATTGTGATAAAATTATGATATACTTATCTATTCCATAAAAAATAAATTTCTAAAATATTGATTTACTCCAAATTATACCATATATAGTATATTTATATGAGATGATTATAAAATTAATTTCATACATGTTCAGTATAATGGTTCATGTAGGCATTTATATTCTTCTTATGAATCATCATCATAGAGATTCTGTGGGGAATGAAATCCCACACCCACTAGTTGCGTATGGACACATTATAATCTAAGAAACAAGAATGTAATTCAATATAAATTATTATGTATAAAAGTTTATGTACATTATTTTTGGTAATATTTTTATGATATTACATGTATTAAATAATATAATTTTGATTTTTTAATTTATGAAACAATAAAGTGACATAAATAATAAGAATGCACTAAAACCAATATACCCGTACAATAATGTAAGGATAATGTATCCATCAATATAAAACAACATCATGTGTTATAAATTTAAGTAAAAACATTTAATTGATATAAAACATGAAAAATAATGTCTCATTATTTATATACATATAGATGAATTGAAATCAAAACACACTTATATCCCACATCATGTGTTAATGAAGGAGGGTCATGTAAATAAAAACACAAAAGTTATTGTTTAAAAACACATTATATCTCAGAATTTAGAACAAGTATGACATAATAATGATGTTTTATACATTAAATAATTATTATATAATAACTTTCAGTTATATTGCAATATTTTTAGATATATTTAAACATAAGAATCATTATCCACTCAACCCAAGTAAAAAATATGTTCATTGGATTAAAAGTGACTTGAAAAATGTTACAGTATATGACATGTCCATTTTAGAGTGGCTACTCAATAATAGTTTAATAATGGAATGATGTATGGGGATTTATATATAAAAAATTGAATACTTACAAGACCAAATTGATTCAATAAATGAAAAAGTAACTTGAATGTATAATTTTCTTAATTTTTGATGATAAGAGATCAAGGATAATGAAAACAAAATTTAAAACACCACATGAAGAACTGACCACATTTTTGAGGCTATAAATTCCGTTCAACGGACTTTATAACATGAGGTAATCTTTTTTTCATAATAGTCATTTATATATATAAACCAAAAAAACAACTGTTACAATTATTATTGTACAATTATCGATATTTTAATTTATTTTCAATTATATTTATCTACATCCACCCATAACATTATTTCAAGGGTATAATATAAAATATCAATGATGATATTATAAAGAAACAATGATCACACGAGAATGGGTATTTACATTTCACAAGAGTTATGAACTATTATACATATCCCAAATGATGGGCTCATTGGTAACATGATCAAACATGCTATTGCAACACTCAAGTCATGTTAATTTTGACTTATATAGATACATAAAATTAACATTGTTTTGCCTTTCAAATTTATTTTCTCACATGAAACAAATTAAAATTATTGAAAATTTAAAATCGACGTGTTCTTTGATGGATACATAAAAATAATCGTAAACAGATTATCGAATGAAAATAATCTATATGATCAAAAATTAATTCAAAACACCTGCAGATATTTAATTTATCCCATTAATTCAACTATTTAATTTACAATCATGATATGATCATGTGGAGAAAATTCTCAACAAACTAATATGATCTATATTTAATTTCAAAAAAATATGGAGAGGTCATTCCAATTATTATTGGTCTTAAAATATTTAATGAAATTCTCAAGCATGAACAATATGGAGGCTTGATTGTGGGTTTATAAATTGGGTAAATTTTATAAATATATTTGGAAAAATATTTTTATAATATATTAATTAATGTTAAATAATATTAATTGTTTTACTTGTTTATATATCCCTATTATGTAATTCAAAAAACCTTTGGAGAAACATTTGGAATCATTATTCCTCATGTAAAATCTGTAAAAAATATCATTGGGAGAAGATGCAATTTTAATTGTATAACAGAAAGAAGTTTCTGAGTATGAAAATTAATAGATAGAAGATGGAATATTATTAATACCAAAAATCTAAGGGAAAACACAATAATATAATCATATATATTTTTTTAATTTTTATTCATTCCTTGTTTTTTATTTGTTGAAATATATAGTCATTTAAATATATTTGGATACTATGAAGATTTTTTTTGTGTCCAACAGAAGGATATCAAAAAATTCAACCACCCATGACTTGGTTTCTCATTCTCTCCTAAAATATAAAAACAACTACAAATAAAATACAATCTGGAGTTTTTATATTAAGTTTATTGAGTTTTTTAAATTTGGGAGGTATTTAAATATCATCAAAATCATGGTATATGGATAGATAGTGAGCATAAAAGGTCTATGTATTTATATACGTGGAAATGTATTATGGAATACATATTAATATTTATATATAATAAAAAATATAAAAATAGGTTAATTATATTTCTCAATGATTCTAATGTGTACAAAACATAATAATGATGATGACTCTTGTTATTATATTTATAAATTTAAGAATTATTAATATATCATATGCAAACTAAGATCCATAAATAGGTACTTTTTATGATATTTACAATTTCATTTAAAGTATTCATAAAACATCTACTTGTTTGTATTTTAAATATATCATAGATTATCAATAGTCTATATATTGAAAATAGGTAGCATATGTTTTTCGTAACCAGTGGGAACTTTACAAGGTATAAGAGTGTTTGAAAAAATTATAAATAGGTGATTTACTATAAAATTTTAATTTTGTTATTTAAAAGAGATTATGATGAGTCGGTTTATAGACTTAATATTTATTTAATATTCTGATCATTTTCCTACTCATAATTTCAATTATTTTTTTTATCATATTTATCTACTGCTTATATAGTTAATTTTCAAGTATATCTTGAAGAGGTGATTTATTATTGATTTTTTCCAAAGAATTTTGAGTCTATTAAGAGAATAAATATTTCTTCCTATAGAGAATCATGTTTCTCATGAATTATAAAAACTATTCCATATAGTGGAACCTTGAAAATATAAGGGATATTATTGGTTATCATAAAGAGGTATTCCAAAGTAGAAATGATATTTTCCTTTCTAAAGAACACAACACTTTTTATGGAGGCCAATTTACTATATATAAGAACAAAATACTTAGAGAAAAATAATTTATATGTTAACAATTCAATAAGGTATATTCACTAGGGAACCTTTTAATTCTTACCAAATTTATATATTTCTTCTTTATTTGATTTTTTATGTTCATTAGTAGTGAATTTCATTCCTTTTTATATCATGTCTCTTTTAACATGTTAATCATGATAAAACACTGTGCTATACTGATAAAAAGAAGCCACTGAATTAACTAAATTTGCTGACATGGGAATGAGACTATAAATTAATTAAATTTCTTCCAAATCACATATAGTTAATTCTATATATTTCATACTATTCTTTGGATTATTATCTAAATTGGTTTGTGGCAAACAATTCCCCTCAATGTATTACTTTATCTCGAAACATGAATCACTTTGTCAATTCAATGAAAATACAAATAGATTCTCATTATTCATAGATAATATGATCCATGATAAAAATCTTATGTGTTGGAATAAAAAACACATGAACCCTGTATTTGGGGATTTTAGTATGAATCATGTGTGTGTTTTCAAATAAAACATTAATTATAGTTCAAAAAACGTATCAGATATTCCAAATCATGAAACACACTCACATTTTATTGAAATTGGTATTCTAAATACATATAAATCATTTTTTATTTGAATTAATTATCTATGCATATTTCTAACACATTGTGAGTTTGGTATGACTGAAAGTGTGTGTTTTCATTATAAAGTGACATGTTACTTAAAAACTTGTTTCATATACACAAAACAAATCAAAATGTGATTGGATTATATTTATAATTTATAACATCATTACATAATGATTTTTTGACAAATTTAAATCAACCAAAAATCAAATAGACCCATGGTGCATCTAATATTACTCAATTTGTGTGTTTATAGTATTAAAGGAACATTTTTCTCACAATGAACATCACATAGTCAAAATAGAGAAAATATGCTAAAATTTTCATAATAGATATGGTAAATTATTATTGCTTAATTTATGATATGTAGGTATCAACTTCACATCAATCCAAAACATAATTTAGAAATATTACCCATTGTGTTTGTATTCTTTTAAAATTTAAAATTTAAAATTTAAATCATAACCCTATCCACATACTCATAATTGATAAACCCCAGTCATATTATCTTGATTTATAATGATAATTTATATAATTGTTTTAACTTTTAGATATTAATGAAAAATTAATCTGATAGGAAAATGTTATGGTTAGACTAAGTGTGTCTGTTTTCATTTAAGAGTGATGTTTTAGTTCAAAAGTTGTTTCACATTCTGAAAACATATTGAAGGTTATTATACTATGTTAATAATTTATAAAATAACATAATAATTAATTTAATATGTTTATTAATCAATCAATATTAAACCAAACAAATTGTGTGTTTGGTATGAATCAAAGTGTTTATTTTGAGTATATAAGTTACATTTTATATCACAATTCACATCACATAGTAAAAACCAATACAATTCCCTTATGTTATCTTGATACTTTTGTAAATTGATCCTTGATTCATTTTTGGATATCTAGTAATCATACACACGACATATTGATACATGTTGTGGCTCGTATAACTCAATGAGTGTGTTTTCATTTAAAAATTGACATTTAGTACAAAAGAAAAATCACATAGTCATAATTTTGTACATATTGTCAAGGTTTATTGATATTTTACTAAAAAAAAGTAGATTATTTATTTGTGTTTTTAATAAATTTCCATGACATCAATCTTACATACATTTTTTTAAGAATGACTGAATGTTAGTGTTTTCTTATAAATGTGACATTTTCATTTAAAACATGTTTCATATACCCATAAAATATTAAAAAAATTTCATATTTCGTTGAAACATTATTAGTAATATTCTTAAATGTTTTGTATTAATAAACTTCATGAAATTAATACACATGCTGTCTATTTGTGTTTTGACTCTATGATAGTGTTTTCATTATAATATAAGCATTTTTTGAACATAACACATGTTTTAAATTCATAATAATAAAATACACATGGATTTTTTTGGGTACTTTAAATAAAACAACATGTTATTCATTTTTTATTTATATGAATCAAATGAACATATATTGGACATATGGTGTGGCTGGTTGTTATCAAAGATTGTGTTTTCATATCAAATTTACTTTTTACTATGAAAAATGAATCATGTACTCAAAATGAGAAAAAAATATTAGATAATCTTTCTATGTTTTTATAAATATTATATTTCATTTTTATATGTCTGAATTATCTATATGTAAATTTGAGACATGGTGTGTCTTATATGAATGAAATTGTGTGGTTTCATTTAAATGTGGAATTTTAGTTGAAAACATGTTTCACATACAGAAAAACCAAATACATGTTACAACATTATCTTCACACATTTTATAAATTATCCACGATTAATTTTTGACGTCTATAAATGAATATATTTTTAACATAATAAACTATTTGTTACATATGATTCTATGTCCTTGTTTTTAGTATAAAAGTAACGTTTTACCTCACAAAGAGCATTAGATTATAAACTTTTTCCCAATTCACTCATAATTTGTTATGTCTCTATGAAAATGATAAATGGTTCATTTTTGAAGTGTGTGATGATACCTGAAAACAATCCAATACATGATTTATTCAGTATTCCTCAAAGTGTGAGCTTTCATTAAAAATGTACAATTTAGTTTAAAATGAAATTAACATACTGTAAATGTTGAAAACATATTGATATTGTTTTTAAATATAAAGAAAAATGTCTAGAATTCATTTTTGATGTATAGGAATTAAAAAACATAAATCTAACATAAAGTTTGATCATCATGATTAAATGTTAATTTTTTTAATTTAAAATTGATATTTAAAACTCAAAATTGAAAATATTAACTATTATTTGGTTGATCAATTATGAGAATGATCCATAACTCATTGGAACAATTCAAAACTAACCTAAATTAAATTTGATACATGGTGTAGCTAATATGAATTCAAATGATACATTTTCAGTTAAAAATGAAATTTTAGTTCCAAAGATAAAATTCGTACTCAAAACTATTAATGAACACTACAATTTGTCAAATATTTTATGAAAAATATCTATAATACATTTTTTATGTTTGAAAGAAGACCACACACTAATTCAATACATCATATGCCTAGTATAAATAAGTGCATTTTTTCCACTTAAAAGTAATATGTTAGTTCACAATGCATGTCACATACTCAAATATGTGACAACACTCTCTAATTTCATGATAGCTTTGGGAAATAAAATATTCTTCATTTTTACATATAGTAATTAAATAAATATATAAAAATTAATATTTATAATGGATAATATTTCATTTCAATTGTAATATATTTTTTTTTCAATATATTATTACAAAAATAATAATTGTTTTCATTACATGAAAATACACCTTTTGTATGATGTTAGGTTGATTTTTATTAGATGGTCTACTTTGAGGGTTTTATTTTTTTTATTGGTCACAAAATATTTTACATCAATGTAATTATTTTTAGCGAAAATAATTTACGTAATATTTTTATTTAAATTTAATTGAAATTGAAATTGAAATTTTTTTATGTTCAATGTCAAATTTTTAAGGAAAATAGTTTTTTTATTCGATATAAAATAGTGATAAAAATATAACTCCAATTATTTAACAATGGATTAAAATATTATTTATATGTCTAAATATTGTTACTTAAAATGTTCCCCTTCATCGGTTCTGAAAATCATGGTAAAAAAGGACTCTTTTATCTTATTATTTTTCTATTATTGATAAAGAAAATATTTTTCATCACCTTAAAAAAACTAATAAAACAGACTAGATTTTAATAAAATTCAACACATTTACACTTTTTAACAGCTAATAAAAGGGATTTATAGTGATTTAATAAGTCTTAACTATAGTAATATAATCTGTAATGTTGATGATGCTTCGTATTATCATCTCTCACATATTGAACACCTTATTATAGTTACAAAAAACCTCTTAGAAAATTTACCGACCATTCAGGGAATCAAAATATATGTATTCTAGCCCCATGTAGATACAATATTAGGAGATAATAATTACACAATATCCAATACTAATTAAATGGCTTGACTAGGCTCAAATTCTAAATACATCTATAGGGAACACTAATCTCAAATCATTAATATGTTTTGACTAATTATTCACTAAATCACACCTACATAATTCCTACGAATATATATTTTTTATAAGAAATTTAATCATTGATTGATATGTTGTATCACATTAACCAACTAAATTTCTTTTTCTTTGTCTCTAAACTCTAAAAAGTCATCAAAGGTACACCATTTCCCACTATATTAAATTATATCCCAAAATTTACAGGTGATGGTAAATTACTGATCGACATGAGTACTTATAATCATACATATTATTGCATGTCCCACATGAGTTTAATCATGCATCATGGTGGTATGAAAAATTAAAAAACACCCAATCATATATTTTTGATAAAAAAATATTTCTTATTAATTTTATCATCTTAGGAGAAAAACATCCCCAAATGAAGGTCATCATTTAATTATACTCAAAAAAAGTTTCAAGTGGTACTTTTAAAGTATTACTACATAACTTTACTGTTAGTAAGGGTGTTTAATATTTAAAAATAAACAAAATGTTGAATAATTGGTCTATATTGGGATTAAAAGGACTATTCCTCATAATCTATATAGAAAATCAACAATGATCAACTTTTTATTCAATAACCAATGACACTATATTTGGGGAAATTTATGCAATATATTATACTATTGTAATAGGTTTTGTTGTTTTAGGTATGCAAAAATTATATACACAAGAGTATATGATGGTAAATTAGTAATTCATATTAAATAAATATAGTTTTATAGTAGTACATTTCACTGAAGAAGCTATTGGGACAAAAATTAGGCCTTTTGGATAGGATAATGGATTTTGAGCCACATGATATTTGGGACATAAAATAATAATGTTTCTAATTGGTTCTGATTAATCCATGTGGTTTGGGATTCAGCTTAACATGCACGAGATTATATAGTGTGTTTTTTTGGTTTATATTCCCGTTGATATAAATTTTTTTATAAACGATAAAAGTAATTCATTATTAACATAATATAATATAAAAATAATAGGTTTTGAGATATTTTACCACATCACCGTCATCTAAATTTAGTTAAATCTATATGCCTCAAGACGCACACACTAATCCCGAATTGTAGTCAAATATTTGGATAAAAACACATGTTTTGTTCATAATTGAATTGTATATTAAAACCTATTCCAGACAAGAAACCATCATGATACCACTATTTAACCATAGGCAACCCTATTTATTGTAAATTTACCTCAGAACCCCTCTGATTGTCTTCCCATATATTATTTTTCAATATAATCAAGAAAACCAAAAACATTACTTAGGATCCTCCATTTTTTACCTATCCTACTCACACTCATGACCATTATTTTATTTTCCCCCATGACTCTAGTTTTCATAATGGATTATAAAGAATATTTTTTCAACTCAAGGACATTGGCCACTCATAATGTCAATGGTGGAACCCCTTTATAATATTCTATCAGAAAAAAAGTAATGGGAAGGAAACTTGTAGTTACCCATTTCCACACTCCCATGTCTAGTGCTAAAAATATATTATACACATTATCAATGACACATATCTTTAGATAATGTATCTTTCATAACTAATTATGCATATACATTCTAAGGACCTTCTTATGTTTACATTTTTTTAGTGTTAGGAAAATGATTTTACTAGTATAACTGAATTTCATTGTATCACGTAGATATATTACCTACTATACTAAGAATAACATAGTTCATAATAGGAATTCAATATCTCCCAAAAAATTCTCCGAATTAGACACTTTTTTTTGAAATTTTTTATCTTATTATTATCATCTCAACATGGGAAATAAATACTAAAGGAATAAATGAGAATATTTTATTACTAATGGTAAATATAAGGGAAACATATTAATGATAATAAGTGATAATAATATAATAATTTTTGTATAATAAATATACAGAATAAAATAATACAGAAAATAACATATATAATTTATTGTGGCATAAGTCATGGAAGGATGGAAAAATTAAATATTATTTTTCTGATAACATTTTATAAACATGATTAATGATTGAATAACATATACATAAAAATATGTCTTAAAAAATGGAAGAAAAATAAGTAATGAAATCATTATGATAAAAATTAGTATATCCTCATCAATGCGAACAAAATCATTATGTCCACAATTAAAAATGTGAGACAACTCATTATTCCAATTAGAGTGTGAAAAAATTTATTATGTTTATGAATAACTATATCATGAGATATAAAAATAATACAATGAATTGGATGTTGATATATGACACTGCCTATTATCATTTATACATATGTTTGTCACATAAAATAAATCATCATCATATCCTAAGGAATCCATGTAATAAAAATGGGGTGCATATCCTTTTAAAGAGGAATCACAAAAAGAAAACATACATAATTCAATAAATAAATTTAACATGATATAATAATGTAAATTAATTTAGTATCCATTGATATTTGATAAATTTATTTGCAAATACCATTAAATCAAGATATTAAAGAATATGGTATTCAAACCTAATATAAAAATGTTGTATAGTTATGTCATTAATTTCCCCAACCAATTGATGTTTTGGTATTTGGGTTAACACATATCAATCAAAGGGATCTATAATTGGGAATTCATAGAACAAGGTCATTGGAATAAAAAAAATGGGATTCAATGAATATTATTAGGAAACAAAAATGGATATAAAAATAATTATTATTACAGAGATTTAACATTTCTTATTAGTTAAAACAGAGGTAAAAACTAACAAATGTTTGGTTTTTTTAAGAATAATAGTAAAATCTAACACTCAAACTTATGATAAAAATTTAAATTTATACTTGGGATTCATTTTAAATAATACAAATATAATGATAGAAAAATATTTTAATTTGTGAAATAAATAAATTTGGAATCAAAATTCAAAATTATAGAGAGTCTATTCTTGTGGAAACGTCTAAAAACTAAGTTATTTCATTTTTATATATAATTTATATATAAAAAATTATTTATTGTTTTTTAAATCATAAAAATATTAGAATTAAATGTTATGAGATATATAAAAAATATAATTTTTACAAAATATATAATAATATTTTTTTTAAAACACATAATTGATTTTTAGAGATAACCTAGAGTGGAAAATAATAAATTTCATTTTGAAGGGAAGGAAAAACATTTTAATATCTTGAAATACCTTTTCAAAAATCCAATCCATATAACATATATGAAAAAAAACATTTAGAAAATTGGTTTTTCTAAATTTTAATGTAACATGAGATTAAACATAATTGGGCTTCCAATTATAAATGATAACATCGTTGGGAAAGACAATGTAGATAATGAGTGGAAATATTTTGTAAAGAGGATGAGATAATTTATAAATGATGATATACTTTTATCATTATGTAAGTCATCAAGGAGGGTGATTGGAATGAAAATTATAATTTCCCACTATGATGGGGTTAAAATATCATGTAATAAAATCTTCTAGTGTAAAAAATCTTATAAGAATGATGTTTAAGAAATAGTATTTTCACTCTAAATTGGGATATTAGTTATAAAGAATACCACTTTTTAATTGAAAAAATTGTAATCAATATATGTTAGTGTTACTAGTAAAAGATTATACTCTAATGTAATTGGGTTGTTAATGGAGTATATATAATAAATGATGGTTTAAAATATATAACCATTCTCATTTATTAAAAAATAAGACAAATAAACCCTTATGTTATTAGAACCATTAGAATAAAAACCAAAGGATGGTTATTATTTAAAATGAAACATTAAATATTATAAAAAAATGATAATATTGTAATATATTTTTAAGATTAATTATATAGAATATTCAAAAGAATATATGGATTAGTACAAGAAATATTTCTCTTTGAGTGAAAATTTGAGGCAAAAAACATGTACCTTGTTCTTGATTCAATTTTCACAATGAACTAACATCCAAAATAATAAAATTAAATTGATAGGATACATTAATTGGAAATTTATTCTTTTATATTTCATTTAAGAGTGTACATTTATTATCACATTATATTTAAATAATATAAAAAAATTTATTATGGTTTTCTAAAAAATGTATCGATGTCCTCTTATTTTGGTAATTTTAGTTATCTAAGAAAAATTTTATTAACAATTTTATTAATTAAAAAAAATTCATTGAAACTCAAAACAATATTAATTTATAAATAACTTACAATAACATTATCATTTTTAAAAATTTAATCCATCATAGAGTTTCGTATAATTTTTTAGGAGGGTGGTTAAACGAACCCCAAATATAAGAATGATATAACACAACATATGAGTATTTTTAAGGAATATTAGAAAATAATATACATGTATACTAATGAAATTATTTAGATTTTTTTATTTTAGTGAATCATATTTTATTTTGTTGTCATATTGAATGAAAATTTTGATGAAAAACGTAAAACATTACATCATGGAGTTGGTAGTCTACAGAACACAATGTCAGTATTCTTTTGTTTTTATATGATATTGGGAATGAAAAAATTGTGTTTGTTACATAAATATATATACATTTAATTCCAATAATAACACACATGTAATTTATGTACTACGGTTGGGGTACATTTTGATGAAAAAAATTAATAATAAAAGGATATCGATTAAGTAACACTCACATTGAAACATTGAACAATATGTTCATTGAATACATTTATTTTTAAGGGTGAATAATAAATAATTTAGACAAAAGGATTATGATTGTGTGAATGGTTTTTAGTAGGATTAAAATGTTAGTGTTTACAAAGTAGTTGGTGTGAAATGAAGTGGTAGAAATGCACCATTTTTTTGTTATGGAAAGTGACCTTTTTTGTACTGCCATTATTTTTTGATAATAAAATTATTCCATTAAAATATAAAATATTAAAAAGGATAAAAAATAATTTATTTTTGGGTGATATTGGGTTGATTAAAACTCACCCATAAATTTCCACGCATTTTTTAATAGGATGAGTTTTATTTACCCATATATTTTAATATTTACATTATTTTTTTATTTGGGAAACAATTTTTTAAGCATCTCAAAATCATTTCAGTAAAAAAATTATCAACCTTAAAAAATGGGTTTTATAAGCTTAATTTAATGTCTATTTAATTTAATTAATATTTATAATAATATACAATTGACATTTCAATTAAAATTTTCTGCTTATAGAGGAATTGTTTATAAAAAATGTTGACTTTTAGATATTTTGTGTTTATAATATTCTTTGGATTTGGGTACTAATTAAATAAGTCTTAATCTAATCACAATTGTATTCCAAATTCATAATCTCTTTATTATATAAAATATTTTAATTTAATAAATTATATTAAAATTATATATTTTGAAGAAAAACAAATTAGTTAAATTATTTTATAGTTATCATGGTTATTAACATTAATATTTGTAGCCAAACTTTTATTCCCAAATCTGAAGTTAAATTTATTAAATAATGTGAATTTTTTATCATAATTATGTAAATAGTTTTATAATTTTTTTAATTTTAGAATATTTTATTGTCATATTACCTTCAAAAGGCATGAGAATAATATCTGAATGAAGTTTTCTTTAAAGAATAAAATTATATTTGTGTAGTATTAATTAATCAATTCTATTATGTTTCATGATTCAAATTGGTTTATTATATAACAAAGAATATTAATGTAGCTTAAAAGTCACGATAACACTGAATATTACAATTAGAAAATGAAATTTATGGAAAATAAAAAAAAATTACAATTAAATGTTCTTGATGATATAAATTTTTTAATAAAGTTATTTTTGGTCCATGATTATATTTTAAGATAAATAGTTTAACATTTTAAAAGTAATAAATTGAATAGTGGTTTTATAAACATCTAGCTTATTTTTAAATATTGATTAATTCATAAAATTTACTCTTTTGAAAAAAGATTACTTTTAACTACTTTTAGAAAAATCAATTATTTTTTGAAAAATATCAAAAATTTCAACATATTATAAGTTTGATACGATGATTTAAAAAATTAATTACATTTTATAAAACTAGAATTCTAAAATGTTTAAATTTATATTTTTCAAGAAAATTCAATATATACATTAAAACATATTTTACTAAAAAAAATTAAATTTTTTTTAATATTATTTCTTATAAAATATCTCGTTTAAATAATTTTACAATATTAGACCATATATTTAAATACTATATATTATTATTATAATATTTTGAAAGTTGTAAATATGATTTATTAGAGAAAATTACAAAATAATATTAAAAATAGTTATTTGAAAAAATAATTATTCTTTCCAATTTTAATTTTTTACCTTTTAGATACGTGAATTTTAAATTGATGAAAATAATTTATTATATAGATGTTTTTTTATTATTTTAGTCAATAAGAGTTACTATTAGTTTTAGTAGAATATTATCTATGTTCGGTGTTGCGTGTAAAACATGTCGTTGATCATACTATTATCTTAAAGGATCCAAAATCTCATTTTATTACATTATATCCCCTTATATAAAATGAAGACTTCCAATTGTTAAATTTGTTATTGATTAATTTAATTCAATGCATTCTTAAAATATTCATCTTTCTAGATATATCGTCTAATATGACATGTACCTTAATCTCTTAGTTTATATAATGTTACGTATCATTTCTCCAAAATCATTAATTCATCAATATATCATATACCAAAGTTTGTATTAAAAAAATTATATTATCCACAACATAGATTTTGAAAAACCATTTGAGTCTTTAATTCATTAGACCACAATGAAATAATATATTACTAGAAGACATAACTCTCTAATTATCCCATAAATTTATTAACCACTAGTTCATAAAGTTAAAAACTAATTAATATATAAAATAGTGTAAATAAGTTGATAAAATTCACAAAAAATATCATGGGTAATGTTTTTATTCTCAAACTATTCAATTTCAAGGTTTTTAATAATGTCTGACCAAAATTTCACAAAATTGATCAACCCTTTATTAACATAACATCAATAATACATTAAATATAAGAGTTATCTATAACTCAATGTAGTGTTCTCTGGTATTTATTACGAAAATTCAACCTTATAATAATAATAAAATGTTATGGTAATCAATATAATTATATATGTATTTTGTATACTTTTAATGAAAAAATACATTGAAAAAATACTTAGAGGTTTCCCATAATCATATTAACTATTAGAAAATACCATAATTTCATGTATAAATATATGTAACTAATAAAAATATATAATAGAGTAAATATTTAATTTTGGTTATAATATTAACCTCGCTCTTTTAGGTATGACTACAAAACTCACCTTTTCTATAATAATATGCTTGTAATAGTATTATAAACTATTTATGAATTCTCTCTAATTTATTTATAAGACATAATTGTTTCTAGATACATAACATTTTTAGCTTAATTTATGTAATCATGTTTCAACCGAATACTAAAATACAAATTGGTTATTAATATAATCATAGTAAATTATCATATCCATAGGACACATCAATCTAATCAGAATATCTCTAATAAATCATTATTTTTATCCTTTGATACTTTCATTTTAATGTACATTGTATAAAACATATGTTCTGTTGTAAATTTTAGCATAATCCTAAAAAATAAGTATCCCAAAAATTATCAAGATATTTTATAAAATATTTTAAACAGGAAAATAATTTAAATATATGGTGTCAAAATAAACCTTACCATTTATCAAATAACTCACATATCATTTAATATATACCATAACTTATGAATCCCTAAATTTCCATGTAATACATATATGGTCATTTTTCTATATGTTTATCAAAAATAAATATATTAAAATAACCCATAATGATTCAAAATTAATTTTTAATTAATTAACGAATATTCCTAGGAAGTGTCAAAATAGTTGTACAGTTAGGCCTCCATATCATTCATTATAAGACAATTGATTTAATATGAAAACTTATCTTTTTAGTATTATTAACATGGAGGTATATGATTTCTTGAGAGGATACCACGTGTGGTACCCTATCAAGGTTTTTATTTTTCAGATAACCACACAACCTTAACATTAACAAAACATCCATATTTTAGTCTTTGATTATGTATATTCATATAATATTCTATAATAATATCTTATCATAATTCTAAAAAAACATAAAATATTAACTATAAGAAACATAATGTTTTATCTATACCTTCAAATTGATATTAACTATAACATATCAATCATTAACGACATCTAAAAATATTAAGTTAACATTAACTACAAACATTTTAAAAACTAAATGTATCCAAACCCTTCTCCTAAAACAATTGGGTTTCCCCATACCCATAATCCACAATTTGACGCTCAAAGTAAATGAATTTATATAATGGGTTTAATAAAAATCCTAAATTATACAATATTTCAATAATATGTGACAATTTCTTTAAACATATTTTAGGTTATACACTATTATTGGGTTAGTAGACATGTCTCGAGTTGAAAAAGACATATCCTATAGGTATATTTAATCATCGCAAAAAAATACATGATTCACCAATGTATCTAAATATATTGATATCTAGAAACATACAAACATGAAATTTTAAAACATTAGATAAAATATGAAATCATAATAAGAACCATATTATCCCTTATATCATATCCTTGAATATTATGCATAGTTATCATCCTAGTTTCCATGGGAAATGAAAAAATTAATGTCGAGAATAGATTGCCTTTAGAGGATGGCATACAATCGAGTATATCATAACATTAAAATGGAATAGGTGATTTGATAGGAATAACTATACATCATTAAGAAACAATCAACTAAAACTGAAGTCACTCTATATTGATGAAAATAAATGAAAACCCATATAACAAAAATTACTAATATGATACTAATATAATGTATAATTATAGACATAAAAAATGTTATTAAGGAATTTTTCCATGAAACTAATCTATTATTGGAAGAGGTATACCGTAAGACCCAAGTTATTTTTCCACATGAGACCTATAAATTATCATGTGACTATATAATTATGATCCCCACCCTTCACCAGACTAGTTATAATGTATTGAACATAAGAGTTAACAAGAATTTTCAAACCATTACATAAAAAATTTTATGGAATAAAACATATCTATCAACATAATAAAAAAGGACATCAAGTATTTCTCCATTTAATAGAATGATGTGAATATATATTATAACATTCATTAATAAATTAGAATGCTATTGTGTATAACCAATGTAACAAGAAGTTCCCTTATGAATGAAATATAATGGAAAGGGTGATTTCAATATGGTGGGATATCCATTTAAGAAAGTAATTGGGTTTAATAATATGAATTGGTAAGATATATTGGAAATGGAAGGAAAAATCCCTCATTAGGGTTCATATAGAAAATGTGATTATTCCAATGCATATCTCCTGGGAGTTTCTATTTAGGTTTGAATTCTTATGCACAATCATTGTGCATCAGGGTGATGATTGAGTAATTTATAAGCAAATCCATTTTAGGTTGATTAACCAGAGTGGAATCTATTATATAACAAAATCAAATTCCTATTATCATGAATGAAATGTATTCTCAATGAACGGGAACATACAATTACTTAACTCAAACATATACTTTTTCCAATCATTGAAAAGAATAAATTTTACAATGGTTAATGTAACATGTGGATCAAAAGAATATGTGGGTGGGATACACATATAGGCCTGAAATATATTATATATTATAATTAATATTATAAAAATTTATCCATTTTACTGTATACACCACACAAAAGAAAATTGTTGGCAAATATTATAGGATTCCTAGTGATTGAAAATTTAGACATAAATACCCACTTATGGATTTGGTTCTAATTAAAAAAAATATTATTGAATGATAGTGAATATAATTTCAATTAAAATAACATGAATCATTGTATTTAATGTTATAAAACTAAAAATAGGTATCATATGTACACCATATAATAAGAATTAGGTTCATTAGATAAAAGGTGTATCAAATAAATGAATTTGAGATGGGAAACTATTACATCTTGTCTAAACTCCATTAATGATGTTAAAACCCCTTCATAAAAATCTTTTATATATTAATAAACTAATTCACAACCTTATTAATATCTATTTTCATTAATACTTCTAAAAAATAGTCATCCACTAAATGAATTCATCCAATTTTCCACACTAGGTGTTTATAGTCATGATAATTTGTACTGATTTCAAAATATCAGTGTCAATATTTATTCCATGAAAAAATTTCATCTTTAATTTTCCTTAAATGTTACAATTAGGAATTATTTAAAATTATTTATTATGTTTTGAATTCCTTTCATGAGAGTTTTCTATAAATTTGATGATAATATCGATAATAATCATGTTTTGGTGATTCCTGAAGATCGAAGGGTGTTTTATTAATATATTAATTAAATATTGATATAATATATAGATAATAAAAAACAATTACATAGATATTTATATTAATATTATTTGGGTTCCCATATTCAATAACTATATAAACTCATAGTTTTTTATATAGGTTGGAAAACATATCCAAACTTGAATATAAGCTGATTTAATTAGTGATAATGAGGTTATTTCTTTTCATATCATTATAAGATAAGAATAATGATATTATTTAATATTTAACAGTCTAATGTATCATATTTATAAACTTATTTTATGAATACATAAATGATATGAAAATTATACCTATCTTGAATGAAATATATTCTTCTCGGGTCACATATTTTAAATGATTGAATTAATAATGATAGTTTGGGGAACATATGATTAATTTGGTCTACGGTTTGACATATTAGAACCTTAATGGTATTGTAAAACTTATATTTTGTCATAAAATCTATTATAGTAAAAATAAATGGTTGGTGGTGAAGAAAAATTAGTTTTCTTTCTCGTGGTGGTGGTATTCTGCCTGTACGCATGAATAATGATTTAATTTTCCTTAATGGATTGTATAGATACGTATAACATTAATATAACATTAATATTATAAAATTATCATATATATAATACTATTATATCATTATATTATTACTTCTATAATAAAATTGAATGAATATAATTAATAATAAAAGCTAATTAGTTCATAATACTCAAATTGGGAGCTTGAATTTTACAATGAAGTCTACATAGAAATGGAGGCCTTATGCTAACTAACAGTAACTAGATGCACTTTAATTTTGGAGATAGTTATTGGAGGATAACATATAAATAAATTAAAGATTAAATTCAAAGGATATGTGTGTTTTGAAGTTTCAGAACTGTTACACATTTATAGTGGAGAACAATTGTATTTCTACAAGTAACCCTTACATTTTTAATAATATAATGTTAATATTAAAGATTCAATGGTAAAAAAATGTAAAAAATGATGGATTGTGCCTCTAGGTCTAAACAAATCTAACATACAATATTTTAATATAAATTATAGTTTTTTATGTATTATTCTTTCAATGTTTATAGTTTAGCTTAATTTATTATTAATTTAGTAATTAATTTCTAACCTTTGTGATTTAATAAAATGAATTTTATTATTAATGACACATTTACCTAAATAAATAATTATAATTTCAAATTGTAAAATAATTGGGTCAAATAAATTTTCCAATTTCATGAAATGTTAATTTAAAAAAACACACTTAATCACATAAAAGACTATTCTTAGAAAAATGACATTTTCATACATTACAATTATATATAAGAAAAATTTACCTTACATGTTAGTTTTAATTATATTAATTTATTTATCAGTAAAAATAAAGTATATTAGTGTTTTATGTTAATAAAAAATTTAATATCACCTTGAAAATACTTAATTTAATGAAAATTTGGAAATTTATTTTTATATTAAGGAATCATTTCAATTAGTTATAAAAATATTTTCCATAGGTTTTTTATTTTTAAAAATATTTTAAATGGAATATGTAATTAATTAAATTTATATTTTATTACATAAAAGGTCATATTAACCAATAGGTCATTCCAACATAATGATAAAGTCATAATAATTTCACGTTTTATGGGAAAAAATATATATTAAAACCCAATATTTTTTTAAAAAATATCACAAATTCACAGTATGTTAATTTTTATAAGATAAATTAAATAATAAATTTTATTAGGTATATTTAAAATTATTATATTAATAATTTAAATAGTTTCATTAATATATTGTATTTAGAGGTACCATTGTGAAATTGTTTTAGGAAGTAGTATTTACCTGCAATAGTTCAATATCTCATTTTACATTTTACCACACTAAATAATTACAAAACAGAAATTGGGTTTCATATTTTCTATAGAAAATTTGTGGATATTTCTTCCTAACAACTTCTTCAGGCTCCTAGGTTGCCTCTTTTGGTTTTTTTATTTATCTAATGGGAATTCAAAATATAATTATTTGATCTTGAAATAAGGTTTATCTTATGTGAAAAATCAAGAGAGTATCCCCATCAAAAGACTAGTTTGGACCTATTTCTATTCCATCTTATGTTATCCCAAGCATTTTTTTAGCATGAATTTCCTTATTAATGAACAAGGAATACATTGTGTAAATTATAATTGTTAAGTGACATTTCAAATATGTATTCTACAACTCTAATTTTTTATAGTGCATTGAATGGTCTAATATAAAGAGTACTTAACATCCATTTCATACAAAATACTAAAACTCCCATCTATATTGAATACGTCAAGAATAAAAGATCATAAACCTGATTTTTTATTTATTTCCTTTGGTTTTAATCAAATTTTTATTTAATTATATATCATAATTTAATATGATTAAAAATATTCGGTACATTCATAGTCATCTCTTCCAGAATCACTGGCATAACTGGTTTTCTTTCTCCAACTTCTATCACATAGTTTAGAGAATGGAACCTCTTTCTATACAAGGTTTATTTTCATATAGATGATTGAATGGAAGTTGTTGTATAAAAATTCCACCAATGGTAGATATCAATCCCACACACATTGGTATAAATGAAATCAGGATAATAGAATGTCTTCTATTGTTTGAGTAGTCAATCTAGGGTTCCCATTAGTACGGTGATGATATGTGGAGCTTAATGTCATATTAGTGACAAAATCATTTTCAATAATCTTCTATAAATTTTTAGTGAACTGAGGATGATGATCAGAAAAAATTGAATGAGGTTCTCCATGAAGAATTATAATTTCATTGATATAGATATGGGTATGGTGATAAAGTTGTAGACATTCACTTATTTCTATAAAATGAGCATACCTATTTAGATGACCAATAGTGACACATATATCGATGTTCTTCCTTACTGTCTTTGGGGGACTAATGAAAAAACCCATTGTGATATTGTCTCATATACAAATGGTATAGGTGTATTTTTCATGGACCCCCTTAAATGTTGCCTTTTAGACTTTAACTACTGGCATATTAATCATATGGACACATAATATGCAATTTATCAGTTCATATAACTCAAATAGAGATCTTATCTTATAAAATTATAAATCATTATGTAATAAGGTTGAATAAATAAATTTTATCTATGTGATTTAACAAAAAAATCCTTGTTCAACTTTCTTAAAAATGTACATGTATACATTTACCAAACAAAAACATTCAATATCTATAGATGAAATCATTTAATTTCCAATAATTTACATTTTTAATCATCATTTTTATGTTCTCTTCATCCTAATGGGACTTCTATATATTTCTCGTAAGCATGTTTTAGAAAATACCGGAAAAATGAATGGTAGCTCCCCTTTTTAAAAAATTATCATATCTATCATTATTGGATATATAAATATAGGATCATTTTTTATCTAAATCATAGTAAAAACAATATTATACCTCATACAGAATGAATCTATAAACACAATTACTTCTATATTATTATATGATGCTGTTTTATAACATTGTTCAAGTTGGTCATTAAACCAAACATACACATGATCATGCTATATTTTAATGGGATCACATTGTTGATGAAGTTTAAAATATAATTATTATAAAAATATAATTAATATAAATAAATTTTAAAAAAAATTAATCAATATTTATGTGGTTTTAAAAGAGAAATAAACTGAAAATGAAAACAAAAAATGTTTCTTTTTGGAGGTGTGTGCCCAAATAATTCACAATTAACATTTTTTTGTTTTATAAGTGGATAGAAAAGAATAATTAATTTTATTTATGTTAATATAATTAAAATTCAGTATAATAATGGTTATTAGGATTTCATATTACTATTTTAAGGGTAGTTTTTGAATTGAAATATTAATAATAAAATGATAATGATTAATTAATACTCACTTTGGGACGTTGAATGTTCTCTTAAAAGTATCATTCAAAATAAATAAATTTTCCTAAGTAATTATGACCATATGATTAAGAAATTGGGATCAATTTCTATGGGGTAATATTTGATAGATCATTAGACATAAATTTTAAGTAATTAGTGTGGAATAAAGGGGTAGATGTTCCCACTTGTATAAGTGAAGGAAAGGGAACTTTGGTGGATACCCATTACTTTTTAAAGATATCATTACACTATTAAAGGGAAAAATACTAAAAATTAAAAAATAATGGATCATGGCGTTAGATTAAATATTTAAAGCCTCAAATAATTATTTCACCATAGGTTTTAAACATGTTGGAAGTTATTTAACCTTTTTCTTTCACTTTTAGCCTTTTTTACTGATGTAACAAGTTTTTTTCCAAGACACATAACTACCCATATAAAATTTGGGTGTCATGAATATAAACATAATATATATTTAATATATCTCAATTTCTCTATAATAAAAAAGTAACCATTAGATTTAAAAATTTTATATATAGTTTTATAGAAAATAGTTATATCCATTATGTGTATTTAATATTATTTAGATTTTTTTTAAAATTAAATGCGTCTGAATATAATTTAAAACATATTTAAACATTATATTAAAGAAAATTATAAAAATAATTTATTTTAAATATTTAGATAAAAATAGACTATATTAATACAAAAATTGTTTGAAACCTACTAGTTTACCATTATAATGGTAACAAAATATATTCATAAGAATAAAAAAAATTTGAACAAAAATGAAATTTAAATTATTAAATAAAATGATAATATTTATCTAAAATATTATAATAAATTAATCAAAAAAATTAGAGGTTGGAAATTATAATTTTAACATTATGGCACATATGGTGTAATTTTTCTCTTCTAAAAGTGTGTTTTTATATATAACATTTTTTAGTATAAATTTGTCATTTTAATTGAATTACATGATATATATTGCATCATAATATAAAAAATAAATGTTTTGTGGCCTCCAAAAGAAGGCAAAGATCGATATTGCTTTGATTTTTTTTATTTAAAATAAAATAATGATAATTTTACTGAAATGTTACTTTTATTATAATATAGTGAGAAATGGTTTGTTATGTTCAAAAGGATATTTTAAAACACAATGATTTATGTGATGTATAAATATTTAAATATATAAATGTATTTATAAAAATCTTTGTATTTACCATATATTAATAATATCTTATAATTTTCAATATTAGTGAACATTATATTTTTTCGAGTTACTTAAAAATAAATTATTTTAGAAAAATATAGAAAAATCAGAAAAATAAAATGTTGCTAGTTTTTAACATATAAATTAAAAAATTTAGTACATTTTATCGAATTTAAATTCAAACATAGATAAATTTATCTTTTATATGTATATAAAATATATTTAAAAACTGTTTATTTTTTTAAATAGCATTTTGAACGTTAGAAGTTCCATAAATTAATTTTGTACCAATATAAAATTTAAAGAATGTTGAAATACTATTCAATATATTTATATATCATATTTTATTACTGTGATATTTTAAAACTACATAATTAAATTTATTATAATAATTTATACAATACATAAAAATAAAATTATTTGAAAAAAAATTCCCATTAAATGTTAATTAATAGTATAAAATATATAATCATTTTAAAGTGATTAATATCATTTTATTTAATATATATTTTATATTTATTATAATGATATAGTATTTCATTTTCTTTTTATTATTTCCTATATTTTTTATTTCATGTGATTCAATTATTTAGGACAGTTTTAATTTGATGTATTCAAAATCTCAGTTCCTTACAAAACAACGCCTTCAACTCCTCGTGATTGGTTACCATATGTTGTTTACCTATTAATATAACTAAATAAAACCAACATAAAATAGACCCTTATTTATATATTTAAAATAAATTAATTTATTTCTTCATTAAAATATATAAACCAAAAACTAGATTACTTTATGATTCAATTTACAAAAAGGATTGATCCCATTTATAATTAATTATAGTTAATAATGATAACTATATGAAAGTTAAGTAACCAATGTTATAATTTAACCAAAATTGAAATAACACACAAATGAATTTAAAAATGGTGTTATTGAGTTCAACTTCTACTGGACTATTATATAATTATTCTAATTGATTTTTTCCACATTAATATACTTGTGAATAATGAGGATTATTGGATCCAGGGAACTTGTTAATTAAAAAACACCAAAAAATGGGACAAGTTCAGGTCTGTAAACATTTAAATAATAATTTTTATGATAAATGAGATTCAAATAGATTCATAATATCATTATTATTTTTTTAAAATTAAGATGTTTTTTTAAAGGTATCATATTTTTTCTTCAAAAAGAAAAAAAATAGTGTGTATGTGACGTTTTTTAATTAATCTCATTAAAATGATGAAAATAATAACTTCTCTGATTTAATGAAAAAAAATTACAAATAGAAGACATAATTTTTTATAATAACTATGACTATCATAATATTTTTTCATATTCATTATTCATGTTACAATTTCAATCATTCCTCCCAATTTTGAAATTTTCATAATTTTATTAGAAATTAATAAACTCAAAGTACTATTTTTTTAATTTATGATAGTCATTCCTTTGATTAAATGTATTCATTTAATTTTCAAACCTTTCCACTTTATTTTAAAAACTCAGACACATGATTTCTATAAAAGTTTATCAAAAAATCCCGCATCAAATACAAAAATATATGGAATAATTTCCATTTCATTAAACTGATCACATTCAAACTTATTGTAATAATTGAGTTCCTTCAAGAATTTTATGCTATTAAAAAACATATCTACTCAATTACATTGTAGAAATATGGTGTTTGAGGTGTTCTAGGAGTTCAAGTTGACTTATCCCCATCCCTATTCCAAATTTTCAGTTCATTGAATAGTGTTTATAGAATGGTGAGTCATTTCCAATATTTTTTCAAATTTCTAAAATAGAGAGATATATAATGGTAGTTCTAAAATATGTCTAGAGTGATGAGAAATATAATGGTAGGTGATATAGTGTTTCTAGAATGGTGAGACATCTAACGGCAGGTGATACAATGTATCCAGAGTGGTGAGCCATCTAACGGTAGGTGATATAATGTTTCCAAAATGACGAGTCATCGAATGGTAGGTGCTATAGTGTTTCTAGGATGGAGAGGAATCTAACAGTTGGTTTTGACATGTTTCTAGAATGGCGAGTCATTTGAAATAGGTTTTCAAATTTCTATATTTTTCCAAATTTCCTAATTTTTCCCTTTTGAGATATTTTTTTGAAATAAAATGAGTTGGATTCCATATTGAAGTGGGTTTGAATCCCGTTCAAAGGCTATAAATAAAATATTTGATTTAAAAAAATAAAGGCAATTAATTTGTGAAACCATATGGTTTAATGTGATCCACATTAATGGAAATTATATGATTTTTCAAATAGAATTTTTCTCATATCTAATCTTTCAATGTCTAGAATCATCCCTTATTTCATTCATTATTCTATATCATGGTGTGAGGTGACCTAATAATTCCTTCCCATTGGAGTTGTGGGATGAAACTTTAATCCTTAGGTCGTTTCCCCTAGAAGATTCATCCAGCGACAAGCGCACCCCTTCTTTTGGTGTAACTAGAAAGTGTTGATCCATCTTCGATATAAGGTGTGACGTACATATGTCTTATGGGTTCCAGTATTTGTTTCCTCCACTATCTCCATTCAATGTAATGGCATGTGATATACATGTTTCTAATGGACACTTCATGGGTGTTAACAAACGTGGTCGTTACCCAAGGTCCTCAGGTGAATGCATTCATTTCAATAGAGGTGATCATGATTTGTTGTGTAGGCTAGTTCTCATGAAAAGAACATTGGAAACCATTTGCGATAAGTCATTAATGGCATCTTTATTCTATTTATGCTTAGTAGTAGAGTTAGTATGTGTTATCCCCCTAGGTCATTATGGAATGTGCATAATAAATCTTTGAATCAGATTGAAAAATTGGTTTCATTCATATATTGTTGCCTCTTAATTTGTTATGAAGTGTGATATCTATTATTTTCTTATATAGAATGTCATTATTGAGGTAAATTATTAAGGAATTTATACCTAAGATTAATTATAAATTAATTGGCCAATTATAAAGAGTCATGGAAATGAATTTGGTTTATATTTTAATTTTATGATAATCAAATTGATGCAGTATGCATATTTTATTAATTTGACATAACTATAGTAGGTTAATGGTTAGATTTCACAAATCTAGAACATAATAATAATGAATTGGTTAATTAAATATGGATTAATGAATCAGATGTTTATAAAGGATAATGCTTGGTATTGTTATGAGTTACCCTCGGCTCGTAAATGCAAAGATCATTATGCTTTATAGTCATGAGTGATCATTATAGGTGAAAGAAGGATTCATTTTTTGGGGTCAATAGATATTTTCTAGTGGTTTCATACTTGTTGTGATCTGATGTGAGACTAGAAAACTGTTGTGGTATATTGGGCTCGGAGGCCCAGTTGTTATGGAAGTAGTTGATGCCTAGAGTGGAGAGATACGTCTGTTTATTCATATGGGTGTCGGGGAGGACAATAAAGATGATGAAAACAGATTTAGCATGGCTTAATAAAGGTTTTTCTTGTTGGATTCATGTTTGTGTTTATATTCTATACTTTCCCCATTTTATGAGGTAGATGTTCTTGCCTTCCCTCCTTCCAAAAGAATCTAATATTATTGGGATATTCAAAATTCTTTGTATTGTTATATTCACAAAGAAGGATGGGTCAACACCCCAACTATGTTTGGTAAAGACTTGATGGGCATCTCATCCAATCACTGTGTTGAGCACCTTGTATTTCAAAGATTTGAATTGTTTCATTGAATACCTAGAATTAGTGAAAAGTGTTACTTATATTAATAAACAATTTAATAAATTTGGTTGAACCCATGAGGCTGGAGTTTGTTAGGATTTACTATTGTGGATACATTTGAGGATCTGTTAACTCAGAGTGGTTATTCCTAGAGGGCATGGGAATTTGTTGGAATACTAGGGTAATGTAAGGTGGAAATTATAATTATTGATAAATGGTTAAATAATTAATTAACAAAAATTATAATAGAATAAATAGAACATCTTGATTTTAAAAACCACTTTAAATGGTTTTATACTTATAGGATATATAGTCTTAGTAGTGGCTATTAGGAGTTTGAGAGACTTTAGCTGAATTTGAGTCTAAGAAAAGGTTATTCCCATATTTCTTTTGTGAGATATATTATATTAGGTACATTTTGTGTTTCTATATGCTACCATGATCTATCAGTTAGAGAGACTAATCCCCCATGGATTTTGAACCTTGGGGGGTATATTTTCCTCAACATCATGGTGGGAGGATGGGTGGATTACTTCCACCTTTGGCTCTGCACTCTTCTCATGGAAGTTACTTGTGATTGTAGACACATTGGTATGTTTTCCCCATATAGGTCTGTAGAGTGAAATAATGTCTTGTGGTAATTTGACAAACATATATTCTGGATATAGTTTCTTATGGACTACTGTAGGTATAACATGTATCGTCTAAGATTTCTTGATTTTCCTAACTTGGTGTATTGGATGTAGTGGCTTCATGTGTTTTACATGATGTATGATACACATTATGTAGACTATGGTGGCTCTTGGTAAATACCTGGTTACTTATGGTTGTGTGTATGGTGTGGTGCTTTGCCTAGGTGTCTACGGGTAATCCATGTGTTGTATGAGGTTCATGTTTTGGTGATCACCTATGTGACATTTATCCATCCTTTTTGGAGATAGATGCTTAGGATGTGTGATGTTGGGGACAAGAGGTAAACTACTGGGGAAGTGGTAGTGGCATACCATTGATACTCATTAATATATTATATACTCTATTATGCCTTACATGGTGAGATTTTTCACGGTGTGGTTGGGAACATAATATACCTTTTTATGTGATGAATTAGTTTCATTTTTTGATTCATTGTGGTTTATCATGATTCCATTATTTTTCATGAGAGGATCCAAGGAGGATCCTACTGATAATTATTTTTATACCCACCCGATGTTATATAAACTATTTTTTAGTTCACATGGACAGGGTTGGAGATCTAGCTGGATACTACTAGCTTGGGGTTTACACAAGATTTTTTGGTTTCTGATGTTTTATTTTTTTGGTACTTATAGTTTTTCCTTTCAGTTGTATTAGTTTTTTCATGTCATTACATTCATGTACGTTGGATTATTTTATATTTCATTCTATGTTATAGTTGGTTTCTATTTTTCTTACCAATATATTTGACATGAGTTCTCTTAGAGGGTAATTACTCCCATATGTTTGTTTATTATTCTCTCAGTGCTAGTTTCCAACTCAGGTCCTACTAGAGGTGGTATCCAGGGGTCATTACCTCTCTTATATCATTTTCGGCCTAGGAGGGGTACAATTTGTTGGGATGGGGTTGTGAAAGAGTTCTATCAGATTTCTAGATGAGGGATATGATTATTTTTTAGAGTTAAGAATGGCTAAGGATTCATGGTTTTATAGAGGAACAATGTCAACTGAGATTAGAAAGTACTGTAAACATGGGATACTGGTAGTGACATGGGTATTTAGGCCCCCTATCATCTAATGCATGTACCATTATGCTTAAATTGTCTACTATATAAAATAATACTTGTTGCTGGGTAGATACCAAAAGATAGATCATGCTTCATTATACTTTTTTACGTTGTTTGATTGGGTAGACATTGGGAAAGGTTAAACTAAAATGAATAAACAAAAACAATCAATTAATTTCAAGACTTTTGTATTCCTTATTTAAGATCTCAATTTATATTTTCTTTTGGATATATGGATCCATGTTGATTTCCTTGTCAGGTTAACACTTAAGATGTTCAATAGGTTGTTACATCCAATCACCATAGTGTAAAGGTTGATAATTATGGCATTTGGAGGTGGACAATCCAAGAGTTTTAATGCTATATTCTGCAAAACTATGAGGGCTCTGTTTTAGATTTCTCCATAGAATTCTAGTTGGATGATGTTGGGATAGATTTAAGTTTTATCCATGGTTGAAAGGTCGCATTAGTGTCATTTGTTTTAAAAATAATGTGTGGGGTCGTGAGGTAGTGGTGGTCCATGTTCCTTGGGGATCACAAAGAGACGATGATATCACGGTAAAATTTATGAGCGTAGTTTAGAGATGAGTAGCATTATTCGATCATGAAGGAAACCAAATACCATGAGCTGATAACCCTTTAGTAGGGAAGCATTAGTGTGTGAGAGTTTGGGATACAATTTCAGAACCTTCTGTGATATTTGTTGGATTTGGTGGTCTAGAACCAACTACTTTGTACTTTATTCATTAAATAAATTCCTTAACACATCTTGATTGTTCTTCTGCATGACATGTCATGTGATAATGTCCTAAGGACAGCTGTTTAATTAAAGGGTCATAGCGGATCCCTGCTATGATGAGAACCCGAAAGTGCCATAACACTATTCTTGAATGTATGTTCTATAGCCGGATGATATTATTTGAGGGACACAAATAATACAGGTCATTAGGGGTGAGGACTCATAAAACTTTGAGGCACCTTCTCATGGTGTGCTCCCTTGGTACTATCCAAGAGGATATTATGAGAACGAGACCCGCCAGTAGGAAATCCACATTTCATAGTGTCGTTGGATGTTCCTATTTACAGACGTGTGTATTGATCCTTAGACTTTATGATTATTATTAATGGGTATTACAACTCCTGCACTTAGATGTATTGACGAAAACTGTGATGACACACTGTTCGCAGTGAGGTAGGATACGTTGGGTGCGTCACGAGTAATATCACATTAATAGATAATGCGAGAAAGGATTTGTCCCTTCCGTTCCATAACGGAAGTAGATATCTCAGGCCCTTCGATGGAATTGATATAGCCTAAATAAATCCATGTCCATGGTAAGGTATGCGCAAGTTCAATTCTGGGAAGTCAATGAAAGAATAATCAATCACATGGATTGATGGCACTAGTATGCAACCCGCTTGATTGGAGATATCGAGACAAAGGGATTATATTACACGGTAAGCATTCGTAGGAGGTGACACATCATTGCGGCATTAACTTCGTTCTCTATGGGTGCCTTGGCATGTTGCTAGATGCTAACCTTGGACTTTAGGTAGGCTCAACCTAATGCCAATGAGAAAAAGGCCTAGAGGGTTACACACTAAGTGTGTCCATGTATCTCAGTTAAATATTAATTTAACAAGTTAAATAAATATTATTCCCGACTGTGGTTTAATAATTATTTAATGATGTCTTATCGCATTTATTTTGACACTAGTTATTCAAGAGAATATACTGTGGATAAAATAATATATTCATTAGAGAGTAATGTATTTACATTTATTTAATAAATAAATACTCATTACTCAAGGTCTAATAAATGTGGTGGAGAAAAATGGAAAATAAAAGTACACGCCGTGTATATTAAATATACACGTTGTGTAGTTTTATGGAAAACAAGTACACGTCGTGTATTAATTATTACATGTCATGTAGTTTTTCCAATTGGGATTTTGAGGATTTAATATTGTTTTATTAAATGATATTTATTATAATCAGCGTGGGCACATGCCAAGGAATTAATAATTCGACATGGGGGGGGGGGTTTAATAAGAGTTAATGAAATAAATAAAACGTGTAACACATTTATTTATTGTCATAAATCTATTAATCTCAAACCTGATTATAAATATCCTCGCAACCCCAACATTTTTTGGTGAGCCATTGTTGTGCAAAACGGATTTGGAAATACTCTCAAGCCAAGAGAGAATTCCCTTTCCACCAAGAACTCCCTCAAGTTACGAGAGCAAGATCCTCCACCGGATCAAGGTGGTCGAAGGCGGACATCCCAAGCGAAGGTTCTTCTGTGCTAGCACCCAGAGATCTCTTCGGCGACGTCTGGAGATACCTGACACACGTGTGGACCACCGCTAGAGGAATCCTACACTTGGATTCTACGACGCAACGACGGATCACCGAATCGTGACCGGACACATCAACGAAGAAAGAATTCCAACGAGGTAATTCTTATGCATCAATTAAATTAATTATAATCAACATATGATGATCCACCTCAATGGTTCCGGGACTCATCTTTTCTTTTCGTTCTTCATTCTATTCCGAAGATTCGGCGCTTTATATCATGACACATCTCAGATTGAACATTGTTTAACGAAAAATTAAGTTGGGAAAACCCACCAACGCGCTTCCGCTGCGCCCATAACCTACAAATGGTATCAGAGCGTGTCATATCGTTAGTTATAATTATTTAGTTTTTTGTTGGTGATTTATGCATTTAATAATTTAGTTATTTCAAATCATGTTTAATCGTTCTGGAAATATGAATATCGAGATATGTTCCTCCTCTCTCGTTTCTCGTTCACCACACAGAAACGGATTTTTTCATTTTATTTTGATTAAAATAAAATAGAGGAACTCATCCGGAGGAGCCAAATGTTTCTGGCCGTATAACACCAGAATACACGGCGTGTATTCGGAAGTACACACTGTGTAGTCTAGGTTAAATGCAATGACTGATCCGCCAAATCAGCCCGTGTATTGGATTCTTTCTATGAATTTAAGACACCGTGTGTTGACCAGAAATAGGTGGCACACGGTTTCCAGAATACATGTCGTGTGGTCCAATGAACATGACATGTAGTCCCTTTCGGTTAGGGTTGGGTCGTGTCCTCCGTACATAGCCTGCACGGCTGGAAACCGTGTAACGCGGAAACTACACGATGTGTGTCCCACTGTACACGCTGTGTACTCTGAAAATTTCTGAAGTACATTAACACGCTCTATCCCCGGGCGTGTACTTCAGATGGACAGTGAAGAAAAATTACACGCCGTGTACTCACCAAAATTACGCATATTTATTAAACTTTATTATTATATTATACAAACCCTTGAGATGTGTAACATGGTGTAGGCGTAAAGCTGAGGCACAACACGTGATATGTATTTTATATATATGTGTTTAATTTAACATCTGCGTAATAAATGGGAATTCGCTGGGTTGCCTCCAAGGTACAAGTTATGTACAAGGATAATTTTAAATGAATTTATTTGATTAAAATTATGATGGATGAGAATCTCAAGGAAATTCAAAAAAGGGATTTAGGATAAAAGGACTGATTAATTAAAGATAAATAATTGATTCGAACGTGATTTATCTTAAACAAGAATGATTAAAGAATTGAATGCTAGTTTTATTTATGCGTAAATATCGTTTCATGTATGGATGATCATGAGCTAGACCGAGACCTTTGTATGTGAATGGTTTCTATTAATTTATTTATATAAAGTAAATTTGTTGGCCTACGAGCCATCTCCTCATTAATATGTAGGGCCTGCGTGCCCAAGGATTCTTTTATGTAAAAACCCCTTTTTCCCCTCACCTGCGTGTGAGATAAATGCATATGTAATTGATGGAGCTCCTAAGCTAGTAGAGGCGGCTCAAATCAGGAGCCAAGTTGAAACCAATCCAAGGAGATACAAAGGTGGACATGTGGAAAGCTATGAACACAAACCCGAAAGGTTCAAGGTGTTTCTCCCCTAGGTCTTGGGTTAGTTTTTCAACCGCTAGATAAACTAACCAATAGAAAAGCTCATGATCATACCATTTATTTTATTTATGTCAGTTGCATGGTTTATTTATTGTGGGTGTGTTGTCACGATCACACAATTATTGAATTAAACGAGAATGCAAGATGGAACTAAAATAAAATTGGCTTATACGTAAATATTATCTTATACATGGTTAATCACTTAAGTATATCCCACTTAATATTTAAAAGCATGAAATCAAAGATAATAAAATGGAAATTTACGTATAAGGATAAAATCCCTCAAAATAAATATTAAGTTGGTATAGCCTTCCATAATCATGGTTAGAATCGAACCATAGTTCAAAGTTCTTGACCAACCAAAGTTGGGGTGCTTTCAATTATCGGGGAATTCTAATTCAAGGTTTTGGGTTGACTTGACTTGGTTCGCATCAAGGGTTGACTGCCACAGCAGGACTTCGTGTGACCAAGAGGCAAAGGTTGAGGAAATCCAAAATGGATTTCAGGATTGGGGAGTCCACTCAGCGGATCAAGGAACTGCGAGTTAATGCAGTTGGAATTTGGAATGCCTACCTAAAACCCTTCAAGTTGCTTGACCAACCCTAGTTGGGGTAATGCGAAGGGAAATATAGATCCTTGCCACTAGAATATTCACGCAATAGAATATTTCAAAGTCAATGGTGAGTGCTATTGGATTTCGATAAAATAGTGGGAGACTAATAAGTATTAATTTATTTATTTGTCTCATTTTTATAATAAAGTAATAAACCATTGCTCATCTTAAATTGTAGAAACGGAAAGAAAATGACTTCAATCATATCATTGCGCACCATACTCAAAAAAGAAAACCTTCTCACAGGCATCAATTTCCAAGAGTGGTAGAGGTGTTTACGTGTCTTCCTTCGCCATGAAAGGAAATTATAAGTGCTGGAAGAGCCTATTCCAGTTGCACCTAGGAAAGAGGCTAGTGATGAAGAATTATCTCTCTACATGAAACACATGGATGATGCCACAGATGTCCAGTGTTTCATGGTATAGGCCATGTCTAATGAGCTCTTGAAGCTACATGAAAACATGGATGTGTATATGATGATGTCATCTTAAAGATCTTTACCAAGAGAAGGAGAGACAGGAGAGGTATGAGATCTCCAATGCTTTTTTTACCACGAAGCTTGGATAGTCTGCGCCAGCTCGGCCTCATGTGGTCAAGCTTATTGGCTACATTGAACTCTTGGACATCTTAGGGATTAAATTCTCAGATGAGTTGCGTACAGATCTCATCCTATCATCATTGCCCAAGACCTTCTCTAGCTTCATTGTCAACTATAACATGAGCGGAAATGAGAAGAGTCTATCAGAGCTTCTGACCTCGAATCGCCAGGTAGATAAGTACATGGGGCGTGTCAAACCCGCGGTCCTTATGGTGAACCAGAAAAGTAAGGACAAGGCAAAGGGGCCAAAGACTTATAAACGGTCTGAAGCCCCCCGAGCACCGTCCCTCCAAGAAGGGGAAGATCCAGAGCCAGGGAAAGGAATGGAAAGCAGTGTGTTTTTCATATGGCAAGCAGGGCCACTGGAAGAGGAACTGCACCCAGAAGCATGGGGACGCTAAAGGTGAATTCGTTATCGAGTGAAATCATTCTATTTCTACACATTGGGTATTAAATACAGCTTGTGGGGCTTACATCTATATTCAAATGCATGAACCAAGTAGATTTAGAAAGATCGCCATAGGAGAGGTGGATCTTCGAGCTGCCAATGGCGCAAGGCTGGCTGCGTTGGCTATTGGCGACTATCACCTCTCATTGCCAACTGGCATGATTTTGGTTTTACAAAACTGTTATTTTGTGCCTAGTGTTACCAAGAACATAATTTCTGTATCTTGTTTGAATATGGATGGATTTATTTTCATGTTTAGAAATAAGGGTTGTCTATTTTATAAGAACAACATATGTTATGGTATGGAACATTTGAATAATGGTTTGTATGTATTAAATTACGAAAACCAAGTGTTGGCAATCGATAAAGAAACACACTCACATGACTCATACATCACCCAGTTATGGCATCACCTCCTTGGTCATGTGAACGAGAAGCGCTTGACAAAGCTCTGCCAAGATGGCTATTTAGACTCTACTGAGCTAAAACCACTTGATAGATGTCACGCTTGTTTACAAGGAAAAATGACCAAGCTGCCTTTTGGTGGACAAGGTGAAAGGGCCACAGAGCTTCTAGGATTGGTACACATAGATGTGTGTGGACCATTTCTAGTAGAAGCTAGAAGTGGATATTCTTACTTTATTACTTTTACTGATGATTTGAGTAGATATGGCTATGTCTACTTAATGAGGTATAAGTCAGAGTCCTTAGAGAAATATAAGGAATTAAATAATGAAGTATAGAATCAACATGGTAAGAAGATAAAGAAGCTTTGATCGGATTGAGGTGGAGAATATCTGAACCAAGAGTTCATCAATCTTCTACGGGAGTCTGGGATTCTATCTCTGCTCACTCCTCCTTATACACCACAGGGGAATGGTGTTAGTGAAAGGAGAAACCACACCTTGTTGGACATGGTGAGGTCGATGATGAGTCATGCGGATCTTCCATTATCCTTTTGGGGATATGCATTACAAACTGCAGCATACACATTAAACCGAGTACCAACTAAGGCGGAAAATGGAATTCCATCCGAGTTATGGAATGGAAGGAAACCCACTTTTTCACACACACGTGTATGGGGATGAGAGGCATTTGTTAAGGCCTTATCAGGAAAAAAACTAGCACCACGGGGCACGAAGTGTATCTTTATAGGATATCCCAAGGAAGCAAAAGGATATTACCTATATAACCCACAAGACAAGAATGTGATTGTCGCCAGACAAGCCATCTTTCTTGAGAGGGAGCACATCCTCAAGAAGGATAGTGGGAGCAAGATTGACTTCGATGAAGTTGATGCTCAAGATACACAAGAGTTGGTACAGAAACAAGTTCCACAGGTCCCCTTGGAAGAGGTTCCAGAAACACAAGTACTGCGTAGGACTCATGAGAGGTAAGGGAACCAAAGAGATTTGGTTTCCAAGTCACCGAGGATGGTGAATCATTATTATTGGACAATGATGAACCTCTCTCCTACAAGGAAGAAGTAGAAAGCTCAGAATCTACATGATGGATAGAAGCTATGAATTATGAGATGGATTCCATGTATAAGAACCAAGTTTGGGTTCTGGTCGATGATCCAGTTGATGTAAAGCCTGTTGGATGCAAATGGGTATTCAAAAGAAAGCTGGACATGGAAGGTCAAGTTAGCACCTATAAAGCAAGGCTAGTGGCCAAAGGATTCAGAAAACGTCAAGGAATTGAATATGATGAAACCTTCTCTCCAGTTTCCATGTTTAAATCCATAAGAATCATACTTACCATAGCAGCTTACCATGACTACGAGATTTGGATGATGGATGTCAAAACAATATTCCTTAACGGGAACCTTCAGGAAGATGTTTATATGACACAACCAGAAGGGTTTGTGACCCCAGGTGACGCCAAACGGGTTTTCAATTTGTATAAATCCATTTATAGATTAAAGAAATAATCTAGGTCATGGAACATTTGATTTGATGAAGCCATAAAGGAATTTGGTTTCATTAAGAACGAATGTGAGCCATGTGTTTATAAGTGGTTTAATGGGAATGCGGTCTTCATCCTAGTGGTATATGTTGATGACATATTGCTTATTGGAAATGACATACTAGACTTACAGTCAGTTAAGGACTGGTTAAACAAGTGTTTCTCCATGAAGGACTTAGGAGAAGCAGCCTACATTCTAGGGATCAAGATCATTCATGATAGATCCAAGAGGATGCTTGGACTAAGTTAGGGTACATACATTGACCAGATACTAAAGAGATATAGTATGGAAAAATCCAAGAGCGTATTGGTTCCAGTGTCACATGGGTTACATCATTCTAAGAAAATGTGTCCCCAGACACAACAAGAGAAAGATAAGATGAGAAAGATCCCATACGCTTTGGCTATAGGATCCATCATGTATGTCATGTTATGTACCAGGCTTGATGTTGCCTATGCACTGAGCATGGTAGGCATATATCAAGCAGATCCAGGAGAACAACATTGGACTACTGTTAAGACTATCCTTAAGTATCTGAGATGATCTAAGGATATGTTCCTAGTGTATGGAGGAGACGAGGAGCTTGTCATTAGAGGGTATGCTGATGCTGGTTTTCAAACAGATCAGAATGATCTGAAGTCGCAATCTGGATATGTTTTCTGTCTCAATGGAGGAGCTGTGAGCTCGAAGATTTCAAATCAGCCAGTTGTCGCCGATTCTACAGCAGAGTCCGAGTATATAGCGGCTTATGATGTAGCCAAATAAGACGGTTGGATTCGGAACATTGTCCAAGAGCATGATGTGGTGCCTAGCAGTAAAGATCCCATTACATTGTTTTGTGATAATACTGCAGTGGTGGCTCTTGCAAAAGAACCAAGTTCACATCAACAGACAATGAACATACTCCGAAAGTATCACCTCTTGAGGGATTTCTATCAAAGGGGTGAAGTTGCAGTGAGCAGAGTGTCCACGAATGAGAACGTGGCAGACCCCATGACTAAAGGCCTATCTCAGCAGAAGCATGAATATCATGTGAGAGCTAGCAGGTTAAAGGTTTTTAGCAGTTGGCTCTAGTCCAAGTGGGAGTCTGTTGGAGTAGGTGGTCTAGAACCAACTACTTTGTACATTATTCATTAAATAAACGCCTTATCACATCTTGATTGTTCTTCTGCGTGACATGTCATGTGATAATGTCCTAAGGACAGCTGTTGCATTAAATGGTCATAGCGGATCCCTGCTATGATGAGAACCCGAAAGTGCCATAACAATGTTCTTGAATGTATGTTCTATGGCCAGATGATATTATTTGAGGGACACAAATAATATAAGTCATTAGGGGTGAGGACTCATAAAACATTGAGGCACCTTCTCATGGTGTGCGCCCTTGGTAATATCCAGGAGGATATTATTAGAACGAGATCCGCCAGTAGGAAATCCACATTTCATAGTGTCATTGGATGTTCCTATCTATGGACGTGTGTATTGATCCTTAGACTATAAGATTATTATTAATGGGTATTACAACTCGCCCACTTAGATGTATTGACGAAAACTACGACAACACACTATTCACAGCGAGGTAGGATACGTTGGGTGCGTCACGAGTAATACTGCATTAATAGATAATGCGAGAAAGGATTTCTCCCTTCCGTTCCATAATGGAAGTAGATATCTCAGGACCTTTGATGGAATTGATATAGCCTAAATAAATCTATGGCCATGGTAAGGTCTGGGAAAGTTCAATTCTGGGAAGTCAAAGAAAGAAAAATCAAGAACATGGGTTGATGGCACTAGCATGCATCCCGCTTGATTGAAGATATCGTGAGAAAGGGATTATATTACACAGTAAGCATTCGTAAGAGGTGACACGTCATTGCGGCGTTAACTTCTTTCTCTATGGGTGCCTGGGCGTGTTTCTAGATGCTAACCTCGAACATTAGGCAGGCTCAGCCTAATGCCACTGAGAAAGAGGCCTAGAGGGTCACACACTAAGTGTGTCCATGTATCTCAGTTAAATATTAATTTATCATGTTAAATAAATATTATTCCCGACTGTGGTTTAATAATTATTTAAGGATGTCTGATCGCATTTATTTTGACACAAGTTATTCTAGAGAATATACTATGGATAAAATAATATATTTATTCGCGATTAATGCAGTTACAGTTATTTAAGAAATAAATAGTCATTACTCAAGGTCTAATAAATGTGGTGGAGAAAAATGGAAAATAAATGTACACGCCATGTATATTAAATATACACGCTGTGTAGTTTTATGGAAAACAAGTACACACCGTGTATTAATTATTACATGTCGTGTAGTTTTTCCAATTCGGATTTTGAGGATTTAATATTGTTTTATTAAATGATATTTATTATAATCAGCGTGGGTGCATGTCAAGGAATTAATAATTCGACATGGGAGGTTTTCAATAAGAGTTAATGAAATAAATAAAATGCGTAACGCGTTTATTGATTGTCATAACTCTATTAACCTCAAACCTGATTATAAATATCCTTGCAACCCAAACATTTTTTGGTGAGCCATTGTTGTGCACAATGGATTTGGAAATACTCTCAAGCCAAGAGAGAATTCCCTTTCCACCAAGAACGCCCTCACGTTACGATAGAAGGATCCTCCACCGGAACAAGGCGGTCAAAGGCGGACATCAAAAGCGAAGGTTCTTCCATGCTAGCACCCGGATATCTCTTCGGCGATGTCCGGAGATACGTGACACACGTGTGGATCACTGCTAGAGGAATCCTACACTTGGATTCTACGACGCAACGACGGATCATCAAATTGTGACCGGACACATCAACGAAGAAAGAATTCCAACGAGGTAATTCTTATGCATCAATTAAATTAATTATAATCAACATATGATGATCCTACTCAAGGGTTCCAGGACTCATCTTTTCTTTTCGTTCTTCGTTCTATTCCGACGATTCGGCATTTTATATCGTGGCGGATCTCGGATTGAACAATGTTTAACCAAAAATTAAGTTGGGAAAACCCACCAACGCGCTTCCGCTGCGCCCGGAACCTACAATATTCTCCATACATATTTCGAGATTAGGAGGTTATAGAGAGGAATTTTGGGGAGGCTTTTCTTCTAGTGAATCAATTCAACATCACACCATTTATCCTAAAGACATATCAGGAAGTGTTGAAAAGTGTATAGGTTGTCGAGAGAATATTATCTATAACTATATCATCATTAGAAGGTTTTTATATTTATTCATCATGATGTAGATCCACTGTACATGGTTTTCTATTTTTAGCTCAAAAGTGTTTTTGTTCGGTTAAAGGTCGGTCCCATCATTTAGAATCATGTTTCTTTTTGGTTGGAATTTGTTTCTCTTATGCCAAGTTATTAAGATATTTTTTTGGAGGCTAATTAAATCATCATCAAGAGAAAATGGGATTTTTGAGTAATCAACATGAATTTGGTGTTCCACTTTTGGTTCCTCTACTGAGCCAGTTCGGGACAAGGTAAGAGGAGCAGTTTACAATAGTTTTAGATCAACAGAGAGCATATGGGGCGGGTATAAAATAGCCATGGGATTCTTCCTAACCTCATAAAGTTGAGAACTACAATGGTAGTGGTATTAATTATTACCAGGGAGGCTGTGGATTAGGTCATGGTATGTTTCATGCTTTGGTATTTCCAGCACCCGGTGAGTAAGATATCGTTTGAGGTAGCCTTTGATTTTTTTTCTAATTATGTGAATGCCTTATTTGACTCAGGAGATATGTTCACCTTCATATCACCTACCCTTTTACATGATTTGGGACAATAGTTATAGAGGATTCCAATTCCCTTGGTGTTGGATACGCAACATGGAGGTTGAGCTAATTTGATTGAAGTATGTAGAGACTATGAACTGGTGTTGGGATAACAACACACTTTGGGAGATTTCTGTTGTTTATCAATACAACCATATAATTTCAACCACAACATTGATTGGTTATAGATAGTAGAGGTTATCATGTATTTATTCTACATTTAGGTGGTGTTCTTTAATGCAGAGGGAGATCCATCAATGTTTGTAGGTTTGTGAGACCCTGAAATGGGTCAGAGGTGTGTTCCTTCTTTCGCAATCATGATGGCCGAGAAGATGTTTAGTTCATTGTAGGATTAGTAGTCAGCATTTCCCAGGGTCATTCAAGAGTACCATGATGTCTTTCTGGAAGATTTTTTAGTATTACCCCATTTATGGGTGATCGTGTTTTGGATCGAGCTTCATCCATGCAAGTATCTTATATCGATGTCTCAATATAAGATGGAACCATTTGACTTGTGGGAGCTATGTATATAGATTGATTGTGTATTTCATTTTGGTTTGGATCATTCATGTGTTTCACCGTGGGGTGCACCATTTTTTATCACGAACAAAGATGATGATAGTTTGTGGTTTTGTGTCGATTATCAGCACTAGAACAAAGTGATAGTTGAGAAAATTTATCCTTTTCTGTGGATTGAAGACATGTACGATCAATTGAAGGGTGCAAGTTGGTTCTAAAAAAATTATTTTTAGTCTCGATATAGTCAAATTCATGGGAAGAATGAGGATATCTATAAGACTACATTAAATTATTGTCCTTGGAATTATGAGTTTTCGGTGATGCTATTCGGTGTGATGAATTCTTCAGTTTTGTTCATGGGGTTGATGAATGCTATGTTCCATTAGTTCTTGGATATATTTTTTCTGGTTTTCATCGATGACATCCTAGTGTACTCTATATCTGATTAGGATTATGCAGTGTATATGCATGCTGATTTGGGAGTTCTGCATTGACAGAAGAAATTTTTAAAGCTGTAGAAGTGTGAGTTTTAGTATCCAGAAGTCTTTTCCTTGTGGCACGTTTTATGAGATTTGGGAGTAACTAGGGATCCATCAATGATAGAAGCAGTTTTTTCTTGGGTATCCCCAAAGACATTGGACGAAGTTCGATGTTTCCTTAGTCTTGTGGGATATATTGGGAGGTTTACGGATCATTTATCTTAGTTTTCAACTTTTCCGAAAGCATTGCCTAGGAATGATCAGTAGTTCATGCAGACTGATTAGTTTCATAAAGTTTTTGAGTATCTGAAAGCGATGTTGGTCAGTGTATCGAATCTTTATCTCCTAGTAGAAGAAGTTCAGTTTGAGGTGTACTGTGATCCTTCACAACTTGGGTTGGGCAGTGTCGTAATGAAGTTGATATGAATCATTTCTTATGGGTCTCAACAATTACACCACCATGAATGTAACTATTCCACAAATGTTCTTGAGTTGGTTGTAGTGGTGTTTGCTATAAATTCTTCGAGACAATGCCTCATTCATGAGTGATTTGTGGTTTTCACTAATCATAAGAGCCTGAGGTATGTTTTCTCCATGCATGAGATGAAATTATGATAGTATTGGTGTATCCATTTCTTATAATATTATGACATATAAATATCATATAAACCCCGGTTATGTTAATTTTATAACTGATGTGCTGCATAGGAAGTCATGTAGTGATGCCATACGTGATCTCTTGATTCGTAGAAAGTGATGGAAAAAAACTCACCATTATATTAAGAAATGGGAAATGTTGGGGTGTAGTTTTTGTTTTCCAAATGACAGTGAAATAATCTATAGTGTAGTAGGTATAAGATTCCATGTTGGGGACCTTGAGGAGGAGTTCTAGAGAGAACGAGTTGTTTGTGTTGAGTCCCCAGAAGGTTAGTCTAAGTATAAACAACACTGACTGTTGTTTTGGGGAATGCATTTCATTTATTTGGCGATGCAAGAGATGGAAATTAGGGAGTTCCATAGATATCCAATATTTTTAAAACCTAGTGTGATGAATATATACCTCTCTTTGAGGAGTCAGTTTTTCTGGCTCGAGTTGAAGTGTGCAGTTGCAGTGTTTGTGTCACGATGGTTGGTTTTCCAGAAGTTGAAGGCCTAGCACCATGGTCCTGGTGGTTTTTTCCATCTGTTAGATTTTCCTCAATGGAATTGGTAAGGCATCGTGATTTAATTTTTTACAATATTACCTCATGTTAAAATATTCCATAACACTATATGGGTTGTAGTGGATCGTTTTGAGAAATCCTCCTAGTTTATTTCAATTAGGGAGTCCAGATCAGTGGGGGTTTTATTATGGTAGTATTTTTAGGATATGGTGAGACTCTAAAGAGTCTCGAGGACAATAAATTTTTATCAACACCATCATTATACCTATAGCGTTAAAACATGTCTCCAACATAATTTGGTTTTGAGCTTTGCCTTAGCACGAATTTTCATCTACAGACGGATGACCATATAGATCAAACCATCCAAAATATTGAAGTCATGTTGTGCTCTTGTGTCCTAGATTTTGAAGGTTTGTGGATGAGCTACCAATCCTTGGTAGAGCTCTCGGACAACAATTATTTCCACTCCACCAAAAATATAGAACTATTTGAATCCTTGTTTGTCCAACCATTTTGTTCTCTATTATGTTGGACTAGGGTTGGAGAGTTAGAAATTCTTGGGTCGAAACTAGAACAGAACATGATAGAGATGGTCCCAGTGAGTCATGAGAGGATGAAGGTAGCATAAGATAATCATAAATCATATACAGATCAGAATAGGAGACCATTTATGTTTCAATTATGGGTTCATGTGTTTCGGTAGATCACTTCCCATCGTGGGATGTGATGTTTTGGTCATGAGAGTAAGCTTTATCTCCAGTTTGTTGGGGCTTTCGAGGTGTTGTATCTAGTAGGTCCATAGAATATTGGTTAGCACATCCCCCGCAGATTACCTAAATACATAATGTTCTTCATGTGTCATAGATCCATTATTATCTTAATGATGACACCCACATCATCGATTAGGGTGAGATTGATATTGACAATTAAGTGAGTTTTGAGGAGCATCTTGTAAAGATCCTGGACTCAAAAAAGAAGGTTTTTGTGTGAAGATTATATTCCAATGGTTTACGTCCATTGGTGTTATAGTGGCATGGAATGTAGAACTTGGGAACGGGAGTCATATATACATGTTCAGTAATTTGAGTTTTTTTATGTTTATATCTTTCTTAAAATGATATTTGTTTGTTCTTTTAGACATTTCATGTAAATTAGGTGTCTTTATCTTGTTTCTTGTTGTGGATTTCTCTCTCTTGGGAGGTATCTCTTATGGAATAGTGGTTAGGGGATAGTTATATATTTTATTTGGTTTCGTGATGTCCCTTTGAGGAAGATATTGAGATGAAATTAGTGGATAGAGCCTTGAGAAGTATATCGAAGGTAGTTGTTCAGACCCCTTTTTTGTCTGTTATCAAAGATGTTTTGGAATTATTAAGGATGAGATTGTATTTATAAATATCTTATGTAATGACCTAGATCTATCTGGTCCATTCCTTTATGGAAATCTGGTTTTTGTGGTGTTCCAGGAGGTCAAGGTGCTTACCCCCAACACATTTCCAAATTTTCAATTATGTGAACAATTTTTCCACAACATTGAGTCATTTACAATAGTTTTTTGAAATTTAAAAACTTTTTAGACATCTAAAAATATATTCTATAATTTTTATAGAATGGTAAGAGGTCCAACTGTATGTGCTACAGTGTCTCCAGAATGGTGAGTCATCTAATGTTAGATGTTATAGTGTTTCCTAAATAGTGAGTCATCCAATAGTAGGTTCTGCAGTGTTTCTAGGATAGTGAGTCATCTAATAGTTGTGGATATAGTGTTTACATAATGTTGAGTCATCTAATATTTTATTCTACTGTGTTTCCATCCTGGTGAGTTATTTCCAATAGTCATTCAAATTTTCATATTTTTTCAAATTTCCCAGTTTTTACCTTTTAACATCATTGTTTAACGTAAAATGAGTTGTATTACATATTTAACTAATTTTTAATCCATTTAAAAGGTTTCGAATATTATATTTGTTTTTCAAAAATTATATATGCTTTTAATTGGTCAAACAACATCGTTTAATATGATCCAAATTAATGTAAATTCTAAACAATTTCAAATCATGTTAGTCTTATATATAATCCTTAAATGTTTCAAACCTTCCCTTATTTAATTCCTTTTTCCTAATATCTTTCAGAGGAACCCAAATACTACCTTTTAATATGATTGGGTTGATCAAACTATAATCCTTGGTTTATTCCCCTAGAAGGTTTCTTCCTTCTTTATGCACACCTAATGTTTTAATTCAACCTACATGTTTTGATTTGTCTTCAATATAAGGTATTTTATACCTCCATCAATGGGGTACATTGATATGTTTACTATTAAGTACATTTTTAATTTAATGGTGTATAATATTCATGTTTTTAATTGATACATCGTGGATGTCGGTTGATGTGGTCATGCCCGATGTCCTTGGTAGAATACAGTCGTTGCAGGATAGGTGATCGTAATCTATTATGTTGGCCCGTTATTGAGAAAATTGTGTTTGAAACCAATTGAGGTAGTCAGATCAAGAACCCTATATTATATTTACATACTATATTTGAGTTATCATTTTTTATCCAACTAGATAAAATTATAATTGACACGATATGTATTTGGTCGAGATTAAGGAATTGGTTTCGATCATATGTTGTTACCACTTGATTTTATAGATAGTGTGATATCTATAATTTGCTTGTTTAAATTTCATTCTTGATGGAAATTGGTAAAGAATGTAAGGTTGGGATTAGTTGTAAATAAATTAGGCAATGATAAAGATGCTTGAAAATGAATTTAGTTGTTTTTGTATTTTGATGATAATCAAATTGATGATGTAATCATATTTAATTAAGTTTTTATATCGATGGACGCTTGCTGGTTAGGTTTCACATAGTTGTAACATAGTAATAATGAATTGGTTAATAAAATATGGATTATGAAAATGGTTTTTCATGATGGATAATTCCTGGTAGGGTTTTGAGTTACCCTCTTTCTTACAAAGGCCAAGAGTCATATGCTTTGGAGTCGTGAGTACTCGTTATGGGTGAAGGATTAATGCCTTGATTGGGGCTCAAATCACAATTTATTTTTGTTGCCTACATCTTTTGATTTGATTTTAACATATAAGGATTTTTTGGTATGTGGGGAAAGGATTCCTAGTGGTTGTGGTGGAAGTTGACGCATATAGTGGTGAGATATGTCAGTTTATGCATATTAATGTCCAAGAGGACACTAGAGATGATTAAAACAGTTGAAGCTAGGATGAATCGATGTTTTTCATGTTGGATAATTGTTTTTTCTTATTTTCTATACATTACCCACTAATTTAGGTAGTTGGTATTTCTTAACCTCCTTCCAAAAGAGGCAAAGATGCATGAGGTTTGCCAAAAAAATTCTATTAGTAGCTTCTCAAGGAAGGATGGTTTTATGCTCTTCTTATGGGTGGTAATGACCTCGTAGGTTGTTCTTCTAATCACTATATTGATCCCCTTATATTGGGTAGCTTTTAGTTACTTCCTAGAATACATGAAATTATTGAAAATTGTTAATGTTATTAATAAATTATTGAATAAATGATGTTGTTCCCATGGGGTTGGATCTTGCTGGGATGTAATGTTGTTGTTACTTTTGAGGATATGTGGAATCATTATGGTTACTCCTATAGGGAATGTGAATTATTAGTAATTATAATGTAATGTAATGTGAAAATGTTAATTTTTACATAATTAATTAATATAGATTCAATGTGACTAAAGTAGATAAGATTATTTAATAAGGATCTTTCAATGGTTATATGGGTATAGGATATCTGGTCTTAGTAGTGGCAGTCGGGAGGCAAAGAAACGTTAGCTACAGTTGAGTCTAAGACATGGTTATTACAATAGTGTTTTTGTAATCTGTATTATATCTTGTACTTTTTGTGTTTCTATATGATACCCCACCATGTCAATTAGCTCGAATGACACCACGAGGATTATGATCCCTGGGGGGTTTTCCCAAACATCATGGTGGTAGGATTGATGGTCAGCATCCCCTTTGGCCCCACTCTCTTCTCTTGAATGTTGCTTGGGTTGGGATACACGATGTTTAGGATTTCCCATATACGTTTGTAGAGGACTATAATGGATTTTGGTTATTTCTCACACATATATTATATATATAAAATCTGTAACGCCCCGACCCCAGCTACCCAGAGTTGGTGCATTACTTCGTAACATTGGCATGATCACAAAAGATCAAGTCTCGAAAGACCGATTAGTTTAGTAGCCTTGGAAACACTAGATACATTCGTAAACGTTACATTACATAATAAAGTGAAAAACTACAATTACAAAGTCTCCATAGTCCACACTCATATCCTCTTCTGACTATCCCTGCAGGTCATTCATAAAATATTTCTTCACATTCTGGAAAATATTAAAACATTGAAAGGGGTGAGCTCAGATGCTCAGTAAGGATAACGATAATGTGGAAGCTTTCATAAATAAACATTAACATTTAAGGCAATGTATAACTAAAACAAAAGACTTTTAAACATGAACTTCAACATAATATGGAAAAGGTAAAATGAGATAATTCCATTTACTTATTCACATGGATATTCTACTGGTTGAATAATCACATGCAATATCAATAACCACTTTCATAATGATGGAATGCATAATGCCAGACTATCATAACCACGTAGCCAAGGCCTCGTGCCAAGACAAAAAATAAGATTTTGTCAAGGCCTCGTGCCAAGACACTAGTTTGTCTCATGAGACCTGCCGATGCATCGAGGAGCTATAGCGGGCTCCACCCGTCACTTATTAAGTCCAATGCATTCCTCATATGAATAGGTTTAAACATATCATAAACCATAACATAATCGTATCACATAAAACATGCATAAAGGAAACATAACATTTCCACATTTCAATCACAAGATATAAATACAACACATTGATATAATAAAAACTCTTTCAAAACCATTTTCAATACCAAAATAAAAGAAAGTTAAAACTTTGTATTTATTTTTCATTTAAAAAAATGATGGCTTGTAGAAGAAGATGAAACTCAAATAATGGTCACGGTGGAGGAGAAGTCATTGTCTCCGCATATGTACAGAAAGAAAAACAATCCATTTTTGTCGTTTAGTAAAACGCTTGGTATAAAAAAAATTCCTTTTGAATAAACGTAAAAGTCAAAGGGGTTTATACACCGTATAAAAGAAAATTGTGTATAAAACCAAATATGCCTCAATGAAAGGAGATTGAGACGAAGTCCTTAAAAAGATCATTTTTAAAATAAAATATATCTATTATGTGTATTCACTATAGGTACACATAAAGAATGTAAAAATACAAAATAGTACATAATAATATCGTGACATAATTTGAAAGTAGGAGATTAACCCAAAGAATGGAAGTTGGGTTAAGAAGTTCCCTTACCTCATGTCCGACTTGACTCAACCATTCTTTAACCTCCTGAATAATAAACTAGAGTTAATATCTACCTTATTAAGAACCATTTTCAATTTCATTATCCTTTTTATATCACTTATTACAATGTTATGAACGTTATGTAATTATTTAAGTTAATAACGGTCGTTTTGTCGATCTTTGGTACTTGTGTCAACAATAACCTTCTTATAATTACAAGTTGTTCATGTGGTGAAATATACATTATATACAGTGATTTATATATCATATATCTCATATATATCCAGTATATACATTCATTCATAATATTACGTAACATTTAGAGGTAAGAAATGAAATGCACCGTTCATGGAGACGGTAAGCCGTACGTACGCATGAACGCTACTTTCATTTCTATTTCGTATTTAATGTAATGAAATCATAATTATATAAAGGTATAATATAGTTCCCGTATAATATCATATATAATATCATTTACTCCATCCTTTATACATCCCACATATGGCATTAACGATTCACATCACTTTAAGGGGGCGGTAGTCCGTACTTCCTAAAATGAAATTATCGCGTTTTACCCATAATGGAAATCATAAAGTATGCCATAAATGAGAAATAAAGAAGCATAAGTAAAACATAAACATATTATATATCATATATAAAAATAGTGACATCTTAATGGCCACCTTTGAAGGTGTTATATGAGTGTTGAACAATCATCGTTTCATGAGGCAGAAATTCGCCATCCACAGAAACCGTATATTCTTTAACCATTAGATGTAGGTGTGTTTAAGTGTAGCTCGAATAATTATTATAAAAACATCCTAGTATATTGAGGATACTGGTGTTGTTACAAAATAAATGAATAAAAAGAGTTTAGGGGGTTGGAGAAGAAAAATAAAACAAAACAACATTAGAGAAGACATTACCTCAAAATCGGGTAACTCTTTTTGATTTGAGCCAAAGGCTTCCTTGGGAAGAGTTCTTCCCAAAATGAGGCTTCTAGAAGTAAGAGAGGGAAGTTGGGAGAGTATTTGGGCAGAGGTTGGCCGAGCCAAATGGCTTGAAGGTGTAAATGAGGTGGGAGAGGTGGGGGCCTTTTATAAGTGGAGAGGAGGGGCTCTTTTGGAAAGATTGAAATGTTACATTATTACACAATGCTTTTCGGATTCTAAAGGTCCCACACTTATATACTTCGTGGATAAGGTGATAAGGGTTATAAATCTACCCATAAAATAGTCTTTGGACAAGTGTAAGCCTTGGATTTTACATTATCTTCTCATTTTATTTAAATCGTTAAATAATGATGTCATCGCTGCATCATCATGATGTCATAAATATTTTAATTTATTTAATGTCTAAAAATTAAAAAAAAAATACTATAATGTAGGAAATCTTTTTATCTTTCCAATTAATATTTATAGTCAAAAATATTACTTGTATAACCCCATGTAAAAATTGTTCTAGTAAAACATTTTATGTTTGTGTCATTTTTTACTTTAACATTAAAAAAAAGGTATTTATGTCATTTTCTAACTAAAGTTGCTCCATGGGGTCCCCAAGTTGACCCATGGGTTGTCTTGGTCGGCCATGACTCATCCAATAGGAGTACGACAAGTGTAAATCTCATCTCATATTATTAAAACATTATTTTTACCTTAAACTACACTAATTACCTCTAATCGCGATTAAGAACTTAAAAGTAACTATTCACCAAAAAATTATTTTAATCTCATTGAACCACATTTTATTTCTTAATGACAACCATGTATGTCGGATTTTTGAAAATCAAATCACAGAAGTGGTAATATTTCATTTAAACGAAAAATCAGTTATTTAACTACCACTTAGTGGTTTCACTATTCATCAATAATTGAAGTTTTTCTGAACAATGCCAAAATTTCACCCTAAGCTATAATTGATATTCCGAATTCAAAAATGATTTATATTTTAAAAAATTCCAAACATATAAGTTTCATTAATTAATTTTATAATCAATTCCCGTTGTCACAACAAATAGCATGTTTTTAAGAAACAATTTATATTAAAAGATTGGCAATTGTTTATGTCCAATTTCAATGTTAAATTAATTATAATGACCACCATTGGATAAAATGGTAAAAATATATTCTAATTATACTTTGAAACCACTAAATTGTATAATTTTTCACAATAAATTATTTTGATTAAAAAAGTTGTTTTAAGTATTTATCACTATTCATAAAATATTGGAAGTTCTCAGAAAGTTGCAAAAAATTAAACTTAGGATAATTTCGATATTACGAATACAAAAATGAAGTCCATTTTGAAATATAAAATTTCTATAATTTTAAAAAGTTGTTATTACTATTGATAACGGCTACTTTGATTAGTCGCGGTGTGTTAGAACTCGAACTTGCGTACCATGCAAGCTATTGCATTATTAAATGAGAAGCGTATCATGGAAGCTCGGGGTGTTACATTCTCCCCTCCTTCAATAAATTGCGTCCTCGAAATTTGAAATTTATCTTTGAAAATAAAAGGTTGAAAAGATAAAATACCTTTGTGGAAAACCCACATCGAAAATAAAGTTAATAAAATTTATCCTTAATAAGAGGGAAATGGAAATAAGAAAGTCACCACCAAATTATGATCTCGATAAAGAGAACATTGGTGTCAATTAGAGACATATAATTGGAGGAAAAACGTAAATATTTGTAGGGAGTGATTGAGGTCATCAATCACAATCAACTGTCAAATTGAGGGCCTCAAAGCCTCCAATCTATGTTGATTTAAAATATCATCAGTTCAACAAGAAATAAGGTATTAGGGTAACACATTTTTTTTTGTTTTAATATCCCTTTACTAAAGTTTAAGAATTAATTTATTCATTGAATAACAGATAGGTATATATATATATTTATGCTTGACAATTAGAGTTTCAACCTTCAACTCACCTTTCACTCAAAAAGATAATAGAACCCAAAAATATTATACTTATCCTAATTGTATAAGGTTCCAAATGTTAACACATACCATTTAGATTAGTAAAATTATTTTGTAATAACTAGGGACTTCATGTAGGCTAGTGGTAGGAAATAAAGGCCTGTCGCACTATGGTTGTTGGTTCAATTCCTGCAGCTTTGTCCGACGCGTCAGGTTATGCCCCACCCTGCAGGTTGTCCTTTTCCAAAAACTATAGTATTATAATATTTCAAAAATAATCTTCAAAAAATTTTTTAACCTTAAACAATACTATCCAAAGATCAACTTAATCCATTCCAACCTTTATAGTTATCCAAAATACTTCTGTCCAGCTCACAGTCCAAATTTTATAAGGAAGACAAACATAATGAAGATCCTTTTTTCCATGTAACAACATGTGAACACCTTCATCATGTATTCTTTTTAAACATACTGAATTACCATGATCCCTTATTCCTTATAGAATACTAGATATACTCCTATAAAAAAATGTATACAAATCATCAATCAGTTTCAAGGAAGTTAAGAATATCCTATATAATTTATCCAAATCAATCACGTCTTATTCCAAAATCACTATCTCGGTATCAGAACCATATTATGGTTTATCTTTCTCTCAACCATATATTTTCCAAAAATTTAACCTACTGTGGAGTCACTTTTCTTGGTTCCACACAATCTCAAGTCCTTGATAAAATAGTACTGCAGTACAATCCTTATATACTCCATAATTATTATAACCAGTACATCATTCATACAACACTCAAATTACAAAATTCATTAATAACAACATAAGAACTCTAATCATTACTCCTCATCTGTGGTAGTATCATAACTTGATTATTATCCAATAACATCATTTGGGGCATACTCTGATGATTTGGACATTGGTTTGCGTAGTTTCCCCAATCCTTGCAGAAGAAGCATTGTACATTTGAAACCATTTTCTTACCCTTGCAGTCACACACTTTGTGTCCTTTTTCTCTACACTCATAACAAACTCCCATTCCATTTAGGCAAGTTCCATGATGTTTCTTCCCACAATTACCACATATTGGAAAATTCTTCTTTCCCCTCATCCCTTTATCCATCATTCTCTCTTCCATCCCTTTCGTCTCTTGCTTCGCTTCAAATCCATAAGACTTAGAGAATTCTTTACTTATCTTATTAACACATGATACTATTTCGTCATATGTTGAGAACACATGGGTGACTATTTCCCTTCGAAATGTTGTCTTAATACCGTGAAAGATACGATCCTTCTTACTCTTTGGATCATACATATTGCTGGAGTTCACATTCCTTCTACTGGGCACCATTTCTATACAATGGCATAAACTAAGTTAGTTTATGAATGAAAATACATAATCCCATACTTATAAAACACTTAACATAAATTGAACTATTTATGGATATAATCCATAATCATAAAAATGTTTTCTTTGAGGAAGTATATACTCATAACCGTTCATAGTGGTTTGTAAATAAAACGAGAATTATCCTAAGCATATCCACTGGGAGTGTCGTAACCAAGAGTGCAGCAAAGCCCGTTGTTGTGCACCAGTTCCCGTTCGAGACTAGCTCAAAGCGGTGTTTTCGGGTTTTACGCCTAGGTACATCGGTGCCAGAGCCGCCTTTACCTGCTCGTATCCAGACAGGGATGTATTGCTCGGAAAACTCAAAAAATCTCTACAATACCATAATTCTAGGAAGTTCTTCTATACTAATCCTCAAAGTTCATCTTAGGTCTACGTGCTCTAATCAGAGTTTATCTAAATCTAGCTTCCAAGGTTAGTACTAAACTGCCTCTGATACCAACTGCAATGCCCCGACCCCAGCTACCCAGAGTCGGTGCATTACTTCGTAACATTGGCATGATCACAAAAGATCAAGTCTCGAAAGACCGATTAGTTTAGTAGCCTTGGAAACACTAGATACATTCGTAAATGTTACATTACATCATAAAGTGAAAAACTAAAACAACAAATTCTCCATAGTCTACACTCATATCCTCTTCTGACTATCCCTGCAAGTCATTCATAAAATACTTCTTCACATCCTGGAAAATATTAAAACATTGAAAGGGGTGAGCTCAGATGCTCAGTAAGGATAACAATAATGCGGAAGCTTTCATAAATAAACATTAACATTTAAGTCAATGTATAACTAAAACAAAAGCCTTTTAAACATGAACTTCAACATAATATGGCAAAGGTAAAATGAGATATTGCCATTTACTTATTCACATGGATATTCTACTGGTTGAATAATCACATGCAATATCAATAACCACTTTCATAATGATGGAATGCATAATGCCAGACTATCATAACCACGTAGCCAGGGCCTCGTGCCAAGACTACAAATAAGATTTTGTCAAGGCCTCGTTCCAAGACACTAGTTTGTCTCATGAGACCTGCCGATGCATCGAGGAGCTATAGCGGGCTCCACCCGTCACTTATTAAGTCCAATGCATTCCTCATATGAATAGGTTTAAACATATCATAAACCATAACATAATCGTATCACATAAAACATGCATAAAGGAAACATAAAATTTCCACATTTCAATCACAAGATATAAATACAACACATTGATATAATAAAAACGCTTTCAAAACCATTTTCAATACCAAAATAAAAGAAAGTTAAAACTTTGTATTTATTTTTCATTTAAAAAAATGATGGCTTGTAGAGGAAGCCGAAAATCAAATAATGGTCACGGCGGCGGAGAAGTCATTGTCGCCGCATATGTACAGAAAGAAAAACATTCCCTTTTTGTCGTTTAGTAAAACGCTTCGTATAAAAAAAATTCCTTTTGAATAAACATAAAAGTCAAAGGGGTTTATACACCGTATAAAAGAAAATTGTGTATAAAACCAAATATGCCTCAATGAAAGGAGATTGAGACGAAGTCCTTAAAATGATCATTTTTAAAATAAAATAGATCTATTATGTGTATTCACTATAGGTACACATAATTAATGTAAAAATACAAAATAGTACATAATAATATCGTGACATAATTTGAAAGTAGGAGATTATCCCAAAGAATGTAAGTTGGGTTAAGAAGTTCCCTTACCTCATGTCCGACTTGACTCAACCGTTCTTTAACCTCCTGAATAATAAACTAGAGTTAATATCTACCTTATTAAGAACCATTTTCAATTTCATTATACTTTTTATATCACTTATTACAATGTTATGAACGTTATGTAATTATTTAAGTTAATAACGGTCGTTTTATCGATCTTTGGTACTTGTGTCAACAATAACCTTCTTATAATTACAAGTTGTTCATGTGGTGAAATATACATTATATACAGAATTATATTCATGATTTATTTATCATATATATCATATATATCCAGTATATACATTCATTCATAATATTACGTAACATTTAGAGGTAAGAAATGAAATTCACCGTTCATGGAGACGGTAAGCCGTACGTACGCATGAACGCTACATTCATTTCTATTTCATATTTAATGTAATAAAATCATAATTATATAAAAATATAATATAGTTCCAGTATAATATCATATATAATATCATTTACTCCATCCTTTATACATCCCACATATGGCATTAACGATTCACATCACTTTGAGGGGGCGGTAGTCCGCACTTCCTAAAATGAAATTATCGCGTTTTACCCATAATGGAAATCATAAAGTATGCCATAAATGAGAAATACATAAGCATAAGTAAAACATAAACATATTATATATCATATATAATAATAGTGACATCTTAATGTCCACCTTTGAAGGTGGTATATGAGTGTTGAACAATCATCATTTCGTGAGGCAGAAATTCGCCATCCACAGAAACCGTATGTTCTTTAACCATTATATGTAGGTGTGTGTAAGTGTAGCTCGAATCCTTATTATAGAAAAATACTAGTATATTGAGGATACTGGTGTTGTTACAAAAGAAATGAATAAAAAGAGTTTAGGGGGTTGGAGAATAAAAATAAAACAAAACAACATTAGAGAAGACATTACCTCAAAATTGGGTAACTCTTTTTGATTTGAGCCAAAGGCTTCCTTGGGAAGAGTTATGCCCAAAGTGAGGCTTCTAGGAGTAATAGAGGGAATTTGGGAGAGTATTTGGGCAGAGTTTGGCCGAGCCAAATGGCTTTAAGGGGTAAATGAGGTGGGAGAGGTGGGGGACTTTTATAAGTGGAGAAGAGGGGCTCTTTTGGAAAGATTGAAATGTTGCATTACTACACAATGCTTTTCGGATTCTAAAGGTCCCACACTTATATAATTCGTGGCTAAGGTGATAAGGGTTCGCAATCTACCCATAAAATAGGCTTTGGACAAGTGTAAGCCTTGTATTTTACATTATCTTCTCGTTTTATTTAAATCGTTAAATAATGATGTCATCGCTGCATCATCATGATATCATAAATAATTTAATTTATTTAATGTCTAAAAATTATAAAAAAATACTATGATGTAGTAAATCTTTTTATCCTTCCAATGAATATTTAAAGTTAAAAATATGACTTGTATAACCCCATGTAAAAATTTTTCTAGTAAAACATTTTATGTTTGTGTCATTTTTTACTTTAACATTAAATAAAAGGTATTTATGTCATTTTCTAACTAAAGTGGCTCCATGGGGTCCCCAAGTTGACCCATGGGTTGTCTTGGTCGGCCATGACTCATCCAATATGAGTTGGACAAGTTTCAAGATCATCTCATATTATTAAAACATTATTTTTACCTTAAACTACACTAATTACCTCTAATCGCGATTAAGAACTTAAAAGTTACTATTCACCAAAAAATTATTTTAATCTCATTGAACCACATTTTACTTCTTAATGACAACCATGTATGTTGGATTTTTGAAAATCAAATCACAGAAGTGGTAATATTTCATTTAAACGAAAAATCAGTTATTTAACTACCACTTAGTGGTTTCACTATTCATCAAAAATTGAAGTTTTTCTGAACAATGCCAAAATTTCACCCTAAGCTATAATTGATATTCCAAATTCAAATATGATTTCTATTTTAAAAAATTCCAAACATATAAGTTGCATTAATTAATTTTATAATCAATTCCTGCTGTCACAACAAATAGCATGTATTTAAGAAACAATTTATATCAAAAGATTGGCAATTGTTTATGTCCAATTTCAATGTTAAATTAATTCTAATGACCACCATTGGATAAAATGGTAAAAATATATTCTAATTATACTTTGAAACCACTAAATAGTATAATTTATCACAATAAATTATTTTGATTAAAAAAGTTGTTTTAAGTATTTATCACTATTCATAATATATTGGAAGTTCTCAGAAAGTTGCAAAAAATTAAACTTAGGATAATTTTGATATTACGAATACAAAAATGAAGTCCATTTTGAAATATAAAATTTCTATAATTTTAAAAAGTGGTTATTACTATTCATAATGACTACTTTGATTAGTCGCGGTGTGTTAGAACTCGAACTTGCTTACCATGCAAGCTATTGCATTATTAAATGAGAAGCGTATCATAGAAGCTCGGGGTGTTACAAAATCTTATGAACTACTATTGGTATAATGTGTATATGATGTGATGTCTTGGAGATCCTTAGTTAGTGGATGGGATGTAGTGGCTTGAGGTGTACTACCTGACGAGTGGTACATGTTATGCGGGCTGTGGTGGCTCCCAAAAACAACTTGGTTATTTCTGGTTGTGATGATGGTGTGGTTCTTCACCCAGGTTTATGCAGACAAGCCTTGTGTTTCCCAAGGTCCATGTTGTGTTTCCCACCCAGTTGTCTTCCGGACATCCTTTTTGGAATGAAATATATAGAATGTGTGACGTTGAGGAAAAGAAACAAACCATTGGGGAAGTTATAGTGTGTTACCATGGATATTCATTGCAATATTATATACTCTACTATGTGATAATTATTGAGAGTAGCCATGGTGAAGTTGAGAACTTAGTATCCATGTTTAGGAGACATGTTAGTTTCACAAGATGATTCATTGTGCTTTAGCATGCTTCCATATCGTCTGAATGAATAGCTCTTGGGAGGATCCTACTATGTATATTTTTATATGCACCCGACGTAATATAAACTACTTTCAGGTCACTCTGATTAGGTTGGAGATCAGGCTAGTTAAACCATGCATAGGGTATACAATATATATTCAGGATTCATGGTTACTACTATTTTATATTATTTTGGTACTTGTATATTTCCATTATTGTATTTGAAGTTTTATCATGTCATTAAATACATGTACTAGTTATTATTTTATATTATATATTGATATGGAATTAGTGGTTTGTTGTCTTAACTCTCTCTTTCACATGTGTTCTCTTAGAGGGTAATGCCTCCCATTTGTGTGTATACTATACCGTGATTGCTAGTCCCTAACCTACGGAAAACTAGAGGCATAAATCGAGGTTAATTACCTCTCTTATAACATTATTGGTCCAAGAGGGGTACACTTGTTGGGGAGGGGTAAATATTTTCCTAGTAATGGGAAAACTTGATTCCCTTACATAGTGACTGGTCCAAATTAAATATCTCATGAGTGTTATATTAACACCAATAAAATACAACCTTTTTTAGTCAAATATATCCTCTAACCTTGGATGGGAACATGAATCACAATCCAACATGACCATGAATAGATGTTTTAATTGACTCAATATATCTATCAAAAGAAACCTATATAACATAGTTCAAAACACAAAATACAATAACCCATATTTATATTTATGTATGATGACCACTATCTAACATTTCATAAGACTAAAGCAATGTGTGAGTAATATATACTTTTATAATTTGATAGTCACAAAAAGATCTCAAAAATGTATTAAAACTAATGAGTACACCTCCGTAGGAATGTTGGATGTGAAAATATTCAAACTAACACTTATTTAAATTAATGTGGTGGAATTAATGAATTTTACTTTACTATTATTAATAAAATAACAAAAATATTCATCCAAATTGATTCATCAATGACCCTCACTGTATCACATTAAACTACTAGTTGATTGAATTTAATTTAAAGAAACTAATATGTCATTCAATATTGGCAGAACTATGTTATCATCCATCCATTACATAATAGAAAATCTAATTTCCATATATTTGTGTACCACATGGTAAAACCTGAGTGTTCTTCTTTTACATATCATCATATTTTACTTGTATCTTCTCATATGATACCTTAAATTTAAATTGTTTATATAATTTAAATAGATAATTACATACAAAAATATTAAGTGATGTTTGATTTAAATGCCTCTAATATCCTAAAAAAAGTAATAATTTAGATAACATTAATTATTTCATCCCGTGGACACCATGAATGTTTAGCCTATCCACCATTACATTGTAGTTCCATAAAATTCATATTTCCTCAAAACATAACTATGTCACCTATTTATATATTATAGGTTTATAAGGAACCATAGTAATATATTTTATGATACCAAAATGGAATTCTATATAATTAAAATCATTAAATTAAATTGGTAGAATTCATATCTTACTTAATAAATAAATATACCCAATATCTACAAACATGTATCATATTTACGACACATAAAACCATATCCAAAAGAAAATAATGTCGTTCTGAATGATATTTATTCCCTAAATACATATGGATGAGATTCATATAGGTTATATCATATCACATGATTGAAATTCATGAAGGAAATTTTATTTCATGAATATTTCCCTAAAAATCATATAGTATTCTAGGATTCATATCATAAGGTATTATAGGCCTCTTCCATCCAATATCTTCCTATATCACAATGTAACAAAAATTTAATAATAAGAAAATGATATTGAATATATATATCCATATAATCATTTGAAATGTCTAATAAAATCATATAGAATTACATATGATATTATACTAAATGTTTTAATGTATTGAGTGACTGCCATCTTATACAACATATTTCACAAAAAGATGATTTCATAATCATTAATGTATGTGAACTATATTAATGAAATTTTATAATTAATGAGGAAAATAATTTTAATCAAGAGTTATACTTAATTATTATATGTGATAACTCATAGAGTGTTTTATAGGATTGATTAACCCCATTTCCATGTAAGGATAGTAGGTCTTTGTTCTTACATGTATCTTGGTTGAGTTTTCCCATCCCTCAAAGCTCTATATTCTTATTCTTTAGAATAATGAGGTTTCATCAAAAGATATATCATATTGGAGCCCAACAAATATGATGCTGAATCCAATCACCCATGAATAAATCACAACAATTGATGTATTTAAATTTCCCATTAGTTATAATCATCAAGAATGATTTATAAAATTTGAGGTTGATATTGAAGCACATATATGAATGGTACATGGTTTAAAACTTTTTAATTTCCATTTTTTCATTCTTTCATTGGTCATAGAATGATGATTATGGGATATGGATTTAAATTTCATTTGTTGATTTTGTTATGTGTTTGTAGACCCCAATGTATCACAGTATGAGTATTAGAGTAACCTATGGGATTATATTAATAATATAATGAATGATATAATAATATAAAATCCTTATTTTATATTGATAAATATCAATCAAATAATAAAATTATTTTTATTTTGTTGGTTTTGTAGCGCGATGTATGATATATGATATAATATTCCATTACATATAAGTAATTAATTTGTTTATTTTTATTATATCATTTGATGTTTTGATAAAATTGGATATGATTTTCTTGCCTATATTTTTGTGAAAAATTTCATTTCATCACAAATATTATATATATTCATATTGTACAATATGACTTGTGTTGTTTTTCAGAACGATACAAGTATAAATTGTAAAAAGCATGTGATAAGTAAGTCCCGCAATACTATATTAATTAATAATATTACAAATGATTATATATAACTGATACAGAATTGACCTCATTGACTATGTAGTTTCTATAAGCTAATCGAAAAATATTATTTAAGAGAAAAAATAGTTTCTCATAGTTTTCAATTATAAATTGAATCAAATTATATATAAATTATTTATAGAAAATGAAAAAATATGTTATGGAAAATTATTAAATATATATTTATTTTATAATGTAATTAAATATAAATTTATATTGATTAATCAAAAAAATGTTTTAAACATGTATTACAAATAATACATTAATATTAGGTATCGTTTTGAAAACCCATTGGTCCAATTTATATAGAATATCTTATAACATAAATATAATGTTTCTACATAAAAAATATGAGAATTATTTAAATCGGATGTATAAATTAAATGATTATGGAAGATATATAAAGTTTTTATATTTTGAAAAAGTATGACATGTTTATAAGGATTAATATAAAAAGTTCATATCAAAAGAGCCTTATTTAGAAATTATTTGAACTTTATCAAAAGGGATTCCTAAAATTGATATGGTTGAAGTCCTAAATAATATGAATTTTTAATATTTAGATTATGTAATGGTTTATATAATATAAAATTCAAATATAAAATGTTTATATCTATTTAAATATCATATAGTAAAATAATGTATCATGTGATAAGTATGAACTATTTAGTATTTGTAATAAATGCAATGTGTTTATATTTATTTTAGAATTAATTGTAATGTTTTTATAGTCACTATTTTATGAAGTGTTCATAATTTTGTTTACTGATTTAAATACTTGAAATTATTAGTTATTTAATAGTTATTTAGAGAATTATTCACAATTATAATTTTCATATATCTTCTAAATAAATGAAAGCTTTTGTTTATGTTTCTAAACAACTTCTTAAAATTATTGAAGCCTAACACTGCGTTATAAGTATGATTATTTAATATTTAGTTCTTATGTACCATTATGATGGTTTGTAGTCAATGTTATTATCTTAAATATTTAATAAAATATTTTTTACACATATTTTGTGTTAGAGAAATGATAAATTTGATTCTCTCAGGTGTAAATTATTTCATAGTAGAGGGACTTTAGGTCTATGTTTATACTAGTGATGAGGCTTATTCCACGTTCTAGAAATGTTAGTGTTAGTTATATGTTTTTCATGGATCACACTAATAGATATGTTCAATCACATTTAAAGCCAAAATATATATCAAGAGTTTATATTTATTAATCAGGAAAAGTATTTGGATATGTGTAAATACGATTTTATCTCATATTTGGGAATGTAACACAAAAATTGTGTCTTTTAAAGAGTTACACATCAATATGATTTGAAAATTATGATTTGGGGGACAAATTTTTTTCCAGGAATAATTCACTTCAATGATGAATGCATAAATGGAATAATGGGATATAAGATGGTGATATTAAATCTCCTTCAAAATACTCCGTCTTAGATTCATTATAAACTAGTTCTTTTCATGATATCAATTATCTTACTGTGTAGATTTCTTCCATAATGAAGTACTCCTTGATTGTTTTGTGTAATTAAACCGTGTAAGTAGGTTGCCCAATTGTTAATGGCCATGTTGTTGGTGTTTTCTTTGGGATACACTTTTCCATGGAACCTAAATAGTTAGTATACAAGAGGAATATAGATGAGTGAATACCTATGATTGATTGAGATACAAAGTTCATCATCCCAACTACCTATTAATTTTAACTTCTTTTAATGGGATTATGTCTTACCTAAACCACTAATTGGCGAGGTGAATACTATAATTTAATTATTTGTTAGTTAAATATGGATTTTGGACCACTAATGTGTAAAAAAGAAATTTTAGAATGGGTTCATCAATTTAGTGGGAGCCAATTTAAAGATATTCAACATTTAGTGGTAACAAAATATGGTACCCACTGGTTAAAATATTTCATTATAAATAATATCATCACCATCGTAAAACCTAACTATTAAATCATTATTTAATGAATGAGAATCTTATTATTAGTAAGTCTATAAAAAGTTTACCATAATAATTTTTTTAGGAAAAAGTATATGTTATGTGTTAGGAAAAAACTATTTTTATGTATAAAAGTGTTGATGTTTATAAATTTGTGAATATAGATGCACATGAGAAGAATAAAATGAATCACTCTAGGTTTAAAAGGAATTTCATGTATAATTAACCAAGGAATTTTTGTCTCACATACTCAATATCTTTTTGTGTATGTATGAACCTCAATATGATTATGTGTTCTAAATACTTGGTGAGAATATTAGTTTCCTATAAGGATAGTCATTGTTAAAAAATAACTCTTTTCCATTTAGGGGAAAATTAAACAATATGAATGAAATGAAGAATAATTTACCAGATATTGTCACGTGGTGAGAATATAATAATTAGGTATTCAATTTCATTTTTACAGTGACATGTAGAATGTATAAGTGGTTATAAGGAAAATCTAGGAGAAAAAATGTTAGTTGGAGAGTCTAAATTGTTTTCTTTAAGTATATAGTCAATGTTATTAATACCTAAAGATGAAATAATGAACGAAATGGAAATGATTATATAGGATGTATTTATTTCAGTTACCTAATGGATTTTTTAAAAATCCTTGTATGTTCCCTGTCAAGTATCAATGTTATGTAAATATATTCAATGAATTTGAATGGTACAAGAAACTCAATTATAATCTACAAGTCTTTTCATAATATAACAGTTCAAAATCAAGGGAAGAATTTATAGTGCTTGTATTTTTGGTTCAAATGATAACAGAAACTGTTGTTACATAATTTTTTTCAACATAAAATCAATTGTTAAATCTTTTATGGATCATAGTATAAGATTTGTAACTTTATCTAATTTTTCATACATGATTAGAGATATTTGTCCTCAAGATATTATTTTTATGAAAAAAATATGACGATTAATTTTATACACATGTTTTATGAGTCATAATTTCCAATTAAATAATTTGAGAATGAGAAAAGGATGAAAATGATTATCTACGATTATGGAGTTTTTGAAGATGCTAATTAATATATAAGGTAACATGTACCCACCACCCATTAGTGATGTATTTTAAAAAATTACTTATTTTTAAAGGAAATGTTCCAAACACCTAGAATACCATATTGGATATGGAAATAGTATCTAATTTAATAAATACATTATATAATTAGAAATAATTGTATTTTCATAATAATATATGAATTTTTGTAACATAAAAAAATATTTTCAAAGAAATTATACTATCTAATAGGATAGTGGGAGTGTTTTTTGACTTAGAGATGTTTATAGATAATATATAAATATGTGTACCAATCTGAATTTATTGTGATTTTTTACAAAGTATCATTACAATTGTATGATATGTGACAGAATTGAAAATTGTTTGGGTTACTTTTGATTACCTAATAAATCTAACACCACTATTTTTTAAATTTCCATCCTTGTAAAAATCAAAAAGATAATTTAAATTGATATGCTAATGAGGTTTTAGGAATGGTGGTAAATAAAAATTTATGATTTACATATAGCCATCATAACAATGTAAATGTCACATTATCTTAAAGATTTTTAGGATTTGATGATAAGTAATAATGTTAATAGCTTAACTATTTCAATGAAATGATTAATGGAATGGGTTTAAATGTTTTTTAAAATCCTTTAATAGTTCAATATAGATAGAAATGATGATATCCAAACATTTTATTTTGTGGTGTTAAGGAGTTCGAATACGATGATGGAGTAAAACATTAAGAATAAAAGAAAAAAAATCCCAAAATTAATCAATTGTTCTTTCTTTTCAAATGTTAAACACTAAATATTTATGGATGATTATTTTATCATATGGTCACTTATTAAGGCTAGAGGAGTTATATATCGCGTAATAAGTTAGAAAAACCTTATACAGTTCAGTAAATACAAGGTTGATCAAGTTGTCTTACCAATAATATATGATTAAAAAGTTATTATGCATAATGTTTTGATCCTATATAGATATTACATGGACATTTAGAGGAGGAGGGTGGGGTGTGGGTGAATCAATACACACAAATTTTAACAAGTTTATTATTCTTTTCAATTGGAACCTATTAAACTCATGCCTCTTTCCCAGATAAGAGGACTATATATGACATGTATTTTCAATAATCACAATCAATTGTATTGAAAATAATAATTGAATCTATAATAAATAAATATTTTAACAAGGTTCTTATATATACTGATAAAATAATACAAAAAATTACCAATTGTTTTAGTGATTGAATGTTTTTTACCACTATTGAATAGTATTGATTGTTGATGTATTTTAATTCCTTCACAATGTTCGGGATTTTTCATAACCTTCTCAGAAGTGAAGTATGGTATTATTTTTACCAGTACTATCAATATTATGTTAACCTCATTATAAAATCCTAAATAAGATCTACCTTTATATATATATTTGTATGCATTAATAGTACTCATATCTTCTTTCCCAATCAATATATATTTTAAACCAAAGTAATATCAATGTTATTATATTCATATTTTCCATAATATATCTACTCACTGTCATAATGATCAACACTTGTTGAATAATAAATAATCCATGACACCTTATTCATCAAATTCTTTTAAGAATATCATTATACAGTGTATAATTATACTGATATATTATATTATTTTTGATCCCAATATATATATTCAAAATACCTTAATATTTTTTGTTTTATGAATGATTTGGTATTTCATGTATTCTAATCCTTTTAAATAACTTCTAACCTTATTTTATTCTCTTTTATTCTAAAATTTTAATTATTCATCATGTATGAATAATCATTCACAACATAATGAATTTTCACTATATTGTTTCTTGAATCAGAGATCAATAACTTCATGCATCATTCATTAAAGAATGACATATCACGTGGTATTATTATTTATTTAGTCTCCACATTTTTCACATGAAATTCTTCATATATATAGACTTTGTGTGCTTGTAGACTATGTAATTGAAAATTATGCTTCATGTTATATATTTCTTGGTATAATACTTGATTTTTTACTTCCATAACAATTCATAGAATACATGGACCTCACATACCAGATATTTTAATTCAAAATCACATTTTAGATATCACATACACGTTTTTTACTAGCTTAGTACATGAGTAATCGTCCTCATTCACTTGATAATACCACCAATTATATAATATCACTGTGCATATTATAAATCATCGAATGTGGGATTCAATTTAATTCTTAACAAACTATTTTAATGTGTAGAGAAAATAAAAATCAATATCCCATTATATTATCTCATTTTATTTCTGTCAACATCAATTATAATTTTACCCTTGAGGTAAAGAATTATTTATAGAAAAGGGAAAACATGGTTTGTAGAATATAATTACGAAAATAATGATAAAACATTCCACACAAAAAAACCTAAAAAATAATGGTTTTGTTTATTCTCAAACATCATACACATAATGTGAACTACGTCATGACCCAAACCATAGGGCCCTACATGGCTAGTAGAAAGCCTACTATGACACCCCAATCACACTAACAATAGGCTAGGGATTTTTAAAAATTCATGATAAATGTAAAATTGAAACAGGAATTCTTACACTAATGTACCTATATAAACTCACCATCCATCTATGTGAAAAATTTATAGGAATAATTTAAGACTACAAAATTTATAGTGTAAATATAATATCACATTACCTTATTTTAGGTATTTATCATCTCACTTTTTATTTCATTCATTGTTTGGGTGAATTTTTGGGCTTCCATGGATTAAGAAATTTTGGGGGAAATTAAACAACATTTACCATATATTTGTTTTTTAGAATTAATGGAGGCTCTGTATAAATGTGAAAAATTATTAAGAGGATGTACTTTGGTGTTTGGGTTGTCCCGATGGAATTTTCTATGTTTTTCTATAGAATCTACACACTAGATTATTTTACATCATGATAGGGATGTACAACATAAATATGCTGTTGGGATGATGTTCTGGAAAATTTCCCAACATCATAAGTTCAATTTATATTTTTTTAGTCTAGGGGTGCATTTTTTTTTCTTATAAGTATTTCAAGGTTTTTACATCGTGAACCTATAATTAAATTCATTTAATGTTCTTGTTTTATATGTTTTTATGTACTGCACGTCTGAATTTATTATAATTTGACCACATTCTGAACTCTAAAAATATAGTGTGTATACTAGGTGATTTTTTAATCTTCACTCCATATAGATCATTTTGTCCTTTGATTAATATTCATTGTGGTTGTGTTGAGTCTCTCTCAGAAATAAATATTTTTTATTCTTCATTTCTTTTGGTCATATAATTTCTGTTGTAGTACATATTTAGATCCATCTTTCTTTTTTTTGATTATTTTTATATTTTATAGATCCTTTTTGATAAATTTTTTTATACGATAAAATTTGTGTTGGTTGTTGTGTAGCATGTGAGTTTCTCATGGTATGCATTTACATTACTTCATGAACTAAGGTTTTTCTTGTTGAATTGATTCTGAGATGCAAGGATTGATTCTAGGGCGTCCATTTTTTACATTGAACTCTTCCTTGCTGTTGAATCCTATAGTGATATTTTTTACACTAAATGTGATGTGTGTGGTATTGAATATATCTTATGTTGGATTAATGTTATTGATCTTGTGTTATATAAAGATTTATAAATTAATTGGCACTGTTTAATTTCATGTGTGGAAATGGGTTTTCGAGAAAGAATGGTTTTCCCCTTATTTTGGAAGAAAATTTATTTTAAAATAATTGTTAAATAGATTTTGAATTAAGTTTTAACGAATGGTTTGGGTAAATTGGATTTGAATATGTAGATCATCACAAAAGTTGAGTTCCTAGGTGGATGGAGTAATAATAGGCCTCATCTATTGTTTCTATCACTTGGTTCACTCGTGGGGCGTTCCTCTTCTCCCTCATCCTATTATTATAGGTAAATTATAGAACTATAAGAATGATCACTGTATGGGCTATTATTACTATATTTTAATTTGATACATATATCTAGAGACTTTATGCAGATGATTTTCTATGCTTGGGTGTGATTTTTCAAGATGGACAAACATATAGTTATCCCTGGAGTGAAGCAACGTGTGCAATATTTTGGAAAACATTATATATGATATGTAATGATATAAATAATTTGGTTTGACTTCATTGATGTATATTAAATAATTTAAAGACTTTTTACATAAATTATTTTGAAATGTGGATAATGGAGATTTTTATGACCACTCCTATAATGTAAAACCGGTTTGACTATTTTTCGTGATTTTTTAAAATTTAACTTGTTCATGTTCAGATTTTTGTGAAGAGACATGTTATGGTTCACTTGACTGGGATGCTACTGATCATGTTTAGATCACTCCTTCCACACCCCTTTGGTAGAATGTATATCATGTTGCGTCTTTTGTTGTATCATATGGCAAGGCATCGTAGTTAGGGAGTGATATTTTTAACTTCCATGAATAGGTATTTGGTGGGAAGATGATGGGAGTCTTCTAATGATATCACATGGGGTATCTAATTATATTTATATTTTCTATTTTTATTAGACTCTTATGTCGTTTACTATTTAAATATTTTTATTTGTCTATATTTAGTTGTTAGATTTCATTAATGATGTATATTTCTTATCAACAGTAATTTTATTTCATCCTATGAAATATATATATATATCATGTTTAAATGTTCATTTTGGGTGAATGTTTTTCCTCTGGTTGGTTTTTATGTTGTATTTCTAGTCACTAACCCATGGGGATCATGAATTCTCTTCTAGTATGTGATGTATCGGGTTGGGTACTGGTTTATGATGATATCTAGGTCAGGTTTGTCATATTTTGGTATTAGAGGAGTTAGTAGTTGTACTATGTGTTGGGGTTTTGGTAGAATGGTAATAGTAATTTCAAAACCTGAAAGGTATGTTGTGGTGAGTTCCCTGTTAGTTCTTACTATTACGATACTGAAGTTTCCATGGGATGTTGGGATTCATGTCTCCAAATATGAGTTCTCGATCTTAATCATAGCCTCTTCTGATCATTTTCTTTTTTAAATGAAATTATCTTATTGTATGATTATATATTCAATTTTAGTGAGTAGATGTATCCTCCAAGAAACCTTCCATGGGTTCCATAGGGGGCTTCAATTATGGATCCTCAAGGAAATCATACTCTATATTAGAATCATACCAATTTTATCATGTGGGAATTTTTTTCCATAAAACAAAATGTACTAGCAGTATAGAAAATAGTTTTTGAGGTACATACGTGATTTTTAGGGGAAAGGGAGAAATTAGGAGAGTAGTTACCTGAGAATACACCATACTTTAGGGGTAAAAATCAACCTAAAGAGGTGGATGAATGTATAGAAAAGAAATATCAGATAACTTACTTCTTGGATACACCTTAGAATATCATGGTGACATGCATGACGTTTGGACTCAAGGTTCCTTGTGAATAATGGTTGTATTCCATTGTAATTTCATATATAAACTCATTCCTAGGATGTATGGGATTCAAGAACCACTTATTTACGATTTTTTTAAAGTTTTTCTGATGATAGAGAAGTATCTAGAGTTCCTCTCCTTCTAGGAAGGTGAAAATTCAGTGTCAGTGAACACTAATCTGTTCATGGAGATGGTTCAGATTTACTTAGAGGTAGTAATGAATTTGTAGCAGAAGTATGAATAGTACCAATTAGGATTGAAACCAAATACTATATAGAAACTATTTATGCCATATCATCCTGCATGTGTTGAGATAGTAGAAAAGGAAATGATTCCATAGATGGATATGTAATTAATGTTTGGTTATTCTTCCACTTCACTTCTATCCAGTGGTAGCTTCAGTATAATGCAGAGGAGGAAGAGAATGTTGTATGATATTTTTAGGGGTTGTGTATATAGTTTTTATATTTGGGAATCCTTTTCACATTCAAATTAAACAAATATCATTCTTATGTATCTCTATCTACGTGGCACGATAGGGCATACCCATCATTTCCACCTATGATAATGGGAAATAATTATGGATGATACGGTTTTCAATAGAGTTTCTACCAATTTATGTATAATCCTTATTATTATCAAATAGTGTTATTAAAAAAGGTTAATATGGAGAATTTAGATATTTTATTTACTATAAGTACCATTCCACATAACTTAGAGTTAATCATATTCATGCAGTGGATGAGTTTCTAAAAAAGGTACATTTAATCTCATCGACCATTAGAGGTGTCATCTATATTGTATAATTAGTAGGGAATTATTTATTTTCTACAGGTCCCTACCACTAATATATATCTATATATATTTTGGATATTATAAAAATTATAATGGTGCTTCTGTTATTTTTTATAGAGTTAGTGACACAACATGCGAATTTGAAATAGTTAGTGTTTTGATGTCATTCTTATTTGTTGTCGAAAGATGATATGGATTTTCTCTAGGATTTCCTAGATTTCCATCTGGATCTCTTTCAAATAATCAATTGAATGGATATTATTATCAATAAACATGTTTAGGACGGTTTTTATCATTTTAATGTTTCGTTCTTTGATACTGATTGGAGATCTCGACTATTCAAGGGAGAGTTGGATCTAAGGCATGGACATATAGGACCATTATTCCCAGAGGTCTATAGTTAGTTGTATACTAATTCTATTGAGTGGGATGATGTTTCTTCAGTTGTTGATATTCCTACTATTGTTTGGGATTTTCCTGGTGTTATTCAAGATTATTTCTATAGTATTCCACAAGAAAGGGAGGTAGATTTTATGATTAATATGGTGTTAGGTACACATATAATCTCGATTCACTCTTATCATATGGCACCAGGGTATTAGAAATTTTTAAATATTTATTTGGACGATCTGATAGTGTATGTTTTTGTTTCCTCTATAGGTTTACCTTTGTTATCCCCAATGATCTTCTCCAAGAAGGAATGTGGTTCACTCTGATTGTGTGTGGACTGTTGAAATTTGAATTGAGTTATTCATAAGAATAATTATCTATTTTTTATAGGGGATTAATTGATTTAATAGTTAAATTGAGAAAACTGGGTTTTGAAGATCTATATTATGTCGTGTTATTACCATTTTACTATTTCGGAGTCATATATATTTATAATGGCATTAAAATGTTGGAATGAAAATTAAAAATATATTTTAATTATTTTCGGTCTAATAAATGCACATAATGTTTTAATGTATTTGAAAATACAACTATTCCATGAGTATCATGAATCATTGGATATAGTAAATGGAGGATAATTTTTTTTATTTCAGATCAAAGAATGATTGTGAGAACCATTTGGGTTTGGGTTTGGTGAACCTATGGATTCACAATTTGTATGGAAATATTTGGAAATGATGTTTCAAATCCAAAAAGTAATGTTCCTAGGTAATTTTATTTCATTTCATAGACTATCTCTTGATATTGATAAGGTAAAGGTTTTCTATTCATGTGAATATCCATAAAAATATCATTGATGATCTGAACCTCCTTGTTCTCTCTGGAGTCTATTGATGGGTCTTCAAACTTTTCCCAAAGATGGAAACACGTTTTTCTACTCTTACATGGAAAGGGGTGATATTCATATGGGATAAAAAGATTCCATAATATTTTAATGAGATAAAATACACACTGACATTAAAGCTTATTCTGATCTTAGCTGAGCCTAATAAGGGGTATATTATTGTATGTGTTTCCTTTAGTGCCAATCTTGGTTGAGTACATATGCAAAATGATCATGTACGAGCTTATGGACCTAACCATCTTTTTCGATTGATATGAATTACCCCAATCCTGATTTAGATCCTTTCATATGTATGATTTAAGATAAATTTTTTAATAACTGTAAATTTTGTTAGAGAATTATAGTATTCTCTTCACCTAAGAGTATAAAAAATATCTTTTCATAGAACAAATTAAATCTCAAAATAAGGTGGTAAATGGAATAACTTGAGATGTTTGAGTGTGACTTCACCTAATCCATGGGGAAGGGGAATTATATTACAAACACTCTCTATAGGAAATTATAATGACATTTTGATTGGTAATAGAATGAGGTGAAAATCCTTATGGGGCTATTTAGTATGTTGAACCTGAATGCTTAGAAGCATGTTCCATGTATTGTTCTGACTTGTGTCTCTTATTCATCATCTCTCGTTGTGTCTATTATATTGGATCAATATTATGATGATAATTATAGTGAAATTTTATAAAACCAATATTTTGTGGGGGTCGTTTCCTGTAAGTCTCTCCCATAAGATGGAATTTTCTATTTTGGGATCAGTTTTTTTCATCCCCAAATTTATGGGAAGCTCGGTTTTAATTTGTTATCATTCCTATTTGTTGACATTCAACCATTTAATTTTAAGATGTATAATGACATGAGATAACGAATTTGGTGGCTGGGTATAAAGCATGACAATGTAGATTATTTAACTTGTTCTTACACTTATAAATAGATAAAGGAAGAGCATTAGAAACCTTATTTATTTCTCCAATCTATCCTAGTTCGGAATGGAATATGGGAAAAGGATTTTAGTACATTTCTATTGGATTAACATTTAATCCCAGAGGGAGGAAGTCTATATTAGTGGAGACTGTTTGGTGGAAAATTCAGCTCACTTCATTCTAATCTGGGATACCAAAAAATATGAATACCTAGGTTATAACACCCCTTGACATTACAAAATCATAATTTTTGAACAAATTTAATTTTTTGTCTAGAATTAAACATAAAAAACACCATGATAATCTTACCTTATACACAACAATTAGTTGGTTTGTGCTACAAGCAAGACCACGTTATACCGAACAATAAAATATTTCTAAAATATTATTATTAAATTTAATAAGATATAATATAGTCATCAAGATGGTTTTTTTGAATAGAATTAAAGAACTTATGAAAATATATGGTCAAATTCATTGGTAAATAAATTATTACAAAGGAATATAGGAACCAACAGAATATATAGGATGTGTTTTTATAAAGAACTATTATAATGCTCATAAAGTAATTTTATCATAATAAATTATATTATTAAAAATTATTAAATTATATTAATGTAATATATTTTTAATATAATATGTTTACATTCATATAATATATTTTATATGTATTATATAAGAACAAACTCAATATAACAGATAAAACTATTATTTTATAATAGCGGTTTTACCGACATTTAATAGGGAACCTATTTTAAATTAAATTTTTTGAATCTTTTATACATTATATCTGAAAAAATTACCATTTTATTTAAAATTGGAATATTAATATATTCTTTGGTTTAATTTTTGGTATTCTTCTAATAAGATTCATGTTTTGGTTAATAGTGATAAAATATTGCATTTTAATTGAAAAAAACTTTTCATCTAAATAATTTATCATTTTAAATTAGATTATAAATTTATTATAATTTTTAATTAGTTTTTTCTTATATATTTTAATAAAATTTAGATCATTTTAATTAATTTTACCTTTAATATGAATATAAAAACATTACAATCTTATATACATTTTATCATTAAAAACATGTTTTCTCATTCCATCAGTGAGATTAATATTAACGTTGTTACTAGAACATCATTGTTATAAATTTTTTAAAACAGAATACAAATTTATAATTTTTGGTTCTAAATTATTTAAATTAGTTTCTTTTATTTTTTTCAATTGAATTGTATATATTAGAAATATTTTAATTACTAGTGTTAAGGAGAAATCAGCTAATTATATGTAAATATAATATTATAAAGACTATAAAATTTCCCTAAAACATTTCATTGTTTCCTTTTATTTTGTGTATCAAGGAAAATAACTGTTTTTCAAAAAAATTATCATTTTGATGCCACTTGGATGAGAGTATTACATTTATAATATTTTATTAAAGGAAAAGTCCATTTTTTCAAACATTTATTTAAGAGTGATTTTTTAATATTTATATTTATAGGGGTTATGTTCCACTATAATTAGTAGTTTTAAGTATAAATTGATTTTATTTTTTGGATAATTTATTATTAATTTTTAGAGAGAAAATAATTAAATTTAAGGCTTTCACAATGATGCTGTATTAATTTTATCATTAATGAAAATCTAAGAAAAATGATATTAAGAATAATAAATTAAATATAATTTGAGATAATTAATTTCATATTTTATTATATTAATTTTACTTTTATGTGGTGGTTTATAGGAATTGTCAAGAATTTATCTTTTTTTTTATGATATTTTTCAAAATTCTTGTAATGAATAGTGTCAAAATTGTAATTATTTATATTATAAAATAAATTATAATTTTTTAAATACTAAAAAAATGAAAAGAATCTATATTTTGAATATATTTTGGTTATAAATCTTAAAATGTAATCAATTAATCATTTATTTGTCTTTTTAAATTTTATAGTAATTATATAAACCCATAATGTGTAAACTGCATAATGGAATGGTAAGAGTTAAAGTGGTTAACTAAGGGTTAATGGGAAAAATATTGGTAATAATGTGAACTAAACTATTTTAAATATTGTATTTTGATATTATATATACACATAATCATATTATCTTCTAAATAACTCACTTCAGAACCTTTTTAAAATTGATATTAATATATATTAATTAATAAATTGATAGTTTTTAAAATTGACCCTCACATAAATTATAAAAGGGAACCACCTCCATTACCTCTTCACACAAAATTTATCTCTATATCTCAAATAATTAATTCTAATTTCTACCCCCAAAATCATTATATATGTTATAGAGGTTCTATTTTTCCAAAAAATTCCAACCATAGAACCCTGAAGCAGCGATCTAAAGGAAGTCTACTTAAGAATAGGTAAACATTTATACTAACTCATCCAAGATCAGTTCATAAACTACTTAATCATTAAATGTTATATCCATTATAAAGTAATAATTACATTATAACCTATATTACTAGGTATTATTAATATTTTAGGAAAACCATATTCCATTGATTATCCATTATATGAAAAGAAAAAACGCAAGGTCTCCGTACGCATGGCTTACCATCCCGACACAGTGGTGTAATTTGTCTTTCATCATAACAATACATAGACTAGTATTCTAATGAGAATAATTGAGAAATATGAATATTATGGAAAACTTAATAAATCATTCACTTCCTTACTCAATCACCATTAAGGTAATGATACCATGGATCATGTTTACCTACAACCTATCATCCCCATGAGGCGATGTGATTCATTTTCTTTGGTAAATATTCAATAATGATTATAAAAATTTATATGATGATTAAATATGATATTTATGAGATTAATAATGTTCTTAATATGTTTAATCTATATCCTATATAAATTAATTGAAACATTCATGACAAAAAATGTGTACATAAATGAAAGAGCTAACAACCCAAACAAGGGTAATAATCAAATTTTATCAAAGGAAGGGTGATAAAATAATTTAATAAGATCATATATGATATTATAAATATGAATTATTTTCTTATATAAGTTAATATTATTCATAAAAACATTATAATGGAGGTTAAGAAATGTCCAACTAATGGAATCATAAAGTAAGGGGATTTCTAGTCTCTCTTTTATTTCTACAAGACTTATGCCATATTCACCACTCATTTATTTTTTCTGTTCTATATACTACTCACAAATTTATTTTATCAATATTAGTATTAATATTATGGTATTATTTCTTTAATGGGTCATAAAAATATACTAATTATAAATTGCTAAGGGGTTATTTCACAATGTCATCCTTATTTGGGATTTTTTATGTGATTCCCCTATGGGGAATATTTCACATTTATATTTTTATTTTCTAAAATTGTTTTCAAAAATGTATTTAATACTCTAAAATTATTGTTTAAATTAATTTTTACCCATTTTTTATTTCCTCAATAATTATTTTCATATAATATTCCTATCATTTTCCAAAATAATATAATTTTTGACTTTTCTTATAAAAGTAAAATGTATGTTGGTTTCTAACTTATACAGAATAAATGGAACTTACCAATGTCATGATACTATAATTTTTTTAATCTTACATTACAGGTTTAAAATGTTATATTATTATATATTTTTTTCTATAATAAAAGAATGATCATTTACAAAAGTTATTATAAATCGATAAGGTGTTTTATCTCAATTTCATTTCATTGTGGAATATTATAATGATATGAACCATGTTTATTTTATATAGTGCATATAATATAATATAAATTTGTATATGATGAATATCATTATTTGAATGATATTATATGTTTTATTTATTATTATTCCATAATGGGAATTGTGATTTGAATGTTTCAGTGCTCTTTGACACACTTTGAAAATTTTGATGATAAATTTCCATAAGTATTTTTTAAATGTTATTAAAAAATATTTCTATTCATCTATGTCAAAAACCATTGTTTTTATTTATCCTAAACTAGAAAATTATTAAAAATTCCATATTTTTTATTTGATATAAATATTTTCTAAGGCATATTGAATAAAAATTAAATTGATTACTCTATATGAGGAAAGATTTGAACTCAAAATGATTGGTGGATCCCATACAATATATAGCCTATTGATTCATAGATAGGGTTTTTGGGGAAAATTTAGTCTTACAATTTAAATAGGTTTTTACCTATGGTTTTAAACTATCTTTCGAAAGGACCTGAGGGTATGGGTTTTCTTATGTCTCAGACATGGCGTACAATAATTAATCATCTCCTTCATAGATAGTTCTGTTATCATAATTATTATTCATGAGATTATTTATTTTAAACTATATATTGATAAATATAATTTTTATATTATTTATTTAAATGGAATGTGTTCAATAATTTTATATTCCATAATGGTAATTAATTATTCAGTTATTTTAATGGCTTGTGTTTTCAGTTATTTAGAATGCTAAAACGATTTTCTATCATTGAATCATTATTTATTACCATATAAATATCTTTAATATGAATTTGGGGTGACACATAAAATGATTTTTTTTCCAAAAATTACTTACAAGAATCATTTGAATGTGTTTCAAGGATTCTATGCTTTTATATTTTTTATGCATTGTTTTTTCCAATATAAATTGTGTATAATATATATATTATATTTTTTTTTTCAAAACAACTAAACAGTTCGGTCCCTTGGGAGTTAAAGCATTTATCTATGGAAATGTACGGTAAGAATGCACCGAATCTTGGGTTATAGTGTAGTGGAATTATAGTTGGTATCATAGTGGGTGTAGCAACAACCTTGGAAACTTGATTTTGATAAAAATATATTAGGCAATATAACCCAAAGAATGGAATTAAAGAAAATTCTGGAAGGAAATACTATAATATAGGTAATTTAGAGATGATTTACAACTTAATCAAATTATATTCGTGTTTTGAAAATAAATAAGGATTTGGTTCTGGAACATATGTACCTAGGGGTGACAACTTCTACGAGTTACATCGCGCCTAACTCGATGTTGCCTAGTACATGAAAACTGGCCTTATAGAACACCTGGTCTGACACTCCTAGGGGATATTCATAGAGTAATTCAAAATCTATTTCAAAGAAAATATAAAGGATTATAATGTAAATACGACCCTAATGAAACTATGTTTATAATTATTTGATAATAAAGAAATAATATTTTGAATTTAAATTAAGTATTTTACTAGTGTTGGGATAATTCATTATCATATATATTTATATGAACCAATTTAATCTATATCATCATTTAGAAATGTAACCAAGTAAAAGGAACATGAAAATAACAAATTTAAATTATCGAAATAGTTAGAAGGATGAAATATTTTATGGACTTATGCCAATATTTTTATGGAAAATAATCTCCCATGAATTCGCAACATTTGAGGATATAATATCACATGATAAAAATGATGGTAGGTAATTATCCATGTACTACAAATTAAATTTATATAAATAATGAAAATTATGGTAGGTCAAATGATGTATAATGAAAAGAGGGGGGAAAAGTTCTTCCCACATGTTATAATTATGGAAAGAAACACATTAGTAATTTCTTAAAGGAAATTATATTTTCTTATATGTTTTGAGAAAAAGGACACCATATTCATGATTTAAATGTAAATAAATGATATTTAAATGTGCAATGATTCTACTCTAAGGATATGAGACACTACACAAATCAATGTCTCATGCGTCATAGTAATATACACCAAAAAAGCTTAATGGATCATGGTCAAGATTATACTACTTCCATTGATGATGAGAATGATTAATGTTATTATATATTGATTCAATAATTATATCATTTTATGATTTTCTCAATGATTTACTATTTAAATTAATAATAGAATATATGATAATATTACTATAGTACTTTTTCATCAATAATTTAGATGATTATGTTGTTTTCCATCGATAACAAATAAAAGAACATCCGAAATAAGTTGATCTTTTTGGAAAAAAATCGGGAACACTAAGCCTTTACATGGTATTGATGTTTAGATAATAATGTAGGATAAATATTTGAATAATATAGAGATATTAAATTGGTTTCTACTGAATTCCATGGAACTAATTCTAATGTTTTAGATCATAATACATGGAAGGATCACAAGGATAACCATTTATAGAATGGTATAAATTGAACATTGGAAGAGGTTATGGATGTTATTGTATTACATCACTTTGTTATGTGTCCTATGCTAAGAAAATTTATAGAAATAGGTCATAATACAAAGATATGATTGTGATTATATAAATGAATCTAATATGTATAATAATTTATTTCCTTAGAGAGTGAATTAATGTCTCGACTCTAAGGAAAGGGCCTCAAAATAATAAGATTATCATACTACCCACATTTGTTTTCATATCAATGATCTTTATTCATATGTATAGTTTATGGTTTTGTGTTTAATAAATTTCTTACGAAAATTTTCTATATAACTATCCATCGGAATAGGATGGAAAGATTATTCTTCCATATCCACATTCTCACAAATGTTCTCCTATTCAAAATTCACGTTCTCACATGTCCCTCCAATTTCCATTTCCCTTGTTTTAGGAAAATTGGTTATTAACCCTATTTAAAATGTAGGTTTTTAAGTAGTTGATTATCTTTAAATAACAAACCCAATACTACTGATTACATGATTAAATTATAGGGACCAAATTTAATAATTCTTGGAAGAATATAACACCCCCATGATGTTAAAATATTATAGTTCTTGAATAAAATTAATTTTTATATTCATAATTATATACGACAAAATGTTAATAGTGTGATTCGTACAACAACAAGTTATATTGTGTTTCACACAAGAACATGTTTTACCAAACAAAAATAAATTATAAAAATTATATTATTTAATATAATAAGATATTACCTAGATGTTAAATTGGGGATTTATAATATTATTTAATAATATTGGAAAATATATGTTTGAATACATTGTTCACAAGTTAAATCCGAAATGAGTATAGGAACTAACTGAATATATGGGTAGTGTTTTTGAAAAGAACTATTTTCACCCTCACAATATCATTTTAAACTAATAATAATAATAATTGATATTATTAATTGATATTAATTTAATATATCATAAATAAAATATTTTTACATTTATAAAATATATTTTATAGTAATAAGATAAGAATTAAATCAATATTAAACAAAAAAATCTAGTTGTTAATAAAAGAGGTTTTAGAGCCTTTTAATGGAAAACCAATTTTAAACCCAATTTTAACTCTTTATATGATATATTTCAAAAAATAAATTCTTATTTTAAATAAAAATAATATCAAATTTTACTGAGGTTGTTGTTTTGTAATTTTTCTGAAAAGTTTCATGTATTGATGAATAATGATAAAATGTTTCCACTTAACTGTAAACATATTATTCATCTAAATAATTAATAGTGATAAATTTTAATTTTAAAAATATTTGATGTATATTAAAACTAATTTTATAACCTTTAATACAATTTAGGGTATTATAATTAATTTAATATTGAATATAAATATAAAAACATTACAATATAATTTTTATTTAAACTTGAAAAACCCATTTTCTCATTCTTCCAAGAAACTTAATTTTAAATTAATTTTGAAAACTTATGTGTTATAAATTTTTATAAACATATTACAGATTTGGAATCAGTAATATAAATTATTGAATAGTATTGTTTTATTTTTGGGTATATGAATAGTAAATTTAGTAATATTTTAATTACCCTGTTTAATGGCAAATTATATAATTATGGGTAAAAATAAAATTATATTGACTATAAAATTACATTAACACTTATCATATGTTCATTGGATGATTTTGTTTTGATAAAATAAAATTTGGGTCAAAATTATAACCTTTTTAATCCACTTGAATGATAGTACGACATTTATAATATTATAATCCATGAAAGTCAATTTTATCACAATTTTTATTTTAAAAATTTAAATATTTTTAATATGGGATTATATTTTAGATATATTGAAATATTTAAAAAATTAAATAGTAAATTTTTATCCCTAACATGATAATTTATTTTTCATTTTTAGAAAATAAATAATTAAATTAATGTCTTGCATAATTATAATGTAGTAAGTGTTTAATTAAAAAAATATCAAATAAATGATATTAAAATTAAAAAAATAAATATAACATGAGATGAGTAATTCCAGACATGAATTTTTTAGAATCCTATTAAATTCTTGTCGTTTTTTGAAGAGTTGGTTCTAATTTATATTATTTAATGCTATTTTTTTTTAAAAAATCATGTCATGAATACTGTCACAATTTACATTATTGATATTTTAATATAAGTAATATTTTATTAAATGATATAGATATTATAAGAGTCTACATTTCTCAAAACTAATTTGGATATTGGTTAAAATTTCATCAATGACACATTTATTAGTTTTTTTAAAATTTTATCGATATATTATTTTCCCTCCTAGTGTACATTACATGATGTCACAATAAGAGTTCGGTTACCTAAGGGATAAAGCCAAACGATAAGGGTAAGAATGTTACATAGTCTTTTATATAATATATTTTTCGAGATTAGTTTGATACATAATAATTTTATATTTCAAATAAATCACTTTGCAGCCTTTTTTAATTTGATATTAATTTATTTTAATTAATATTTAGACAGTTTCCCAAAGAGACCCCCTCCTGAATTAAAAAATGGAACTCCCTCGCTCACTTTATTACACCTCTTTGAATCATTTGGATCAACTAATTACTATTCCTTTCTCCTAAAAATATCCTTAAATTTTCTAGAGTTTTTGGTCTTCAAAATATACCAACCCTAGAATCCATAAGAAGAGATCTTACTGGAGTCCACCGATGAAGAGGTAATCATTTTTAAAATAATCCAAATTAAATTTCTTAGTATACATCATATTTATGTGTGATTTATATTATAATGTAATAAATAAATTATCATATATATTTTGATATATTATTATGATAATTGGAGAACCATATTCTATCTTTTTTCTATCCTATGAAAAGTAAAATCACCATGTGTGCGTACGTACAACATACCATCTCCACATCATGGGGTAATATATTTTGATCACCAATTTACTCAGATGGATATAATTATGTAAGTAATATAGATATATGATAATTCTTGCAAAATTAATCTACCAACCACTTCCATAATCGTCTATTATTAAGGTAATTATATTATTCCTCCTGCATACGTACGACCGACTATTTCCATGATGTGAAGTGATTTATATTCCATGTTAACCATTATACCATTATTATAAAAATTTAGTTACTAATTAAATATTATATATATGAATATAATACTATTAAAAAAATATTTACACATATCCTATTCAAAATAACTCAAACATTCATGAAAAAACATGCATAGGAAAATGAAGAAGTGAGCACCCAAAAACAGGGTAATAATGAAATGTTATCAAAAAATGAGTGATAAAATATTATAATAAGATAATATATGAAATCATAATTATTAACAAGATCATGATATATTTTAATAAAAAACATAATAAATATTATAAGTAGTTAAAATCATGTAGTACTAAAGGAAGCATAAGGTAAGGGTATTTTTAATATCACATTTCTTTTTGAGAGAATTATTCACAAATCATTTCATTTTAATGGTGTATATTCTACTCATGAATGTCATTTTTGATAATTATTCTAAATATTTTTTTTATTTATTTAATGTGGAATATTATTATACTAATTATAAATTTTTAATGTGTTATTTCACAATCATATCATTTTTCAGGATTGTTTTTATCTATCTCTACATTAGAAAATAATTCTCTTCCATGTTAGTGTTTTGTAGAAATGTTTTTATTTCTTTTAATATTATTAAATGATAATTAAAAATAATTTTTAACTATATTATATTTTATTCTTAATTTTTTAAAGTAATCATTCATTCATTTTCCAATATAAGGTACATTTTGACTTTTCATACAAAAGTAAAAGGAATGATTGTTTTTATCTTATAATGCACGAAGAGAATTTTCCACCATCGGGACTCCATAATGTTTTTTAGCATATTTTACATGTTTACAAGGTTATTTTTGAATAAAATATTTTATTATATAAATTACCAACCTTTTAAATAAATGAATACAAAGTAGTAAGGGATTTCATCACAATTTTATTTCATTGAGGCTTATTATTATTTAATGTTTCTAGTTTAATTTATATAGTGCATATAATTCCATTTGACAAGTTATAACCTGAAAAATATTTTTATGTTATTTTAATATTCATTTAAAATTATTCCTTCATGGAAATTATGATTCAAATCATTTATATTTTTATAGTACACATTGAAATGAAAAATGGTAATTTTACATTCTAATTTTTAATAATATTTAGTAATTATTACATTAATAAAATTTAACAACCATTGTTGTTAAAACTCTTAAACTATTGAATTATTGATAAATACATATTTTTTATTTAATATGGATATTTCATAAGGCATAAGGAATGTTAAATAAAATTATTAGTCGATATTAGGAATGCATTGGCCTGAAAATTATAGGCGGGTCCTAGAATTATATATCACCTAGATGAATAAAAAAATTATCACAATGAAAATTATATTCAAAAAATAAATATGTTTCTACCTTTGTTTTTAACTCGTCTTGTGAATTTTTTTAGTGGTATAGGTTTTCATGTTCCTCGGACATAACGTCCAACAATTATGAATTATTTTATAGAGATTTTAGTAATGATTATTAATATCCATCATATTATTTAAATGATATAATATATGGATATTTTTCATTCTAAACATATATATTTAAATGGCATGTGTTTTAGTTATTTACCAGTCAATATTGATTATTCTATATCCCATTATTTTAATGGAATGTGTTTAGTTATTGACATTTCAGAATATATTTTTTTTCATTGATTAATTATTTATTCCATTATACACACACTTACATATTATTTTTGACCACCATTATTATGTTTGATTTCCACAAGATACGAAGAATATTCCTTTGAATGAGTTTTATGGATCTTGCGATTTTATTTTTTATGATTTATTTTCATTCCCAATGTAAAATGTGTATTATATTTGTAAAACTATTCTCCAAAAATGATAAATTGATCAGTACCTTAGTATTTGAAGCTTATATTAATGCCAATGTAATATAACAATGCACCATCTATTGGGTTTTGGGGTCAAGCATTGGTAGGTTTTACGTGCATGGGTTTGAGAGTTTTCATGAGTATACCATTGTAATTTTTTGGATAAGGATCCAAGGATTACCTCATGGTTCTGAAAGATCCTTCCATAGGTTGGGTTGATCAAGTCACTTTGAGTAACAAATACAATATACAACCAAAAAATCCACATAAATAGTTTTATTTTGACCTTTTGGGATATATTCCATTCCTATATCATTGATTTTGATGAATCAGGTGATCGACATATGGGACTTGTTGAGTATTATTATAAAAAACAGATTACAGTCAGTGGTAAGTATAGATTCCCTTAATGAATAATCTGGTATCCTATTTTGGTGAATTATTTTTTAGGATGTGGATGGGGAGGCCTCCCTTATATTACTAAGTCTTGTTTTTAAGGCATCAATGATGATTCATGATATACGCCGATGCCTGGAATCAACATAGAGTCATAAAAAATATTATTGAGATCATCGGTTTGATCCTTGAGAGTTTTCCATCGGTCAGCAAAAATTCTTGAATATTTATCATTGGTTTTATAAACATCTAATTTATAAATATGTGATTTTGGAAACAAGATATGATGGGATTTTTTAGGTCACTAAGCATATTCATCATGTTTATTATAAGTTAGAATATCTTATTTAGCTGATGGGTATTCATAATGTTTCCCACATTTTCCATGTTAGGAAGTATTATCCTATTCACTCTCCCATTCTGAGCTTAGAAGATATATTGTTGGTTCCAGTCATTCTCATTATAGAGTAGCTTGTTTATATCAATGAATCTTAAAAAAACGTTTTCCATGGAATATGAATTCCATTTATCAAATTTTTATATAGTTATAGAATGAATTATCATATGAAATGGGATCTTGGTCATTGATGAGGGAGTAGAAACCTCACCTCTTTCCATAAAACATTCATTCACATGAATTCTCATGGAAGTAATGTCTTATGGTGGGTAGTTTGTAACATATCATTACCTTCTACTAGGTATTTTACATATGAATTATCATATAAAACATTCTTTGGGTGTGTTCTGGGGCTTTAGAGGATATATATCATTTTCTATGGCTAACATAATAATTTTTTTTTGTTTTTATGTTTTTCGGAATTAGTATATGATAGGTATAAATGTAAAAAATACATAAGAGTATGTCATTTTTGGATTAATATGACCATGCGGGTTTGTCTATGTATTTAAACAAAATCCTCTTACTGAAGAATTTGATATCATGAATGGTTTATAGGATGTTGGTATGTTGCATGGATGATTTCATAGACTGGTTCACACTATGAAATGTTTTATCAGTGTTTTTTTAATCAAGGATATAATTTATTATGTGTATATGGATTTCATAGATTTTACCATATGAACTCGGGATTCACATCATGTAATATTCATGGTATTATTTTATTTTTTGCTGCACATATGATTTTATTTTCATTTGTTTATATAAATCTTTATCAAAACTTTTTATCCATTCCATGTAGTTTTGGTTATATATAATCCTCTATAACATTATTTTGTATGGTTTATCATTATCATTGTTATGATGCATCTCTACAGGTAAGTGATTACTTTTTATTTTAATTTTCATTGGTCACATAAATTCTATTCCACTATATTTTAATATATATTTTTCATTTTATGTTGGTTTCATTTGATCAATTTTAGATCTATTGTGTGATATTCCTATGGAGGCTATCTCTTGTGTTGGATGTGGTGAGGTGCACATGATTCATTAGGTAAATTTTGTTCTATATTCTCATCCAATCACGTTTATTATTCTATTGATTCAGATATATAAGGATTGATTCTGGGGGTTCCATTGTTATATTTTAGTTATTCTATTTAGGTGGATCCCATTGTAATCATGTGAAGCTAGAGATTTGGGTAGGCTTTCCAATCTATAACCCATTTGTTTTTAGTGTATTACTGAGGTTTTATAAAAAAGAGATAAATTAATTAGATGTATTGAATTCCCTTTGTTAAATTGAGTTTTGAAGAAATATGGTATTCCCATTATTTTATTAAAAGGATATGTATTTTCAAATATGTGTGAAAATGATTTAATATTTTTTTAAAGGATGATTTTGATTAAATGTGTAAGAAAATGCATCAAATAATAATTATTGGGTACTTTGGTGGATGGTGAAGTAATAGGCCCGATCTGTTAATATTATTGCGGGGTCACTCATGGGGTGTTCTTCTTCTAACTAGGACCATTGTTCTAGGGACATGATAGGATTATTTGAAAGTTTATTTTCTAGGGTTTTTATCTTCTCTCTAGATTCATTGGTTTATTTAGAGACGTGATGTATGTTATTTTCTAGGATTGGTTGTTATTGTTTACTCTATTTTTACTTGTAATGATCATTGTCATGAATTTCCTATTCTATGGTTTCTAATTCATTGGATATGATATGACATGAAATAAATTCATTATTTTCACTACATTGATATATATGAAATACTTTAATACTATTATAACTATTTTAATTTGAAATGAGGAAGAAGAAGAAATGTTTTACCATGATTTTGATATAAAAAGTGTTTATTTGTTTATCATAATGTGTTTTCCTTAAAATTGGTCGTATTCATATTGTTTTATATATACGTGATATGGAACGCTGTGGTGGGATCATACTAAGCTGGTTTATCTCACACTAGACGCACCACTTCACCAGGGTATAAAAATTGTTATTTCTTTTGATATATGGAAATGTAATGTGCCACAGTGAGGTAGTTGGGTTTTTTCAGCAATGTATGGATAACAGGTGAATATATGGTTGTACATTTTTCATTCTATAACATTGTGTTTATATATTTTTCTATTATCCTTTTTTGTCTGAATTCTACCTTAGAGATTATATAGTTTATGTTGAGTTCTATTTCTTCTGTTGTTTCCTTTTTTCTATTTAATATATATTTCTTACTCTTCTATCAGTTCATCCTATCATGTTTGAATATATCATGTTTTCTGCTTTTGTTATAGAGAGTATTTACCTCTATTTTTATTGATTCTAAAGTGGTAGTATCATTCCCATAGGGATTGAGAAGGCCCTTTGGGTATATGATGTATTGGGTTGGCTACTAGGATGTGCAGGTATCTAAAATGGGTTTGTTAGAATAACAGTTGCTAAAATAAACTATATAGATCATATCATAGGAGAAAAATATTATACCAAATAATAATTTTTAAAAATATATTCCCAAACATAAATGTGGCCCCAAATGAAAAACATCTAAGAGAAGGAAAAATAAGGAGAAAAAACTCTATATCTCAATGTCCAACCAGTGAACATAGTAATTGCTCTAATGTATTCTTATTCCCCACTAAATACACAACCAATTTTCCTACCATATTAAAAAGGGACAATTTTTGTAGGAAAAATTATTTATGGGGAGATTAAATATATTCCTAGTAGGATTTCATGAAATCCTTGAATGGAGAAACTAAATTACACGATAGGTAGCTCATCTCATAATAAATAGTGAAATAAAAAATAAAACATATATGATCATAAAAAATTGTAACTAAGAGATAAATGGGATCTCCATATATACAACCCATCTAGGATTGATTATTCAGTATAAAACACTAATGTTCCATCTCTAATGAACAAAAATATGTGGAACTACAAAAGAATATAGTTGTAGGACTTGTAACTCGCCATTGTTCTCTTCAACCGATGTGGAACAATCTCTTATGGTGGAACCACTACAAGATAGTGCTCAAATGTGGGTGTTGATAGTCTATAGATTGAGAAAATTCACCCTATATTGGAAAGGGATTTCCATACCTGCCTATATAAAGATAATGGGGGAACCATTATCTAGTAGGACCTGGGGGTTCCCCACCCCAGCATCTCTCTGTTAATCTATCATAATCCCTACCTTCATCTAAACATAATCAGAATAAGTTCCATGATAATAAAAAAAAATTCATATATATTATTCCAAAATTATGTCCTCTATCACATTTTATATGGAATACTACCCTGGAAAGGACACCCACAAGTCCATATACAATCCCCAAGGAAATATATACATAAGCAGGATGATCCCAAAGAGGTACATGACCTATAACCTAGGTAACCTAACAAGTAAAAATTCATAGAAACTATACCATTTACATTATTAAACATGTATGTGGGGTCTATATGGGACTACACAGTCTACAAATGTGGAAAACAGCAGGTGTTGGCCACCTAGGGCCAACTCATGTTCTTCAAGCCCTTGACCCTATAATTCGGACCATACCCATGTACACTTGTTTTGGTCATATACTATGTCTTTATCTGGGCCCCATATCCAAATTAAAGTGACAAATGATGCCCGTGTACCCCAAGGGTACACATCTAGCTACAAAATTCTAGTCAGATGACACGTGTAGTCCACACATAGTGTATGCTACATATTTTCATTTTGAATCCTAAAATGTTACATCAAAGGAACTAGATGACCTGTGTTCATAGATTACATTATATATAAGTCTTAATATCCAAAAAACTATATAATGATTCATGATACTAACCAGTTCCACCACCACCACATTTTCCACCTCAAATAATGTCAAGTAGTCAATATTTTCGGATGAATGTAACTGATTCATTGCTGATGGTCAGATTATGATAACCTGAACCCAAAGAATTTCATACTATTTCAATGCAGTTATGCTTTGTATGAGGCATAATGAACATTCTTATGGAAGTTTTGAACATCACCCTAAACTAAAATTTTATCACGATCCATTAATGAAACAATTATCTTCTCATTACACATGAATCCTCCATGAATATACGGGTTTGATTGTGCTCTTATCCAACATCAAAATATCTGACGACGACACTATGGGACAAAAACTATGAATGAAAATAATGGTTGTTTCTTCTATAAGAATTATGTAAATACATCATTGGTTGATATTATCTATGAAATTAATCATAATGTGTTGAAAAACGGGTGGTATCAAGGAATTAAATATAGAAAATGTGTTAAAAAATCAATTTATATTTAGGCTGATATAAAGGATATATATATTAGAGATCAGAAAATAATATTTAAAAATATATTTTTATAAAATATAGTCATGTTGAAATCCATTAAATAATGTCCCCAACCACTTTATTTGAAATAACATTAGTGAAGATTGTGTCTGTTACTAATAGAGATGAAATCTTGATAGATTATCTATCCATCTCACTATTAAAAATGATCAATTCAATACTGTTCTTAGATCTTGATCCACAAGGGAAGGGTGATTCCTCCTCCTCTTTAATCCCCCATTGTATTTCATTTAAACCATAATATTTTTCTATAGAAACACATTTATGTATGAGATCATAAGTTCAATAAATAACATAATTTAATTAAACAAATAAATTAGTTTAATTAATGTACCCAACAATAATTGGTTTTCATGTATCGACTTACACTGTAATGCTTAATATCTTCCATAGGGGTAACCACTTGTTTGAGAATCTACTTTGGTCTTCAATTTCCAATATAATGTTACAAAAAATGGAAATATAATTTACTAAAAATTCCTTGGATATTATTTAATTTATATTGACATTTTAAATATATAAATTTTGGGGTTATGAGACGCTGAAACATTATGCTAAATATGAGAGAAATCATTGAAATATTTATTGAATATTCAATGGTATAATTAATAAAATCAGGCTTCATTACATTCCAACTCATTCAAGGATTTTCATTCCTGAAAACACATGACACAAAAAATGTTTCATGGTATTGATTCCACATCTGAAACCCATATATTTAACAGTTCTCTAGCATTCTCACATGCTTCCCAATGACTCAAACAAAAGGGATAGTTTTTCTATGTGTGATCCTCTCCTTACAATCCTTAATATCCAATGATTACTTCATGAAGGTGGATCCAACATCAATTTCCATATCACCTTCGTTATTATGAAACATATTTTCAAACATATATCTCCTCATCTCTGGCACATGGAAGAAGTCATACACTTGGTCCAACAATGGGGGAATGTCCATGTGGAAATCAAAGTCTCCAACACTGTATAGGTTATCTAACGGACTAATGAACAGGTTGTATAGTTTGATTCCCTAGAAAAACAAACAAAATCATTGGTATGGAGAGATTATTAGAAAATCATTGTCACTATATTCAATATATAATGTCCTATAACGCCTATATGTTATTTATTTCGATCATCTCTATGGATTCCCCATATTATCCTGGATCCCATATAACTTCTATATAATTTCCAACACCATCTATATCCCAAAAAGGAATGTAAAACCATTATCATTATAGAGTTAGGGTTACATGTTAGGTATACGTTAAATATCCTCAAAACGTTCAATGCTGATAGTAGATTGATAAAAATTAGTATATGAAAACTCTACCAACAGAATGTAAGAATCCTCAATTAATCCATTCTGAAACACACAATATGTTAACATATGCTCTAAACCCTAGATAGTACACTTTGCCTCCCATCCATATGGGGGTGTAATGCCATGATCATCAATAAATGTGTCCCAAAAGGTTCTAACATTCCCCTCCACAAACATTACATAGTCCAAGAATTATTGTTTGGGATGATCTTTTTGGTTACCCCATGGAACCATATGTTATCCTATATGCACAAACTCCCAAAACCCTTAACCAAAGTCTACTCTAAGATGGAAAGAATATGTGAAAACTTGGGGGTTAGAAAAAAATAATATATATAGTATCATGGCCTCTCACTACACATGGAATCCCCATCAAAAAAAATCATTGATATTACATCCCAATTTCATTGTTAGATGACACGATATTTATTCAATACATTGAAACCCTTATGTTCAAAAATCACATGATAACATGTGAGATACTAAGATATAATATAAATAATGATATACTTCATGCCATAAAAAAAAGTAACCCTAAAGGTCCCTGAAAATCATCTCCAAATGTGATGTATATTATAGTTAGTTGTATGATACTCCCTCAAAACCTCCTTATGTTACTTGAATGGAACCACTATCTATCCCTCTAAAAGGATGGCATGGTCCTATCTTTGTGAAAATCTATCTGGTATATCTCGTTAGGATATAAGGTCACATAAAACCCTATAGTTGTGGTGGCATAACTATGCATCCCACACCTTATAATGTTGTAAAGGAGTCTCCAACAATGACAAAAGGGAAAATTCACCCTATTATCAACCACTTTCTACTACAATGACTTGAAATACTCTGATTCCCCCTATTATTTGATTACATGACTTTCTCTTAGGTCATCTACCACCACATTTTCCATCCTATGTTTATATCCTTTCATTTATACATAGTCCTGTAGGTACTCTAAAAAACACATCTTTCTCAGGTTAAGATTTCTCTTTGTAAATTTATACCTAGGTATTTGATATTCTGAGTAAACAAAAAATATAATTCAAAGTTTATATTGACTCCACATCTTTAGTGTGAATACTACCACCATGGTAGTAAAAGGTTCTTCCTTTATAGAAATTTATTCCATTAACCTCCTGTATTATACATCCAAACCGAGAAAACTCCACTCCTATATCATGAACTTCATTGAATCTAAATAAAGAACTATATCAATATCTATAGTTCAATAAATAAACTAGGAACAATGATTAAATTACATTAATGTTAAACATTTCTGATGGAAGATATACACTTCATGGGTTTACTATAAAGATTGTGATGCTTGATAATGTCAGCAAGAAACCTCAAATTCTATGTATCCTCCTCCTACAACATATATTAGATGAGAATTTTATCAATGAAGAAAACAATGAATCAGTCTAGGAATGGATTGATGACCTGGTATATGGTATTCGTGATCACAATAGATGAATTCATTAGATGAAAATGAATTATCAAGAAAACATATTCTCTATAGATATATTATAAAACCTTCCTCAGAATATCAACCTCATGAACCATCAACCAGTGGTTGCCGAACCAGATATCGATCTTTGAGAATCAACTCACACATCTCAAATAGGTGAAGAGTTCATAAATATGATAAAGGGGTACTTTTTCATCCTCATTACCTGATTCCTATGATGATAATAACCATAACTTCCAAATATCTCACTCTCTATTTTACCAATTTCAACTAAATCTACACATAGAGACACACTCTTTTTGATAAATCCATTATCTTAAAGGTCCTCCAAATAAACCCTCTTCTTGTAGAGCATGATAGGGTCCATTTGATATGTTGTAAGAGATATCAGTTTTGTCACAATTTTTAATTGAATTCATAATTAAATCTCTTGCCTCTATGGTAGTGCTAAAAAATATTCTGGTATGCTATCCAAATAGTTCTCAACTATTGATGGAAACCAAATGCATGAAGAGGTTATTATACCAAGGGATACACTCACCAACTGGTTAGTGATGTGTTGCATTTTCCTACTCATGAGATTCACTAACTCATCCACGAGATCTCTCTCACCCATAAATGATAATATCAAATTATATATATATATAAATATACCCTCCTATGATGAGATTATATTTAGAAAGGAATCTTGGAAAACTAGTACACACCCAAGATGATGTCATAAACTTTCATCATGAAAACATAGAGGTCCAATGAGAAACTCTCTACACCAAACAACAACCTGAAATGATAGAAGATGTGTTATATAGAAGAGTTTATCCCATTAGGAAACTCTAAAAATTGTTGTAGGGCCAAGGTATTAATTTTATTTTCTTGTAATGACACAAGTGATATGGATATGAATGAATGGATTATGTTTGTGATTAAAATTATAAAAGAAATTAGAGTAAATACAAAGATTCTTATGAAAATCATCTTGTGTGTAGCCAGGTCATATCCCTCTATATCCATTAGTTTGTCACATCCATAGACAAATAAATATCAGAGCATGGTGTAGGGTACCATGTGGTCGGGTTTGAAGTATCTTGTAGCATCACCCTCCACCGACATGTTCTTCCTCATGAGTTAATCCTTCACCTATATTAACACCACCTCCCTGGGGGATACCCAAACCATTCCTGGTAGATCACTGATCATGACAGTTCCTCTATCATGGTGGTCCATATACTATATTTCTCCCATCCTTATCACAAAAAATCAAAAAATTAAGTTCCATGTGACCTATCACATCACAATAATAAAATTTACCCTCTTTTAGATAATTATATCCCTTGTGGGAACCCCAAACTACCTATTCATGTGCCAATGTCTGAGCATGGGAAGTTATCCAATAGTGAGAACCATGTGATTAGTTATCACTATCTTCTATAGATATCTTGACCCCTTGATGTACACTACTATATCCAGCCCCCTAATACCACTCTTATAGGAATGTTTCTTTAACCTTGTCTTTCTCCATAAATGTTGAATTAATGAGGATACACTTGGAAAACATTATGACCCTACACAAACTACCACACCAAAAAGAAACCATCTCCCAACATATCAATGGAAAATTCTATTTGGTCATTATACCTTGTGGTGTACTTAGTAATTAATTTACCACATTGTTCCAACTAGAGAAAGTTTAAATATAACCTTATCATATGCATGGATGTTAATACGAATCTTTATGTAAGTACTGTATTTATTACCATGAGATTAGAATTCACCATTACCATGTAAATTCTTGAAGAAGACTGTATAAAAATGAAAATATCTAAGAAAACGAGGTCAGAACAATCTTGGAAGCTCAAATACCGAATCAAGACAATATTCTAGTGTTTGAGGCCCTTCCTCACTATGAAACCATAAGGGGTTCTATCACTGGAACTCTAAAAATGGACATAGAATATATGAATATTCATCCTGACATATTGGATCTACTCAATTAATAACAAGTGGTTTAATTACTCTATGATTAATTATATGATGAACCTCAATAGAAACTACCTACTCTAAGGTTTCATTAGTAAACTGATCAACTTCACGATATATTATCAACATGTTATATGGATGACTTTATGGATGAATCCAAAATTTTATCACGATGTACCATAATAAGATAATAATATATGAGGATATGACTTGAGAAAGAAAAATAAATGGCCCAATCATATATGATTCATGTACCATTTTCGTATACTATAGATGACATAGTCTGTTGAGTTGACAAAATTTGTTGTTTGTGTCCATGTGAATGAATACATCAGCCTCCACACTATCCATAGGTGCTCTATCCATTGATCCTCATTGAGGACAATTCAAAAACCATAACTTATGTTCCTAACCAATCCCTAACATGGATCTGAATCATATATAGACTAGAAAATGAACAAACCTAGAATCCACTCTATCTCAACCCAACCCTCAGGGGCCTACACAACCAGTTAGAATTGGTGTGTGACACCCAAATCCCACCTTTAATATTCTAGATGGTTGAAACAAGAATCAATAAGGGAAAAAAAGAAATAGTATTCCCTAGCTTAATGTACCAATAAACATCCAAAAAAGTATATTTTCTAAAATGTATATCGGAATAAAAAAACATTGTAATGTCTAGAGTATAATAATCATTTCAATAAAATCAAAGGGAATACTTTTTAGTAAGATAATATAAAACATATCATAATCCATAATAATACACTACCAATCCGAAATGAGTTCCCAATATGAAAACCAATGGATATAAATAAAAATAAAGAGATCTTGGTTCATGATCTCTATGTCAGACCACCAAATGTGGGCAATGAACATAAGTACAAAAAATATATATCGTAGTAAACAATGATCTTCCTATATTATACATAATATAAGACATGTGTGGAATAATAAAATTTAGGCTTGAGAAAATACATAACCATAGGATTCCCTAAAAACCAAGAATATAGAAATTGAATGATATGATAGTAGACTCAACCCATAAAAAAGAGGTAAAACACTTAATATATATTATCATAATGAAATCTATGATTGTGATGAAGTGGATACCAATATCTATTTCCCATGTAAGAATGATGATTTTTATTATGTCTGAAAATTCCTTCACTAATTTCCATCATCACGTGTAACCACACAAGATTATGTACAGAGGACCTGAAACTCACCAATATGATCTATAACAGATTCCACATAATATCTAGTTGAATGCCCACTTCCCAATAGAGCGTGAAGTAAAAGTGAATAAAGGGGGGCTGGGAGGTTGGTTCCACATCATAAATAGAGAGAACAAATCCTATATAGTAAGGGGGTTCCCAACCCTAATAGTGTAAAAAGAATGGGGGACCCACACCTTGGTGTAAGAGCCCGATCTTTATTTGAAGTATGAATCCTTTTAAAATCGGTCAAATCCTTATATTTATAACTAATATTGATAAATAAGGGGTGACCTGTGTTTAGGGGTTTCTGAGAATTTTTCAATGCATGGTCCCTAGATTTTTGGATAAATAGAAGGGCAGTACAGTTAGGAGAAAATGTATGGGGTGGGCTATAACATCCCTACTATTTATTCTACATTAATACATGATTTATTTATAATTTTTACACATAATATATCTCTAAAGATAAATAATTATTATGTACTTTGGATTTAGTTACATTTCATAAAAACATTAAATAAGAAAAAGATATTATTTATTGATAAACTTCTAAAAAATGCACACACTTAAAACTACTTGTGATAACTAAGGGACATAAATATGAAAGTGTTGAGCTATAAATCTCAATAAGGGAACAAAAATTGAGAAAATTGAAGAGAATAATACATATTGGACAATATGAATTTCAGTTGGGCATGAAAATAGTAATAATCATAAGCAAGAACAATGACACGTGGTATAACATGATAATCATAGAGGCAACATGGGAAATGTGGCAGAAAATAAAACAATTCATCATAAACACAGGTCAAGGATGGAAACTAAGAAATCATGATGGAAAAAGTAACATTAATGAATTATGTTAATTGCATATCCCAGTATTATTTCTCATGAGATAATCATTACCCATTGTATTGGATCCCTATATAATTTTGGGTGCACAAGTCACTTTTATTTCAGTACACAATTGTTTTGGTAGTGAAAATTGAGGTGAAATTTTAGTAGTATAACGACATCACATAATAATTAATAAAATGGGTTAATGGGAGAGAAATGGGTATATACTCATTTTAAAATCAAATGAAAGGTAATAGGGACATGGAAATTCATATCCCAACTTTCTTAATTGAAATAAAAGGTATAAGATAATAAAGAAACATGAATAAAGAAGGGAAGCTGGGGATCCACTACTTTAAATGTGTCCTATAAAAGTGGTAGAAAATTATATTTAGAGTCCTAAAATGCGTTTTTAATATCAGGGATGCTAATGTGGTCCCTTTTATCCGCACTAGAAAAGCACTAATAAAGACCCCTTTTATCAGTTCTAAAAAAGCGCTGATAAAAGGGGTCTTTTATCATGGATTTTTTAGACTGACTGATAAAAATAAAAAAAATAAAAAAAAATAAAAAATATTTCAGCTATTCGGGGGGGCTTTAACATCACTTGATCCTCCTTCAATAGTGTCCCCCCAGCCCGCACACCCCATCAACCACCCCTCCCCCAAACTTTAACTGTGCTTAGCTCTATTTCTACCCACGCGTGCACCATTACTTTCCCTAGATTCGAACCTAGAACCTCTTGCCTATGTGCCTCAACCTTTACCACTATAACATATTTCTATACTCTCCATTTAATAATATATCTATTTATTAATAAACATATATATTTATATTTACTCATATATTAATATATATTTATATTAACACAGACAGACACACACATATATATTAACACACACACACATATATATATATATGTATTAATAAATGTATATATTTAGTTATATTAATATATATATATATATATATATTTATGTTTATTAATATATATAGTTATATTTATATATTAATATATTTATTCCATGATTAATATATATTTATATTATTAGTTTTAAATACATTTATAAAATATGTTTTTGTGTGTGTTTATAAGTAAATAAATACATTTATACAACACACACACAATATATATATATATATATATATATTATGTGTATCTGTTAGTATAATTATACATATTTATATATATTTAAAAATATAATATATCAATATGTATATACATATGTTTAGAATATATAGATAATATGTACCAGTTTGTTAATACAGACGCACAGAGAGAGAGAGAGATATATATATATATATATACATGTACACATTATATAGGAATATAAATATTCATATATTTGTAGTTTAAATAAAATGGATATTAGTTTATTATTCAGATGAGACCTGTATATTTATAAATACATTTTATATGTAAATATTTTTATTAATATATTTACAAAATTAAAATTTTATGTTTGAATATATAAAAAATATGTCTATATTTTTATATATTTGATTATAAATGATAGTAAATTATAAAAATTGATAAAAATTGAAAACCATAATATGAATATCAATGTAATCCCTAGAAATAAATTCATTCCCCACTGAAAAATTTCAAAAATAAACCCCTTAACGAGGCTAAATTTCTATATTTTAAAACATTTGGGTATCTGAAGTAAAAACGTAGTTTTGGAGTTCTTCTGGGCCTTTTTGGACTTCATGGATGAAATAGGTGGTTCCATTGTGTCTCTCGTGTATTGAGCTCATCCCAGGGTTCGAGTTCATATGCTATAGATCTTAATCAGACATTTGGATCAAATGTTGTGGTGATTTTATGTTTGAGTTACCTTTTTAACATATTTTAGACTGTTTATTGATTCTTTGACTCTTTGTGTCATCAAATTGTTATTAAATGGTTACTAGTTGATGATAATTAGAAAAGTATTAATTAATAAAATTTTCAGATATTTTATAATCCATTTTCATAAAATATCTTATATATTATGTGAAAATGGTAATTTATACTTATCTAAATCATATATTAAATATATATATATTAGTTATATTAATATAAATATAATAATATATTTATATATCAATATATTTTGTTTAATGAAATATTTTTTTGAAATATATAATATATTTGTGATAAGGAAAAGACACTGATAAAGCCCCCCATTTTTCGATGCTACTAAAAAGAACTGATAAAAGGGGCCCCTTTAGTAGGGCTAAAAAAGAACTGATAAAGGGGGATCATTTATCAGTTCTTTTCTAGCACTGTTAATGGGTGGAACTGTGGAACCCCGATTTTTTGGTATTGATATATTACTTGAGTGAATCAATATAGATGCTTGGGATGTTACTCATAAGAGCATAGGGGCACCATGGGAGGACTCTAGAGAAGTAAGGGAATAGTGAAAATGTGATCTAAGTATATTTAGTGAAGATAAAGAGTATATTTTGTGGTATTATATAGGAAATGGGTGGGAATTATTTATCATTTCTTAGACATTGGTTTTTAATTCTATATAATAAACTAACCAAAACCACAATCGTTGTAACAGTTTTCCCTATAGATGTTTCCAAAGGGGAGTTGTTATTATTATTTTATAAGTCCATGGGCCAAAAATAAAAAATATTATATTCTTTTTTGAGGTATAAGTGAGTCATACACAAAAAGAAATGATTTTAAACCCTTAAAATATGTTAATGGTTTTAATGGATTAATAAAGGCATAAAAAATTAATAAAATAAAGATAAAACAATATTATTTTAAAGGGACCCAATATATTTGTTCGTGTATGTCATTCAATTATTTATTACATAACAATTTGGTTATTATGATGTCATAATACAAAATGTATACTTATAGCGTATTTAATTTTTACGCAAAAAATTCCAATGACTTATTAAAATATTAAAAAATAATCATTTGATAATAATTCCATTATTATTCAAAAAGTAATTATCATTTTTTATAAATAATTTTATTAATATGTAAATTTTTTCATTTAAAATAAAATCGACATTTATAACAACATGATGTGTTTTTTATAACAATTACAGTTTTCAAACCCCTATAAAAATTTCAATTGGATTCATAAAAATTATGTGATAATTTTTATTTTAATATAATAAAAACAATAATTTTTAATTAAGATATTTTTTATTTTAAAAATAAATTAATTTATCAAAATATACACCTTAGTTTAAATTTATTAGTAACTAAAAAAACACAATTTTCATTTAACTGTATAAAAATTAAAATCATTTATAAAGTAATGATAAAAAGAAAATATGAACATTATTATATTGAAAATACTATATATAAATTCAAATTATTATGGTTCTGATTCATATCCATGTGTGACACTAGCATACTCCATATGTGTAAGGTGTGTGACAGTAAGACTTTCATGGGGAGGATTGGTGTACATGGTTTGGGTTGTGATCTCAATGATCACGATCTTTTCATATAAATGGGTTTTCTCATGATTTCGTTTTTGGATATTATCTTGAGTTTGATCAAACCCAAATCCCAAAGATTCTATATACATCAAAATATATAATAAATGGGCTTCATATGGTATGATCCTACAGGTTGAGGCCATCACTTCCTTTGTCTATATCAATTTGATTTAACAAAACCCTATATTTATAGTAATCAAGTGATTACTTTTAAAAGGATTTATTATCAATGTTAAAGATGGATAATAATATTTTAAATTTGACAGCATATAATAAAACCAAATATGTTTATGTGTTTTCTATAAACATATTACAAAATAGTAAATTTAATTAAATAACTAAGGAAATTTTATTGATAGAAGTTTTTGTCATTACAAGGCCTTTTGGTTACCCGTAACTATGGGGTATTGATATAGTGTTGAAGGGGGAAGAATGGTGTTAGGAAATCATGTATATTTGGTTGTACCCCTAGGAATATGGTATTTATTTTTTAAAAGATCCATTTCCCATGGTTATTACATGATTTGGCCAACCACGTGGCCAAATCATACAATTCAGTTTTTGGGTAAAATTATTGGTTATCAGTTACATCTTATTTCACTCAACCATACTATCTAAATTCTAATACTATGGAAATAATCACAATTTCACCTATGGTTGACCTCCTTTGAATGTCTCACCAAGGTATTTATGTAACCCCCCTTCCGAATTATGATCTAGTTGATGTTTTCCTTGTTAGATTCCTCTCACTGTGTTATCCAATTGTATTGCAATATTCTCTTTTTGTGTTTCTCTCAATGGAGTTATTAGGGTGCACAGTAATTTAACATATTCTAAGGGTGTTGATCCATTCTTCTATATTCTCTTTATTTGTACCAAATCTAGGTTTGATACTAGATGAGTAGAGTTGTTTTAGATTAGGTTATGTGTTCTACTAATTATCCTTCCATGCCTTGATATTTTAAAATATGTGATAGGTGAGGAGCACCATTTTCTCCACATGTTCTCCTAATTATAGTCTACCTAAAATACAATCTTTAAACTTAGTTTATTTTTATTTCCCCAATACATGTTTATATTTTTAACCTTCTAGTCATCTTCCTCTTTGGGCGTACCCTCTTACAAGATAAATTTTCATTTTAACCCAATGAAAGTTTTAGAGTGTTTGGTTTTAATTATTTATTATGATATAATAAATGTTAATGTATGAAATATATGTTATGGTATTACTAACACACTTATCACATAATTAATTGAAATGAATGGAGATGAGTGGTATGACCACATCACCCAATTAAATGGAACTATCATTACGCCCTTGTAATAATTTAATGTTAATGAAATATGAATTATTCAGTGTATCTTATTAAATATAATGGTTAATTATCACAATTTATTTATAGGAACAATGATCATTAAAAATTATGGTATATAGGCACGGTGTTCATTGTGCATGTTATATATATATATATGACAATGTTATCCTACCTGATTTATATTAAATGTGTATGATGACCATTGTTATAACTAAATAGGCATGATGAACATTTTATTTCTATATCGTTATGTTATTGAAGACACTTTGTATGAAATTGATATTAGGAATGATATGTCTATATTATATTTCTAGTCATGTAATCCCTATACTATTATATTTGGAATGGTGTCCCATACTATTGTGATATTGGGAATGGTGTCCCAATACAATGTTTCTTAGAATTGCATTCCTATATTGTTATAATGAACATGAAATCCCTAAATATTGTGATATTTCATATCGAGTTTATATACTCTATTACTGGTCATGGATTTCCTATATTGTGATACTAGTATTGGTGTCCCTTACTATTATACTAGAAAAAACATCCCTTATAAATGTGATACTAGGAATTGTGTCCCCTCTTAATTGTTCAGAGATATTCCGGAATGATCCATAGTAGGTAGTGTGTGGATTGATTCTTTCTGGGACCAGAGTGAATTAATTTAAAGTGGTTATTTCTACATTAATGTTTATAAAATTACACTTCTAAGTTATAAACACATAATTGATATATATATATGTCGTTGGTGGTGTCCTAACAAGTTTATCACACACTCAATTCAATAATCCAATGGTACCTGGTAGACTACATGCATGATGGTGAAGATATGTGTAAGAATCCTCTTATGGATAGATGAATTCTTGTAGTACATATGATGGAGCTTGGTTGCATATGACCGGTCCAGAGCTCTGTATTCTAGGATATTTTTTCCCAATTTTTTTATTCATTTGAATAACATGAATAGTAATGATACCTACCACTTATATCCATGTTTTCCTTATTTATAGATATATTAATTCAATTATCATCAATTTTATAAGATAAAATTTAAATCTTTGGTTATGATATGTCAGTGTATTATCATTTATATCATGCTTTCTACTACGACATGTTACTATTCTAGTAATTATAGTGTCTATGTGAACTATTTATACATTTCTTTTATAATTACTCTATTCAAACAATTTTACTATATTATACACATGTCTCCCATATGTTAAATATGACATAGTATCTCCACGAACACACACATGACCTCATATTTAGTTAGAAGATTTTGGCATTCAAGGAGAGGTTCATGATGTCGTGTGGCCCACCGGGCTCGGGGCTACCCTGAGTGGAACCCTTTCCTGAGACATCATAAATAGGTATAAAACATTTTTTTAATTCTATAGTTTGTAGATATAATAGATATGGAATTAGGAACTCTTAGGGACTTTTTTACAAGTAGTGTAAGGGATACCTAACCCATGTTCATGGTAATACCGAGTTTAATGGAATAAGAAATTGTTGTTCTGGGTTTTCTTTATTACAGTTTATTTGATTCCACTATCAGGTGATGCACATGTTCTATGAGTTTATTTTTTATATTATTTATATTTTTCATTAGTAATTGATCCAATGATATGGGGTAATGTTTGCTTTTATCAAGCATTTTTATAGGCACCGTGTAAGAAATTTATATTCCATGCATATTCCATTATATATAAGATAATTGTATTATTATCAATTTATGTGATTTCCATGATTGAAAAACTATTATAAATATAATTATTATTGGCTAATTGTTTTGTGAAGGAAATTGAGAAAATATATTTTGCACTTATTATTCCCACCACAACCAAAACAATGATTCCTGATTAGAAAATAACAATCAGTCTAAGTTGTTAACTATGGAATGTTGAGTCACACACCCTTGATTTCATAAACATGAACATGTTGTGGTAGGGATTAAATGGATCCTATATTTTGGTTCATATGGTGTAAGATACCCTATGTATTTAAAGTGGTTAATAATTTGGTTCATCCATTTAAATGAAATTTATTTTCAAAAATGAATTTATAATAAAATTGAAATTGAGAAGCACAATGCTTGACCTTATCCAGACCTTAAATGTGGGAAGTAGGCAGTGTCACTCTATTTTTATACTAGTCTTTATAACTCCATGACCTAAATCTATGATCTAGAAGTGGTTTGAGACTATTACATAGAAAATATTATTACATATAGAATTTCTATATCTATGCATTAATCCATTTTAGAATCATATCAGTGGCGTGTGTTTGGAAATTATAGAGTAATTCCACCACAACGTCTTATGATCTTATTCTAGGAGGGTAGTAAAGATCATTCTCTGATGGTGGTTGTCCATGAGATACTAGTTATACCTTCAATAGATCCACTTGTTGAACCTATTTATATTCTAGAAATGGGATGTGATTCCCATTTTCGGAGCCATTGTGAGGCTTATACAAACATTATAGGGTGGTCCATGCTCTTCCCCTTCTATGAGAGAGTTAATTCACGAGTTCCTGTAGTAGCATCCTCCCATGTTTTTAGCTGGTGTAGGACTATAGGTATAAGAATTATGGATTGAGATTATCATATATATATATATATATATTCATTTATCTTGAGAAACATCCTAATTGGAGAGTGAAAAGTGATACTATATGCTTTGAGGATCTGCCTAATAGTTGTGGGATATTATATATAAGGTTGGGCTATATTAGTAACAGAATTTAAGGAATTATAATCATGTTTATTTTATTATTTATTACCAAATTCCGTATTATATGATCTTCGCATGACTTTAATGATCGTTCAGTAGGATTATATTAATATTATGGATTATTCAGCTAATTTTAAAGAGAATCAACACTTTTCACCCATTTTTACTACTGCTGATTCAGAGAAAGAAAGATGATATGAGGTTATTATAAGGAATCCTATTAATTCTATTATGCATTTTTCCTGTTGACTACCATATCAAAAAAATAAAGTATTCCATAGTCACTAAGGAATCTCTAAAGGTAGTAGATGGTGTGAGCTAGGGTGGTTCAGAACCTAGGCATGGTAGTGGTTCAACAGGTGGTTATAAGAGATTCTTTGAGGCAACATGCATGAGTAGCAGCAGCTAGATGACATCCACAAATAGTTACATGGTGTGTCATCAGTATGGGAATCTTGGGAATAAGAGGCAAAGTTGTCCTAGAGATTCTATTGAGTGTCAAGGTTACAGTAGATTGGGGAATGTATACTGTTTTATTAGGACCTTCCCATCCGTAATGAGTGGGAGAGGATTTGATGTAGATCCAACTTCATGATAATGGATAGTATCACTTCACAAGGTTGGTAGATGGTGTAGTACATGCCAAATAGGTAGTAGAGGGGGACTTGAATGTGATATTCAAGATTCTAATACATAGACCCAGTACAGAGGTCCCACTCTAGGTAGTTAGGGTATAACATATAGGAATAGATTGGTCCACATATATTCCATGGATCCTATACTACAGGATTAAGAAACTATACCATATACTATATAAGGTACTATTCTAGTTTCCTCTAGTGTCTTTTCTACATTATTTGATACAGGTTCATCATATTCATTTATATATCTTCCTATTAATGAGAGCATTGGGCTACATGTTGATTTATCATATGGTGTGATGATACTTGATACACCTTTGGGTTCACAGTCATAGAGTGCATGCCAGTGAATGTGTATCCTCATAAGGTAGGAAACCGTCTCTTCATATGGGACATCTTATTCTTTATGAAGAAAATCATTGATGTCATTCTCTAGAAGGAATTGTTAGTACCTTATTAAATTTGTGTAGATTTTTATCACCATACGGTGTATTTTAGATCACCTTATAATGAGACTTATATTTTCAAGGGGGAGTGTAATGTGTAGGTCTCTATATCTATACCAGATAATCATGGGATAGGTAGAGTAACATACCTAATTTATACCCATTACATGAATTATTATAGACTACATCATACTGAGTTCCCTCCTATAGTCAATCAATTCATGTATTTATTCCCTAATGAATTTCCAGGAATACCTACTAAGGGAGAGGTAGTGTTTACTATCATCGAGGGTTTGGAGATTCATATGTATCCATTCATATATATAGGATAGATACTATTAAGTTTCATGATCTCATGAGATTCGATGAAGATATTAATTCCATGGGTTTTATTGAGAAAAATACCTTTTCATGGTGGTCACCTAACCCTTTTCCCAGAATATGGATGGAATCCTTTGGGATATGTGGTTTACCAGAAGTTAAACTATATTTCAATGGAAAATAAATATCCCTTAGCATGGATAGATGATTATTTTGATAGCCTATAGGGGACATATATTTCTCAAATATTGAATTGTGATCTGATTATCGTCTCATTTGATTAATGCCATTAGATATTCCATGTATGACATATTGTATTTGATGGAACTTCTATAATTATCTAGTGATGGTGTTCAATCTTATGAACATTCCTTCAATCTTCGTGGTTTTTAAGAATACCTTTTAACATCCCTATATGGATTGTTTTATCATTGTATTCATAGATGGAATATATTTGTATACTCCCACCCGAAGAGACCAAGCCACTCATCTAGAGATATTTTATAATACACCAAGGTAGCACTAGATGTTTTTTAATTTTATTAAATTAAACTTTTGGATAGGCAAGGTCCGCTTCATGGGCCATATTATCAAAGAGTTATGATTTTCAATTTACCTAGATAATGTGAGAGATGTGGTTACTTAAGAGAATCTAAATAACATCATTGACATGAAATGTTTCCCTATGATGACTAGTTACTAGAAGAATTTTATACTAGACTTATAATGCATAGAATTACTATATAAAAGCATGACTATGAAGGGTGTAAAGTCAATATAATTTTAATGATATGAGATAGACATTCTAAAGAAGAAAGGGAGATTGACTTCATTGTTGATCCAGATTCTACCAGTGTCAAGAAGAAACTATCCAATATAGTATAATGCATCAGTTTTCATACTATGAATAGTTTTTGAGTGAGATGATTGAGTCATTACATAATGGTCATGATCATTGAGTAATCATGAGAGGAACTACACAATTCATGATCTTGAGTTGGCCACTATTTTAGACATATTGAGTAGCTGAAGTCATTAAACATTTTGAGGGAGTTGTTCAGTGTTTAACGACCATAAAATCATCATGTATATATTCACAGAGTCGAACTTGAAACATGGGTGGTATTGGGGGATTGAATATCTATATTACATTGACTTTTTTATTTCCTATATTCCTGGAAAAAATGTTTTTTCTTATGAAATGATTAGAAGGACTCAGAAAAAGGCTATTCAAGAGGCCAATAGTAAATGAATTGTTATGGGGTTCTTTTTGAAGACACAGATAAGGATTCAGGAAAACCATTATAGTTTGTAATGTGGCCCCTATCAATGACGTATTCAATTATGAAGAAGGTTAATATGGGGAATTTTTAGATCCTAAGTCCTTGGACCTATGAGGGAGTAGTTCTACTGAGGACTCAACACAATATTGGTCTATCAATGATGAAGACATCCTACTTATACATTTCAATATCAAGGTTCTCATAGATATCTACTGAGATTGTATGTGTGAGTTTCATGATTCAAATTGGTAGGTACTACCTCATATCTCCATGTTTTGTATTTATATTATCTAAGGGTATTGGTGGAAATGTATGATGAATGAGATAATATATTTTTTTACTAGGTGTTCTAGTTATCAGTAGGGGAGGGGAAAACACCAGAGACCCATTGGATTTATAAATCAATTATCGAAAGAAGAATAGAAATGGTAGGATGTTGTGATGGATTTTTTCATCATTTTAATAAGTTCGCATCAAGGCCATGGTGATGTTTTGGTAGTATTGGATCGAGTGAAAAAATACCCACTTTATTTATATTGTGGAAATTTTTTTGGGTGATGTGGTAGGAGTATTATATGTCTATGAGATAATAAAATTTCATGTGGTCCCTCGTACTATTTTTCTAAAAGGTGTACTCATTATTCAACATGGTTCTAGTAGGGGTTACCAACTTATGTGGGTATAAAGGTGATTATGATAATAAATTTTAACCCAGATACTGATGATCTGTGAGAATGGACTATACAGTTTATTGGGGAAAAGATTCAAAAAATCATCCTTGATTTTAATGGGGATAGGGAGAAGAATGTTCTTCTCATTGAGTTTTATTATAATAATAATTATTATAAAATTATTCAGATTACTCACTATGAGGGCCTATACGGTAGGGAATTCCATTCACCCCTATGTTATTTAGAGACATGAGTGCTAGTTCTACTAAGACCTCATAAAATACAGGATACCATAGAGAAGGATAAACTAATCATGAAGTGGATGTATAATTCTCATTATAGATAGAAATATCATACTAATCACTATTGATGACCTCCAGATTTCATGTTTGGGGATATTGTCTTCTTACGAGTAACCCCCAGACATAGGAATAGATGGATACAAAAGTAAAGGGAATAAGTTTCCACGCATTGTTGGGCCATTTGAGATCTAGAGATATTTTTTCATGTATCCTATCAGTTGATATTACCTTTTTGGTACCATTCCATACACTGTGACATCCACATTTAATAGATCCATTGATATCATTCATCCCTCTCTCGCACTTTTGATGCAAAGGATGATGAAAAAGATTTTGATGCTCCTTTTGAGGTGTATCCTATTAATATCAATGATCAAAGCGTGAAGGACCACATACATTGGCCTATCATTTTAGTACAAGTGAAGTGGTAGCATGGATCAATATAGGACAAGGCTTGTGGGTGGAGGTTGATGTACATGTTCAATTGATAGATCTGTTCCCAAATGATGTTTTTATTCCCATGAAAAGTGAAGTTAGGGATTGGTAACAATAAGAGAGCAATACTATAAGAACTTGATCATTATTTATGGAACAAATACATTTATAATTGGATTAATCAATTTTTATGGACAAAATTTCAATATATAATGGCTTCATGAGTGTTTTTTGAATGTACATGGCATGTTTGAATTCAAAAAATCATACTTTTTGGGAGAAACATACAAGACATATGGAAAGGAGATACCATGTGGTGAAGGCCAAGTTGTTATCCCAAACCATGTGACATTTTTTTGAGAGTAATGAGGAACTACATGGTTTGGGGAAATCATAAATATTTGGCCTCATGCCTCTGTGGATGGTTTTCTGTTTTTAGCATAGCTATTTTACAGTGTTGGAAAATGGTTTGGCAAACCATGTGTCCAATCAACGTTCCTATGTTTTTTTGGGTAAAATTAACATGTTTCCCTTATATATAATTTAATCCAACCCAACACTATCATATCTATTCAAGTGTAATGTAGCACAATTTCTATTCCCATTAGAAAAATCTGTAAGCCTAACTTTGGTATTGAATGAACACCTCCATATGAAGACCGGTCGTGTTCCCATTAGTCTCCATGGATTCTTGTAGGTACATTATATATATATATTTTTAACCATTATCTGCTTGTCTTTCTCTCGGGATATTTATTGAAGTTACTGATCATAAGCACTATTTCAAGGGTTCTGATCCATTATTCTTTTTCCTCTCAATGTGGACTAAATCAGGGGTATATATTGTACAAGGAAAGTAGTAGGACTTTAATGTATGTGGTATAATAATTATCCCTTCAATTAATGATGTTTTATAATATTTTATATGTGTAATATGTTTGGTTCACTACACATTTCAGCAAATTTCGATCTACATGAAATTGGTTTCCTTGATTGGAACATAATGACTTGTTAAAACCACAATATGTGTTGATATTGTTGTTGACAGAGTGAGATGTCCCTTTGGGGGTACGCTGTTAGAATCCTAATTGGTTTTCTTGAGAATATACACAATGGAATAATTAGAGTGTTATGTTTTTAATTTAAATGATGATATCATAATTGTTAATGGATCGATGTTGTGTTATATATTGACTAACACACCTGTCACATAATGAATTGAAATGAATAGAGATTAGTTGTAAAACCACATGACCTAGTAGAAAAGAAATATGGTTCTGCCCATGTTGTAATTGAATTTGGAGGAAATATGATTGATGAATTTACTCATACAAAACCCCATGGCCACTAATCTCTATTGAGTTATGGGAACGAAGAACTTTAATAGTAAGGGTAAATGTGAATGATGTCCCTTGTTCATGTTATATATATAAATTGGAATGGTGTCCCTCCTGCATTATATTAATTGTTCATGAAGAAACTTCTTATAATTAAATGGTCATGATGAACCATTTTTTTTACATCTATAAGGGAATGATGACCCTTTCTATTACTATGATACAAGGCCTGGAATCCCTATACCATGATACTGTTTATGGGATCATAATACTATAATACTAGTCACAATATCCCTTACTATTGTGATAATGGTATGGCATCAATATTCTATGTTTCTAAGAATGGCATCCCTATACTACGAAAGAGGAAATTAATTCACTTACAATCATGATAGTGAGGATGGATTTCATGCACTATTTTACTGGTTATGATGTTTCTATACTATGATACTAGGAATACAGTCCCATACTATAATAATGATCATGAAGTCCCTTATAAATGTGATACATAGAATTATGTCCCTTTTTACTCAGTTATTTATATTTGGGAATGGTCTAAATTAGGTACTGTCATTATGGTTTTTGTAAAGAACCATAGACAACTAATTTGTAGTTGTTATTACTTATTTACATTAATATAACTACAAAATTAAATGTTATATACATAGACATTATATTTATAATATCATTGGTGGTTACAAAATTAGTTAATATAACACCAAACTTGGGATGCTTTTAGTAACCAGACAGACTACATGTATGCATGTGTTGAATAGTGTAGCCATCCTCTTATGAAAGTATGACTTCTTGCATGACATAGGTTAGATATTGGTGATAGATGTCATGGATATATCTCTAGATATTGGGATTTATTTTTCACTTGTGGAATCCTTTTCATAGAATGTATGGTATTGTTACTTTCTTCTTGTAGACATGTTTTTCCTACATTATATATATATGACATCCATTATCACCTTTTTATATGATGTATGGTATATATTTTATTGTTAGAGTTAGTTGATATTTATTATTATCACGAATTCCACAATGGTGGGTTAATGGTCTAGTGATTATATTATTTATTTCAGATATTTTTTCATTGTTAAACTATTTTCTCTGTTAAAATTATTTTACTATCATATCTACATGGAATCACTCTAGTTATGATGGAATAGTCTCCCCATGGAAAAAACCCAAGAACTAACTACTTAACATAAACATATGAAGTACATAGAGATGCGCTTGAGACCATGTGGCCCTATGGGCATGGGGAACCTCTGAGTGGATGCCTATTTTGGATTTCCACACCTAGTATTATAGGGTGTTTATAACCCCATAATCTCATAGAGAAACCAAACCAATAACACCATTATCTATGCATGTATGGAAGAAATACTGTTCTTGTAACACATCATGTCAAATATCTAAAGGAAAAAATATAAACATATTCATGTTCATCATAAACAACTACTCATGATAAGATACACATCATCAAAAATCCATGCCCTGATGATATAGATACACAAGGTGGAAGATACTGAAGTAGGTACACTATTTTCACTTCGGTACAAATGGGTTGTTACCACATCTGACACCTCTCCATGTCATCAATTAATCAAAACATGGTTGGAAATGAGGTACAACACCATATATAGCTATATTATGTGTCTTTTCATGGCTTCATATGGAATACCCCTACCTTCCAGCCTATTCCCATGAATTTTGGCCCATGGTAGTGTATAATAGTGGTTCCTAGGTACTCTAACCATAAATGGGTTCCCTTATATGTTTCATTGCATAATAGGGAATGCTTACTATTTCCATACCTGTGTTCCTAGGCATTTCTATTCTCGTGTACCAATTCGGAACACACTGATCCACTAGAAGAGGGTTACATAAAATCTATAGTCCAAACATAACTTGTGATTCTATTATTCACCCAAAAACCAAGCCTCCATAAATAAGTGACTACACATCATTTTTTCATAGTCTAAAAAATGGGGTTGTCTTAATTTACCTAAAAACAATGAAATGTTCAATTGTATTTCCCACACCACCTTAAACATAGTGTTCTTCCCAAAGATTTTTGGCGAGTTTTTATTTACGGTCGACCATGCAAGATCCATCATTGATGACCAGATTCTACCAAAACACACCCCATGTAGGTAATCTCGTCACACATTTCCACTCCCATAGACGATGCATACAAAACTATCATCTTAACAATATCTCCATAACCCATAACCCACATGATACCATTATCTATTTGAATAACAGTAATCCACTAGTCATGCCAAAATTCAATATAAATTCATGGATTTTGTCATGCTCGAATCCAAACTGGAAATTTTGAGCCATGACCCCATTGGCTAATGATGAGGAATGCAATGAGTGGTGGGAAAAAATGCACAATAATTAATTAATTCCACTAGTGTATGTTGTGATCAATGAAAATGATCATAATATATAAAACAATACATTGTTTTAGGGCAAAAAATATATAAACCATGTTGAAAACAAAATTCTTATTTGGCCTTAAGTGAAATATATAAATCATATAGATCAATAAAGAAGTTATAAGAATCTAAAACTATCAAACAAAATATAAGAAATTCATCAAATACAATACCCAACATAATTATTGGAAATATATTTTGTGAATAAAATATTTTTTACGAATTCATAAAATGATCTTCTTTGTTTTTTTTCTATATCATTGGTCACCTTGACCAGGTCATTTTCATTCATACATCCTAATGTACCCCAAAAATTCTTCTCCAGCCTCTATAATCACACATTTCTATGAATAAAATACTTGATATTTTATAAAATAGAACATTTTGAGAAGAGTTCTATGTTTTTGGTAATATATTACCTAAATTAAATGAATTAATTAATTTACTTAACATACTCTCTAATGACCGTCTTCTACTAAACTCCCTCTGCTGACAAAATTTGTGTCATGCCCTGGGTAAACCCCATATTACATGAACAAATATGGTATCATATTTCACAATAGAGTAACCAAAATAATATGAATAACATTTGAACCAAAAATATGTAGTTGAGTTCATTAATATATGTTAATATTTTAAATATATAAATGTTTGGGTCTTGTGACAACTAAACACAACTTCTACATTGAGGAAAAAATTGATATACATATAAATATTCAATGGACTAAATCCTAAAAACTAAACTCATAACACACATTGTACATAAATAAATATTTATTCAATACTAAATATCATATTCTACATGGATCACATCTTTTAAAATTTATCATTTTTCCATAAATTGTAACAAACCATCAATTTTACAGATGAGAAATCAATTTTCACACTACATGATCACTTGTAATATCTTATAGCTCACAGATCATAGAAACAAATCATGTAGTGAATGAGATGACTTTATTCTGTGATAACCTATAATATCTCATTGTATCATATGTGTACCATATTCGAAATATAAACATCGTTTAGGAAATTTCTCTTGATGTACACCCAGTATGCATTGCATACTTTGTTTATCACACACTCCATTAATGGTTATATGATATCTTCGTGAATGAAATCATAAAATCAGGGTTCATATATAATCTACCATGAATTGAAATGGAACATTGATTTATATGTTAACATTTTTAGCCTGAAATTATTAATTGGAGAACCCAACAAAGGCATTCATCACATTCTTACTTCCTTTAAAAAATATAATATACCCCACTTTAGGACAATGTTATTATATCATATATTAAACATTAAATAGTATTTATGTATACATAAGCCTTATATATTTTCATACTCTCTATATTTCTTCACATAATTTCCATGTAATTATAATCTTTTGAGTTTATTACTTCTCCATTGTATCACTAATTGATAACCTTATCTTTTAATATCATTAGTAAAAAAACTTGGTGAAAAATGTTGTTTCGGTAACTTACCTAGCACCCAAAATTGCATACTAATAAAGAAACCTTCATTACTAGGTATATTTTTATTCACATCATGAGGATCAACATTTGTTTCATGGTTGATAATGATGAAACCCTTCATGAGGTCTTTAAACCATACATACCTAACAAGGTAGAAGATGAAATGGAATAATATTTCATTTATATGACCCATGTTTGTCCATATATTTTAATTCATGAGTAGTGAACACTAAAATGATTACCCTATGTAACATTAAAACACATGAGGAATACATTATAAGATCATATGAACTCTAATATTTTTGAAAAGGACTAAAGGGTGATGGTTCTTTACACAGGGCATGTTGTGTCTCCCTGAACATGGGGTAAAAGACGCCCATAAAATTCCCTGTGTTGACTTTAATTCTTAAATAATGGAATGTGAACCATGATACAACTACTCCCCCCATATAAACCTCTATTCCACTATATAAATCTTTAATTGACCAATATAGGTTGTATGTCACGAAATTTAGTCCCATTAAAAATCAATGATTGGAATTTTTTTGATTTACTCCAAAAAAATATTACAACTAAAAATTATTTTTCTATTACAATTTAAATGCTTGTTTCCAATATTATTAATGCTATGTTTTTCTCAATCATTCTCATAATATTTTATTTTTTAAAATTAATAACTCTACTTCAATCTTCCATTTGTTTTCAATGCTTCTGTTGATATTGATAACATTATTTCTCTAAAGGACATTAATAAATGTCTTAATGATTATGAGACACAATCTAAAATAATCACTTGTAAAGAGAGGATTATAATATCTAGTATGACATACATTATTTCCATAATGATCCTTCTATATCTAACATTCAACTTGTTCATCATACAATAAAATTCAATCTTTTTATTATAATTAATAATCAAAGAGAAATCCATCTTCCTTATCCATTGTCATTTATTTCTATTGATATATTAAAAACAAATAAAAATTACTCATTAAACATAAAAATGGGTTTTTAAATATCCCCATTGGAATTTTTATCAGTACCACTTCATTAAAATTATTTAATGTTCATCACTCCATTATTGAAAATAAATGAAAATCATAGGAAGACCGATAACCACATATTTTTTCATTTTACTTTTCTAAAGGAATAAATTATATTTAGTATAACATATTCAAACCCCTTTTTTCTAAGACATAATCTAACAAACCTATAGAGTAATGGATTATACAAAATATTATCATAGTAGTGAGCCTTTATTTAGATAACTCTATGTATACATGGGTAAACATAATGTAAAAAACAAGAGTCATTTAATGAAGGAATAAATGTTTTCAATTAACAATTTAATAATGTGATACCATTTCAAAACATCTAATTATTTGATTATTATAACCAATTTGAAGAAATAGATACCCAAAACTATACTAGAAACATTATAATTTCATGAAAAAAAGTTATCCAGTCCCCATTTATCCAAGATAAATCATTAACTAGAAACCCCCATTTATATGCACGTTTGGAAAAAACAAGAAATGTTTAAAATGTATTATTGGATAATAACTTACATAATCATTTATATAGATGAAAAAATGTTAGATATTCCTGAATGAAGTTTTAGAATCATCTCATTTATACTGGCTCCACCACAATGGGTGAACATCATTTCACATTATTATGGGTGATAGTTTTATTAGATTGACATTATTGTATTCATTTTTATGATACATTGAATGTAACAATTCAACATGTTTTGAAATCATTATTTTTTATTATGTATTTAATTTTCTTTACCCTTGATAAACATAATCACATTCAATTAACTACACATGAAACAAAATAATATAACACAGAAATTTAGGAATAAGGTGTGACTGTTTTGGGTTTTCTAATAATAAAAACATAGTTGAGGATTTCATCTCACTTTAGATACTACATTATATATTGTAATAAACATTCTAGAGCTCTTTATTATTTTTATCATTTATACAATAAATACTTAGAAATATTGACTTAAATGGAATCATTAATTTAGTTAATCTTAATCATGTGTGGATCTTTTCATTTATAAATCAGGTAGTAATTTATTTGTTGTTTTTTATAATTTTTTTAAATATTAATCATACATTATGAAGAGAATAGAAGATTAATATAGTAATTTTCATTAAACGATTAATTATTTTACATTATAGAAAATATTTCTAGAAAAATTGAGTTTACATTTTTTGAAAACCACTTAAATAATTGATGTTTTTATTTATTTGAGAAAAATAATTTTACATTTCTCTATTAATCATACATTATTTTTCATTATATTTATTTCCATTTCATGTTTATCATGAAAATAGTTTACACACTATATCCTAAAAAATTATATTTGTTTGAGTTATAGGAAATTTCACAATCTTTTTATTACTCATTTTTTTGAAACCTACTAAATTTAACATCTGTGATGCCCCAATTACTAATGAAATAATCTTTTATTTCTCTTGGATTGATTCATCTCTTTGATTGTGAATTATATTATTAATTTTCAATTAAATATATTGTTTTAAATGATTTATGTTGTGTCCATATTGACCAAAATAGAATAATTTTCTCTTATTCATAAATAAATGCTTGGAATCATTCTTCTCATTATTATATGGCTGTGTTTTTATAACACATTTATTATATTTTAAAATATTATTTACATTTTATTAAACCACGAAAATATTCCCTGATTTATTTATGAGAATATTAAATTTTAATTGTGATCATCTCTTTATATTATAGTAATTATAAAACCAGGATTTTATATACAAAAACTGATCTTCTCTAAGACAATATATATTTAAAATATCATAGAATTCTTATAGACAATTAAATATTTTTATATTGTAAAAACTCTTCTTATTCTTGGGATTAATCATTAGTTTAGCTAGTTTTTTCTTTACTTACGCTCTACTCCCCATAAATATTGGAATTTTGAATCATTAAAACACTTACAATTTGTTTTAACACACTTCATCCTGGTGAATAAATTTCTACCATCAACATCTATATCTAAAAGTATCTTAATCCTTTAATTTTAATATATTTTTATCTAGATTATTCATTTTATTATTTGCATGGTTGACATTATATTCATTGAGAACCATTTTTTGAGTTTCATATCTTATAGATTCTTATATATTTCTTTTAGGATTTTATGGATTTCTTTTAATATTTATATACACATATTCTTATTTTTTTTAACCTTGAACCAAAAATAATTGAGGGACTATACGAGTAAAAATTATATTTAATGGGTTATAGGTTACCTTTGTCCATGATTTTGTATAGATTGATAAATGGAATGTTTTATGCTTCTACTTCAATTGATATTATTTTTTTGGAGACAATATTTTCAGTATAAATTATTTATCACCATCATTTTTCTTAGTATCATGGGATGTTTCCATATTTGTGTGTTTCGAATTTCCCATGTTTTCTTCTATTTCAATAAATTTCATACGGAGGACATATTTTTATTTTTAACTTGTTGTATTCTTCATTACAATTAGATTTTATAGTCAATTATTCTAATATTAATTATCTTTAGAACCTTCCTTGAAATGTATTTCACTGTATTTAATTTTTTTCATTGACATATAATTGAGATTCACTAAATCTTAGAGATGTTTTATGTTATTATTGATGAGGACTAATCTGATGAATTTAATATTTAATCATCATGGATTTCATTCATAATCCTTTCAAGAACATTTATTTTTCATGGCCTATCATCAATTTGAGCATTTAAAACAGTCATGGAAACATTTAAAAAAAATTAATTAAATGTATTACTCTATCATATATTCTTTTTATCAATAAATAATCAAAAATATGATTTTGAATATTTTATTCAATCATTAAAACCAACTAATTATTGTGAGTACTATATTATTCCCTTTCCTCTAAGAGGATAGTGCGAGTAATTAAACATTAGAATTTAATTCATATTACAAGGTGTATATTTTTAAAATAACTTTCTAGATGTTATTTTCTTTATGAATATCCACTATAAATCTATGTATATAAGTGATTAATTCAATATTAACATTTTTCACATAACAAAAAAATTGAGTGAAAAATTCTTCAATAGATTCCACAGACACATATTTAAAATACTCTCTCTAAATTTAAAATGATTCTTTAAAAGGACCACTATCATTTGATTTGATCGAAGTAAACTATTCACCTTAATCAAATTTATAATTTGATTTATCCCCCTATTAATTTATAGTGATTTTCCGAAATATTATTTCATCTTTAGTTTTTTTATTTTTATGGTTTTTCCTGAAACTTATCTTCCTGTTTTGATATGCATGGAAACTAAAAATTCCATATAAGTAACTTAATTTTTCTTTAAATATTCACATAAAATAAATATTGATAAAAATATCTTGGATAAAATAATTATATCCAATATTACGTACGGAGAAAATATGTAATAAATTTTAGAGTTGAGATATATTTTGAATGGACACTGATCTAAATTATGGTTAGTTAAAAAAATTTCTATCATTAAGGGATATTATGCTTTATTTTAAATTAGTATATCATATGCATGAACCTCTTTCTGGGTTAAGAGTAACTTATCTCATATGTTATCAAAATAATCTCATTCACATGTAATCGAAATAATTAAATAAAAATAATACAAATATATTTTTAAATGTACTCGATCCTTATATAAAACCTCCAACTTGTTGTTTATATAATTTTTTTGTGGCATAAATTTTATTATCCCCATTGAATTAATGATATTATATATCCAAATTGATTAAAACATGGTGGTTGAGAAGGAATCATCCATTTACCAAAATTTTTTGTATGAAACCATTCTTGTGGGAACTACCAGTATTTAGTGATTTTTACTCAAAACGCATCAACAATAAAGTCTTTATATTTGGATTTCACTATATCAAAAATACTCAACTCTTTTTAATATTTCAATAGATCTTCAACAACCAAAATTGATATGACCCAAACGTTACATCCATACATATTAAATATTATTATAAGAATATTTATTACATTTCATTACCATCATATCCAAAACAATATAGGTTTAGTTTGTTTTTATTTTTTGATATAAAAACAACCGTTACATTAAATATTTTTATCAACTTCATTTATGTTCAACACACCATAACCAATAATTGAAAAAAAAACTTTTTAGAATTATTCATATCATAGAGAAACTTAATAATAATAGAGGCACGCCACTTAGGTGGTGTAGTAGTGGTGAAGATGAGTGGAACATCCATGCCATTCTTTGGGAGGTTCAGGGTTCGAATCCTGGGAGTCCGCTTTCGGGGCAAGACTCTCCCCTGGGATCCACCCACCTTTCCGGGTCGATCGGTCTCATCTAGGCGGGAAAAATGAGGTGTGGCCCAGTCAGTGACAGATCTCTTGTCGGGACAATCGGTGTCAGGTCGTCACCCTCTGGGATGCTCTGCCATCTCAGCTAGCATTGCCCCCTTCTAGGATAAGGCTCTCTATGGAGTGACCCCTTCATGGGGAGGGGGGTTCCCTTGTTTGTAGGGTTCGAAAAGGCCACACAATGGAATTAGCTTTTTTGAAGAATAATAATACAGGCCTGGCTCAGATACTCAGTGACCATTAATAAGGTATATGTCAATTAGTTTCCATTTTTAATAATTACATTATAATAGGTGTATATTAATGTTTCATTGCCACTATTACATCATATCATTTTATTGAAATATCAAAATATTGAATCTTGGAATAATTATAATAAATTCTTGATACATGAATGATGAAAGAATCAATGAACATGAGCCATAGAACATAGCATTGGAAAATATTATTTCTTAAAAGTAGGGAATACGATGTGGCATAAAAATAATTATATAAATCATATGTCAAAGAAACCCAATATTATATTCATCACATGTAAATATCTGGCTAACTACTGATGTACCTAAATTTGAATTGGGATAACATCTCATTTACCATTGTTGGGCATGTGATGTCCTCATTTATATACATTTAGGTTATAAAAAATTAGTTTCTACCTAATGTTCTGGAGGAATATAACAGACAAACCCATGTCATAATCGTAATATACTCACCAATATTTCATAGGATCATATAAATATTTATCTTTTCATCATAGCGTATCCAATCAATAAGATAATAATATTTTTAAATATTTCATCATAATAATCATTATTCATCCAAAGAATTATGATTATATTATAGGATTAGACCCTTTATGAATAATATGTAACATTAATGGTGATTATCATTGAAGAAAAATTATAATAAAAGTTCACTAGAATATTTCTTGATGAAAATTTCTTTATAATTTTTAAATAAACTATTTAAAATTTAATATTTTACAAAATATGAAGTAAATATATTTATTTGAAAAGAAACATGGAAACATTAGATGGAATAATCAATGAAATTATTATTCATGATGATAAGAAAATATGTTCATTTATTGTTTGTTAAAATGTTGATTTCATTCCAACTTGTAGTAAAAAAACAACACATTCAGAGAAAATGAAGAAGATTATTTAAAAAAATTATAAAAAAATAATATGAGAATATTTGAAATTAATATACCATTTATGAATAATATATAAAATATTGAACCAATTTTAATGAAAATATGGACACCATAGAAAATATTCTCAATTGAATAAAAAACAAAGTTAGTTGTCATTAAAACATTATTCTAGAAATATCAGAAAATAGAAAAATTATAATGAAGGGAAAGATTTTTATTTTAAAAATTATCTATAGGAGAAAAAAATAAATAAATAATTTTATACATTGATCATATAATATGATTTTTAGAAATTTGAGTATAAAAAATCTTAGAAAAATGTGAGATTATGAAATAAAACTATTACTACATTGATCATTTGTGTTTTGAATATAGTTAAATAAAATAAATAAAATGATACATTAAATAAAATAAAAATAAATATATTCATGATAAAACCTATAAATTATTTATTATAGAAGGCTCTTAAAATATTATAGGTGTATAACAAAAAATATAACCCAAAAAATATTATTTGAGATGATTATAACTTTCCACTTATGTTAAAATGGAATTAAAACCCCCTTGAATATTTTTTTCAAATTAATTCATAATGTAACATAAATTAATAAGTATACATGATATAACATGTAACTTTTTAGTATATAAACTTCACAAACATAAATTTTTGTATATCCTCAAACATTTATTAATGGAACAATAATATGATGAATAATGCTTACCTTAGTTCCGAGATTCTTAGTATGTGATATATAATCCTATATAATAATTAATATTTACTATATATCTATTAAATTACCATATACAAACTTATAAATTCATTTCTTATCCATTTAAAGAATTTTAACCCCATTTATTAAAAGATCTCTTTTAAAATTTATTATTCCATGTGTTAACAATTTCATTTTTCATGTATGTTTTGATTCGTTAGGTTTGATCCTTTTACGTATATTAGAGTTCTATAATATACATAATTTTAATAATAATATATATATATATCGTATATATTAATTATATACATTTTTAGAACCATTTATAAAAATTATACCTAGAAATATGAATTATATTTTTCTTTGAGGCTGTAGTTTATTTGTGGGAATGAACAATGTTTTAATTCTATGACAAGAAATAATGAATGAAAGATAAATAAAATTATATCAATAAAAATTATAATTATATCATATATATCATATATATTTTTCTTATGTACTTCATTATATTCACTAATGTGAGGAAGTGGTTGAAAATGAATCATATCACTAAGTGTAGGCAGTTGTCCACACATATAAAAGTGTGATAAGTACATTTCACATTTAATGGAAATGATGTCGGAAATGGGTATTAAATCATATTAATAATATATTAATGTTTTAATGAAATTTTATTAATTTTCATATTGATTTAAAAGGTTTATATAATCTATATGATCCAACAAATTTGAAAAATCTCAGTTATGCATTTTACGACTTTTTTGGGATACCACCTTTGGATTATACCATAAATATGTAATGATTGGTATTATGAGAAGTCCATAAGAACTGGAATAGTTTGTATGAATATGGGAAGGTATTAGGTGTGTTTTTTAATGTGATATATGGCATACAATTTTTTAAAAATAGGTGGGATGAGGTTCCCTATTATAAGAACATGAGAGGAGACATATAAAATTACATAAAATATTTAAAAATAGATAGTTAATTTCTAGAGTATAATTATACTAAATAGACAATTATTTTAAAATAATATAATTTAGGGAAGAAATATTTTAATCCAATAATAGTTATACTACATTATTTGGTATTATTATGATTATATATTAGTTCAATCCCTCTAAATCATGTTTTAACTTTTATTGTTGTAATTGTTTTTTTGTGTTTTCTACTAATTATGACAAAAAATAATATAGTAATCATTATCAAATTTGTAAAATGATATTAATAATATTCTATTCATTTTATAAAATAAAATTTCTATTATTATGATATATTAATATGAAAATAAACACATAAAATTAAATGAAAAAATATTTCCATAAAAATACATTTGTAATCAGAAAACATAATTTACATTCATTACATACTAAGTTAAAACTATGTAATCATTGTTAATTTTTTTTAAATATATAGAAAAATGAATCATTTAAACCTAGTAAAAAATAATGATTTATTTAATTTATTATCATAAAAACACAATGTGGGTTTAAAAATGATTTAATGATAAATGTGTTTTTCAGTAAAAAAATGAATATATACAAAAAGGATGTTAAATACAGGTACATAAATAATAAATTTAATTATCTAAATTAATGGAATGTTATATTACAATAATATTATATTTGAATCATAATTTTTTTAAATTACCAAATTTAATGAAAGGAAACTTCACTTATATAAAAATACTATTTTCACTCTTCCATTCAAAATAAAAAATTTATAAAAAATCACTAAAATTCACCTTATGCTAATATTAACATAATTTATCCAAAATATATGTTCATTTACTCAAATAAAATTTCCAAAAATGGTAAAAATTCATTATAATATCTAAACAAAAAATTTAATAATATTTTTGATGAAAATATATTTTCAAATAATAAAACGACATTACTGAAAATTTATTAATTATTTATTTTAAATTTATCATTAAGGTTCCATTTCAAGAAAATAATATAATTTTTTTCATTATATTTTATTAATATTTATACATCTACCTTATAATCTATGTACTAATTGACACATTAAAATAATAATAAGTTTATATTAAATTATTTTGTGGTTAATGATCAGTGTTACGTGTGAAATAAGATATCTATTATATTATTATTTTAAAATATATTTGGATCATGTTATACTCTCTATCCCTTAACGTAATTTCTTAATTAGTTTTTTTATTTTGATTAATCTAGGTTTTAATATTTAAAAATACCATTGTGGAAAACTAATATCATATAATGGAAAAAAACATCCCTTAAAAAGGAATGGGGACACATAAAGGTCACCTTAAATAACAAATACCTAGGTTCCTAGATGATGAGAACATTAAAATGATGTGAAAATATGGTCATAGAGGAGAAATATAATTCCTAAATAATAATGGATAGGGATAGTGAATGTGGTCATGGAATATTAATGGAAAAAATAATAAATTAGTATGGTGTGAAAATGATAATGAATTATTTTGAAATAAATGTAAAATGGGAAAAACTTCATTTTTAATCTCCATTTACTATAGTTGAGGATTTATTTTACTACGGAATATGTTGAATTTTACTTACTATATTTCTACAAATATACAAAATAAATTTCATCATTTTGTGGAGATATGATGCCTTTCTTAATAGGTAGAATTATCTCTAGAGATATAGGGTTTCTCTAATGATTCCCTCCCTCTTCTTTGCACTTGTAATTTACCTATTCATCCTCATTGATTCCTGTTGTATCATCATTTATGGTGCCTTTTCCCAGATTTTTTCTTCTCTTACACTAGTTTTCTTTTACTTTGGGATTTTTTCTTCTCTTTACATTTATTCCTCCTTACCAATGTTTTTATTTGATGCTCTGATTATCACTATTTATTCATGTTCCATGAATATCACTACCATGATCTTATCATTGAAAAAATTACACTAACAACCCACCTTGTTTTGTCTTGATGGAACTCTTGTGGTTTCTTATCTATTGGTACCAATTCTCGATCACTCTCCCATTGGATCGAATGAACATATATGCTCTTGCTTTAATTCTGGGTGTGTTGGACTTCATACTGGTCTACTATGAATGTGTTTTTGGTAGTTTTGGGATGCCTTGGTGGTAGTATTTTGTGTCAAGGGATTGTCTTGGAGACATATATCTGATGCTTCATCTCAATATTCAAAACTCGGGTTGGTTCTCTTGGTGTTTTTATTTTAGAGCACTCTGTTTTTTGTGTTTTTGGCCTCTCATCATTCTTGTGGTCCTTGGATCATGGGATTTTGCTTCAGACTCAAATGATATTTGGCTATGTGAAATTTCAAATATTATTAAAGTAGATCCTCTGACAGTTTTCTCATGTTAGTAATTTTTCTGGATGTCCGAGTTTGGTAATTTCTGGTTTTCATTGTTCGGACATTAGCAGTGCTAAATTTTCGTTCTTTAGATTGACTTCGTTGATGTTTTTGATTTTTTGGTTTAGTTTATAGTGGATGAATTTGATTTTTGAGACTTAAAATATGGTGGCAATGTCAACATATTTCTTATGTTTAGGGCTGGTTTTGATTTTTATGGTCTTTAATCCTATATATTCCCATTCTGTGGTGTTTCTTGGTGTCATTAATTTATTCTGAATGTGTTCGGTTCATTTTGTTCTCTAGTGATGTTTTTTCAGGCATTATTGTAGTTTTTTTAACGATAAGGATGGTTAGGTGTCTGGCATGCCAATATCGATGGCGATGAGGGTGGAAATGGGGGACTGTTACGTCATGGTTAGCTGCTTAAGGAAAATCATTTCATGGTTAGCAGAATGAGGTGGCTGCATAGAACGTTTCATTTTAAATTTGAATGCGTTGTGTACTCGATAGTAGGAATGTGTTTTATGTTGTTTCATTTATGCTGGTTTTCATTACGAGATGGTGGTGTGGAATCTTTAGTAAAAGTTTGAATTTTGTGAGTACCAAGTAGTTGGTATTTTACTTTTTTAGAATTTTTTGATGTTTGCCTAAAATATTTTTACATCGATATTTTTAAATTTTATGGTTCCTAGACAACCATAAAGTAGTTTTTATGGAAAATAAAATAATATGGATATTTAGGTAATTTCATCATTTTGTTGAGTGTTTCAATTAGTTTAACCCATTTTTATACCATATTATAATGAAGAATAAATGAAATGAATGTTGCATGCATGTAGAACCAACATAACCTTTTAGTAAATTATAATACCTATTAAAGGATGAAAAGATATTCTTCCCTTATATATTAAATAAATGAAAAAATGGCTAGTACATACTAATATAATCATATGAACAAAAATGATTTTGGTTGATTAATATTAGTGGGTTAAATAATAATACCCAAAATAATCTGAAAAATTAAGTCCTAAAATTTTCAAAATTAAATTAAATTTCAATTTCAATTTTCAACATATATAATGTACCTCATAATATCCCATAAAAACACATGAATAAACTGATCATATATTCTTCTAAACATGCAATGGATATAAATGATGGAAAATCATTGATAAAACAAATATGATTCCAAAAATTAACTATATATTATTTCATCAATTAATAATAAGAAAGGGAAACATGACTCTTTATTATATTCCATAAATCAAAAAATGTAATACAACTCATTAAATAAAAAATATATCACTATTTTATCAAAATAGAAATAATTTTCCATGTTACTATTTATATTTAATTTATATAATGAATATAAATCATATATTTTTGAAAACAAAACATTATTATCTCAATATCATTATGATTATATGTGTAATATATCCTTGAATCATGTGTTTTTTAAAATTAACAACATTCCACTAATTCATTTTTAGGTTATTGATACATCACAAAATATTCATTAAAATCCAAAACTAAATAAACTACAGAATAAACTGTTGATTTTTCATTAATATTATATGTATAATATCACTAATTAAAACCCTTATAAAACATAATTCAAAAAATTGTAACACATAAATATTGAAATAATTCCACTTAAACAATTTTTATAGAATATTCCCTTCCTTGGTCTAGTAGTCTCCCATTAAAATAATGAATTAACTCAGTTAAAGTTTTGTTTCCCCAAAAATAAAGAATTGGACTATAAATTGAACATTATGATAATTGTTTTTCATATATTGAATAATTCTTTTTTCCATATAAATTAGTTCCTTAATTTCAAGTTTGTTCACACAAAAAAAGAGCTTCCTAATTCTATTGAGGAATTTCCTAGGGCACTTCATCTCACATTCATGACATGAAGAAGGATTATTATTTTATCCCCATTGTCATCATAAAACTCATTTTTTCTATTATTTTTTACATATGAAAACTCACTTCTGTTTTGGTTATTAATAATATATTGAGGTATATGGTTGATTTTTATCCTAGGATTCACATTCCATATCCCATTTCATTTGTTTGACTATGTTGATGAGCATTAGATAATCCATCATATTTAGTGTTGAACTTATTCTTCATTGTTCCATGAATTGATAAATAATTAATATTAATAATTTGATTAACAATAATCAGAGTGAGGAATCATAAAATCCTAAAAAAATAATTCATGAGATGATTAAATCATGAAAAATTATTTTAAATCTATGAATACATAGGTAAAACCTTGGTCATCCATGATCATTTTATATTCAGATCCTTTATAAAAAATAATTTAGTATATGTGAAATATCCCAAGCATATCCCAAAATAGTGACAATCCTTTAGTGTAGTCATAGTCTCAGTCATCTTGCACCGATGATTAACGATTTGATACCAAAACAACCCCTACAAAGATTTTAACTATAGGATCACCTATTCCACAAATACATAAAAATTATAGTATATAGATATGGTTGAAATATCTATGAAAGATACACAATATTTACTTTTACAAAACATCAAGATGTTATCTTATACAAAGTTTTCTCTTATGGGTTCTCACCAACCTTTTGTCATCCATGATTAGAATAATACTAGATCTTGATCTGAATCCAAAAAAGGTGTCCCAATATTTAAATTAATAATTATTACATATTATTATATTAATATTCATTTAACATCATTATGATCAATGACATAACCAAAATGGTTAAGTGTCATTGGAAACAAGAATTCATAGAAAACAGGTATATGAAATATTAATATAATATCCAACTAAGGGATTTAAAACTATAACACTTATTTGACATAATAAACATTAAACATTACTTCATATCCTTAAGAAAAGAAATAATAATAAATTTTTACCATTGAAACTAATATAGGGTAAATAAGAAATATTTAAATCATTAATTATTTTTAAGCATAACATGACCATAAGGGTATGAGAAAAAGAACATAGCATCTGAAAATAGTCTCAACCAATTCATAGATCAAGATTATATTTCATGTAATAACTCATCAAAGATAGTAATATATGAATAATTAGGGAATAAAAGAACATAATTTATGAGAAAATCACATTAGTATAATACAATTCCATAATAGAGTGGTACAAGGATGGACATAATGATAATATTAAAAATATTATATCAAGGGTACCCGCGGAAACATTATTCAAAAGCTAGGTTGAGAAAAGCAACCATGTACATTCTGATGGATTTCGATATCCTCACACATAACCTTTTTGGGATTTATTTAACCTTGATTTTTTACATTGATCTCGTAAAAAATTAAATTAAATGATACAAATTGAAGTACCTATATCGAAAAACATATAAATAATGTATAAAGAAATGGAATGCGAGAGAAATAAAATTCCTTTAGAAGTATATTTATCCATACATGGAAGGAATATCACTTCTCTATGGTTTTTCATGACCAGGAATAATCTGAACTCAAGAGATTATTAGTTGAGAGAGACTGAATACAAGATAAGTTCACGCTTGTGGAGATTACAACAAGATCAATTATAGGTAAACCTCCTCCTAATACACTAAGAAGATCTTATCAAATGCTTAGGTATTACCTAGGGTTATTAGTGGATAATTATTAAGAAAATATGATTATATTGTAAGGAATTAAATATTTATATGTAACAATGCATAATAAATTTTCTTATTTTTTGGAAGTAATTTTTTCTAAATTATATTTTAGGTCTAAAAACTAATATTTTAGAAATGGGAATTATGTTTCTTAAAAGTGATTTTACTTTTAATAAAATATAAAAAATATTTATTAAAACTATATTAAATATTAAATTATAAAAAAAATATTGTTAATATACCCAAGCAGTATTTCTATAAAAAAAATTCACTACATATTAAATTTTCAATTAAAAATTAAATTAAGAAATTTCATGATGTGAAAATAAAAATAATGAAAAAAAAATTTAGAGTTATTATCCATATATTAGCTTCATATATATTTTATATAATTTAATAATAAGAATAAACATATTTTAATTACAATGTCAAATTAATTTAAATATTTTAAAAAAATTAATGCAATATATTATAAAAATAATGAATACAAATATTTCTTGTGATGTAATATTTTTATGCGTAAAATCTATTCCAAATAATTTTATAACTAAATTAGAATGTCACTTTAATATAAAAAACTATTTCTGGTGTTATCTTTAAATAAAGTAATTTGAAGATGAGGTTCAGGTTTTTTCTCATAGAAGTAGGTAAACATTTTATAAATTTCAAATAAATAAACTTATTTTTCATAAATAAGTTATAATGATACATTTATCACATATATATCTAAACAAATAAAAATGTTATTAAAAAATTCATTTTACATGTTTAAGTGCTTTTGTTTAATAATATTTCTTTCATACGTGTTTATATTTTATTTGATATGATGGATTTCAACTTTTAAATCATAAGGTTCAAAATAGTTAATCATGCCAATTTTAATTTTTTTCATTAAAAATAGTCACCAAATATAAAAATTATCCACCCTAGAGAATATTAAAACGATTAAAATAACATTTATTAAGGGGGAAAGACCAAAAAATTTTGAAATAATGAATCTAAATTGATTTTGGAGGGTTGTATTGATTAAAAACCACCCAATTTCCCCAATTTCCTCTTTTTCTTCCTTGAACATTTAATAAAGTATTTATGTTATTGAAATTCAATGTGTATTTCTGAAAATAACATTCTCTTCACTTATAAAAAGTAAAAACATACACTACTTCATGACTTGCCTCTCTATCTTTTTGCTACTTGAGAAATTGAAATATTAATCTCTCAATTAACCTATTTGACAAACCTAATCCCATTGTTACCCATATTTTTCCCGATCACTTTAATTTCAAAGGGATATCCATGGAAAAATCACGTCTCCCACGTAAGCATTATTCCCTTCTTATGTTTTTCTTCTTATAAATAATCTTTTTAATATATTATCACTATAATAATATGATGAATTATAAATAAATTGTAAAATGATATTATTGAAATTAATTTAAATACACTTTGTTATTAATTTTCATCCACTTATAAAAACAATGTTACTTCTGTCATAATGCGGGGAAACTACAACCTCCATGTAGAAACATTTTTCCAATTTATTTTATTTTATATTACTTTTAAAACATATTCAAATAATGTTAAACATCATTAAGAGATAAAAATTTAATCAAATTATTCTTTTATATTGATATGTACACAAGAGAAACATCCCCTTAACAAAACTCACAAATCGAGTTAATGTGTGTTGAAATTCAGGTTGGTTTAACCACCTATATGAATGATTCTATAAAACTCTCTTATAAGTGACTATGGGGACATTTAAAATATAATTATAAAATAATAGAAAAAATTATGATTTTTTATTTTTATGAAAATATGATGTTATTTATTTATCTTGTTATAAATGTATCATGTTTTTTCTAAAATCACAAAAATTATCCAATGTTGATTCCATTTTCGCACTGCCTCACTAAAACCCTTATGAAATGGTATGAAAATAACTAATGACTAACCAATATAAATATCAAAAATATATTTTCATGAGGGATATAAAATAAAAAATATTGTAATGAGAATAGTATATATATTATTAACCTATCAATGTTGATTTTTTATTATGTTAGATTGTCATACATAAATCCAAGAAAAAAGGAAAGGGTTTTCCATCTTAACGTCTCTTCATTGAGATAGGTTTTAGTGGAATATTTTTTTTCTATATTTTATATTGTTACTAATAATTTATATTATCATGTTAAATGATTTTAATTCTTTGATTTTATAGAAACATTTTATTTTTAAGAATCTAATAAATTTTGATTCAAAAATTACTATCCCAGTTAGGTGATTTGGTAACTCAATTCACTTCCATAGGGAATAGTTACTCATTTCTTTCTATTATATATAATTATTGATGTATAATAATCAATTTGGAAGTTATTTTATATTTTTACCTATTTTTTTGGGAAAAGATGGTTTATATATAATTTTTTTCCTTAATGTTTCTATTATTTCGTTAAAATAGATTTTTATGAATAATTATGGTTACGTTGACTTTATTATTCATCTATATCAATTTTTTTATATCCTTAAAATTATTTCTATATATTAATTTATACTCAATTAGTGTTTACCTCTAATGACCATTTTAATCCCCTTTATTCATTTTAAAAACATGTTATTTATGATCATTTTAATGATGTTGGTTTTCAACATGGTTATTTCAAAATGTTCCAATGGTTTTCCATCCTTTTAAAATAATTTTTTTATAATATAAAAAAAATTTATGTTGATATAATTTATAACTTTTTAAAGATTCCATTATTTAATTTTTGTAAAATAATTAACTATTTTAGTGTATTTTCATTTTCCTTTTTAAAAATGAAAAATATTCCTCAAGTATCTATTTGAAAATATTTATTTAAAAGTAAATATTTTTAATATTTTTTAAATTAGAATTTTTTAATAATTTATATAAATTTAATGAAATTTTACAATGAAAAATATATTATAATGTTTTTAAGTACATATCCATACATCTAAAAAAATTTAAATCAAATTTATATTTCATAATTTCTAACATTGATTAAAAGGTTATATAAAAAATACTGTACATTAAATACTATTTTAAAAACATGGTATATATATCATGAAGTTGTGTTTTAAAAATAATATAAATGTTTTTATATAATTTATCATTCTCATAAAATTAGATTTGTATTATAATAATTTAATATGTTAATATTATGTGTTATGATTAAGAAACCCACTCCATGGGTTATTTAAAATACGATGATGATTGATTTTTTGGGGAACTCATATGTTTAGATAATGATGGGTGGGGTCATATAACACCCTCCAATTCAATGGTTTATACTCATATCTCATGAGATATTAGGTTCTATACATAACATGTTTTTTTGCATAGGTGTTTGTATAATGTTCCAACTTACATTTTTTGCATGGGCTTAATGACATTGTTCAAATAGGTGTGGGATTGATGGGTGTTTAACACATGTCTTCATATGATTATTTTTGTTCCACATTTCCATGATTTGGACCATGTTATGATTAATTTTCATTATTCCATTAATTTATTTGAAATATAAGGTTTGAATCATTATTTATTAATTTTTAATTTTTCCACAATTTTATGTCATAATCACAAGATTTATGATATGTAAGATGTGTTTTAAGACATTTTATATCTTTTATGATTCCATAATGTTATTTTTGTGATCATATGTTTCTATTACATTGCTATTAAATATTTTGAAGGTTATTATGATCATTAAATATGATATTTATAATTTTACTTATGTTCTATTTCAGGATTAGTACCAAGTACATTTCTTCATGGTTTTATATTACAATGTGTTTGGGATCAACCATTTATTATATTTATAATAATTATGTTTTGAAGTTGGTAATATCATTTAAGGTCTCTAGATATTTTAATTTAGTTGAAATGTAGTATAGATTTGTTTTAAGAGTTTAAAGATAATATGTTTATGTAGATAATTCCCATGAATATAAGTCATTAGGTTCTTGGTTTCTATAACATTTTGTGACATGTATTATTTAAATTGTGTATTTAATATATAATTTTGCCCATGTTTCTCCTTAATTAAAATAAATTAAATAATTCAATGATTTTTTCGATATTATGTTATTTATATATTGATTATTATAGTTTCCTTTGGTATTAGGGTTATAGAAAAATAGTAAAATACTTATAGTTTATTGTAAGTATTTAATGATGTATGAGATTTTTGGTAATTTATTGAGAATATGGTTTTCTATATAAATAAATCCACTTATTGATGCTAAAATTTGATACGATATCTTCCATATATTTAATTATCGGTAATAATCCCAAATAGATTGTGATTTTTATTAATTAAATCTTCACCTGGGGAATGTCAATGACAAAAAATTATATATCTAGTTGGACACTCTTGTGGTGTATGATTTTTTTACCACTTATTTATAGCAATACAATATGAATTATTGATTTACAAGTTAAATTTACGGATTTGGGTGAGAAATATAAGATAGCCTTAAATAAATTAAACTAGATCATACTAAGATTGATATAATGATACCTAAAGAATAATGGGACAACATGAAAATGTAAAATCCCATGAATTTTAAAGGTTGAATTAATATTTATGATTACTAAATTTCCCTTGTGTTTTAAATAATTCATTACTGATGAAAAAACATTTTGGTTTTAGTAATGTATTAAACTTGAATGAACATTGGTTTTGAGGGATAATGTATATATTACCTCAACAAACAATGTGAAAAAAATAAGACATGGAATGAAAATCCATGCGATTATGCCAAAATAAAATAAATCCGATAATATGATAAACATTAATAACATAGTATAAGTCCCAGTCACACCAAATAATATAAATATGATGATCTTCAAATATCAAGTGATGAAGATGATGATTGAAACAATGACTAATTTATTATAAGTAAAAAAAGATTAACAAATATCCAAGATAATTTGATTAAGGGAACATTAATGCGATTTAATTAATAAATAGGATTTCAAAAATAATGTTATAAGAAAATTATTAGGTTTATTATCACGACGAGAGTGGAATACTAGAAAATAATGGATACACTAATCGCTTGATGCCTTATTTGTGTAATGTTATGAAATTACTCATATTAGTTGTAACGAACCAGGCATTTATAAAATAATATTTTATTATTATATATTAATAATTATGAATAATATATTAATTTTATGTTAAATGGGATGCTTTTTTTGATAGTGTAATCGACACACAACAACGGGCTTATCTGAAATCTTACATTGCACACAACATTGAGTTTTACTGAAAAATAATACAATAATATTATTATTATTTTAAATGATTGTTAACGCCTAGACATTGGTACGGTAAGAATGAATGGTATAAAATGAATTTATAAACATGGTTTACACATGTTAAAATGATGATTCATTGGTTACATATTTTATAAGAAATGGAAATAAAAACCAATTGAATAAAATTGACGTGTTTTTAGGAAAACCAATTTCAAAGAGAATAATTGTGTTCTTATATAAATATTTATGTATTTTTATTTAACAAAAAATATTATATATATATGAAATTTAACGTTTTAAATTCATCTTATATGTTTTCATGATATGATATAATAATATATTTAATTTTTTCAGATAAAACAATTATTTTTCTAAAAATACAGTTTTAATGCCTTCTAATGGAGAACCGTATTTAAATATGGTTTCGACTAATTTTTATTTTTTATTGGTCAATATAAAATTATTATTTATAAGCGAAACATCAAAATTAACTTTGGATTAAATTTTGGTATTTTTCGGCTAAAGTTCAATTTTTAATATATAGTGAAAATACAACATTTTAATTAAAAACATCCATTTAATATAATCTTTTTATATAAATGTATTTTACTTTTAATTTGTTTTAACAATAAGAATTAATTTTAAATTAATTTCTTTATCTTCTGGGTTTTGAATATGAAAAAATGGATTATATATTTGGAATTACGTTGTCCAAATTCTGTAAATAGGTATAATTTTTTTAAACATTATGACTAGTAAGTTTTGAAAATATTTTTTTCTATCAGGGTTAAAAGTTAAATCTGGTAAATAAAGGTAACAAAAAATATTAATATAAAATTAAATGACCCAAACACATATCCTAACCATATTATGTGAGATATGCCCAACCATAGGAATCTTGGAGATGATTTTAGGACACCATGTGGACACTTGTGTGTTAAAGTGACATGTATTTAATATTATATTAAAGTGAAGGCAAATATAACCAAAACTTATATATTTTACTAAAAAATTATATGGGGGTATAAAAGTGATATATTTGACGAGAAATAGTAATTTTAAATCTTAAAAATTTTCCTATATCATGATATTTTATCTATAAATTTTAGAAATCAAATAAAAAATTTATTTATGACACAATTGTGATGATATGATTACCTAATTATTGAAAGATTTAAATAAATGAGATTATAAATATTCAATTAAATTTATTCTAACAAAAATTTATGACATAATTTTTTTTTATGGATGGTTTTGACATGTTATATTTTAATTAATTATGTTTTTTGAATTAATCATGTTGTTATGGATTTTTAAAAAGTCATGATATGAATACTAAGAAAAATTACATAAATGAGTTTCAAAAAATTTAATATTTTATTAAATTATATAATATACCTAAGAAGCTATGATTCTTCCACCTAATATATATGATGTTACAAATTCCATTAATGATCCATTTTTGGGTCTCTTGATATTTTCTAGAAACTATAGCAACCATATATTAATAAAATACAAGAAGAGATTGTATGAGTTATTTTATTTAACTAATGGTTAAAGATAAGAGAAAAGGTTAATTTTATGAACAAATCTTGTATAAAACCCATTTGATGAGCGGATGTTAACCCATCATAATCTTACCTCTTCAATATATCACATTGTAGTTATTAGAATTTGAAAATCAATTAGTAATGAAATAATATTTCAAGACATTCTTAAAGTGCCCCTCCCTCTTATAAAAGAACACCACCTTTAACCCATTACCCACACATCTAAAGCCTATTGAATCGTCAAATGTCTGCTCTAAAAAGATCCCAAAATTCCTACCTTCCTCCATTACGAATTCCACTAGGCATAATGATATTCTAGAAATTCCTTTGGCACAAATCAAAAGAAGTTACCCTATTTGAGGAAATGACTTCTATCAAGAACCTTTCCATTATTATTTTCCTTCTCCACTATCTGTGATCATATAATTATTTTTTACATAACAACACCAATATACTAAATATACTAGGTTGTTTTTATGAGAAGTATTTCATCTACAGTTACCCACACATCCGTCTATTGGGTATAGAACATACTGTTTCTGTGGACGATGAACTATTGTCTCACGAAACGATGATTGTTCAATATTCTCCTACCACATTTTATGATGGACCTTATGATGGAACTGAAATTATATAGGATATATATTATATTTTATTTGTCTGTATGTTTGTGTAATTTTCATTTAGAACATACAATTATTCTTTTCATGTTGTATAAATATGATAATTTTATTTGAGGATGTGTGGGCTACCGCCTCCTCAGAGTGATATGACTCATTTATGCGATAAATGGAATGTACGAAGGATGGAATTAATGAAAATATTTAACATATATAAAAATTATTATTATACTATAATTATATTATACATGTGTATCATTAAGTTTTCATTCATTTATATTTGAAATAGAAATGAAAGGTGCATTCATGCATATGTATGGCTAACCGACTCCATGAACGGTTAATTTCATTTCTTATATCCAAATGTTTTGGAAAATTATAAATACATATATACTGAATATATATGATATATATTATATTTAAATAATTAATATAATTATGTAAATAATGGCATTTTTAATACGTATAAAATTTGAAATTATAATAAGTTGATTTCATTCTCATTTACCAAACATCGACAAATTGACCGATATGAACTTGAATAATTATATGATTATTATAGAAATGTAATAAGTTGTATATAAGGGAAAATAATCTTTATAAATGTTATGAATCAATTATAAATTAACATTAGTTTATTATTTAGGGCGATATATAATGAATATGACGATTCGAACACAAGGTAAGGGACATTGTCTCAACCACCTTTTATTGAGGAATGTTTTTTGAATATACACACCCTTCGTTTACACAATGTATAATAAAACCCCTTGACATATACATTCATTCAAAGGGGGTATTTTTTATGAAGCATTTTAGTAAATGAAAAAATTTATTTTTCTAATGTATGTGGCGACAACAACCTTAACTCCACCGTGAGCATTATTTGATATTTGGATTACTTAACAAGACGCGAGGTTTTTAAATGAAAAATAAATAGCATATACCCTTTCTCAATTGTTTCTATTGAAAATTGTTTTCAAAGTAAATTTACTATATCAATATCTTGAAATTATTTCTAGTGAATTCAAATGTTTTTTTATGATTGAAATAGGGATAGTTTCAATCTTTTATGTGTGATGATTATATAATGGTTCTTGGACATTTGGTAGGTGGTTACGTGATAAACCAAATATCGGGTGGATTTCTGATAAACCAAGGACGGCTGGTTTCATTATATAATTTGATGAATTGGCTATGTATTTCCACCATATGGGTATTAAATTTATTTATATGTATGGAATTAAACTATATGGTTATTCCATTTAAGTATATTTATGTCCCAAGTTACCTTTATATGCAATACGTTGTTTTATGTGGGATTTATGGTAATAATTTTGTTTCCAAAAGGGTATGAAATGAGATTATATTAATTTATGTACCTTTTCTACTTCATTATGGTGACTGAAAATTGCATTTTTTTTATTTATATAAATGTCCAACAGAAAGGAGATCAGGGTGGTCTAATGTAGTGGAGTCCTAGCGCATCTCCTAGCAAAAAACTCATACACGCCCAGGGAAGAGAACCCACATTCAGAAATACCCTTCGATGATCCTTTGGACTTCTCTCCCTAGAAAGAGAATCCACCACAAAATTAGCTTCTCTAGGGATATGGGGAGTATAGCAATCATCGGGTATCATAGCAGCACATCTACGAACCATGTACGTCAAGGCCCATGGAATCTTCGATTTCCCATGTATGACTCGAATGAAGATCTCAGAGTCTGATTCCACTTCTGAACATACCAAGGATAAGCTGGTACAAATATCCACTTCAGTGAGTAACGCATGCACTTTCCCCTCTAAAGAGTTTCCTGACCCATGAAAGCTGTTGAAGGCTGTAATGACCAAACCATTCACATCTCGCACCAAACCACCCACGAACATCATCCCATCCATGAAAAATCCATAAAAATTTATCTTGAGTCCCATTGATGGAGGTTTCCACTTCACCCAGCCATCCTGTGTCCTGGAGATTGCTAACGGCCTATTTAGAAAATTATAGGGAGTTGGAGAGTGCTGACATCCTTTCAGCAAGGATCCTAATTGTTTTTAAAAACTAACAATTCTTCTTTATTTATGTATCCCTTGCTGATATTTTTATGCCATACCAATTTTTGAAATGATTTTCATAGGATTTCAAGGCGAATAGAGTCAAGAGTGGGATCAAGGAAAATTCATTCTATCTAAAACATAGAACATGACATGGTTCTTTTTTTTAGAGTTTTAGTATTTTGAAAAATTGATTATGAGTAGACGTTTCTTCATATAATATTCAAGTTGTTATTTATATTCTATGACCTAATTATCTAAATATCTACACCTAAAAATATCCTCAATGTGAATTACTAACATAAATAATGTTTATGTATTGTTTAAGACTAGGGCCTTTCAGTTCGTATCATAGGTCAGTTTAGATAACAATAGAGGTTATGAGGTTATTTATGAATAATTTATATAACTATAATGGTTATCATATTATAAAAAAGCTATTTTTATTTTATATAATTTGAATTATTTTAAGATAAAATGAATAAGTATATATTAGTATTTACCCTCGTCATAAGACATTATATGATAATTTTACTAATATACTTACACTAACGTTTTTAGTATTTGTAAATGGGTTGATCTAGCAGGATCCAAAGTAACAATTCATGTGAAGAAAACTATGAAATTTATATGAATATGAAACTAAATGAAATTGGAGATGAAATGCGAACTTTTGTGTTTATTCTCAGAAAACTATATGGATTCTTGATTGACTGCCTGAATGTTAGTGATTTTTATAAGGAATCGTATATGCGAGAGGGAAAATTCGTACAAGGATTTAGGTAATAATCATAAATTTTTGTGTATTAAGAAACATATGTGTTAAGGATGTGGAAATAAACATCTGATAAAATGATTATTAGGGATGGGAAGATTCTATAGTTGTGGTAATGGGGAAAAAAATCAAAAACCTTCCACAGAAAAAGGAATCATCTAGTTAACTATGGGGAAGGGAAATATAATCATTCTGAGGGATCAATTGAATGTTTTAAATGTTTTGTGCATGGTCATTATACAAACATATATCCTCCAAAGAAGGATTGGGAATGGGATCATCCAGACCATACAAATATATGTTTACCAATACCCAATTATATTTCAATTGAGGATGAGGATACTCACAAAGACCAATAAAATATATGGATTTTTTCATATCTGATGTTCTAAAATTATCAAATCTTAGGATATGATTCCTAATTTTTTTGATAGGATATATGTATTACGAAATAAGTTGGAAAAAATGGTTAAGGGATCATGAAGAACATTAAATGAGTAAGATGTATACATATAAGGGATTCAAGAGGTATGGTAGATTTTAGGCTCTTTTGATGATGGGATTACTTTGGGAGTCATTTTCTTGATTGTGTAACCCTGAAGATTGATATGTGAAAATTCTATTCAAGAAATAATCATCATTTCTTGTGTGGATATAATAGATAACCTTTGGGTTTCATATAGTCTTTTTTAAGTGATAAATGTTTATTAAATTTTTGGGATGCCAATTGAAACGTATTAGATAACCTTTGAGGATGAATTTTTTTATTGTTATTTTGAGGAAATTGTCTTATTTTTTATAATTTTTAATGAATTTTATGGTTTTAGAAAAAGGAAAAACCATAGGATGGGTGAAAACACCTCGTGTCGAGAAAGGAATGGTAATGGAACCCAAAATCGAAGGGTGATAACGGTGATATGCCTACCACTAGTGATTATGTATATGAAATGATTTGTGGATTAAGTTATATTGGATATTTTGGATGATGTTTTTTTATTTTTGGAACACTATATGCCTAAATAAAATAGAAAACAATGGGATTTCAATTGAGGAGTAATTGTGGGATTTTATTTTGAAATAATATATGTTTTTATTTTGACTATATACTAATTTGGATTATTTAATTAAATGATTAATATATCATAGATAATGTGTGATTAGGTTAATAATTTTTTAGTATGAGACATTAAGAGTAGCCAATGTAATTTGGAGATAAATGTAAGATTTTTTTGGAAGACTATGCGATCAAATTCTTATAAATTTTGGGTTTCAAACCTAGTGTGGATTATCATGAATAATTTTAAGGGAAATTGGTTATTGAATAGTATTTTTTGAGCTTTGGGTATTGTCTGTTCAATTTTGGAAATTAAGACTAGTATTTCTTTTACTAAATGATTATCCTTTTTAGAGATAATCTGATCTTCTAGAAACCATTTTGGTTTTGGATATTTTCAAAAGATATAAGAAATATGTGGTTCATATTTTGGGGATAATTTTGTTTTCTATAAGTTTATTCTAGCACTTTAGGTGTCACCATGTCATCTTTAATACTCATCATTTGTAGAAAAGATGATTTTTTGTTAGAATCTAATTAAAAGATAAAACTCTACTTTAAAAGTAATTATATTTCATTATGTTCTTAGTAAACCTCATAAATAAATTCTCCAAATTTATGAGTGGTAATTTTAATAAATTTGTTTACTTTTCTTAATGGGTAATAAAAGACCATTTATCCAACCACAAGTTTGTGGTTTTCTTGCTGTTAATATTCTCCTGATCAATTTTTCTATCACTCTACATAATATCTTGATGGTTAGTTTTCTCTTCATTATCCATTTTCTCATTTAATCCTAGTATTTTATATCTCGAGGAACTATTATACTTTACATTATTTCTTTTAAATTTAGATTTTTATGGACTCTTTTTCCAACATGGGATATTTAATGAATTTTCTGGCCTAATTTTAAAATCACGAGGATATATCGTCCATAAGGGGGGAAGGATGCAACAAACCTAGAATTTATGGAATAATACTTTTTGATTTATTTTCATACATATGATTAAGATATTAATTTTATAATAAAGTGGATTATTTTTCTGATACCGTAATTGACACGCAACAATTGGATTCTCCTAAATCTTAAGTTTCACACGACGTTGAGTTAAACAGAAATATAATACAATATTATTATTATTATTATTTTAGATGGGGTTTAATGACTCGATATTGAAATGGTGGGAATGAATAGTGTAAACTGAATTTTGAATTATGGTTTACACATATTTAATTGTTTATTCATTGGTTACTAAATTTATTTGAAATGGTTATAAAAACTAATTAAATATAATGGAAGTGTTTTTATGAAAACATATATCAAATAGAATAATTGTGCTCTTATATCACACATTATGTATTTTTCTTTAATAAAAAATATTTTATATATATTCAATGTATTGTTTTAAATTATTCTTATATGTTTTCTTGATATGATATGAGAATAAATTCATTTTTTCAGATAAAATATGTATTTTTCTTAAAATGTAGTATTACCACCTTTTGATGAAGAACCATTTTTAAATATAGTTTGTACACCATTATATGTTTTATTTTACAATATAAACTTCTTATTTTGAATCAAAACATCAAAATTTACTTTGGATGAAAATTTGGTAATTTTTTTTCTAATGATCATTTTTAATGAATAGTGAAAATATTGCATTTTAATTAAAAAATTTATTTTAAATAATTTTATTTATATAGTTATATTGTAATTTTAATTTTTTTTAATTGTAATTGGATTATATTTTTATAATTTTATACAATTATTGTCAATATAAATCATTTCACTTTAAAATGGGACATAAAAACATGTCAATACTTTGGTAGTTTTTACTTCTTAAAAACAAGCATTTTGGTTTTGACAAGTGGAATAATTTTTAAATTAATTTGGAAATTGTTTTCTTTTGGATTTTGAAAAATGGATTTCATATTTATAATAATGAGGTTCAAATTTTGTAAATAGGTAATTTTTATTTTTATTCATTATGAATAGAAACATCAGTAAATATTTTAATTATCATGGTTAAAAGGTAAATGAGTTTAAAAATATTATTATAATAATATTACATTACCCTAACACATGTCCTAACCCTATTAGATGAGTTTTTTCTGACCATGGGAATCCTTGGGATGATTTTAGGACCCAATGTGGCCACTTGTGTGTGAAAGTGACATTTAATTACATTTAATTTAATGTTATGAAAAATAGAACCAAAACATATGTCTTTTACTAAAAGATTTTTTATTTGGGGTTATATATGTAATATATTTGAATATAAATAGTAATTATAAATATAAATAAATTCTGACATCATTGATGTTTATTTAGTATTTTAAGACATCAAATAAATAAATTTATTTATCTCACAATGGTGATGTAGTGATTACCTTGTTAACGAATGATTTAAATAAATGATATTATAAATATTAAAATAAATTTATTTTGAAACTTTTTATGAAAGAAGAGAATTTAATGGTTTATTATTAATTGTTATATTATAATTAATGTTGTTTTTTTCTAATTAATAATGTTGTAACGTTTTCATAAGAAGTCATGATATGAATAGTATAAAATTGACATTAAGGCGTTTTTAAATCATTTAATTTTTTATTAAATGATATAATAGTCATAAAAATCTATCAATCAGCCACCTGACATGTATTATGATAATAATTTCATTAATTATACATTTTTGGGACTCTTTTCATTTTATAGTAATTATATAAACCTTATATTATAAAAATAATAGAAGACATGGTAATAGATAATTTATTTAACTAAGGGTTAAAGAAAGAAAATAAGGTAACTTTTATGACCTAAACATGTCTAAAACTTATTTTTTCAGAATATTTAGACCCATTCTTATCAAATATTTTAAATATATCGCTTTTTTGTTATTATAATTCAAAAATCAATTAATAATAAAATAATATTTCAAGACATTCCTAAATTGCCCCTCCTCCCTCTTATAAAAAAACACCACCTATGACCCATTACTCACACCTATCAAGCCTCTTGGATCATGAAAACTCTTCTTTAATAATCTTCCAACATTCCTACCATTATTTTATAATCCTTCCCCTTAGGTATAAGGTAATTAAATAAAATACTTTGGCTCAAATCTAAAGAAGTCACCCGATTTGAGGTAATTTATTCTCTCAAATTTTGTTCCATTATTATTTTCCTTCTCTACTCCATTGCACTTATTATTATTTGTTTTGATAACAAAACCAATATCCTTAATATACTAGGCTGTTTTTATGAGAAGTATTTGAACTAAACTTAAACACACCTCTGTCTAATGGGTATATAACATACTGTTTCTGTGGACAGGGAACTACTGCCTCACAAAATTATGATTCTTCAATCATCTCATACCACCTCTTATGGTGGTAATTATGATGTAAAAGAAATTATAAATAATATTTAGTTTATTTAGTTTATATTTATTCTTTTATATTTATCACTTAGAACATACCAATATTCTTTCATGTTGTATAAATATGAAAATTTCATTTGAGGTAGTGAAAACTATCACTCCCTAATAGTGATATGACTCTTTCTTGCTATACATGGAAGAAATAAATAATGGAATTAATGAAATTATGAATCATATATAACAAATTATATTATACTAGAATTATAATATACCTATGTGTCATGATTGTTTCATTCTATTAATATGAAATAGAAACGAATCTAAGACTTATGCGCGCGTACGGCTTACCATCTCCATGAACGGTGCATTTAATTTTGTGTCTCTAAATTTTGTGGACTATTATAAATACATATATACTACATATATATGATATCTAAATCAATAAAATAATTATGGAGATAATGTAATTTTGACCTCATGGACAATTTTTTATTAGAAATGATTATTTTTGACTCACGTAGTGAATAACAAAAAAATGACTAATATGAACTTGAACAATTATTTGATTGTTATAGAAAGGTAATAAGTAATATAAAAGGAATAATAAAATTTGAATATGATCCAAATAAAGAATAAATTAACTTGTTTTTATTATTTAGGGAGATAGTAAACAAACAAGACAAGTTGGACACAGGGTAAGGGATATCGTCGCAATCTCTTTTCATTGTGAAATGTTTTCAGAATATACAAATAATCCCTTTACATGGTGTATAATAGATCCATTTGAATTTTAAATTCATTAAATGAGAATATTTTTTCTAGAAAATGTTTTACTAAATGAAAAAACTATTTTTTAAGGTATGCGATGACAATGACCATTTCATCACCATGAGCATTATTTTATACTTGACTTCCTTATCAATATGTGATGTTTATAAATGGAAAATAAATTACATATACCATTTTTTAGATTTCACTTTCTGAAAATTGTTTTTAATGTTGATAAACATTTTCAATATCATGAAATTATTTCTTGTGATTAAAAATGAAATTTTATGGTTAAAATTTTGATAATTTCAACCTTTTATGTGTGATGATTATAAAATGATACATAGACATTTGACAGGTGGTTACGTTATAAACAAAATTACTGGTGGTTCTATGACAAAAAATGATGGGTGGTTATGTTATAAAAGCCAATGCATTGGGTATGAATGTTGGTTATATGGATATTCTATTTATTGATATGTGTGGATGTTGACCATATGGTTATTCCATTTAAGTATGTTTATGCCCCAAGTTACATTTATAATCTATACGCTTTTTTCTATGGGATTTATAGTATTATTTTTGTCATAAAAAGGGTTTTAAATGAGATTATATTTTTTGAATTATTTTTTATTCTTATTTGAGGTGAACATTATGACCATAGGTTAAATTATTCATGGTTTACATGTTTTTTTAAAAAACTATTAGTTTTCCTTCTTTATTTATCCCTAACTAAGATTTTTATGCTCATCCCATGTTCTGAAATGTTTTTCACTGGATTTAAAGGTGAATAGAGTCAAGGATGGGATCAAGTAAAAGTCATCATGTCCACAACATGGAAATAGACATGTTTATATCTTTTATAGTTTATGTTTTATTAAAATATTGGTAGTGAGAAGAATTTTCAACCTGTAATATTCATGTTATTATATATAATTTATAAACTGATTTACGAAATCTCTAATCCTAAAAATATCCTCTATTGGAATTATTAACTTAATTAATTATTATGTAATATTTAATGTTGTGGACATTCATTACTGTCAATGATAAAGGATTTTAACAATTATGGAGTGAACAACCACTACATACATAGGAAAAATGTGGATTTTGTTAAATGACTTCTGATGAGGTAGACTGTGATAAATAAATCCTTAAATTTATAATTATGAATATGGAACCACTACTCTATACAATATATGTTCATTTGTAAATTTACTATGTGTAACACCGTAATGTTTTTTTAAAATAAATAATCATCTTATATAGTACATTATTTTTAAATTTTGTGTGGAAATATATTTTAATTTTTTTTAGAATATAAATAATATTATGGATCCTCTTGATCTATTTAATTTAGTGAATTAAAAATTTCATTATGGACTCTTTATTCCACAAAAATTCTTATATTACCAATAACATCCACACAATTAAAAATGAATGGGTATGGATATGGTTAGCAAAAGGATATATAGAGAGGTCATAAAAAACCGTTACAAAAAATTACACCAAAACATTTATCTTCATCATCATAATTTAATACACCACCGCTATGTTTTGTCTATGATTTTATCATGGAAGTTGAGACCACCCTGAAAATTGTGTATATAGAAGACAATTCACATTCCCGACCACTAGTTTCACATGAGATTGTGGCCATGTGGAAAATGATGTTACTTCGTGATCTAAGGATTAAGAACAAATTTAGAATATGATTTATTTCCTAGAGAAGATGAGCCCATGTGTCACATGTGGGAAATAATTTGGGCCTTGTAAGGACCTATTTGGACACATAAAATTCTACTATGAGAAAATATTTTGAGGAAACTGTCCCCCTCAAACAATATTCGAAGCGGTGTTTTTTAAGACGGAATCACCAAGACTGGTGGAAAAAATAGGCAGAGAGATGGGAGGTTATATGTTAAAGTTGGAGACATGGGTGAGAGATAATACATAGAGGCTGATGGAAAATTCATTAGTGATAACTACTCTAGAAATGGTCAAGATGGGTTTAAATGACGACTTTAAAGATCTGGAAAGGGACATGTAGAATTATTCCATTACAATTTGGATTGAAATAAATTATCCTATTATAAAACTATGTTATTGATCCATGGGAGACGAGAGATAGGATTGTGTAATTTTGATATTATAAAAAGGAAGAGTCAAATTTATTTCATTAAATAAAATAGTTATATTTTATCACAATCGGTCTGAACTATAGCGGAAAAGGAAAAAAATAAGTATTATCACCATACTATGAGAAGAATATAACTCAAATAGTTAGTCAAAAAACATAAAAAATAGTATTATGCTTATTCTAAGTAAATAGACACAATTGATACATCATTATAAAAATGAATCTAGAGTCATAATACAAAGAACCTTATTCCACCTTTGTGATAAAAAATTATTAATAAATGACTATGAAATTTAATTAATGGGGAGAAGGAAATGACCTATGATTTTACTTTACATTATCCTTAAATAAATATTTTTTTTAATTTTTTTTAATAAATGACTAGGAAATTTATTTAATTGGGAGAAGGCAATGACCTATGATTTTACTTTATATTATCCTTAAATAAATATTTTTTTATTAGGTTGTTTCAAATGTAACACCAATATGAAGAAAAAAATAGATATTACTATAATATTAGATATACCCATTATAATATAACCATTATATTAACTGATATAAATCGTTGTAACCATATGAAGAAAAAATAAATAAAGTGAGAAGAAAATTATTCTAGATTCAAAAGTCTACCAAATGAATCCATTTTATCTTAACCATGTAGGGAGGAATATTATCTAGGGTTCCTCCTGGATTAAGTATAATCCGAACTCAGGTAATTATAGTTTGAGACAAAACATATATGATAGAAGTTCAAGAACATTGATATTTCCACATTATCCTAGATATTGGAGCCACTACCCAAAACTACAACTATAATTATTATATCTTGATAGGTATTCTATAGTTATTATAAAGGGTTATGTATATATAGATTAATATTATATAGAAGTATTATAAAAAAATGATTTTTATATAGTGATATGTCATTAATTTATATACTTTTAGAGAGTAACTTTTTCTAAATTTTCATAATGCATAAAAAAGAATTTTTTCAAAATTGGAATTATATATCAAGAATTTGTTCTTACTTTCACTGAATAATAACAGGATATATTAACACTAGATTATATAAAAATTTATAAAAATATAATGTTAATAATCTAAATATTTATTTTCTATAAAAATAATTTTTTTATGATTTATGATTTAATTTAGAAATAAAATTTTAAATTTTTGCTTACGAATTAGAAAAAAATTAAATAAATTATTTGGCATATTAGGGTTATAATATCTCAAAGTTAATTTCTCAAGGTTTCATAAAAGTGTTTATTTTTAGTCTATAAAATAGTATTTTCAAAAACTCTAATTTCCATGATTTTACCACTCTCTCTGAATATCCTTGATTATTAAAAAACACATAATGAAATTTAATATTAAATTTAATAAAAAAATTTATAATTTTTAAATATTATATTTATATAGAAAACAAATTCCAATAATTTTTAAAAATATCAAAAAATATTAATTTTATATAAAACAATTATTCTTGTTTTATATTCTTGTATTTTTCAGATGTGATTGTTTTTTAAATTTCAATGTAATGATCATAATTTTTATTTAATATGTTTTAAATAAATTCTTTAATATAAAATTAGTAATCCTGACATATTAATCATATATAAATTTAAAAACATAATAATGTTGTTTTTCAAAAAACTATTTTAAACTTTTATGTATTTTTATTTAAATTACGTATTTTTATACATTTAGATTGTTATTTCATAAAATGGTTTTAAAAATTGAAACCATATCATTCATACAAGTTTATTAGGAAAATTTTAGTTTTATTCATTAAAATATGTTACCAATGTTAAAAATTAATTACCCTGGTCTAATGTAAAAAAAATTAAAATTCATATACTAAGGTGGAAAGGAAATAACATGTTGAAAAAATATTTCCAAATGCATGGAACTGTTTAGGATAAAAAATATCATCGATTTTCCAAATTTTTTCCATTCATAGTCCCTTAACCCATTATAAGTGAAATTGAGAGATTGAAATTCAGTGTATATTTTTAAACTACTCTTCTATTCATTTATAAAAATGTAGTGCATCCACCACATCAAGACTTAGTATTCCATATATTTATAACTTCAATCATAGAAATATTACTCCCTCTATAATTCTATAAAACCATCTTAATTCCACTCAAATATATTCTCAACCCATCATATTCATTTTGAATTCAACAAAAAAACAAAGTCTCCAACATAAGTATTTCTCTTTCATATGTTTTTCTTATCAATCATGATATTCCAAATATATTATCAGTTAATAATATGATGAATAAATTATGATTTTTATACAGAGATGTTGTTTTATAGATATTAAAACCCTTAGGTATTCATTCCAATTTTATTATAAAAAGAAAATAATGTTAATCATTTTTGTACATGGATAATCGCTTCAACGAAGTAACATTTTTTATTGTTTTTAGTTCTTTATCCCAATATATTCAAACCAGGTTCACTATCATTAAAAAATAACATCACCAGTCTTATTTTAAAATGATATTATGCCAATGTGAACTCTACCATATTCATAATAACTAATAAAGTTACTGTTATTTCATTTTTTGGCTACTTTATGTACCGGCATTAACAATGATATAAAAATATCTTTTGAATAACTACGAAAAAAATTAATATATTAAAACATGTAAATTTTTTTTATGATTCTAGAAAAATTATTTTATTTATTTAAATTATTATAAATGTTTCATTTTCACTAATCAATATCACAAAAACAATCCAACATTGATTTCAATTTCATATAGTAAAACTAAAACACTAATGGAATGGTATGAAATAATTACAAAAAAAATTATGTTATATATTAAATTTTATTTTATGAACAATTAATTTTTAACTTGGAATCAAATAACAGTTAATGATATAAATATTATAGAATATATGAAAACATATAAAGTAAAAAATAATTTGTTACTAACCAATATACCCATAATTGTTTTTTGAAAAATAAAAAATACACTATACGATAATATTTAAACATTTATTTTCAAACTGATATTAACATACTAAAATAAAATTTATATAAATGATATAAATCAATTATAATTTCAAGATAAAAATTGTAATAAAACTACTTATGATGTATAAAATAAATTTATTGAATATTGTGTAATTATTTATTTTGAATTATTAATCAAATTATCATTATGTTAAAAATATATAAAAAAATTTACATATATATTTTTTCCTATATATTCTATTAATTTTATACATACATTTTAATGGTCACAATTAAAAATTATTTTCATAGTATATCAAATTCACTAAAATATGAGTGTTGTGTTTTTCAGAAAGGTCTTGGTACAATTATTGTTTATGAAAAAATTAATGTTTTCTCAAAAAATAATCTAATGGTTATGTCATTATTATCAATCCTTATATATTATCTCAATTTTATAATGCTAAACACATATAGAATTTAGAATAATTCATGCTTCATACATCTTAGAACTAATCTATGAACATCCATATATAATATAAAATTATTTTGAAATTTTACATTGGTATTTCTCACAATTCACATGTCATTAAATGATCTATAGCTTTATAAATTATCCAAATTATTGGGTATTGAAACTAATATTCTCCCTTTGATTAAATTTTAAACTCAATCCCACTTCTTACAATTCAATTATTTAAATTTTTCTTCATAAAAGAATAAACTAAAATAACTTAATTCAGTCTCATTCTACTACTTTGGGAATCGAAACTCAAAGTATTTTTATACCCTTTATGCAATAATAATATATTTCAAGGTTTTCTAATTTTCTTAGTATCCACATTTTTTCTCTAATAATTCTTGATATTCATGATTTTTATTATCAATTGATCCATTTAATAGATGTTGGTTTTTTATGTATAGTAGATCTCAAAATATTATGGGTTATATTGGCTCAATTCAAGTGAAATTAGAACTATTATTTCATGTATAGGAGCCTCACATTACACTTAACTATGAATATCTCACCTACTCTTCACTTATATTTTCATACATGAGTTCTCTTCCTCGTACACATTCCATTACTACATAAAATTCACTATATAGTTATGCTTTATATCATTAATATAATCTGATAATCAGTAGAAAATTTACCTATGAGGTAATATGGTATTTGTAAGATGAAATATACATGGTTTTTATATGATAATTATGCAACTCAGGGTAAAATTTTCATCACCAAGATGTACAAAATAATAATACAATTATTCATTAACTAACCAAAATTGATCATGTGTACTAGTCAGGTATAAATCTAGGACATCCAAAATAATATTTATAGGACACATGTGTCATTGAATGGTTATTCACTTTCCCCAACATATTCAATTTAAGCCCAAATTTCTTTATTATAAATCCATTCACATACTATAATTTGAAATGCATGAATCTACATCACATGATCCATGGAAACATATCAGTTAGAGTGTGTAAGGAATTCCATCATGCTTATACACAGAATCACATAGTATCTTCTACTTACCATCTGGGAAATCTCATCATCATCAGAAATATTTAACTTCATTTACCCGTTGAATGAACTTCATACAATATTAATCAAATAATCCATAGATATTTTCATGTTATATTCATAAATGATCATATAGAACATGAATATATATAGTATCTCCAATAAACAAAATCCATGAAATGATTTAGTAATCAGCATTTAGTAGACATGTTTTTTGACTTTGTAAACATAGTGAAGGAATTTTTTACACAATTTAGGCCTTTTATGAAATATATTATCCCACTTCCTGAAAATAGACATATATTATAACTTCATCCTAAAAATTTGTTCATGTATGCATACTCCATAACAATTCTCATACACTCATTGAGGCTTTATTTAGATTCCATCACATACTAAACAAGTGGGCCAATTACTCCTCCATTCTATAGCCACATTATTACCCTTGGATCTCATATAAGACACAAACAAACTAGGTGGTCTCATATAGATTATATTGATTAAACACCACACAACATCACATATTAATCAAATATTCTGAATGACTTTATGAATTTTCCTTAATATATTTTCAATTTACTTGTTAAGGATGGTTAACAAATTGAAATCCCCCACATAGTCTGCAAACCCTGCAATCCAAATGATTAGGATGATATGATGAGATGTTATTTAATTTAAAAGAACCATTTTCTTATCATTTCTTTTAGTTATTGAATTATGATAGATAAAATAAATCCCACATCATGCATAAAATTTATTGAGAGGTGAATGATATTCCCTCTTACGCTCTTTTCTTGCGATAAAGAAACTTTATGGGTTTTACTACTCTCCATACGACCTTTCGTGTCTCCCTAAACATGATAGGATATTAACTGTTAGGAATATCATGCTAACATACAAGATTCATACCCAAAAAGTGTTCTAATATACCTTTTTCTATATCCTAAACACCTATATGTCTCCATATATTGAGGTGGTTGACCTCGCTGTTTTAGTATGTAGTTGAATGTCGTCCTACGACTAATCAATGGATGGTAACGTTTTTTGGAAAAATTCCTCAAAAATTACCTAGAAAGATAATAGTATTCACTATGAAATTGAATAATCTTATATCCAACCTTCAAAATGAAATGGTATTCTAAAACCATCTTGAAATATTTCACATTTTCAAATGAATAACCACACTATTAATCTTTTATAAATATTTTCTTATTCACTTGATATGGATATTGTACATTCATTAAATACAATTAACACATAAAATAAGAATTATGGGTCCCTGTAAATAATAATCACAATTAATTGTAGAATTATCTTACTAATCATGGAATACATTATTTCTATGAAAATACTCCATTAATAATCACTCAATTTCATTAAATTACAATTAAACACACTCATTCCAAGATAATTGTAAAACATGGAGAAAATAATCAACCTTATCCATTTACTTTTATTCATCTTAATTTATTGAAAAAAACATCATTACTTATCAAATATACTCAGGTTTGTATAAAATAAATACTATGTATTATCAATGAGGTTTTAAAATATAAAATGTATCATATAATTTTCTTTCCAATTTACCATTTGTTCCCATTTGTAATCTGTATATATATATATATATATCATGAAGTGTAATGATAAATAATCTCCTAAATTATGAATTTTAATCATATATAATATGTGTTATTCATGTAGTATTATTGGTTGTAATGAAACGACATTGCTAAATATTGTAGGATTCTTTTAAGTTATACAAAATATATTCATGAGGTGAAAAATGTGTATTTTCATGTGCTTAAAGACCCAGTAAGTATAACAGAAATAGTTTCTTAAACTATATATATTGGATACAAGGTGTTCAAGGAACTTAGTGGAGTATATATTAACTCAATTTTTTGAGATAACTACTTAGATAATATTTATTCATTGAAACATCCCTTACAGAAGCCATTGTATTATTAAAAATTATGGCATGGACGAGTATTCTGATGGAGAATTAATTCATTGGAGCTCTACTATGATAGTATTTATAACATATTAGGTTGACCCTATAATTTTTGGCCAAAATTTTTATAGGTTATAGATTTTGTGGTCGCACCTAGATTGAAAATATTATGAGCTTATTTATTTGGATAATGGACATGTTATGTTCTCATCAATACCGATGAATGGAATATGATGTATTAATCGAGTTTCTCTTTCCCTATATGGAGAATACAGAATGTATGAGTAATATATATATATAATTGAAATATTTAATGTACCGTGTTTTCTTTATGTCTTGAAAATATGGAATGTATGAGAATTCATTCTATCTGGATATACGACTGGTGGACACACATATAAAGATACATGTTTTTAAGGGGATAATGTCTGATCCATTTGTAGCCAGAGTTATATTGTTGATATTATAGAGGTATTTATTTTCATACATTAATGGTCAATTGATTAATTTTAACATCAACACTATAAAGGATAGAGGGGTCACACATTGTAGTTAGCTATATTGGTTTTTAATTTGACTCCGAGAGTTTCTCTGAATGTATTTTTGAGTTAATTCAATTTTTTTGTATTTTATTTCACAAGGAATTAAATATTCATTGATTTGATATTATGTTAATTAAGTCATTCAAAATATGTTTTGGAAGATATACAAAATGGGTTTATATATAAATTCATGAGTTATTAGATATGATATGATATAAGGTGGAATGGGACAAACTCGTATATAATTTAGAGAATGTGGGATATTAGAGGATATATATTCCTGAAATCCATTTTCAGAAGGTGAATATAATTTATCTCATAACATATAACTGTGATACATGAATAAAAAACACATCTTGAATACCATCTATTTTTATTTTGTGGTACGATAGATTAAATGTCCAAAAGAGAGACATGTAACTATATTGTACTACATATCACAATCATGGTGTATGATTAGGTGAATCATAATGAGAGGTTTTTTTATATATACCATTAATTAAATATAGTTATATGATATATCAATTCTCATCAATAGGAATAATATATAATACAATTACAAAGGTTTATATGGATTGAGCGGAAGAGATCTTCCACAAGATCTATCATTATTTTATTGTATCAAATTTTTCATATTAGAATTATGTTATTTAAATTAATGAATAGATCTATGTGATAAGTTTAATCATGAATTATCACACTAATGTAAATGGGATAACTCGATGAGCTTACTCATGACCATTTAAGACACATTTTTTGTGATGGAAAGTGGTGTCTATTGTTTCATGATGATTGGATGTGTTTCCCCATCACCTAGTAATCTACCCACTTCTTCATTATTAGAGAGAGATCACAGAAAACTGTGTAACATAGGGGATCCTTGCACATATGATTTATGATATAATTGTCCCATGTATACTACATGGAGAGTGGATTATTTTAATATCCAATTGATTATGATCACGATACATGTTTGACGTCATTTAAGGTTGATTAAATATCTTCAAATTGAATGGTGCACAATTTACATGTTATTTATTTAAAAAATTTCATGTTTTTATATTTCCATGCTTGATGATATTGTGATTTATAATTTAATAAATATAGTTAATTTTCTTAATTTTGATTGTCCCCTCTGAGTATCAAAAATTGGTTGACATAATGATTTCAAATTATATTCGTATATCAATTGGAAAACACCTCATTAATAAGGATATTTTAAGTGAACCTAGAAATAACATTGGATGTCAATAAATTATAATGGAAATAATTTTATGGATTTTATAAAGAATAATATGTTTCCTATATATGGATTTTTAATGTTTTACATTTCCACATTTTTTTCACTCACTTGATATCATGGTAGTTCAAACCATGGGAATTGAAATGACTAGAGAACAAAAAATAAAAACCAAATTTCTAATGTCATGTTAAAATCCTAAATGGGTATTGTATAATTAATAATAATTTAATAACATATTTATCAATTTAAATATCCCACCATTATCATAATTTATATGTTTTTAAGCATAATCAAATCACTATAGTTTATATTTTCTATTCAATTAGTACCTATATCTAATGATACCAATCTAGATCCATTATCGGGAAAAAAATATTTTAATCATGATGTTATATAATTTTCCTTATCAACCAAGGAACCATTTACCTATAGATGAGTCTGTATTAGATCATCACTAAATAAGTCACAAATTTTAACAACCTCACATAAAAATTTATAATATGCACCAATCATGGAACATTATGAAAACAAAATACCTAAAGTACCTCATCCTTTATTAAAATTAAAAAATATAAATAATTCGTAATAAATTAAATATAATATATCAGTCCAGCCACTCTGCCTTTGAGCCAAAATGGACATCATCCACCACCAAAGTTCAATTTATGAAATATATATATAATATATATTATAGTTTATATTCATCATGAACCGACATCACTAATATATGAAAATTGTTATCTTTCCCCACGGGTCTCAAAGAATACCATCGCAATCTTCGCATAACACCACAAGCTATTATGAACATGGAAAATTTATTAGACTGATGATATCACCTATAGATAGACACATTATCGTATAGTATTATTCATTATCACCCACAAAACAATAAAAAAAATCCAAGAAGTCCATTCATTTGGGATGTACTATAGGATAGAAACACGTAACTATAGAATACTAATATGTTTGTATCTAGAAAATGGTAAACCTCATTAATATGTCCAATAACATTTAGTCTTTTAAGTACCACTTTTCCAAGGGTGTTACAGTTCAAACCCATTTAATAAAAACATCCCTTTCATGGTCCCCGCACATCAAACATATGAAGTGGATCTGTTAAATAAGCTATGTATTGGGTCCGATGGCACTTGTCACAGTCTGACCCCTTCATGCCATAAAGGTAATCATATGGTCCCATGTGTCTTTGGTGATACAATAGATTCCTTACTAGAAAACCCATCATATTACTAACTGTGATCAATTATCAGCCTAATGACAATTCCCATAAGAAAAGAAATATATTTTTAATGATTGGTTCCACTTATACAAAAAACAGAGAATCTTCCCAGGAGGCTACCCATCCTAACACAACTCCATTCCAAGAATGTATTACATTGGATTTTAAACCACTTATAATCAAAAATTAATATCACCACATTGCATGCATGGTTAGTAAAACGTAAAATTTTATGAATAAATTATCCATTAGTGTTACACAAATGTTATAGATAGTAAATATATGAGAAAATATAATCAATTTGTAGATTCATCATATAATAGTAGGTTCACCAACAAGGGAATCATTATGCATTGAATTAATATATAGAACCTCATAAATATGAGCTATATTGAGCTCCAAAACGATCTCCAAATAGATATTTACAATCATTATGGTAGGCATATCAAGGGCATCATACTTATGTCCCATTAAAAATTCTTCATCATCCATATAATCCACATATGGTGACACTCTAATAGGTATATACCTAATCATTATTAGCTGATGAATATTACTATATGGACAATGAAATATTTAAAAGAACCAATAAACATCACTATGTTCATAGTGTAAAATGACATATATTTTAGATGATATCTTGGTAGTTTCTCAACTATAAATTTTATTACATTCATCAATCATAAGAATGAATGCATGAAAATCATATCCTGATCGCAACACTATAATGAATCTACAAAAATGTACAATGAAATCAATTCATCAAGTACTCAAGTACATAAAATGAAAATTATAGTAAAAATAAAATAATGGTTTAGAAACCAAACATAATATTGGATTTTTAGTTTTTTAACATTAAAAAATAATTCATTTAAAACAATTTCAATAATTTTCTCCAACTGACCAAAATATCTCATGAGCCTATATTTGAACTATAACCTATATCTAAGACATATGTTTTTATTCAACTCTTTAATGAATTGATTCTTATAGGAATATTGATGTGTTATTGATGATATTATGTAAATCCCAATAAATTCTATCTTTATTAGGCCACACACTATTAGAAACTCATGTTTTAGCTGCGATTTAAACAACTGATAATTTTTTCATCGTGGTGTTGGGAGAAAATGTTATATTATTGTGAAAGAAATCATTTCATTGTGTTTTTATAAAGGTTATTTTTTATCTGATGTTAATTTAATCACCCTTAAAACTATTAATGATGGATTCTTTTAAAATAATTTTTTATTTTTTTATAATTTTTTATTAATTTTTAATTTTTCATAGAGGTTTATTTTTTTACTATCTATGTATTTCCAATCCTGGAATAGCCCATTGCTCTGGTTCTACCTAGCCCCAACCCACATGAACCTATCTAAATAGTATTTGAACCCCTTACCCCATAGTTATTTTGAAACCCCATTACAACTTCACCATGCCCTTGAGTATAATATAATTATATACATACATGTAAATACATATAACTATAAATATATATTATCACAGATAAATATAGAGATATATATTCCAGAATGTTTATATATACATATATATATATATATGATCATATATAAAAATGAATAAATAAATATACTATAAATATATGTCAAAAAATATATAAATTTATCAAAATAAGTAAATTTATATGAATTTCATTATATATTTCGATAAAAACATACATAAATATGCACACAAAAATATATATATGTACATATATAAAAAATATACAAATTGACACACAATAATATATATATATATATATATACATAAATATATATATATATAAATATATATATTATTAATGAATATTAATTAATAATTACAAATTATAAATTTTGAATTAATTAATGCTAAGTACTAGTAACACATTATATAAATATTAATATATTTACATAATATTTTTCCCCTATTTTTATATATTTTTATAGATTTGAAATTAGTAATAATTAATTATGAATCAATATTAGAAAATTATGAATTATGAAATATTGATTATAAATTATACATTACATACTATAGATTATAATGAATAGTTAAGAAAAGTAAAATTATCGGTTATTAACCATAAAATATTTTATATTAATTATTAATTAAAAAATAAGACATGTGTATATGGTTATTTCAAATAATAAAATTATATGATTATATGTCAATGCATTTTATAATTATTTTTGTGTGTATATATATATATATATTATTATACATTTAAACATACACACACACACATTCATAAATATATTCTAACATGAATATATATATATATATATATATATGTATATAAGAACTTAAATCCATATATATATATCACATTAATTGTTAGTAGTCAATTAAAATAAAAAATTTATTAATGAATAATTAGTAATGTTTATTTTAATTTTTGAAAAATAGTTTTATTTATTTATTTTTAATTTCTATTAAAATATTTATATATTTACAGGTATTTAAATAGTGATACATAATTATATATATATACCCACTAATTAATAATTATTTTCAAATATATTTACTAATTAGAATGTTTTATTTAATATTTCATAATGAATTAATATTAATTAATAAATATTAATTAAAAGTTCTATATTTTATATTGACATTAATATATGTAATCATTTATACATGAATATAACTAATTATATATAATTACTAATTACTTATATCTTATGTAATTTTCAATTTATAAGATATACTTAATTTTAAATAATGAATAATTATTGATAATAAAAAATGTTAATAAATGTGTAATTTCTTATTTAACAAAATAATTATTTATTAAACTAATATTATTTATTAGTAACTATTAATTATGTTTAAAAAAATATGTGTTATTAAAGACCAATATATTACATACATTTCACGACTGGTTTTAAGAAACCACTAATAAAATTAAATAAATATAATAAAATATTATATTTATAGATACATAAGGAAATTCTAATTTAACCATTGTTTTGGAAAACCTTCCCTAAATATAATGACGTAAATCATTTAGGTGATGTTTTATAAACTGTATCTAAAAAATCTACTCAACTACCTTTCTTCTAGTACTGATTGGTTGAAAATAATCATTGAAGGCATGAATCACACCATTGGTATTTTTCACCCACATTCCCAAATACATTCAAGGATTGAGTATAAGTATTATTTAATTAATTTAAATTTACAATTATTTACAAAAATCTATAAAGAGATGAGAAAATCGATTTCAATATTTGTCCCAAAAATGGTCTTAATCCTCTCTTCTCGGTCAATCTATTCTTTGTTAAGTGTTGATCATAAAAGATGATGAATTTATCTTGAGATACACAAATCAATAATAATAAAAACTTCTAATGTATTCACATGTAATATAACTTATGCCTATGGGTTCGGTGGTGGATCAAAATTTAATGGTATATACCTTTTACGAAGGCACAATAAGAGAATTCATTCATCAGTTGGTAAACGAATAATCTATTTTCAATAAAATAAAAAAAGTTAGTGAAATGAAAATTATAACTCAAAAAAATAAAATTTTAAAAATTAAGAATGTATGTTTTTATAGAATGATTATAGTAACAGTGATTTATATCATTTGGTTGTTTCATGAATGATAAATGTACCATCCCAATAGTTTTTGGTCATAAATGGTAATAATTAATGATCAAGTTATTATTCATTTTTATATTTATTAAATCATTAAAACTAATATATCTATAATGAATACATAATTTTTATATATTGGATATTCAATAGTGTAATCCTTTTTGTTTCGTTGTTGATGATCTAGTCATTGGCATGTAAAATGGTACATGATTCCCGCATCCATTATTGATAGTGTTTTGGACCCCTATTACTTTGTTGCTACAGAATTTAATATTTCCAGAGATCATATCATTATTATATTTATGACCTTATAGTGATCACTTTTTAAATCATATTTTTGTTTAAGGTTTTTGGTGTCCAAAACGAGGTTATTGGGGGATTTAAGGCACACTGTGAGAAGGATCACTTCTTGGTGTAAATATTTTATACCTTCGAACAACCAATGTTATATGTGAATGTACAACCTTACTAGGATGTTCTTTTATCTCAATTATGGAGAACTAGGAGTCCTCCTATAGGTTGTTCCTAGATCTACCTCACCACACTATGGTTGAAGGTGTGGTGCTTCCAAAACCTAAATGTATATTCTCCTATATCATTGTGTCTTTCTATGGTGAATCTATTGGGTGTATCATGAAAGATATCACCAAATTAATTTCATAAAAAACTACACCATTTTGGGGATAGTTTTATATATTTAAAATGATCAAAATAACCACAAATATGTATGTGTTTTGAGTTCATTTTTTCCAATGATTGTTTTAAATTTAACTTTATTGACATTATAAATTAATTGATTTATTTTCCAATAATTTTCACTATGTTAATTATTATTTAAGTGGTAAATATTTTATTCAATGATTCTAGGTAATAAATTGAAATGGTGATAATTTCATTTCTTGAATGTATATTTTTTTTTGTATAGGATGGATTATCTAAGGATGAAGGGGATAAATCCAAAAGGCATACCCTTGAGGGTTTTTCATACACGAAATTCCAAAGAGAGTACATTATTCAGAGGCTGTGGATAATATTTCAATGATTATGTGGACATTTAGTATAACTCAACACTGACGTACAAGATAGGATTTTGTGTGGTGGTGAAATGATCATTTTTCTGGCATGGGGAAAAACAAAGTTGTGTAAGGGTTCCTATGATACCTATCCAAATTTGATGTGAAGTCAAATGAAATATCATTTATTAAGAGGTTTAAATCCAATGTAATCCCCAACATGGGATACTGAGTTCATCAACGTATATTGCAACTAACCGAAGTGATGTTGTTCTAGGTCTGATCACATCACTTTCATCAGAAACGATAAGTTTTTTACAACTCTCACGTTTATATTTTCATTACACATCTATTTAAATGAAGGTAATTCTTGAGATATTATAGGAAATTCTAGAATCACTATGCCTCATTCGTGGCTATTCATTTTAAGAAAACATAAAAGGTGATTTCATTGAGTATGGTTGTGCCATTTCTTGTATATGACACAGTATACTTGTTAGTCCCTGGATGGAGAATGAAGTCATATCATCATTATAAAATCATAAGAAATTTATAACTGTAATAAAATTGAGGAATTGGTAGAGCACGACATGATGATTTTTCATGTGTCTTAGTTAAGGAAGAAGGAGGTTTATCTATTGGGGAAGGATGAATGTTGCATCATAGGGCTTGGCTATATCGTGTAGGCGTATGATTAGGTAGTATTAATAATTTCAAAAAAATATGGGTAGAAGTAATGGTATTAATTCAATTTCATTGACATAGTTCTACTTACACAAACAAGGATGATTTCATCTTATAGGTATTGTCTACCCTATATATTTTATGGTTACAAAAAATATTTAATTGAACAAAAGAGCATGCCAAAGAAAATTCATTATAGATTGATGAAATTTCAAGAAGAAGATACACATGGGTACCCACCAAAATCATTACAGAATTAATGGATTATCAAATAGGGGATATATGATGGGATCAAATTATTCATGTAGATCATACCAATAAATAACAATCAATTGGATATTTTAGAAGAAGTAAAAAATATTTAAAATAGGTTAAACCTGTAAAACCTCTCTCCATGTTGCACATATATATTTTATTTTAGGGATTAAAAATGGATAAATACATTTTAAATAATAATAAATGAGGTATGAGATAATGTGATATTATAGATAAGATAATATAAATTAAAATAGTGATAATTAAGTATATTTAATATTTGAATCATGAAGTGAATACTGTATAAATTGAGAAGTTGGATACAACTCAATGTGGGACTCTCCCAACAGTGGGAGATTCCCAAATCTTATTTAATATAAAAATATAATACCTAAATTGAGTGTGGAATAATAGGCCAATCAAAAACTATTTAGTAGGCGCAATGTAATAAATTTTTTTCTTTTTCCCTTTCAACATGTTATAATGGATTTACTATATGGGTTGGGTCTTTAAATTTAATTAAGTCTTAATTATTTGAAGATGTTTTTATATTCACTCTTTCTCAAAAAATAATTACTTATTTTTTGTGGGAGCGGTTATGGTTTTCCAGATTATATGGGGGATGGGGGGGGGGGTTGAGTGAATGGATGAGGATGGCTACATTACAATTTTTATTCATCCATGAATTTGAATTATTCTTATTAATTTAAAATACATTATGAATGATCATTATCAAATCTTTTATTACCTATCAAATGTGATGATAATTATGGTAGGAATCACAATTTATATAAGGGAAGTGGTGAGAAATAGCCAAAAAAATTAACCTTTCTCTAATATATTGAACATAATTAATCAAAGATAATTATAGACATACCATGAGGGAGGGGTCAACTATATTTAGTTTTTCAAAATAATCCCCAGAGTCTAGGGCATATACTCCATGATGTATTGTAATATTTTGATTTGATGACATCTTATAAGTTTTAATTACTAAATTTTTAAAAATAATTAAAAACCATACAATGATAAAAAAAATATATTGTATTTAATTTATTATTTATTTTTTAGCTAGTTAAATTCAAAGATATTGAGTAGTTTAGATAATTTTAAATTTAATATATATTATAAAAACTCCATACTATTGGATAGTCCTGATCATACTACTATTATATGGTCTAATGGAATTCATAGTTCATGTTTTTATTAATTTTTAAATTGATCGGACAAAAGGATTTAGTTATATCCACTAGGTGAATAAATATATGGTGATGTTGTTACTGAATAAGAATATAATAAAGTCAATAGTTAAATAAATACTATTCCCCAACACTTCTTTTTTTTAATTTTGATTTGGTTCATTCATTTATAGTATGATTTATTTTATGAGCTAGTTGTTATTGGGTTGTGAACAGTGGAACAAGTAAGAATAAAGGCCCACATCCCATTAGGGATTGAATTAACAAACCTATCATATAAAATTGAGGAACTAATGATATAAATCCAAATCCATGGATCAGTGCATCAAAAAAACCTAGGGGTATAACAACCATTTAAAATTTATAAAATAATTACACTATGTATCAAAATTTTAATTCTAGAAATGAATAATAATAACTAATAAAATGGATAAATAAGATGATAAATTGAAATAATAATGAATGGAATAGGATAAAATTGAAAAGTATTTAAAAATCCATTAATAATCATAACCAATCCTAATCATACATTAGTGGTACGTTTGTATTTTTTTCTTATCCTAAACTTTTTAAGGACACATACCTAAATGTAGATGAGTTTGGGGATTAAAAATCATTAAAATAAGAATACAATATGATAATAGTTTTTTAAATTAAAAATATTATTTGGAACTTTTTTAAGACAACACTAAATAAATATATGGACAACAAATGGGTGATGATGAACCACATGAGTTATTTAAATAATTTAAAGAAGAATAACCCACATAGGAGGAAAAATCCAACAGTTAAACGTATAGGTAAGCTAAAAAATTTTACTATATGCCATGTTTTTTCCACTATATTTTATACTCCTCAAAAAATAGATTATCAACTTCTAACGTGGAAGAAAAATTAGAAGAGATACGTCTGAAACACAACAATGGAATAATTGGTTCAATACAAGATGGTCGGAATTATACCCTATAAAAATTGCACAATTGAAGACGTATGTTTTTACTTAATAACCATAATATAACTTTTTCAAGAGGAAGCTAGAGTTTTATTTATTTTATATTTTTGGACATAGTTTGTGATTTTTATTTTAGTATGTAGAGAAACATCTCCCACCCAATAGTTTGGTACGTACATTTAATGGTACTTTTTCATTAACTATTTGATTTTTTAGGTACATAAAGTAGAAATTGATCTTTTGAATAAAAATTATGATCTTTTAAGTGAAAAGGGATAATAATTTTTTTTAAAATAAATATTTTCTATACTCTATTACTTTCAATATATGGTTTAATGAAGAAACTCTATCTATAAATAGATTGGTTATTTTTATTCAATCAATGATATTAAAAAAAATAGGGACCCTATGATATCATGTTTTAATTTTCCCATTAATGTAATTCAATAAGTAAGATATATTTATGAATGATTATAGTTAAGAACATCAATTTTGATTTAAGGAATCATAAATTTTTATTTTCAGTCACTTGTCTGTTAAATTTTCCATTATATTTTTTTGGAATTATTTTAAATTTTTTTATCAAAAAAATTTGTTGTTACATAGTTCATAAGTGATTGAGTTATTATCATAAGTCCCCATTCTCAACTGTATTATAGAAAAAAAATTCATATTATATTCATAGAAACATGTATTGATATAACCTGTGAAATGTTTCTTATGATGCCATACACATGATCTTTTCAAAGTGATGATTTTAAAAAAAATCATGTGAAATATAATTGAGTAATTTTAATTGATTTTTCCATTATCCTTAGACCCACCACACATTTTTTCTTTTCATTTTTTTCATGTTTATTTGTGGGGGTGAGGGTATTCCTGGTAAAAATGGAGGTACATTATTATGTAAAAAAATGTATTAGTAGCCTCATTAGGTTTTTGGAATGGTGTATGGAATCATTAATTTTATTAATTACTACCCTTGTAGGATGAAATGGAATAAAATAATGGTTTTTAACTTAGTAATTGTTTTTCTGTTGTCTCATGACCTTTACACTAATATTGGGAAGTGGGGAATGTGTAATTTCTAATGGGGAATATCATTTCAGAATACACGGATTATAATTCACTATTATTTACCGTCTAACATTGTTTTTGGGTATAATTCATGTTTTCCACAAATTACCTACCATCCATAAGGATCATAGTCAATTGATCCAAATTTAAAATTGCTCATGCTTTTAGTGGTTGTTTCATCAAAAAGTAGATAATGTATGTCCTTTTCATTTTCATATTTTTGTTACATATAGTCTAGTTCTTAAAAAATCCATATATGTTTTACCTTGATAGATGATAAAAAAATGTGGAGGTAGGTTAAAACAGAGGTTTTTTAATAATGATAAATTAGGAGGCTCAAGGGACGTAAGGATGGGTTCCTTAATTTTTCACGGGGAAAGATTAAAATCATAGTTTCCTTATGAGAATCTGGACTGATTTATCATATGTAAAACATGAAATTTTTCACCCTATTGAAAATTATTTAGATCCTGTAATATTTAATTAAAATAATCTAATCATGGGTGTTTCTTTTTTAATTCATGATTAGATATCTTCTAATGGAAATCCAAATTTAAGTATATGGGTTTTATGAGTTCATTTTGGGAACAAATTTTTGTGAATTTTATTTCATTGAATTGATTAATTTTACATAATTATGATTCATTTTTTCATTTTTTTCTTAAATATTTTATGATATTTGTTACAAAAATAAATGAAAAATAATTTAATTTAATTTTTTTGATGTATTTTTCTTTGTAGGGTATATTGGATAATGAAAAATTGAAGACTTTGGAAGAACAAGAAATACCATAGCATTCCATCAAACAAAGGGGATTAAGACACATAGAGAACTCATGAAGGTTATCTAGACCTGAATCCATATGTTGATATCCTATTTGGGTGACAGGGAATAATAGGATATGCATGGTGCAAACATGTAATATTAGAGTAGCACCAAAGCATGAGAGAAGAGTTTGGGAGGCTACTAGTGGAGTGTTTCACTGGTGATGGGAGATGCAAGACAACATCAAGGGTACCCCATCCTTCATCCAACATAAATGAAACTATCATCCATGATATCATTCAGTAATAAGTATTAAAACACAAAATTTTGTGATGTGGGATTCATATTCTATCTATATAATGTGAACGTAAATGAAGTTCTGTCATTAGGGGTTAGAACGAATCATCATCCTAAGAAACTACCACTATGTCATTACATACATTTAGACAATATTTTCACAAAATTATTAGTAGACACAATGTTTCTAACAATAATGTGACATTTAAAATTACTACACCACTTCAATGGATATGAAATTTATGATACTCTAGAAGATGAATTGATTGAGAGAGGTGGCACTATCTCTCATACAATGCATTATAAACTTCTTAGAGTGAGGATATATAAGGAAGATACACTATCGATGTGCCACCATGTACATTTATTCAGAAAAATGAATATGAAGAAGTGGAAGGCTATGATATGAGGATTTCACTTGTGCTATAGTAAATGAAGATGGAGGATCAATGTAGGAAATATGGTTGCTATAATAAATGGTTTTTCTACATCATGTTAGTTCCCAAGAATGATATAGAAATTTATTAAGAAGAAGAAGTATTGCAACGGTGGTATGCATGTTATGTTGTATTCATGCATGGACATGCACACATAATGATGAATGAAACAGAGAGTTATAATCCACATAGAAAATTTCGTAACAACCAATAATTTTTGAAATTCCCTAATAAATGATCAATCACACAAGAATGTGATACCTTCAGGGAACTTTAACAAAAATACACATTTATGAACATCACATGCAATTATTTATTTATAATTCACTACATGAGATGGGGACAGGATGGATTCAAATTGATCTAAGAGATCCAGATAATATATGAAATCCAAAAACATAGATAATGATAATATTGATATATTCAAAACTATAGGAGGATAAAAACCAATAATTCTATATACTAATGACATATTACAAGAGGGGGATTCCTTAGAAACAGAAAAATTTTAAAATTAATAAATGATAAATGGAAATAAATAATTTTGTTTTAAAATAAAACATAAATTCAAATATATATGATTGAATATTATTAAAATTGATATGTGAAGTGAAATCTATGTAAATCGATAAAGAATATTCTATGTATTGCGATAATAGCCCATCAAGGAGGAGGTTCTCCATCAAAGTACTAGATAAAAAATGACACCTAACGCATGAGTGGATGGAGGGTGGTTGCCATAAACTGTCACATTAGATTATTTTGGGAATATTTATTACCTTTTGTTTTCATAATGTAATCATGGAATTATTAAGAGGGTTGCGTCTATAAATTCATGTAAATATTCATTATAATCTGATATTGTAGTACTCAATGGTCTTCTTTACAATTACTGGTTTATAGTTTGTGTTTACTTTCAATCCACTTTGGATTGATCAAGGGGTTTTCAAGACAACGATTCGTATAGTGAAATCCAAATAAGGTTTTTAAGGTTCCACAGTTTCCTAATACTCACCAAATTTTTGGGAATCAATATCAGGAGTTTATAATTTTGGAAAAGGAATATTTTTATGAAATAGAGTGTACCAAGCATATTTCACGGACTACATGGGACAATTCATAGACCACAAAAGAGGTACATCACTTGGTGATGAAAAAAATAAATTATTTTGGAAAATTGGTGCAACAATTCCTTGAAAGGTAGTACACAGATCATGAAAAAAATGGTTCGCTGGATAGACATGATTGGCGGGAAGGTTTTTGGTAAATGGATGGAAATTGGTTCGTTAGAAAGATTTATCTTGGAGAAAATGATGCGGAGATCGATTCAAAAAAGATATGATTCACAATATGTCTTTTCCTTGGTGATAATGTGGATGATATTGTTTTGTGGAAGTGTTTCATCACTGTAAATGAAGAGTGGAGGTACATCGACTCTGTAGAGTAGAATTGTATGTGGGAGATGCATGATACATGGGAAGGCCGATGATAGACTTGAAAATTTGGATATTCTCATTTAACTAGATTATGTTGATCTATTTGCATATCTATTCAACACTAATCCCTTTATTAAGGTGTGGAACTGATATTAAAAATACTGTAAGAATTTAATGATGTCTAGATGGTTCATGATAAGACAACCCCACATAGGATAATCCGATTAGAAATTCTAATGAATTTAGTGAAGTGTGTGGTTATTTGTGGTAATACATGTCCATATGGGAGAGGTAGTACATAGAATAAGTGCTTATAGTCCATGAAAGAGGGATAGTTCGTAGAGGAAGAATATTTACACGAAGCAAGATGGTATCCAGAAGGGGAGGTGGTTAGGAATGTAATCGTAGTAAGTGATGCAGTGCAGTATGCTTATAAAGAAGGTCCATTATTGGGGGAAAAGTTTATAAACTAATAATACATGGTAATGTATATTCAATATCTAGTGGAAAAAAATACTTCTATAGAGTATCTATATATAGTTGAGGATGCATGATTTAATGCCAACCCCTTGAGAAAACACTCAAATCAACAAATTGAGTTCAGATTCATTCCAATGAAATGAACAAGGGTGAGTTAATGATATGGATTTGTGCGACGCAATGTGCTATCCCTAAATAATTGTGAAGTTTTTTCACCATGAACATAGTGGATATGATAAAAATTATTAATCAACAACTAATTAAGATTAGTGTACTTTCATAACTACAACAATACATTAGCGTATGTTCCATGGACTAGCCCTTAGTGGTGAACCAAGTAAAATTATTTTGTGTTGGTGTTGTGTGTGAATGTTTAATTTATTTCACAATACCAACAGATATATTTAATATTTTCCTACTAATGTGGGAACATGATCTTTCACATTAAAGTACAAATTTGACACCCTGATTCACCCATCCCCTCTTAGTGCATTCTGGGATCTTTCAGATTTTTTTCCTATTCTATCATCCATGAATTATAACTAATTTGTGTTTATGAGAGTGATAACTAGTGTCTTAGTGTTTAGAGGGTAGGTAGAGTTGATAGGTGAGGATGATTTTTATACTAATTTGATAATTTAATGCATGTTAATTATTCATAATACTTTGTATTACAACAAAAATAATCATAATAATATACATAATTAACAATAGAGAGTGATGCTAATTATAGTAGAAAAAACAATACAATTTATGGATGTGGAGACCAAGATGTATCTAACATTTTCCTTTTTAGTTTTTAATCATCGTACACTTAATCTTTTCATAGATCTTCCTTAAGTGTGGGGTTAAATGTATTGGTATGTTCTTCATGATGATTGGAGGTGAAGATAGATTCTCTAAAAATCCTTGTGAATTTAATTTAATTTAATATCATATATAATGAGTGAATTTATTAATTTATCAATACCCATACCCTGAGTTCTAATCTCCTCTATTCATTCCTATTTGGAGTTTTTGAGTTAGTCCACTCTACACCTATTGAGTATTTTGGGTAGTTTTATATTTAAAAAACTCTAGAAAAAAGATGAAATTGTTGGATCGTATAACTATGATCTTCATGTGATAAAAGGCATCTGACCAATATTACATGTTCAATTATATTTATTATTCTATAATTTTATAAATTTTCATGTTGATTCAGCAATGTTTTTAACATTGTACTCTAGGCATGGCATGTTCCAAGTGTTTTGAAGAGTAAGTGATTATGATCATAAATGAATGATGTTTAATTCCATTTGATTTGGGTTTTATAAAGAACCCAACCTTTGTATATGAGATAATGAATTTAAATTTTTATTTTTTGATACAAGTTATCCCAATCCAAAGGATTGAGTAATTTCATAATCATGAAAATATAGAAACAAACATGAATCTCAAATTTCATTTATAAATGTGTAATAAAACATTGTATTTTTTATAGAACTGTTATTTATAATAGAATCTTCTTATAAATCAATCCTAATAAACTTCTTGGAATCCTCCATAAATAGTTTTCAATGATGGGTGACATCAGATGCTCATTAAAGTTATGTGTACAACAGAAGTAAATACGACATCTATTATATGGAAAGAAAAAATGATTATTAAATAATTACATATAAATAATCACGTGATCTTGAAAAATATATATTGATATCATAACTATTCATATAATGACATTGATATGAAATAATAATTTAATGATTATGGAACACATAATTTTAAATGAATTAATCATATTATTGGTGCCTTAGGACTAAATGTATACATAAATTACAAATCCCCCAGACAAGTATCCATCTTATTTTATCACATGGAAAATAATGATACATGTATGGGATATTTAGATATAGGCACCACACATCACATAATAAGTCCAATTTATTTATCATATGAATAAACAAAATAAAATAATCAACATTTCTTAAATTTCAATAATTATCCATATTGTGAGAACTATCATACATAATGTTAATAGTATATCCAATAAAAATGATAATAAATAACAAAGAGAAATATAGTGAATTATATAATAAAATTATAGCCTCTATATAATATTCAACAATGTATGTTGACATATGTACAATTACTCAAATAAGATTACTGGAAATGTTTATAATGAAATTACTCTCTTCAATTTGAAATTAATAATTTAAAATAGAAATATTTAAAGAATAATAAAAAATACATATTAATTGGAAATAAACTTGAAAATTATAAAGCATGATTAGAAATATTATATTCTCATGATGTATGTAAATTCCATTCAATCCATGAATGGTAAAGATATATTCCTTTTATATTTTTAGTAAAATTTAAAAACAAACATTCAAAAATGAAAATAATATTCCTTTTAAAATATTATTTAAAAATAAAATCATTGATATGAATATATGTTTAAAATTATTATATTAATGAAAATAATCACTAAATAATTTTATGAAAAATATTTACATGGATGAAAAATATTACACGCAAAGTAGAAAAAAAATTTGGTTTTCCTAAAAATTGAATTTTTTATCCTCAGTACATAAATAGAGGAAGATAAATTAAAGATCAATAATTTATTGGGAAAAAATTATAACATAAAATTTAATATATTTAGATAGAATAATTAAAAAATATTCCTTGTAGATACTCAAACATAAATAGTCTCGAATAATGATGACATTATGAAAGATACCATTACCTGAAGTCCTACTTCCTTCATATGTGTTAAAACCTCATGTATAATAAACAATTTTTTTTAAAATTTATTATGTATCTATAATAAAATATATAATTTCATATAATATTTAATTATAACCTTTAATCCTTCATTTATTAATAATTCTTTGTGAAAATAAATTTTCAAGAGGAGAACTACATCATTTTTAATATATGTTTTGGATCAATGTTTTTGATCATAGAAAGAGGACCATGGTTCCATCATCTATATAATATTAATCAGGATATAAATATCATATTATATATATATTAATATAATCATCAATGAAAGGTATATATGGAAAAATGAATTACAACATTATAGAGATGGTAGGTTGTACGTATGCAGGAACACTATTTTCAAAAAATTTATGGATAGAAAAAATAAGGGTAAATAATAATTCACCTTAATAGAACCATTATTACATCATTAATATCATTTATATTTATTAAATATATACTTTTTACCATACATGATTCTTGGTAATAAAAAAATCACATCCCTTCTTGTAGGTGGTAGTCCAAAAAAATGCGCTAGTGTCATTATCATTTATCATTTGACGGAAATGTGGGAGGATTATTATTGTTTAAAAATATTAATAAAATTTAACTATATTTTCTATAGTTAATTTATAATTTTATGATATGTACTATAACTTTTTTACTTACAAAATAATTAACTATATAAAAAGGGATCATTTAAGATGATTACCTCTTATTTGAAATAACTCATTTATATCTCCTCATAAACACCCCATCATTGACCTTATGTGGAGAAAAGAACCTATAGAATTTTTATGAGTATGTTAGAGAATAATTTTTGTGTTTTTAGATATATATGGCTCAACGTGGAAGTAATAAAATATAGAAGTGGTTCCCTTTTAGAAGGAAGGGGAAGGACACACTAAAATATTAAAATATTACTAATTCTTTATCATTATAATTGCATTAAAAATTCCAAATATATAAGTAAAAGTAATATATGGTATCATTATATTCATAAAATGAGATATATATTGATTTTTGTTTCATTTTAAACCTAATTTTTTGTTTTACCTTCAGTTAACCAATTATGACCATTACCATAGTGACCAATATTTCAATATTAAAGAGTATAATATAACTTTTAATTCCATAATTACATCATAAATGAAAAATGGATGACATTTTAGACCATATAATATCCCCCTTTTCCTTTGTCAATATATTTTTTACTTTTAAATAATTTTAGAAAATATCATTTTCATAGAATGATGTTGCTGATATTTTTTGACAATATTCATTTTATCTTACTTTAATAACATCAAGAAAAATATCTAATTCAAATATAAACCATGAAAATATTTATAATATGTTATAGTTATATAAAAAATTCTTAGGATATAATATTTCATCCAATTTTTTTTACATTTAATATTTTTAAATTCATTTATGTTATTTACTAATAATGTAATAAATACAAAATAGGAATCACATAAGCATTTTTTATAAATATATAATAAATAAAAATTATGAATACATTTAATTGATAAAAAACTTATTATATATTAAAAATAATCATCTAAAACTAAACTTATCTTTCATTATCATTATAATATATTTTTATAGATATTTAATTCCATGGAGTGACATTTTGTATTTATTCTTACATGAAATTAATACGATTTCCATAATGAAAGTAAAATGTAATGCAATGGGTATATATTCAAGGATTAGATTTAAATGATTGAAATAACCCCTTAGAATATGACAAATGAAATTATTTGGTTGATTTTCATACTATATCTCATTTTTATTTTACTATATTTACATGATTGACCCTTTATTAAGGTGAATAATTTTACTACTACAACAATTGAAAATGATTAAATATAAAAATACCTTTTTATCAAATCTAACACATTAATTCAAAATATTTCATCCCTTTTCATGATTCCAACTCTATAAGTGGTAGGATTAAATTTTAATATAAATGCATAATACGAAATGAAAAATAGTGTTAAAAAAATGTGTTTTTATTCAAAAAAAAATGGATTTATTCTTATCCATTGAATCAGAAAGAAATTTTATGAATGTCAAAAAATTTAATTGAATATAAAATATATATATTTCATTAAAATACTTCATCGATAGTATTTAATTTAACATATTAAAATAAAATCAAATTGGGGATACAAGAAATAATTTCTTAGAAGAACATATGTTTTACTTTTATGTGTTTTTTATTTTCTTTTTTAATCAATTAATTACAAATGAATTCATTTTATACAAGTGTAAATATACATGTTTAATAATCTTGTTAGTCCTATTTATACCTGCAGATCCAATTTCTATAGGATAACTATAATTATAAATTAAAAATAGAGTTTCAATAGTATATCATAGTTTTATTATACTCAGTGTCATATGTATAGTAATCAACCAAAAAAATAAAATCTTTTTAAAGTGAAATATATCATAAAATCATGGGTTTTTATAGGCATTACCATGATTAGTAGTTTCCTTATCCTCCACCTATGTGTTTTAGGGATCCATATTTTTTCTAGATGAATTTAAGAGAATCTTTAATAATCTTCCTTCCTTGAGAGACATGATAAATATATTCATTCAATCATAGTGATCGTTCATAAAAATCATAGTTTTTAGTGATATTTGGAACCCTTCTATAGTCATTGTTCTAGAAGAAAAAATTTTTCTTCATCTAATAGACATATATCTACCATTGGAAATCATTATCATATGGGAAAGACATATGATTTTACTCTATTAACAAAATTTCATTCTTAAATCTCATTCTAGAGCCCTTTTCATGTTTTATTAGAATTAGTTCTATATACCCTTAACATGCACGTTTGATAATTTTTTGGATGATCATATATTGGGAAATGAATAAAGGAAACTCCAGTCATTGAGATTGAATAATTGAAGGAAGGAAGCCTCATACCATTTAAATCCATTTTACATGATTGTAGGAATGTGTTTTATACACATGAAGTCTGCTTGGGTACAAAGGAAACCTAACTAGGGTGTGACATATACTCAGTAGGGCACCACAAATGATGTCTTGATGAATCTAGTCTTCTTATATAAAATGAATAGTGATATAGTAATAATAAATTAAATGAAATTAATTAATTAATTATTCTTCCTGGGTTCCTCAGGTGACACCCAACTTATTCCACCTACGTCGACATAAGATTGATATTTAAACCACTGGAAACTATACTTGTATGATAATGTGTATACATAGGTCAATCGTAAATAAAATATCAAGATATTTAGATTTACAAAAATCGTTATTTGGCCTGGCGTATATGTCCTAGAAATATCAATTACACATATTATTAATTAAAAATAATGGAAAATTGAGAATTTAACAAGAAGTAGCCCAATATTATCAAAGGTGATCCAAAAGGAATCTCATGTATCACTGTAGTGGAACTGTAAAATCACTATACAATAAGAGACGGTCCAATGTGATCCATAAATGGAATCCTATGTTTCACAGTTGATACGGTTTGAATCAAACACTTTGAGCCCATCCTCAGTATCTCATGTATGGGGTGGAGAATCAATCAGGACCTCATGAAACCATATAGCCCTGTTCCAGGCCACATTTTCTCCCCTTGGGAGCTGGTATCGCTCACATTGAGGAAATGTAAACATATGGTTAGTCCATCATGGAAATAATTAGTATCATTTATGGAATGTATATAATCCAAATGAAAAAAATATAATTATCAAAATACTCATCCAAGGAATAGAAAAAGGATCCTTTTATCTCTCTCATATTCGATGTAATGTATGGATTAGTTGAATGATTCTACGAATTATAAAGTCATATAACTTATATGAATTTAAATTATGTTGTTTGAAACATTAAATTAAATTATGGAAATAAATGGAGTAATATTGGGCCAAAATCTTGGAAGACATCATTCATAATTCAATCCATATTCTATCATTAGGTTATTTAATTGGAAGACACACCTCAAAGGCATTTGAAACCATCATAGGAAAATGGTCAGGTGTGCCTTTATGAAGTAGAAAACCCAAAGGTGTGGCTCATAATAGGGAAAACTACATAGGATGTGATTCTCCATTAGCTTGTGAATAATCCCAATTAATTAAATTAATATTTATGTTGTAAGTGTTGTCAATAAACATGATTGATGATGAGATAATGAGAGGACATGTTTGGGATGTACCTAAAACTGAGAGGGGTGGTGGTGAATCATTGTTGGAGACTTTTTAAACAAATTCCAACTTTTTTTCCCTGTACCTATTGACCTGTTAGGATCTTGATTCTATTATTCTCTATTTTCGGTTGCATGAAATAATAGAAAGCAGTAATATGCACACGATATTTTTACAAGTTTCGCCACTCAGTAAGAGCATCTACATCCTTTCCATGAATGGGTATGATTAGTGCATGGATTATACACTAAAATGTGATATGAAATTACGGTGGATTATCTTGGAAAGAAATCCTCTATCCAGTGTGAGTCCCTACACATTAGAGGGAGGTGGGAAACCATCCTCTTCCATGGACTGGTGATGACGTAGTCCAACATGCAGCCTCTAGCTAGTTCATTATACTTCCTGTGAAGATAGTCGTCTTCCTTCTTCAAAAGGATGGATATACTCTTTGTCTTATTTAGTGCTCTTCACCTGATTACTTGCAAAGCAGTTGGCAAGAAATAATTTTTTCTATCCTTTTCATCTTTTCTAGTGCAACACCAACTGTACTAAATTTCTTCATTCTTCTTATTAGTGAAACAACCCACTACACCAAAAAATCTTCTCTATTTTTAGATTGAATCACATACACCAATGTGATTATTCAGACACTGGGGATCTTCTCACATAACATCATCTGGATTAAACTACCCTAAATAATTTTTGGCTTTAATTGGGAATACTCTATTCTTCTTCTCTTCTTTCGATGCAGCTAACCTGTAAGCTACACAGTCTTCTTCTTCTTCTACTTATTCAATGCAAAACCAGCTACACTGAAACCTACTCTTCTTCACATGTATCATTTTAGTGCAAAACCAACTGCACCAAGGTCCTCCTCTTCTTCTTCTTTCTAGAATCACATGTTCATTTTGTGATTCTAAAAACCATGATGTCTAGATCAATTTATCATCATCTCAGTTGATCAGAAGATGGTAAAAACATCATGAATATCTCACATCTATCACGCCAATCCTTACTTGCACGCCACCCTACTTTCATGCCTCCCATCTTATGCACCACCTACTTGCACACCTATATGCTTTCGTTCCACCTACTTGAGCACCTACTCACTACTTGTGCGCCATCATTGAGCACAACTCACAACTTTCATGCCACCTTTGGCTTATACACAACACACTTCTTTAAATAACCTCCCTTCTTGTGTGCATCTGGAAACATTCATGACAAACCTTGTGTGACACCCTAATTGTGCGCCTTATAAATAACCATCATCTTGCACACCACTTCAGCTTGTGCGTCGACCTCTACTACTTGTGCGATCAGATCACCCCCTACTACTTGCACGATCAGAGCTCTAATTTTCACTTAAGTGTTATGATTTGAAAAATAAGGAGACTGGTCATCTATATATAGGAATTTTTGTGACTTGCATGCCACATACACTTGAACTGTGTTCCGACTTGCGCGCCACTCCATCACTTGCACGCCGCTCCATAAATTGCGTGCTGCTCCATCACTAGCACGACATTTTTTTCCCTTTGTCATATTTTTCTATGATGATGTTGAAATCTCACTTGCACGGAACATACAGTTGTGTGCTACACTTGAATGGTCCATCACTTGCATTGCGCTCTATCCCTAGCAAGACACTTTCTTACCTTTTTCATATTTTGATATGATGATGTTGAAATATGACTTGCACAGAATATACACTTGCGTGCCACACTTGTGTTCCCTTTATGCTTGCACGCTCTATCACTTTTGTGCTGCTTCATCACTGACAAGAAACTTACTTTCCTTTGTCATATTTGGATATGATGATGTTGAAATATGAATTGCGCACAACTTACACTTATGCGCAAATACTTCCACACCAATACTTGTGCGACAATACCTACGCGCCACTCTTGACTTTCAGGCCACTTTCTTTTTTTTCCAAAATCACTTCTTGACCCTCTCTACTCTTCATAAGACTTGCATCACATGTTCTCCAAACATATGATATTATTGAAATACAAATCATCAAATCATCATCATAGGTTCATCCATTATTTTCAAAATATTAATTCAAAAGTACTTCATGATCCTCACTTCTAATCCTCAATTCCATTTGGACTGTTAATTCCAAAGAACTCCAATCATTTATCTTCAACCAAATGTGGAGGATTGAATCTTATTCAAATACCTTCAATGTTGCAAACAATTTGTCACCATTGATACATGTATTTGGAACATTAAGAACAGTGAAACAGTCATCTAATTTCAAGGAAATGTGTCATTCATGACCTTTTAACAATTCCAAGCCCTTCCACAATGTCTCTTCTTCTTTAGCCATCATTTTATACTTAATTCAAATCATATGATTCTTTTCTACAAGTAAGATCTTCCACGGTTCTCATGAAATCATGAAGCATTGCATGGTCTTCATTAACTCTTCATTCTTCTTCAATCATCCTTAGATGGATGATACATCTCTATTCTTCATTGTTGTAAACAATGTGTCATCTTTGACACAAGTTATTTGAACTTAGGATCAGTTCAACAAATAGTCTGATTTTACTTCATGTAGAATTTCCCAAGCATGAAATTCAATTCTATGATTTCATAACAATTCTCCATGTATCCTCACTTCAGCCGATCTCCATTATCGTTGGTGTCCTTCTTTATCTCTTTCGTTATTTTGACCAACATTGACAATTGTTGACAACAAATACAATCACTAAATACAAAGTGGTCCCAACAATATCCCTATTTGTATTTTTTATCAATACCATAAAGTATACTCAAATGAATGTGTCAATGTAAAAATGAGAATCTTGTCTCTCCCCTTTACTTCTATCTCTCCCCAAGATATTCATTTCATTTCTCTCCCCATTTTAACGAGAAATACAAAGTTCATGGTAGAGAGGGAATCATTCCATACTTAAGTTGTGTTCCATCAATCATTTCACTCTAAGTCTACTTGAGCAAAGCTAGATGTAGAAAATAAGATAATTTTATTTAGACAGCAATGTTTTCCGTTATTCAATGATCGTGATGCCTCATGAGATGAGATCTCCTATACTTGTCTTCAAGGGTTTTCCACTTTCATTCTAGTACAATGATATTGAATGTTATAGGAAATAATCAATCTTGAAATTACTTCACTCACTTCATCAAACAGATCAAAAAAATTCAAGTGCAATTGGCAGGATTAGTGGACTTGGGGCACTTTTATTATTCTTATGCCACTAATTAAAATTGTTATTCACCCTGTATATAATGATATTTATTTTTAGTAAAAAAGGGTGAGATATTTATATACAACATACCTTTTCTAGTGACATGATCTTCATAAAAACATGAGAGTAATTGAGTTTTATACCAACTGATGTTGATACTCATTGAGATAATGGCTCTGGAAGATTTTTCAGGTATCTCCCTCTCAAGGGAACACTTCTCATCACTAAATATATTGATCTACCCATAAGATCTTTCTTCTCCTTCAATTTCCTATATTTATAGAATATATACAATACAAAAATATTTAATGGAATAAGGTGGATCTTCCATGCTTCTTCAATGTGATCTGGATGGATGAGATGATTTTCTCAACCATGATGATCTATTTTCTCCACTCCTCACACTTTTACATTTGATCTTTAATTTTGAATGTGGCTATGTGGATCTAAACACTTCTTCTATCTCTTTGTGTGTGAATATTCATTCTTCAAGAGCATTCTAAGCACTAGAATATCCAGGTCCAACTTCCATCCTCTTCAAGAATTCTTGTTGGGTCAGAATTAATTCAAAACAATTTCTGGCAGTATGACTATCCTTGTTGCACCTCACACACAAAACATTTTTTGTCTTCATGTAGAATCTTCTTTTTGGTTTTAGTACTACCCATAGCCTGTGCATCTTCAATTTTCATCATTCTTTCCAAATCTTTTGGACAAACCACCAGTATATAATTAGAGACCAAGGCATCAAGAGTTGATCTTCTACATGGAATCATCTGAGTGGTTTCCTTTTTTCTAATTCTTTTAGATGAACCACCCTTCACCTTATTCAATTTATAATTCAAGGACTTCTCATCTTTCCTTCTTGAAATCATCCTGGGTGAATTTGTTTTCATATTATTTATTTGATTTCTTCCCAAGGATGATTCCTAATTCTTACCCAGCTTCTGTGGTCTTCTTTTATTCTCGATTTTGGGTACATGTTGAAATGAACATGCACTATTCATATGACCCCTCCCATTTCATACATCACAGATTTTATCTACCATTCCAAATATATTTACAGTATACAAATGTTTATGGATATATGGATGTGGATTCTTCTTCTCTCAATTTCTACCCCTTGATATGAAAGTTCTCTATTCTTTTACATTTATGTGCCTGTACCAAAAATATAGTGCACAATGCCCAAATCTATTACAACACCAGAATTAACCAACAAACCTTGACTTTTTCCCAAATTCTTTATAAGGATGTTGAATCATCTTCTTTGTAAGTTGTGCTTTATGTGAGAATCTATCTTCAACACTCTTTCCACTATCCACCATATCAATGGTGGTATGATTCTTCTAACATTTCTTCATCTATACATGATTAGAATTTTTCTTCTAACCCGTACTTTTTTAGGAACAAAAACATTAGTACAAGTTTGTGTGGATTGTATCATTACATTCTCAGCTGCTTTTGATAGATCAATGAGGGAACCCATGACCTTAGTATCACATGCTGGAGGTATTTTGATAGTATAATCCTCCATTGAGCATTGAATACTGGAAGAAACTATTTCCTTCTTTTGTGGAGACTCAATATGTGTCTTCTCATGATTGGTAAACTCAGCTTCCAATTTTATACATCTCATATTGAGGATGACTTCCTAGTCTTTAATCATAGTCATATTCTCTTCACAAGCCTTCTTTAATATCTCTACTTCATTATCATGCATCTTTACTTTGTTTTGAAGCAAATAGTCACGTTCTGTTATCTTCATAGTGTTTTCTTCCAAATATATCTCCTTGACATCATTGCTCTTTTTCATCTCATCTTCAAGTGCATGGATCCAATTCTAGAGTCTTGTTGACTCCCTCTTTCTCTTCAACATCTTTGAACCACTTTGAATAAGTTACGTCAAATCCCCTCTTTTTTTCTTCAAAGGCTCCAACCTGTCTGGAGAACATTAAACATTCGGCAATTTTTTCTGGTAAGCCTTTCTACAAAACATCAGTTTCTTCTTCCAGTTGAGTGATATTTTCCTGCATGCATTGAAATACACCACAAACAAGAGATGCAATATCTTCAAGAATACCATGCAAAATCATTCTTAATATTTCAACTGATATTTCTTGAGATTTTTTAGATTAATCACCACAACTTGTGCAAGCATTTTCATCATGAGAATAATTTCCAAACACTAGTAGAAAAATCATTTTTAACATCGTCAATTTGACGTCAGTTTCTTATAAACTGACGTAAAATATTTGTGGGGATACGTTTTGGCGTCGGGTTTTTAAAAACCGACGTGAAAATATAAAAAAATAGTTTTGGCATCGGTTTTTAAAAAAACCGACGCAAAAAAATAATGAAAAAATTATTTGGTGTCGGTTTTTTTAAAAACTGATGCGAAAAAATAAAAAAAACAGTTATGACATCGGTATTTATGAAAACTGACGCCAAAAATGTAAAAAAAATTTATAGTCCTATACATAATTCCTTAAGCTTAGATTTGACTGGTCATGAAGCAAAAACGGAGTTACGGATTAAATGTTATGGATGTTGGAAGTTGATCTTCTCTAAAAGAAGTGTTAATTAAATCCAACTTTCAAAGGCCATAACATTTAATCCATAACTCCGTTTTAGCTGCACGACTAGTCAAATCGAAGCTTAAATTTTTTTCTAAAACATGGTAAATGTTTTTTCATGTTTTCACGTCGGTTTTCATAAAAACTGACGCCAAAAAACTTTTTTGTTTTTCGCGTCGGTTTTTAAAAAAACCGACGCCAAAAAAAATTTCCTTTACTTTTCACGTCGGTTTTTTTAAAAAACCGACACGAAACATAATTTTTTTATCTTTTTAGCATCAGTTTATTTAATAACCGACGTAAAATATATTTGCGGATATGTTTTGGTGTAGGTTTTTTAAAAACCGATGCCGAAAACTAAAAAATGATTATTTTTGGCGTCAGTTTTTAAAAAAACCGACGCAAAAAAACAATGAAAAAAATGATTTGGCGTCGGTTTTTTTAAAAACCACGCGAAAAAAATGTTATCACGTCGGTTTTTATGAAAACTGATGCCAAAAATATATAACATTTTTACATTCTTATAGATAATTCCATAAGCCTTGATATGACTGGTCATAGAGCAAAAACGAAGTTACGGATTAAAAGTTATGGATGTTGGAAGTTTATCTTCTCTAAAATAAGTCTTAATTAAGTCTAACATTAAAAGGCCATAACATTTACTCCGTAACTCCGTTTTAGCTCCACGACCAGTCAAATCGAAGATTAAGAAATATTATAAAACATGGTAATTTTTTTATGTTTTGGCATCGGGTTTCATAAAAAATGACGCCAAAAATTCTTTTTTTTTTCGCATCGGTTATTAAAAAACCGACGCGAATTTTTTTTTTTTACTTTTCACCTCGGTTTTCATAAAAATCGATGGCAAAACTGTTTTTTGTTTTTCACGTCGGTTTTTAAGAAAAACCGACTTGAAACGTATTTTTTTTCTTTTTAGCATCCGTTTATATAAAAACTGACGCCAAAAATGATATCAATTGCAATTTTTTGCGTCGTTTTTCATAAAAAAACTGACGCCAGAAGACCAACATATATTCTCTTTTGCATTGGTTTCAAACATAACCAACTCCAAATAGTATTCACTAATACGCAGGATCAAAATTTCAAATTTTTTTCACAATGTGCGTTTAACTTTTTAAAATCCCTCCTATATTTTCATACAACTCAATTGAAAATATTTAAATTTACTATATATAAATCTATTTCTCCTTCATTCATCATTTTTATCCTCTTCGATTCAATCAAGTTTTCAATGCGGCATCAATTGTTAATTTGAATACGGTACGTATTCTATTCATTCATTTTCATTATTATTAATGTCCATAATTTATAAGAAACTCGATTAGATTTCATATAATGATTATTTACATTTATTATCATGTTAAAAATATAAAAAATTTGGATGACATTTACCAAGCTTGGTGTAAGTTTAATTATCGACCGTCGTATTTATTATCACATGAGATCTATGCAATATATAAGAGATATGATGATAAACAACATATCAATTCAATGGAAGATCCAAAAATAATGAAATTTTGTTTGAAATATTATGTATATTTTATATCATTTGGTGTATGTTATTTTAACTTGTGTTTATCTTGTTTTCTTTAAAACATATTGTATCAATTGATACTTTGACATGTTCAAATTCTGACAACCATAACTTTTGATCCGTAACTCCGTTTTAGCTCCACGACCAGTCAAATAGATGATTAGGAAATTCTCTAAAACATAGAACAATAAAAATTGCTTTTTGGCGTCGGTTTTGCTAAAAAACGACGCCAAAAATAAGTTTTTTCCATTTACGGCGTCCGTTTTTTTCAAGAACCGACGCCAAAAATATTTTTTAAATATTTTGGCGTCGGTTTTTAAGGAAACTGACGCCAAAAATGACGCGGATGAGTTTATTTTGCATCAGTTTTTTAAAAAACCGATTCAAAAAAAGAAATTGATTTTTTTGGTGTCGTTTTACAAAAACCGACGTAAAAAGTCCTATTTTTTACGTCGGCGACTTCAATTTCGGTTAAAAACCGACGTAAAAAATAAAAAAAAACCGACATTAAAGACCATTTTTCAACTAGTGAAATGTACTACCACATACCTACTTATCATTTGAGGTAGGAAGGTTATCCAAATTCTTAGTGGAAACATGAACTACCTTTTCATAACTTTCCATGTCTGGTGTGTCTTTATTGTCTGCAAGATATGGAGAACCAGATATATCCTCTTCTTTAGATAGGACGGACTTCTTTAACTTTCTCTTCTCCTTCTTTTTCCTATTCATGATGGTATTGATAGATATATCCTTCTGTTCAGAGGTAACTGAATCATCACCAACACTGCTCTTCGTTGTTGACTCAAGAAAGGATCTCATGTATCAATAGAGAATAGCTTCACTATAGATAATCCAACAGAGGTGAACATGTCCCTCTTATACCAATTGAGAGTACCAGTTTTGGATATACCTAACACTGAGAGGGGGGGTGAATCAGTGTTGGGGAATTTTTAAACCAATTAAAACTTTTATCAATATACCTCTTGACTTGTTAGGATCTTGATTCTCTTATTCTCTTTTTCCTTCTGCATGTAATAATAGAAAGAAGTAAATATATGCACATGATATTTTTACAAGGTTCACCACTCAATAAGAGCAGCTACGTCCTATCGATGAATGAGTATGACCAGTGCATGGATTCTCCACTTTTATGTGATATTCAATTAAAGTGGAGTTTCTAGGAAAGAAATCCTCTAGTCGGTGTGAGTCCCTACACATTAGAGGGGGGTGGGAAACAATCCTCTTCCCTGGACTGGTGACGACATAGTCCAAATTGAAGCCTCTATATGGTTTGTTATACTGCATATGGAGATAATCTTCTTCCTTCTTCAAAAGATAGTTTATGCTCTTTGTCTTCTTTAGTGTTCTTTATATGATTACTAGTAAAGTAGTAGGAATGCAATTATACCTTCTTTACATCTCATTTTTTCTAATGCAACACCAACTGCACTAAATTTCATCTTTTTTTTTCTTAGTGAAACAACCCACTACACTCTAACTTCTTATCTCTTCATGGATAGAATCTCATACACCGATGTGATTACTATGACACTGATGATCAACTAACATAGCATCATCTGAATTAATCTACCCTAAAGAATTTTAGGATTCAATTTGGCATACTATGTTCTTATTCTTCTTCTTCTGTTATTTCTATGTAGCTAACATGTAAGTTGTACACTCTTGTTGTTCTTCCTCTTCTTCAATGCTGAACTAGGTGGAGTAAAACCTACTCTTCTTCGCACATTTTCTTTCAGTGTGAAACCATATGCACTAAGCGTTTCTTCTTCTTCTTATTCCTAGAATCACAAGTTATCTTTGTGATTGTAAAAACAATGAAGTCTAAATCAACTTAGCATCATATCCGTTGATCATAAGCTAGTAAAAACTTATAGAACAACTCACAGCTTGCGCCCCAATCCTTACTTGTGAGCCACCCTACTTGCACGCCTCCCTACTTGTGTGCCACCTGCCTGCTCACCTCCCTGCTTGTGTGCCACCTGCTTGTGTGCCTACTCACTACTTGCACGCCACCATTGAGCACAACTCACAACTTTCGCGCCACCATTGGCTTATAAACATCCCACTTCATTAAAGTACCTACCTTCTTGCGCCCCTCTGTATCTTGCGCGACAAAACTAGCGCAAAACCCTACTTGAACGCCTTATAAATAACCATATTCTTGTGCGCCACTTCATCTAGTGTTCCACCACCTTCTACTTGCATGATCAGAGCACCCTCTCTTACTTGCGCGATCAGAGATCTAGTTTTCTCTTAAGTGTTATGCCTTGAAAAATGAGGAGGTTAGTCATCTATTTATCATCATTTTAGTGACTTGCACACCACATACACTTGCGCGGAATTTCTACTTGTGCGTTGCTCCATCACTTTCACACTACTCCATCACTAGCACGACAATTTCATTCCTTTTTCATATTTTGATATGATGATTTTGAAATATAACTTGCGTGGAACATGCACTTGTGCGCTACACTTGTGCACCCCTATACTTGTGTGCTCCATCACTTGCCAGTCGCTCCATCACTATCACGACACATTATTTGTCAAATTTTGATATGATGATGTTGAAATATGACTTGCAAGGAACATACACTTGAGTGCCACACTTGCGGGCCCATTATACTTGCACGCTCCATCACTTGTGTGCCGGTCCATCAGTAGCGCGACACTTTCTTTCCTCAATCATATTTTGATATGATGATGTTGAAATATGACGTGCACGCCACATACACTTGTTCACCAATACTTGAATGCCAATAATTGCATGCCAATACTTGTGATCCCCTCTTGACTTGCGTGCCACATTCATTCCTATTACAAAATCACTTCGTTACTCTATCTACTCTTTATAAGGCTTGCATAACAAGTCCTCCATACTTATGATATTTTTGAAATACAAATCAGCAAATAATCTTAATAGTTTCGTCCATTATTTTTGGAATAAGAATTCTGAATTACTTCTTAAACCTCACTTCGAATCCTCAATTCCTTTTTGAGTGTTAATTCCAAATAACTCCAATCATCTCTCTTTATCCAAAAGTAGAGGCATGAAGCTTCTTCAAATACCTTCAATGTTACAGATAATGTACCACCTTTGATACATGTATTTGGAATTTTACGAATAGTGAAACAATCATCTAATTTCAAGGCAATGTGTATTTCATGACATTCATAGAATTCCAAGCCCTTCCACACTCTCTCTTCTTCTCCAACCATCATTCTCTACTTCATTAATATCATATGATTTTTTTCTACAAGTAAGATCTTTCATGGTTCTCATGATATCATGAAGCATTGCATGGTATTCTTTAACTCCCCATTCTTCTTCAATCATCCTCAAAAGGATGATACCTCTCTATTCTTCATTGTTGTAAACATTGTGTCACCTTTGATATAAGTTCATTGAACTTCGGATCAGTTCAACAATCGTCTGATTTTACTTAATAGGGAATTTTCCAAGCATGAAATTCAATGTTATGATTTCGTAACAATTCTCCAGGCATCCTCACTTCAACTGATCTCCATTAACATTATAGTCCTTCTTCATCTCTTTCTTCATTTTGACCAGCATTGACAACTGTTGACAAAAACTACAATCTTCAATCACATTGTAGTCCCAATGGTTAATGTTACAGTATTTTATAGTGGATTGAGTTTGGACATACTACCATTTAATTTTTCATTATTAGTATTCATATATTTAAAATGTTTATTCCTTTTTATGATATGGTTTGTGTAAAGAAACTTTTAAAATGTGATGATTACAGAGATGGACAGTAGATCATAAAACAATAGTCAATGGTGAGTTGTGTCGACACATTACATCATATGCATAAAAAGTGAATTAATAATTTTATGTTGGTTGGTTGTGCAATTTAAGAATATTTCATTCAAAATGAAAAAGATTTATTTTTTCTAAAGAGGAATTTTTTCTAGAGACATTGTTTTTTAGAATGGTTGATATTGTATACATGATCATTTTTTTGGTTTGGAATTACATTGAATAATTGTTTTTATTTGACTATATTACTTCTAATTTTTTTATTTATATATTTTGGTTCATAAAAAAAATTCCAGACCACAACATATACTGAACTTTATGATTTCTTGATTCATTTTTATGAGCCATCTTATCAACTAAGTTGAACTCACACCATCAGTTATCTTTGAAAATTCATCTCATCCATTCAAATTTCCTTTTCCATGTCATCTTCTCTAACAACCCATCAAATGAGTTCTGTTCACTGTGATCTCCACTGATCACATCCGAGAATTGAATCTTCTCACCAAAATATATCCTTGCCGAAACATCAGTGGAAGATCAAACTTAGCTACACAAAATTCGAGCCATTTGATTGGTCTAGTGAGCTCTCCTTCAACCATAACCTGGCCAAATTTTCTTCTCTCTGGATTATCTCCTTGAAGACATGTCATTTGATGACTGATGTAAGACCTCTAAGAACCATTTCACCCTTATGAGAATTTGAGGAATAATCAAATGTCATGTAACTCAATTTACATCATCAATCAAATATCAAACCACTAATGTTTAGTGTAAATACAAACCGAAATGGTGGAAAATATTTTCTTGGGGATGGTGATGGTTTTTGGTATAGAACATAACAAAACAGTGATTTTAATAAAAAACAGTTCTTAGTGATTTTAGAAAGACATAGATGATGCATATTACTGATAAATAACAACAAAAATATCATTTTTATATGTGTTTTATCTCACATCTGAGAGTATCTATAGGAGTTATAGTAACAAAAAGTGTAAATTTAGTGCTCCTTATTTTTTTGAATGTTCCATGAGTTTTATAATATTTTCTAATATTTAACATTTTTTGATGTTTCTTAAAAGCAGTTCAATGGTTTAGTTTTTTTCAAAAGATATTATAGTATTCTTTATGAATATATGTCACCCATACTATTGTTTTGATAATTCTCTACATATCATACTCTCATAGTGAAAATTTTGTGAAATGATTTTTTTGAGAACCTATTTTGTGTAAAAGAAGAAGAAGAAACGAAATAGAAGAGTATCATTGTGGTTGTTCTTTTCCACATTACTGGGTTTTGTAACACATATGCGAAAAAATATTCCACCAACGTATTATTCGTAGGAAAAAACAGAATCATGTAAAATATTTGTTACATGAGGAATATAGAAGAACGACCATGGGGAAGAACATCTTTGAAAAAGAATTTGTTTTATGAAGATTATATCAGCGAATCAAATTGGATAGAGTAGTATGTATCTTAGTTTTCTTCTGTAAAGTATAATAAAACACATCATGTAGTTTCCTGGGAAGAAGAATAATGCATCAAGTATAGTTATGTGAAAATAAATCAGAATAGGACTCTCGAGTATATAGTTAGGTGAAGGACATAGAGAACTAATGCATTTATATACTTTTTTTCTTAGAAAAGTGTAATGCCACATACTTGAATGAAATATTTTTTTCATAATATGTGAGATATGATAACTCATATTACATGAAGAAGAAATTGTAGTTTTTGAAAGTGAGTCAGTACATTTACACGATTCTCAAGGAGGATGGAAAAATATATAATGTGTGTGAGCATTATCTAACAGTGAAATGGTAGTGAACAATATGCACATATGAAAATTATGTGAATTGCTCATAAACCTATGCAATGGATTTTTGTAATACATTTATGAAATTGTAAATTTAGTACATTAATACATGAAATGTAATATTCATTCATAACTTTTATACCATAAATGATTCATATGTTAATATGAATATAAATGAAATGTAATGTTTGACAGCTATTAATGTGAATCATCATTTTCTTGTGTGAACTAGCGTTGATTTCATTCACAAATAAGGTTAAAATATTATATAGTTGTTCATTTTTTCATTCACATAAATACAAGATAATATTGTGATGAATTACTTGCATTGAATATTTGAATAAAATTATGAGAACTAAAAGCATAAAAAACACACATTGTTGATGTATGTAACAATTGAGTTAAGCTAATGAAATTTGATTCTATAAACTAGGGAAGAAGACAACTAGAATTTTATTATAGAATCTTCATTTGTTCATTCAGATATTGTAGTCATTTTAATTGGAATTATTATATTCAATAATTTATAAGATTATACTATGTCGACTTGCATAATGTGTTATTGTTTTCATTTAGTGGTAATAGAATTGGTTCACAAGAAGTTTTTACTTGCAGTGTCTATTTATTTCAATGGCTTGAGGAAATTCATTTTTTATAGTGGAAACTTTTTTTCCTTGTCATATTTAACATTGTGTTAGTGTTATGTTTGTAAACAGTTGTGGGAATCCAATATAAATAAGACTTGTGGGATATTACTATAAAATGAAGATGTGAAAACCTACATATAATGGGTCATGGTAATAAATGAAAAACTCACATGTAATTTGCGATTAGTTCATAGTATGGAATCTTTGTATTTATAATCCCGAACTCACTACGGACATAGTCACCCAAATCGAGGGGGTCCTTTTTAAAATTTGGTGTTTTGTGATTCATTTAAATTATGTCTTGCATATGGTATAATAGAGTTTGTTAACAGAAAATATCTATTATCAATCACAACTACTAAGGATCAAATTAAAATGGGTTAAGAGAAAACAAAAGAAAATTGGTATAAACCAGCGAACATTGATTCACCCCCCTCTTAGTGTTCCAATATACTCCATTGGGAACATCAATCACTACTATAATTTCGAATATTTGCAACCGTCTATTTGAGGTGGGATCTCGTCACAAAAACTCTTTTGTAACGTGGTCTCATCGCAAATAGACCATTTCAGAAAATGGCTTCGCAACTAGTATTTTTTGGGATAGACCCATCCTAGAAAATACAACATGCAATGGGAAGTCTTCCATAACAAATAGATCATTTTTTAAATACATTATATATATATAAACATGTTGCGACAGACCTGTCAAAAAAGTACTTTTGATGGGCCCGTCATCCGGTCGCAAATTGTTCTCCGTTTATATATGTTATATAATCCAAAATCATTTGCGATGGGCATGTCACAGAAACATATTTGCGACGGTATAAGAACCCATCACAAATAAGTTTTAAAATATATATATATAATCTATTTGTGATGGGGTCCTCTTGCAAAAGACACCATCACAAATAAATAATAATATAACAAATATTAATAAAATTACTATTAATGTAAAAATTAATATTAATATTATTAAAATAATTAAAAAAATAAAACAAAATTAAATTTATCAATATTCAAAAAAATATAAAATATCATAAAATATTATTATTTGTAAAATAAACAGACATTAAAAATAAAATACTTATAATAAATAAAAAAATAAAAAAATATTCAAAAAATTAATTTTTGCAATGTTAACACAAATATAAAAGACATTAAATAGTTAATATTACAAAAATATTGAATTAATATATTCCTAACATAACAAAAAATCATTGAGGGTAATCTTCTGGAAGAGCTGGAGGAGATGGAGGAGGTGGGGGAAAACATTATCCCGAAACTATGAGTCTGATGGCGCATATACACCTTCTACAAATGTTTTTGTTGCTTCCACCAATGAATCTCCACCTCGTGTTGCTACAACTACTACTGCTGGTGACACATCTATTTTTCTATCTACTACTACTGACGCAACTTTTCGTTCTGCTTTTGCAAACTCTATATAAGCTCAGTCTGAGGTAGAAAATGCTCCTGATACTGTGAGGCAGAAGATGATGCACTTCCACAAGCTCCTGTTGTTATGTATGCTGACATCATAACAGTTCAGTAATAAGCCTTATGATTCAACTTAGTGCTGATACCAACAACATGGCCCTTATCAAAGGCATACTGGGGTGCCTGCATCCATGCCACCTCATCAAAATGGTGTCCACTAGTTTGATCATCAATCTCATCCAGAATCATAGCCCGTGTATGAGAGGTCTCAACCTCATATGGCTCCTTTAGTTACAATTTGAATTTATAATAGTGAAAATATTATATTTAGTTAATTTTCAAACAGAAAAAGAAATAATACTGACCATAATCTGACGATTGCAATTACCTCTATTCTTTCTAGTGGATGGATCACTATATATCCTATAATAAAAATTATATTCCATAATATCGGGATGCTTGACTACCTATATGAATATAAAATAAACTTTTTATATTTAATGTTATATTACATATTTAATAGAGATGATAACTAGATGATCTTTATGCATAATGAATGTATAGCTACCAGGTCGATGTGTCACCTCCTGTCTCCCCTGGTTCTACTAGCCCAATGAAGATCTCTTATGATATCCACCACTCAACCATTGTGAACATAATCCATCCAATAGATTAGATGAAATGTACTCTGGTCAGTATTCTCTACCTAACTCATCAAAGACATTGAATTCTGCATTATAAGTGGTTGTCCTTCTCAAATTGTTCTAAAACTGACGAAAACACTCACGCATAGACACCTTCCATTTCTTGTGGATAGTGTCACATATTTTATCATCGATGGGATACCATAAACCATACCAATAATTTATTATATAAAGTTATTAATGAAATAAATGTAAAAATAAATATTATTTATTTACGTACTAGCCAGTAATTGAACATTCCAAGATGCACATCAATGAGAATATGTTTTAATGTGATCCATCACTGAGAAAAATCATTCTTCAAGATAGAGATCCCATTTCCAACAACTACATGAGAAAAACTGTGAAAAATGAATAAATAATCATATAATTAGTATACAAATAAATTAATGAATGCTAACTAAAATATAGATGATACCATACCTCTATGTGCGTGGATAGATGCCAAGATGTGAACATCACTCTGGGATAGGGTCACGAATCATTAGTCAACATAGATCACTCCCCTTTTAGGTATCCCCTGATCCACTAATTGGATAAGGGTAAGATGATCCCAAATCCTCCTCCTCTAATGCTGTCTCAGCCTCGTACAACTCATGAAGTAGATCATGGTCCATTTGAAACACAAAATGATTGTTGTTAGAAGATAGTTGAAAATAACTATTACATATAGATATATACTAATTATTATTATAAGCATCATTTATTTGTTTCAATGTTCTCCATCATCAACATCTTCATATCTGATGATGTTAATGTCTTTATATTCCTCATCGACATCATCATTATCCTTTTGAGTTTCTGTTTCATTATCTCTTTCCATTTAAAATTCATTTGTAACATCATTAAAATCATCGTTACCATCAACCCCTAATTGTAGACTTTCATCATCGATATTCATGTTCGTATATGAAAAAGATGTATTTTGAGTAGACTCCAAAAAATTTTCAATTCCTTTTACTTCATTGGAACCACATTCTATTTGAGTAAACTGATTTTCCAAAGATTTAATTTTTATTATGCTCTACCAATAACTTACTTCTCTTGAGGTTTCACAATACATTGTGTAATACATTTTAAGTGCTTGTTGAGCTAGTAAAAATGGTTCATTTATTCCAAGAAGACTGTTATATTTAATATTGGTGATTCAATGAATCAGATGAACACAAAATCCTCTCTTAGTATCCAATCACCTATATTTAAACATTGTTATGTAATTTTTCCCTAGATAACAATGATCAATAAATTAATCCAACATTCCATAAAATTCATCTATATTTTGACTATGATGCAATCCCCTCAAGAAAACTCCACTGTTGATTATTTTTTTGATTCCCCACAGGCACATGTATGAAATCAAAAACTATTCACCACATATGCATTATAATATTTAAACATTTTGGATTGTGGGTTACTCAATATACATAGTCACATATCAATTTTATCATCATTTTTAGACACATGAAAATTTCTAAAAAATTATCAATATAATAAATATTAAATTGAATTGTTACGTTAAACCATCAATAATTTATGTTACTTGTTTTAGTAACCATTCAGTAATATATTTTCTCGGCGTTATTCAAGAGCAGTTACTGTAATTTTTTGAAGTTGTTTCTTGATATGATTATCATATAACCTACAAATAAAATAAGTTTACATATAGTAAAATAAATTATTGAATATGTGATAGAAGCACTCAGAGTAGAAATGATTTCATTTCTTCACAGTTGAGTAGATCATATGTATGAGCATTGTGATGTTCATCATTTGAAAGACATCGTTCATGAACTCCATTAAATCCAAGCTCTAACTGATTAAAAATTGATATTTTATTTTCAATTTCATCACCAACATTCCCCTCATTTAGTCCATGTGGTTATGTTTTGGTGGATATAAAGATTCAAAATAATGAGAGAGAAAAAGCAAATTTCCTCTTGTAAATAATCTTCAGAAATTGAGTATTCTACTGATGAATTATTATGTACATTTTTCTTCAATTTCTGTGTTCATCTCTTGAATGGGTACAACAAACGAAACAGTAGTAGACCTCCACATATTTCTTTCTGTGGAAAACGTAATATCAGATGTTCTATTGAGTCAGAGAAAGATAGTGGGAATATTTTTTCCAGAATTTATATAATTAAAACATCATCTTCTTCCAGTTTTTGTAGTGCATCGTAGTCTATTTTCTCCCCACAAATGTCTCGAAAAAATATGATATGTCTGTTATCTAATCCAAAATCATATAATTCAACAATACTTCTAATAAAATCATCATAAGTCTTTCTATTATAACAAGAAAATCAGGAGTTTTTAATCCAATAATATAACCGTTATAACACATCTTCCCAAATTGGAAGCACAACCATTTTGAAGTCACAAATCCAAAATACAATGAAAAAATAATAAGAGACTCTCTTTGGATAGTTTATAACCTACTTTTGGCTTCATTAACCTTTGTGATATGACATTTTGAAACAGTTCTATCTTTGGTCGTCTGTAAATTTGGGCTAGATCTAATCATGTATTAATATTATCTTCGGTCTTACCTGATCTATCCAAAAATATATGAAATAAATAATCAAAATAGTTCTTCTCAATAAGCATGACATCCATCATTTGGTAGACAAAAATATTGAAAAAATATTAAAGATCAAAAAAATGCTCTATTTTATCCTATTATGTTATTTCCCAAAGCCATGATTTTTCAATTGGTTTACTATTGGCCCAAATGTGATTGGTGGTAATAAAAATACAACTGATTTTAACTCTGCACCTGAGATCATTTTCAGATGTTCATCCCATCCAATTATGCCTTTTCTAAAATGTTATATTTTCCTCCAAAATGGGTGATCAGTTTGAAGAAATCTATCGAGACAATCAAAATAGAATGGTTTTTTTCATTGATGAGAATAAAGGATTTGTTGTATTTCATACTGTAAGGACATTATTTTGGACAATGTGTACTCCAGTGAGATAACATGTTGTATGCTGGGAATTCCATAATCATCCACATCATTACAGCTTTTGATATTAATTTTTTTCGCAACAACATCATATGTACTAACACCATTACTCCACAATTAATTTACCTCATCAATTAATGGTTTCAAATAAACATCAATATTATTTTTTTTGTGTCCTAGGATAAATAAGATAAAAAAGATATTGGGCTCCTTCATCAACATCCATAAAGGTCAATTTTATGGAGTTTTAAAGACATTCCAATATGAATACTATCTACCAGAAGAACCAAACAGACAGGATTAGTTAGCAGAAAGACCCAATCTCACATTCTGAGCTTCTATAGAAAATGACGGATACAGTTGTTCAAAATTTTTCTATGAATCCCCATCATATGGATTATTAATGCTTTTAATAGTTGAAATATTGGTTCTGTGCCAGGACATCATTGTTGTAGTGTTATGAGACATAAATAATCGATGCAACCTGGGTGTTAGGTGGAAATATCTGAACTATTTAATAGGAATCGATCTGAACATCCCTGAGTGATCTTCTTAATACCTTGATTTTCCACATGTGGGAAAACTATCCAATGAATCATTTTCACCAGAATATAAGATGAAATCATTTGAACATGCATGAATCTTTTGGTAACTAAGGGCCAGATTATATACCAGTCTCTTGACCTCATATTAATTTTCATGCAACACATTTATTTTAGGTAACAGTGTTTTAACCAAATAAAATATTTATTCAAAACATGTGTTTGACATTGAATTATCTGATTTAATATCCATAAATTTTTCAACAGCATCCAATTTTATAATCATTGAACCTGGATATAATGAATCCTCAGTAGACCTCAACAACTATTAAAATTCAGATGGTACCAACTCAAGTGTTAAATAAATACCTTCATGAGGATTAGTTGTTTTTAATAGATGGACCTACAACATCTTGTACTAAATTCTTAAATCGTGATGGATCTAGAATCTAGTTATTAGTATATTATCTAGAAATGTGTTCACCATGTTGATAAAAACATAATCTAGTTGAAAACCAAACCGCAATAGATGTCCCCCAACTATATTGAATTTGTCAAACATTCTCAAAGCACATTTTTTACAAAGACACTTAACTGTACCTTCTGAAAAAAATATGGTTTTGATTATGAAAATGATAATAAATATTCAACACCATCAATATATATAGGATTTATACTAGAACTGTTTGGATTTATATGCTGATTTATTCATGCACGATCATCTAATAATGACTGTCATCTACTTCATTTTTATATAATTTTCTAAAAAATATAAAATCATTACTGTTTTTGAATAATTTTATATTAGAAAAACACTATCCAAAAAAGAAGAAAAATAATTACAACTAATTCTTATTAATTACCATTAATTATGGGTGACACAATTTCTAGTGGATTGGCAGCAACTCTTTTTTCCGACGACTCATTTACTTTCATATTTCTCTCACTAAAATCACAATTAAGGATTTTATCAGAGGTATGCATATCCATTCTCGTTTATATGAGAATGTATAAGCATACCTCCAAGAAGATTTTTCATTGTGATTTTAGTTTGAAAAAGATTCAAGTAAATGAAATTTCAAACTAAAGATCCCCTTTTTCATCGATGATTCATATTCTTGTAATTATTACCGCCTGAAAACAATATTAAATATTTGGAACTACGAATGAATATTCAAACTCATGCATACGAGATTTGATATGCATACGTAGAAGTAGACTTTTCAAAATGTTTTGAATCCGTGAGAGTTGAAAGGAGAAGAGTCATGGAGAAAAAGGAGTGTTGTCAATCCACTAGAAATTGTACCAATTTATTACAATTTATTGCAATTGATTTCAATCTTAATTAATAATAACTAATCTTAATGAATCCTAATTAATAATAATTAATCTTAATTAATCCTAATTAATCATAATTAATCCTATTTATTCATAATTATTATCACTTATTGCTAATTATTCTTAATTATAGATTATTAATCCTATTTTTTTCTAATTATTCCTATTTATTTTTAATTAATCTTAATAATTTTTTATAAATCCTAATTATTGCTAATTACTGCTAATTATTTTTAATTACAGTACATTTTTTCATATCAGTTCCAATTATTCCTAATTGGTGCTAATTATTCAAAATTTCCTCAAATTATTCCTAATTACTATTAATTAGTCCAAATTACTGGTAATTTCTTCTAATTACTACTAATTACTAGTAATTACTGCTAATTAATGCTAATTACAGAAAATTAATACTAATTACTCCGAATTAATCCTATTTATTACAAATTACTAAAAATTATTTCTAATTATTCTTCACTATTCCAACTTATTACAAATTATTACTATCTATTAGTAATTATTACTAATTATTACAAATTATTACTATTTATTACAATTTATTACTATTTATTACCATTTATTAGTAATTATTACTAATTATAAGTATTATTTAATAATTATCATTATTTATTACTAATTATTACTATTTATTGCTAATTATTACAAATTATTACTCTTTATTTTTATTTATTAATAATTATTTCTAATTATTACTATTTATTACTTATTATTGGTAATTTTTTGTATTTATTAGTATTTTTAGAAATTACCACTAATTATTACTCTTTATTAATAATTATTACTATTCATTACTAATTATTACTAATTATAGCTATTTATTAATAATTATTACTATTTATTACTATTTATTACTATTTATTAATATTTGTTACTATTTATTAGTATTTATTAGTAATTCAAAGCATTAAAAACTATTTGTTACCAAATATTACTATTTATTACTAATTATTAGCAATTATTATTTTTTATTATTATTTATTAGTATTTATTACTAATTATTACAAATTATTAATAATTGTTACTAATTATTACTAATTATTTTTTATTATTACTTTCTATTAGTATTTTTTAGTATTTTTTACTCTTTGTTACAATTGTTTACTATTTATTTCTATTTATTATTATTTTTTACTAATTATTATTATTTATTTCCAATTTTTAGTATTTATTAATAATTATTACTAATTAATACTAATTATTTCTAAATAATACTAATTATTACAATTTATTACAAATTATTGCAATTTATTATAATTTATTACTAATTATTACTAATTATTTCTAAATATTACTAATTATTACAATTTATTACAAATTATTGCAATTTATTATAATTTATTACTAATTATTACTAATTATTACTAATTATTACTAATTATTACAAATTTTTAGTATTTGTTATTAATTATTTGTATTAATTACTAATTATTACTAATTATTACTAATTTTTACTATATTTTACTAATTATTATTATTTATTATTAATTATTTCTATTTAATAATAATTATTACTTTTTATTACTATTTATGACTATTTATGACTATTCATTATTAATTATTTCTATTTATTACTATTTATTACAATTTATAACTAATTACTTTTATTTATTATTATTTACTACTATTTGTTACTGTTTACTACTAATTATTAGTATTTATGACTAATTTTTACTATTTATAATTATTTATTACACTTTATTTGTAATTATTTGTATTTATTACTAATTATTAGTATTTATTAATAATTATTAACAATTATTAATATTTAATAATAATATTTTCAATTTATTAATTTTTATTAGTATTTATTAATAATTATCACTAATTATTAATATTTCTTACTATTTATTTTTATTTATTAGTATTTCTAACTATTTATTACTAATTATTTGTATATATTACTAATTATTAGTATTTATTAATAATTATTACTTATGATTACTATTTATTACTATTTAGTAATATTTAGTAAAATTTCGTACTATTTAGTTCTATTATTACTATTTATAAATAATTAGTAATTATTATTAGTATTTATTACTAAATATCAGTAATTATTATCAAGTATAACTAATTATTAGTATTTATACATTTTAATTACGATTTATTTCTAATTATTACTATTTATTAACAATTATTACTAATTAATTCTAATTAATACTATTTATTATTATTTATTACAAATTATTTGTATTTATTAGTAATTATTATTATTTATTACTAATTATTAGAGTATATTAATAATTATTATTATTTACTACTAATTATTACTAATTATTAATGTTTATTACTAATTATTAGAATTTATTACTAATTATTAGAATTTATTACTAATTATTAGTAATTGTTACTAATTATTTCTAAAAATTACTAATTATTACTAAATATTATTACTTATTACTATTTATTAGTATTTATTACTTATTATTACTAATTATTACTATTTGTTACTAATATTACTATTTATTAATAACTATTACTAATTATTACTAATTATTAGTATTTATTACTAATTATTATTTTTTGTTACTAATTATTAGTATTTATTACTAATGATTAGTATTTATTAATAATTATTACTAATTATTACTGTAATATTAGAATTAATTACTAATTATTACTAATTATAACTATTTATTACTGTTTTTCCTAATTATTACTATTTTTTATAATTATTACTAATAATCGATAATTACTATTAATTACTGCAAAATGTAGTTACTAATTAGGAAGTATCACTAGTTATTTATATACATTACTAATTATCATTAATAATTAATAATTATTACAAATTACTAATAATTAGTACTATTAATTTCATTTTATTATTAGAAATAAATATGGATGACAAAGCAATTTAAATCTAACTTAATTATAACAACTCAACAATAATTAAAATTAATATAAAGAAATGAAATAAATATTAAATTTAATAAAACATAAACACCTTTAAACTCGATCTCTTATAATTGTAGACGATTTCCCAACTTCTTCGTAAAAAACTAACTCTGAAAAATTGTAACACAAAAAATAGTGTTTAGAGAATCAAATAATGTAGGAATTCATAGGAATAGAAGAAAAAACGGATGAGGGGTATATATTGGTTAGATGAGTTGCCACGGGATAATTTGTGACGGGATTCCCATCCCAAATATTACATTAAGTGACAGGCCCGTCGCAAATACATTCAGCTGCATTAGATACTATCAGGGATTATAAGATTATTTGGGATGGGTCTTGTCGCTATAGGTATCCTACCAACACACCATTTGTGATGTGACAACATCCCGTCACAAATAGTTTTTTACCGTCGTTGGGTATTTTCCACGGGACCCTCGGCAAATACCCTCCGATGAAGGAACTAGTTGGGACGAGGGATCCCACGTCCCAACTAGTGATTACCGTCTAACCGTATTTTTCTATGGAAGGTGCCTACTCATCGCAAATACCCTTTCGTGCAGTTTTTCTCGCAAAACGGCGTGTATGTTTCTGCGAAAGGGCCCCTAGTCTGGTCACAAATAACCTGTCGGAAAAACCAGATTTACCCGTACTGAATGGGTATTAGATCATAAGATTCATTAATTATTATATGTATATTTTTTCCCAATTATTTGTATCAGACATATATGAAGTGCATATTTTATTATGATGAAATTATTGTGATGAGTCAGATGGAAATTTCAGTTCCAGACATTGCCAATGTCAATAAAATGATTTCTACAAAAAACCATGAAGAAAATACAAAAGAAATACGAAAGAAGGTTGAGAAACAATTTGAAGATGAAAGAGGGTTTCTCACAATATAAATAAAGTAATAGAGGTTGTCTATCAACAGAATCTATTAAATTATTTGTTAAATATCATTTTGATGTGTACGGTTTAAGAAGTGATGATAACGAATTTATCGAATCACTTAGTGATTTTTATTCAAAAATCATGATTTATCTGAACAATGTTCCTACCAATGTTTTTTGATACATATTTCCATTTTTAGTAGTCTATATGAAGAAAGCCACATCTTGAAAATGTATATGAGTATATAGAGAAGGCTTCCAAAAGATGTTTTTGTGAGGTAAAATTCTTTCATAAATTATTGATTCTAGGTAAAAAACTATATCACTATCCAATGAACATTTCACCTCTATTGAAGAACAATTATAATGAAATGTGTGTGAGAATGAAGTTACTGAGAAGGTTCTTACCAAGGTGATTCATACAATTAAATAATCTCATAAATCTACCATGAATATCAAATATTCTTAGTTGAAAGTCAATTAAAATGTTAAGATATTCACTCAAGTGGAAAAATCAAAATAAAAAATATGTATTTAATATTTGTGAAAAACTACATTGATTTAAGATGAATTACAATGGACTATTTGTGAGAAGGATCTGACTAAGAAAATTTATACAGAAGTGATCCATGCATTGAAAAAACAATAAAAAACCTATATTAATGTTAAAAAATAATAGATAGAGGATAAGATAATAAAAATTAAAATGTTTAATAATTCTAAATTGGAAGTAAGTCAAACGAATGATGACCAAGTTTAGAAAATGAAGAGACAATGGGAAAAAAACTAAAAGCTGATGAAGATGAGAAAAAATTATTCATCATGATGTTTCTTGAAATCCCAGTCAGTTTAAAAATTCAAAAATAATCACAATTAATGAACTTCTACAATGAATTTGGAGATATAGTGAAATCACTTGAAGTTCATTTGAAATATCTATGTCTCAAATATCTTGATTGGGAAGTATTTTCTTATATCATTATAATTTTCAAGGTGAATCTTTAAAAATACTGAGATCAGAGAAGATTCCATGAGTAATTTTGAATATATTCGTACATGTCAAAAGAGTCATTCATGTGGAAAGAATAGTTATGAATTATATAAAGATTAATATTACAAAAGCTCACTGAATTAGGCAACCCTTGATCCAGAAGATTCAGTTTGTCCTAATACTATTTGGTTTACAAGTACATTTTCCAAAAATAATTTTGAATAAACATGGGTGATGATGGATGATGATAAACCATGCATGCCATCAGTGGTGGACATAAAAAAGTATGAATTATTATTTTTCAGAAAGAGCTTAGTTGAAAAATCATATTTTCCAAAAGAGGAAATATTGTAAAATTTTCAATGTTGTTGCACAGAAGTGGAAATCAGGACTTGTTGGCTACATTTGGTGTTGTTTGAAATTTTGGAATCAGGCTATTGATAGTTGGAATATTTTTCAATCCTTGATAATAATAGAAGAACAATATTTTGGGAAAGTGTATTAGATGTGAAGAGAAATCATGCAGAATTGAAGCATAATTCAAAAGTAAATAATAATCTCTTTGTCAAGAATAGATTTGATTATCTTGAGGAATTTGGTGATTATTGAAAATTAGGTGGTCTCAGATATGATGAGTTGTAGTGTGTTTCAAATATGAACTACGTATATGTTGATATGAGTAAAATTCCTCTTCAAATATACAGGCCAACCGAAAAAGTAGAAAAGTATTATGTATAGTTTAAACAAAAGACAAATGTTAAAAAAATCTATGAAATAAGCTACATCTATGAAGAATAATGATATGAGGGTCACACCAATAAAAATTTGTTTCTACTATGGATGAAAAGGTCATACTATTGATCTTTGTGGATATCTCATAAACACCAAATCTAGTGGAAGAAATATAAATAAGAAAAGGACATCAATCTCAGAAACAAATAACACGATTTTTTTGGTGGATAGAAATCCAGATAATAAATTCCTCTTTCACAAGACAATGTAAAAAAGGACATCCATAATATTGTGGGATATTTGTGTTCAAGGTGTATAATTTTAGGGCATATTGCTGACAACTACATGACATGGTTTCCAAAAAATAGAACTAGTGATGAAAATAGGAAAACCACCAATGGATTCTTATGATAAAAATAAAAACCATAGAAATATTCTACACAGAAGAAAAATTATATTCATATACCAAATGAATGATTAGTCATATTTACAATTCATCTTTAATTATATGAGATGTTGGAGTAGGAACAAATTAATGAAATTTCACATCTTATCAATGCGGTGAAGTCTATTCTATCTAAGATGAAATCTGAAGAGAACAAGAATCCCATAGTTCCCTTAAATTGAAAAATATGGAATGTCAAAGAAATAGGATTCATGATGAGTTTTCATGATTTGTATCATAAATGAATGGAGTCTAGGACTAGAGATAATTCTTATCCTTGTTACTATAACTAAATATCATTGAATAACAACTTTATTTCCAGGTATATTTTGATTTTTTTTATTTTTTACAGTAAATTGTTGGTGAATCATATATTGAATATTTTATGTTTTTGTAATGGTATATTGGATATTTTTAAATTATCAAAATTGAAACTTATCATTAAAGTGGTATGATCTCTTATTTTTATATGAATAAAATTTTTGAATTAAATGGGGATAAATTAATAACAAAATGAAAATAGTAAAATATATTGATAATGTTTAAATACATTCTTGAAGATGGATTATTTTAATATGTTTCTTTATGATTAATGCAATATATTTTATATTATCTTTTGAACAACTCATGAAACAGGTTTTGCTGTTGACATCACATTATGAAAAATATATATAGAAATTTTCATTCAAAATTGATAACTTCTGTTTTCTACGCTAGTTTATCCCATCTATAATTGGTGTTGATTGATTAATGACTCATTAATTAAATAGAAATGATTCTTTCATTTCTTTAAGAAAATAAATTTAATTTTCATTAAGTGGTATATGTTATGAAATGAAGAGATTGAATGAGAGAATAACAGAAGATCAATTTTTAGAAATTGAGATATTTTGAATTTTCTTCAATACTTATATCTTTAGTTTTATTTTCATTTAAGGGGGTGAAGGAAAATAATACTCTGAATGTGAAATTTTTATTGACAAAAAACCCAAATGGTTATATTGAAGAATCGAAATTAAATAATGTATTATTTGTGTTGTAAATTTTGTCTATAAAATTGATTTATGAGAAGTCAATGATATATTATTTTCTTTTTGATTGTGTTTAAAGGTATAAAAATTGGATTATTTATTAGAAGTATAAGTATATGGGAAAAGTTTTTTTGACTAAAAGAGATGTTTCAAGTGAAGAAAAATTTTAAACGAGATGATTGCAGATCTGGTCAAAAGTTTATAAAACATGTTTCATTAGTGATTTGTTTTGAACCAATTTTTACATCATTTGAATAAATAAAGAATTAGTAATGTGAGGTTTGTTGTCTATATAATTTGAAAATATAAAATTCAGACTGAAAATTATTTATTTTTTTTAAAATAAGATTTTTTCTAGAGACATTGATTCTATGAATGGTGGATTTGGTATAATTGAATATTAAGATGGTTTGGAATTAAATTGAAGAAGGGTTTTTAGTTCACTATATTACATTGAATTTATCTATGAATACATTTTTGTTCTTAATAAAAAAATTACCATCCCATAATAAGTCCTTACCTGTATTATTTATTGATTCATTTTTCCAAGACACCCAATAAACAGAGTTATCAAACAAATCATGGAAATATTTTAGTCATTAAACTAGGGAAGTGAGATCATCTTCAACCATGACCATGACTTAATGTTCTACTGATTATATGATCTCCTTCCAGCTACATCGTCTGATGGCTGAGGTACGACCTCATAACACCATTTAATCATTTTGAAAATATGAGGATGAATGAAATGTGTTGCAACTCCATTTTCAACATATATTGAAGACAGATCTTTTGAAAATAATTATATAGAAGAATGAAAATGAAATAAAATATGTTTTCAGTGATGATAATGGTTTGTAGTATGGACATGAAGTTTTCATTATTTATAGTAATAAATGAATAGGTCATAGTAATTTTCAACTACTCTTGATGATTATGGCTATCTATAAATTCCACATATGAGCTCATTTGTGTGTTTTCTTTAACTCTCATTTGTGAGTATCTATGAAAGCTTGAGAGAGAAACAGAGAAAAAATAGTGCTCTGTATTTTCACGATTATTTCATGCGTTTTTTACTGTGTGTTCATAATTTAGTTTACATGATGTTTCCAATAATCTTTTCCATGTTAGAGTTTTTTTATTTTTGAAGGAAGTTAGAGTACCAGTGAAGAAGATATGTTGCTTCTTAATCATGGTATGTGAAGGATATGAATATAAAACTCTCATTCTCAATTTTTTTAAACTAATTTCATTTGAAATTGTTTTTCATAAAAGAACAAGAACCCATGAAATAGAAGAGTATTGGTGTGGCTATGGTTGTGGTTTTCCACATGAAGGGTCCACATAACACTTACAAGAACAATTATTTACACCACCCTATTATTCAAAGGATAAAAGAATAATTATGTAAAATATTAGTTTCAAAATGAATGAAGAAGAACCACATAGGAGAAGAATAACTTTCAAGATGCATTTATTTTATTGATATCATATCCATGGGGAAAATTGGATAGAGAATTAATCATGTCATTTGGCTTCTCCAATGTATATAGAAACACTGCTTGTGTAGTGTCATTCAATGATGAAAAATAAATAACATATTCTTACATGAAGAATAAATTTTAGAAGGATGTCTTGAATATAAAATTACATGAAGAATGCATAGAACTACTGCATTCATATACTGTTATATAATGAAAAGTGAAACACTACGTACTAGATATACATATTATTCGCATAATCTGTGAGAGAAGGTGACACATATTACATGATGAAGAAAATGTTGTCTGTTAATGTGATTCAGTTCATGTATAATGTTTTGGTAGCGGTTTGGAAAGTATACAATGTGTGCATGCATTATATAACAATGAGGAGGTAGTGAACAATATGCATGCAAAAACAATATGTGTATTCCTCACATTCATGTGAAAATTATTTTCATGATACATATAGAATATACTCATTCTATGATTTTTTATCATTAAATATATGATTCTTGGAAGCTTTATAGACCACACATGATTCATATATTAATATTCATGCACAAACAACGTAATTCTTGAAGGCTATTTGAGTGAGATAATAGCTATGTGTGTGTATGCTAAAATTCATTTCTTTTACAAAGAGGGTCAAATGAATATACAGTTGTTAATTATGTTATTTTACAAAGATTTCAAAAAAATATTATGAATAATTGCATGAATTAAATATTGTCATATAATTATGAGAAACACATGCATAAGGAACACATGATGTTTATTTATGTAATAATTGAGTTGAGATAAAGAACTATTTCTCAGTTAATCATATAAGAAAAGAAATAGTTGTTTATTGGAGAATTTTCAGTTCTTCATTATGATATTATAGTGAGTTGAATTATGGGTTCCATATTCTATAATTCCAGAGATTATACAAAGATAATTTGCATATAGTGTTGTTGTTTATATGCAGTGGAAGTCAAAGAGGTTCAGTTGAATTGAGAAAGTGTTTTCTTAAGAAGGTGACATAAATTCGTTTCCCTATTCACGCCCAATGGAATATATTAAAATTAATGTTTACAATGAAAATCCGAGGTGTAATGGATTTACACCATCCCAAAATAGTGAAAACAACAAAATACATATAAAAACTTAAAGTAACGAGTATTGAGTCTTCAAACATGCTCAAATCAGATCCAACGAGAGTCCATGACCTCCACTGCAGAAGTAATAGTGTGCAGTCTGAACATGCATTATCCTCCATTCCATGACATTTCCTACTTGAAAACTGAAACTTCAGGTGAGTGTTACTTCTTTGAAAGTGAGAAATATGCTCCATAATTCACATCAAAATTTTCCCAATGAAAAAGTGATGAATCCATCCAGAGAGATTCTATCATGGATTCATTATCACAGTGCATAGAACATGAAGACAATCAGGGAGACATTCCAAAATGTTTTTGCATGGTGGAGAAGAAATAATTCCATCCAAACACGCAGTTATACATCACCAACTTTGTACTGGACAGATGAAGTGCGCAGTCTATTCTGCAGAGCAATCGAAATGCATAATTCCATGGAAAAATAGGAACATTCCTTCACGCCAGTAGACTAAAACATTGCTTTAACTGGGAGAAAACATCCTATTCGTAAAGAAACCCAAAATCAATCTATAATTTCCATCAGTCACATCAGTGCGAAGGAACATTCAGAGTCAAGGTAGGACCGCCATTTGAGAGAGGAAGGAAACAGAGTTGATGTCCATTCCAGTAAACCAAAATAGAATTGTCATCCAGAATATAAATCCTGAAAATTCCAAAAAAGAGCCAGAGAAGAAGTATGTAAACCAGAAAGATCCTAAACACATAAATTTGACAACCAAAAAATTTCCAATATAGTAGCATAGAAACAGAATGAAACCATTGGATCTGAAAACACTGCTGAAGAAAGAAGATAGAATCAATGACATCACAGAAAGGCCACTTTCAGAATCATCAAGAGGATTGAAAGTTCATCTTAAATTTCTCATTGCAAATGAATCTCGTAGCCTCTAAGTACTGTTCAGAATTAATAATCCCATGTTGCAACTCTTGTTGAGCAATTTTTTGTTCCTTATCCACATGGGAAATCCATTCCTGAATGTCATCTTCTGTAAATTGATGCAAGTAATAATATAAGACAATACTGGATTCTTGAATTGTTGGTTTTTCTAGCTCTTTTTCAAAAGTAGCCTTTTTGTTGACATCTGTCGATCTAGTAGCAATTTTCCTTTCTATTTGTGAATAATCCTTACGCCTTCTAGTTTTCTTTGGTTTTGGGGTAATGAAACCATCAGCGTCTACCAATGCCTTTTTCCTTTTTTAGCCATGGAATTCAGGTACACATCTTCTAGTTGCCCAGGTTTTTCTTCTTCCTCTGTTGATGGGTCCTTATCAGATTCATCATTCTGATCCTTTTATCCTTCCTCTTGATCTGCATTGCCAATTAGGGCAGGACATTCATTACTTGTGGAAAATGTTTGGTTCACATCAAGATACAAGGCATGATCTTCCATAGAATAATTAGCAGAATCCTTAACAGAAACTTGTTTTGTACCCCTATTCTCCACAGGCAAAGGTTCTTTAGCATCATAAACCGCCCTGAAAAATTCTTCAACTTGATTCTCAGAAATTCAAGTATCTTTTGTGACATCATTAACCACTAAACTAGCGTCTATACTCTCCTCAGCTATCTAACAAGACTCCTTATAGGTGCTTGGAACATTGGAAGGACTTGGATTTTTAGAAGGGTCGGAGATCTTAACATCGACAGGAAGAGGATCCTATAATTTAGAAGAAATATTGGAGACTTTTTACACCCATTGTGATTTTATTTCTTTTGGAGGAGGAATCTCCAGCTTTACACATCTATTGAAATCATGACCAGTTTTAAAACACTTGATACAAAAAACTGGAAGGTTTTAAAAAACCACATTCTAAACAAAACCCTTATCCCCATTCTGAATCCAAATACAATTTGGAAGATCTTTTCAAAGACGATTTTAGTGCATACTCTTGCAACCGAAGGTCTTGTCAAATTTGTAGTAGCATAGTCCAGTATTATAAGAGTTCCAAAAAGGTTGGAAATAGAAAATAATGAATTTCTTTTAAAAAGATGAATTGGAAATTCTGGAAAGGAAATCCATATAGGAACAATGGGAGATTCAACACCAGCAATGTAATCCGGAGTCCATTTTAGCACTTTCATGGTGGATGTCCCAAAATTTCATTAACTATGCATCTAAAATCGATAATAATCCGAATCAGATGAAAAAAAATATCACATTAGAAGTTTTCAAGAAACCGATTTGGAAATTGGTGAAAACTATCTTTTCGAGAGTGTTTCAAAGGAACAGGAGCGAAGGGTGATGTTTTGGGAATTTTCCGATCAAGGAGAAATGTAAATCTGAGGCAAGCGCGGTTACCTCATCCTTCATGAATGATATAACATTTAATCCCCAGTGTCTGAATAATTTTGGGTAAAACAGCTCTTCAATCTTCAAGTTAGTGGATGAATCACCCACAACTACTTCGGTGAAGGTCCGAGCACCTCGAATCCCTTATCTAGGGTTTGCATCACCGACGCCCGCACCAGACAAAGCCCTGGCTCCCGATCCCGATCCAATCATCTAAGTGCGAAAGTGTTATATCAGTGCATTTTAGTGGGTCAATGAAGATAAATTTTGTATTACATTGGATTCTTATAGTTATTGGTACCCTTCTCATTTTTTTTGTTATGCTTGTAAAAAATGGTGGGATTATAGTATAAATAACACTAGTGGGATTCCATAAATTTTTTGATAAAAGGTCATACCTACCCACTGTGGTTTTAGGGTAATACCATATGAACTCACGTGTAATTAGTGATTTATTCATAGTATATAATCAGTGTCTCAGATCATCCAAAACAAAGTAAGGATTTCTTCACCCACCTTATCCAAAAACCATGTAAAAATACTATGTGTTATGATTCATTTAATATCTATCTTGTGTGTGGTATAATTGTGTTTTTTAAAAGAAAATATGTGTTGAGTCTAATAAGTTCATATGTTTGAATTAGATAGTGGTAAGTGATAATAAAAGTAAATTTATAAAAACAAGGTTATAAAAATTTACCCCCTATTTGTACACATGCATTATCCAATGGGAACATTATTTAGAGAATTAATTGGCACGAGAAACTATTTACTATAATTTATTAATCATATTAAGAGTACTGTAAAAAAAGTCCCTCTGGTGGCACAATGAAACCTATTAAAAAAGTAATGATCCTAATGAAAAATAACTTGACCATCTTCCTTAGATATATAGACAAGCACTTATTCACTGATGACCATTGATTTGAGATAGAATGACATAAAATGGAAACATGATCCAAAATATTTAAAATAGGTAAAACAAACTTGCACCAAAATTGAACAAGATATAAGAAGAAAAATTACATAAGGTTTAATGAGGATTAAAGGGCATACCATTGTAGATCTAATGTGATTAATGGTGGAGAGAACAATGCTGGATGGAGGAGATTCCCCATTGCGTAGTTTGAGGCTGAAGAGGGGCTTTTGTGATGTGCTTCTCCTATGCGAGAGAAGAAATTGGGGGCTCTATAAAATTAGCCCTTAACTATTTTTCAATTAGATGGTAGGAATTCACCTAGGGTGTAAATAATTTAAATATCATGTAAAGATCAGGGTCCATCCCTCCAATGAAAACAAATATCATAATTTAAATATGGTATGGACAACCAATTACACATCATCTATTATAAATTCATTGTTTATATTTTTCACTCAACATGTATTTCGAATGTATCTAGCCTCAAGCTCCCTAAAACGATACCATCCAAAATAAGATAGACCCACCATTAGGATATATTATTGAGTTTAACAAATTATAAAAAGAAAAACATGCCTCACTAAAAAGAGTATACATTTAAAAAAATCTACATTAAAATAGATAATCCATGATTTTCCCTTCCTACGGTTATAAGAACCATCAATGATGTGTTCTGGTCACTGAGCATTTACATCACACTCTCCCTTCCAGGTCTCTTCATATATATAGTCATACTTCCATAACACCTGTACTAAAGTATCTAACCTACCTCGTGAATCCTTAATGATATGATCAATGATACATATCATATTCTCATTAAGGGACACATATTATTATAGCTCAATATCCTTTGGTTGAAATGAATAAGATGGGTCAGAATCATAATGGAAATGGTGTAATATGCATAAGGCATCATGCATTCCATGATACCACTTAGGTAACTCCAACCGATAGGCTACTAACATGCCACTGTCCAATATTTTGAATGGCCAAACATAACGGTGTGATATATTTAACTCTATATTTAATAAAAAATAACCCTATATCATGGAAAAACATATAAAAAATAAGATGTACCACCTCAAACTACAAGGTTCTGTGTTGATGATTGATATAAGACTTCTCCATATACTAATTTGTATCCATACACTTTTGAATTCTCTGTACCTACTATGAAGTCTCTTGAATGAGACAAGGACCTAGTAGTTCTACCTCTCCTACCTCTAACAACCACAATTCTAAATATAATAAAAAACTATAAATGGATTCATATAGAGGGATATGAATAATTTCATAAATATTATTATTATTGTAAAACCCAAATATGTGAATATGTTTCTCCCATGAGTGTCCAAAATCAATCATGCAAGACCATGGAATGTACTGTAACACCCATATCATCCGTTCAGACCGGCCATTAGTCTGAGTGAGATCATTTATACTCAAGTGCACCAATGAAACTATGTCATTCTATATCATCTTTGACAACCATGATGTAAAGTGGGAATCTTATCCCTACATAATTGAATAGGGAAAACCATTAAGTTACCTTATCTCCTAGAGAGAAATCATCCCTTTCTCATCAACTAAAAATGTTTCCTGAAAAGGTATAAATATCCTAACAATGGTCAATCTTTCAATGATCACCTTTACTTTATCACAAAATTGATGGGATATCAACAACCCCATCATGAAATCCATACTGATTTCTTTCCATTTCCGCTAAGTAATGGATAGAGGTTTTAGTTGTTTAGTTGGTCTCTAGTGCTCCACCATCAACTACTCATAGGTGGAACACATCATGATTAAACCTATAGTCCTCCTCAAACCTGAACAACAATACTGATGGATTATGTCTTGATATATCTTGTTATTACTAGGTTAAAGTTACCATGTTTTGGTGTGATATTCCCACATCATGTCTTCCCATTTGTTTGAAGAAAGCAAAACATGCCCATGGAAGAGGACCATCTCACTCTCATCAACAACCAATCCATGTTTTGGGATATCATAAGAGACATTATACTTTAGTATGTGGACCTAAGGGTCTGATTTTTTTCTCATCATCTCCCACTCGAGAAGAGAGGATATTACTATAAATTTTTCTAAAGTAGGTTTTCCATTCTATTCCAGAACCACCGAGTGCATCTTAGACAACAAATCCATCAAAAAACACTCAATATTGAAATCTTAGAAGGAATATGTCTAAATATTCTAAAATAGGGTATTATCCACTACATTACCCTTCTCATAAGTATATAAAATCCTGATGATAGAGGAATTTAGGTACTCAACCCACCAACCCTACCTCATATTCTAGTAGCGCTGTGAAGAGATGTATTTTATACCATATATGAATAATATAATATGAGCATAGCAATATTTTTGAGAATTGTGATGTGTAAATGTTGACCATTGATATATGATATTGGGCATAATGACCATTAATAATATTGGGAACATAATCCTTATATTGTGATTTCATCAAAGATATAATATTATTATGTTACTAGGAATTGTGTCCTTAAATCCTATGAAACAACGTATAGTGTCCCTTGATTATAATGAGCCATATTTCACAACTAATAGAGTTTTGAATTATTCCAAAAGTCAATGGTAGTCATAGTCGAAATATATATATTAGTTTTAGAAATCACTAATAGTATATTACATTAATGTGGTTATATATGGTTACTTGTTTAGATATTATTCGGCATAGGCTGAATAATGTCCATCCATCCTGATGTCTATATAGAACTAGAGCCAACTCCTTCCAACTTATGTACTGCATACCATTATTAACTTCACATTTCAATATTATAGGAACTAAATATATTTTATTAGACACCTTAGGTTGTTTTTTATTGTGTTTATCTCAGATCATATCAGGGCCATCAATGGTACGGAGATAGACTTTGTGTATGCAGGTAGGTATAAGAGAAATCAACAACTTATTGACTCTATACGTTCTTATATAATGGTATCGGGGAATCATAAGGCTGAGTAATTGCACATGATTTTGATGGAGACATTCTACTTGTATATTTTCCCCATTGTGGAGACATTTATTATATATTTCTCTTTCTTGTTCCTTATTGGTAGACATATGACATACAATCCCTCTCTATATGATACTCGATGTTAGTTCTTTATAAATTTTGGGTGTTAAATTATTCCATCAGTTATTTATTATAACTCCACTATTAATCCATTAAAACATTATTATGATACTTTGAACTAAAGGGAATATTCTCCCCATTAAACCACATAAAACCCTCATTAGTTTTCATAAGACACTAGCTTATGAGGAGGGGTGCTTGAGACCATGTGGACCATAAGATTGGAGCACAATTATGTGGAATCCAGGTCAATATGTCACAATGAGGTATCAAAGGGATTTTATTTTTGTTCCATACTACATTGAGACAATATAATAGAGATAAAAAATGCTTATGAATGTGGTTATAATCCATTAATAGGATTAGCTATCCCACGTTTGGGGTAATGGCATGTATCATTTAATGAGGAATTGTTTTTTACTGTGCTTATTATAGTTTATTTGAATCCACCATTTGGTGGTGAATATGATTCTTAAAGACTATTGTGGTTATAATTGTTTTTATAAAAGTTCTAGATGAGTTGATATCATACTATACCATGCATTATTTTAGGCACCATTGGAATTGATATGTCATGTAGTATTCCATTCCACATCTACATTAGTGCATACTTTGCATGCATCATTTTTTTGGCCTTATTCCTATATCCATGAACATTGATAACATCTCTTCAAAGACCTTGAAAAATAAATTGTTTCCATTTAATGGATTCCACACTTCAGTTTATTAGGTGAATTGGCTCTTGAATATTATATGTTGTGATCCATTTAGTTTAAAAAATTTAAAGATAATCTATATAAAATTGAAAAATAAATAAAATGGAATTGAAATAAAAAAGAAATTAGTCACTACTAAATAGGGAATCCGTTTCTTTTAATGGTTTTTTTCATATATATATATTTAAATTGAATATCCAAACATTGGCATACTTAAAATAATGAATATAGCATAAGCCAAACCAGACATTAGTAGTGGGATGTTGGTAGAATCTCTTGTATTCCTTATGATTGTTCATAACATAAAAACATTGATTTATAACCAGTATTAGGTGTGTGAACATTTAATAGGATGGATCATACAAATACTATTCATGTATCTATGTTATTTACCATGATAAAATCTATCATAAGCATACATTTGGATATTTAGAGGTATTCAACCACGACTTCCTTGTGTATTTTTTGGGGTGGGTTGCAAAAAAAATTCTCTTGATGTTGTGGGCCATTAACCACCAATGATACATCCATGAGGAACACTTGTGTAACCTCTAATTATCCTATATGTGGGAGATTATTTTAATTTTAAAGGGGTGTTTCTAATGATTATGAAAATGATGTTGGGAGATCCACTCTTTTACCCTTCTATGGGAGAGTTGACTTAGCAGTTTCAGCAACAACATCTATTTACATTTTTAAGGGATAATTTCTCCAAAGCAACATTAAAATGTCCCAATATAGTTATTTCTATTTTAAAAAATTTAAATACACCGTCAGAGGGGTGAATGAAAAGCACTACTTATTTTCTTTGAGAATCCTTAAAACATTGAGGGTATTTCGATGCTGGAATGTTAGTACTACAATGTGATATATAGGGATTTATAGTCTAAAATTATAACTAAATTATCATTGATACCCTAATGTATGATTGTTATATAGATTCAATGAAACAAAAGTAGGGTTATATTACTATTATGAACTTCTCGAATATTTTTACAGAGCATCAGTGCTTCGTGTTTGTTGATATTGTTGTTTATCAAGCGAAAGATATATAATTTCAGGTTGGGATAATGAATTCTATTATTTCCTATGTGTACATTTTTTAGTGGAATAATTTATCGAATATATTGAAATATGACCTGATTTTTGGGAGAAACCATAGGTAAGATGACTGTGTGATCCTGAGTGGTTCATAACACATACAAGGTCATGGTTCGATTATTATTCTGAAGCGAAGCATCGAGACTGTGTTTGTTTGATGTAGTATCCATATCACACTGACTAAAAGTTATGTGGTATGTCACCAGTGTGGTAAGCCTGGGCATATGAATCTGCAATGACCCATATACCATGTTGAGTGTTGAGACCATGTAATATCAGGGCATCTTTATTATTTCAATAGGCCCTTCCAATGTGTATCGAGTGGGAGAGGATCCATACTTGAACCTACATTGGGGGAAAGATTAGAAGTACCTATATAGGTTGGTAGTTGGATTAATACCGTACATTCCTGCAGAGGAAGGTGTATTGGTAGTGTTATCATGTCTCCAAATACATAGTTCTAGAAGAGAGGACCTTCTATGGGTATTCAGGTTACATCACAATCTTGTAGACTATGATAGATATATTCAGTGAAGTCTATACTAAAAGAGAAGGGTATTGGTCCATATACTATTCAAGGTACTATAATTTTATCCACTTATATTGAAACTTTTTTTGGACATATGTTCTTCACAATCCTTTATCTCTATGCATATTGTGGAAATCCTTAGGATTCATAGTGAGTAATCTTGCGAAATTACGAAACACAATACAACATTTTGTTTATGGTTAGATAGTGAATGCCAATGAAGTGAAAATACTATTAAGATAGGAATAAATAATTTCATATGGGATCTCTTAGTCTTGGAGATTATGGTATTTTATTTCATTCTTGATGTGGACAGCTTTTTCCAATATTGCACCTATATATATTTTTATTATCGTCCGGTGTCATTTACATCCCCAAAGGGTGGTAATTACAATCATAAGGGTTAGTGGGATGTCCAGGATAGTAAAGTCAAAATAGAGTATCATGGCCTAACTATGGTGAATTCCTAGACTACTAGATATTACAATGATTACTAGGTGCTACATCATGTTGAATTACCTCCTATAATCGAATGATTTAGCGTTATGTTTCTAGATGAATTTTATGGACTACCTCTTAAGAGGGAGGCAGAATTCTCAATCAAGTTATTTCATGGATATGTATCAATATCCATTCATATTTAAAGGTTATAAAATACTGATTTATTGGTATTCAAGATGCATCTTGATGATTTAGAGGCTAAGGGTGTTATATAGACCAGTACTTCACCATGGGGTTCACTAATCCTTTTTCCCATGATGTTGGAGAGAACAATCAGGATTTTTGTGCATTAACAAAACGTAAATTTTATTACTAAGAAATATAATTATCACATACCTCGTATGGATGATATTTATGACCCCTTATATAATTGAGGGTGTTATCAAAGGATGACTTGATATTGTGATATCATTAGGTTCGATTCAGACCTTCAGATATTTCATATACAGAGTTAAATAGTAGGTATAGATTATATGAGTATCACATTATGACATTCAATCTCATGAACATGGATGGTTTCTTCATGGATTTGAGGAATAGGGTTTTCCATCCCAATTCTAATTCCATCATGATTTCCTTCATAAATGACAAAAAGGTTTATTTTCATACCTGAATTTACTATTACACTCATCTTGAGATGGTTTTGAATAAAATGAGAGAGAAAAAACAATGTTCTAATATTAGAATATGTCTCTTATGGATTGAAAAGGTAAAATTATTATTCTATATAATCTCAACTGAAATAGAATTGGTTTTCCCACTTAACGTGATCATTGTAGTTACATGAGATAAATCGATGAACATCCTTGATATACTATGTTTTTATGAATAATTTGTTATTAAAGAAATTTTATATATGAATTATCATGTCTATGCCTCTTAATGTTTTCACTATGGAGGGTGTTAATTTTATAAAGTAAGAATATTAAGAGATATTTTTTCATATGTTTAAATAGGGACAGAATTCAACACCGATCTTGAAACGTCAAATGCAGAGTAAAAGCTATAGAACATATTGTGATGCATCTGGTATTGAGATAGAAATACTTATGACATAGGAAGATTCATTAATTTTGTATAACTTCTGAATGTTATGTAATGTTGAGTTAAATTACCCTATTCCTGATCTTGAGTTGACAAATTTTTATAATGCCTTTCAATTTTGGAGGAATTACCTATTGGGAGAGAATTTTGAGGTTTTTACCGACCAAAAAATCCCTATGAATTATAGTGGTATTGAAACATATACAATGATGATGGGTTTATTACCTACCTTCCATTGTCCTAGAGAATACCTATACACCCAGCTAGGGAAATGCTATTATGGATTCTCTTATAAAGAGGACTCATATAAAAATAGTGCAGGAGGATAGTAGAGATTGGAAGAATATGCCCCTTTTTTCCATGATTCATATTGAGGTTCTTGACTATCAAGGATAATTTTTATTTTCATCTCTATTATTGACCTCTTGACCTCTTGACATCTATGGAATGTGAAGATCTGGTTGTTTTAAGATCCTTAAGGCTTCATCCTACAAGAGATTCTTTTTGGTACACCCACATTAATATTGGTCCATCGATTATAAAGGCATCGTGTGTGGACATGTGCATATATGTGTCCAAACAGACAAGGGAATGGAGCACATCTTAGGGTTACCTATTTCCCAGGGAAAATTCACCGAGGTATCCCCATGATGTATCATGATATGAAAAAACAATATTTGTGGAAAATCATTAACGATTAGATAGACAGTTTTTTTAATAGGTGTTCCACCTACCTGAAGGTGAATGTGGAACACCAACAACAAGCTATCTTATTAAAACCCTTACAGATACTTAAATAGAATTAAAAATATTTTTTAATGATTTAATATTTATATTACCAAGGATATTTCTAGGTAGAAATATGGTTTGGCTCATCTTGGATTAACACACAACCGTAGTCCAATTCTTTCTTGTCCGTCAGAGTTTATCAGTTGATGTGTTTTGAAGATTATTTTCATGCGAGATCCTCTTAGTACATGGGATCCCATGTAATATCATTTCACATCGGTATTCTCATTTCACATTTAGGATCTCGTAGGGGTTAGAAAAATATATGGGTAGACAGGTTGTTAAGAGAATAGGTTTTATAGAGACCCAACACTTTAACCCTTATCATTAGATGATTTTAAACATAATTATCTATCAAATTTCAATCCAATGATCGTAACGACATGTTTCATTGGAAGACTAAGAACATAAAACTGAAAACATTATGCTAAATTAATTGTTTATATATTTATCATACACTATAACTATTAACCTCCTTTGATCCCATACATCTGTATAAGACAATCTAGGGATAAAATGAACAAAGGAATGAACTAAAATCATAGTAAGGGGGAAAACATAAGAGTATATCTTAACACATTTATTATAAAGAAAAAACCTATTGATATTAAAAAGAATTGAACATGATTAAACATAATCAATAATAACATATAGAACATGGGATGATATACTCATGGAATATTTGTAATCCGAAAAAATCATAAACGTTACTTTTTCATGATTCAAGGTGTTTTTCACACAGAGAATCATGAGTCAAGGATAACCAGAAAGACTGTGTCACATGGAGCATGAGTCAAGTCTAACCTGCAAGATAGTGGCACATAATGTTTCATTAAAATAAAAATTACCAAATGCATTGGAGTTCTATATGGGAACAACCAACATAACATGGTCATGAATATTTTATCAACATAAATAATCATACATAATAAATCTATCAGAAACATGAGGGTTACCCATGCAATGAATTGGGTATCATAATCATGTCATAAATCATAATAAATGGGTGTATCATAGATGTGACCATGAAATAAAGGAATTGAATCATACATGAATATTCATAATGTAATGTAGGCATACATCATGATTACTAATGATAAACTAAGTGATAACATGTAAAAAGATTATTTAAGAAACTATATAATTCAAACATTTTAGTGAGGTTTAAGGAAAATAATAAAGATAATTCAATGTAGAAAAGGGAATAATATTTTAGATAAAACCAGAATCAGACCAAAAATGTTTTAATAATATAATGATTGATTTTAGAAAAATAATTGAAACCTCAAATAGATTATATAGTTTACTTGAACATAGGTATGAATTCATTATGTTCAAATAAATTGGGCTTTCTTATTGAGATGAATTTAAGAGGTAAATTTTAAAAAAATTGTATATCCTAGAAAAATAAGGATGAGTATATATTGATGCATGAGTTTTGAACATATAAACAAAATTTATAATTTGTATATAAAAATAAATTATAATTCAATTTGTGTAAAAAGAGAGAAAAAATAACTCGAAGGAATAATAGATGTTCATGTAGAATCCCTTACCTTATGTGTGAAGGTGTCATTCACTTGATCTTAATTTCCCACATAATCAAATTAGATTAATTATTTAATATGTAAACAACCATTTATACATGTATTTTACTTACAATAACATTATTATATTCATTTATGGCCATTTTTAGGGGTTTATTGTACCAATTTCAACATTTAGTAGCATCAGTTTTCATTGGTTTTTAAGATCATTTTACTAGTATAAATGATAAAAGTTCATACAATGTGGGGTTAATTATCGATAATTGAATATATATTTTATTAATGATATTATATAGGTTTAATTGGTCTTATATAATTTTTTTTAATATCATGAGGATGAATCATTAGTTAAATATTTAATGATAATGGTTTCTATTTATTTTGGTGGTTTTCGATCACAAAGAACTCATTTGTTTAATTAATTTATACCATCTTTAAAAAATGAATCTATATCTTTAAATATTATATAATACATATATTATAATATTTTTGAACCATTAATTTTATTATGACTAGCCATGAAGGGGGAATTTAATAACAAATAACATCATCCATGGAGGTGGTAGATCGACACCTCATGGAAGATATGTTCACTCTTAAACTAAAAGAGAGATGGGAAGACATTTGACTAAGAAAATTTTTCATAAACATGATAAAATTATAGTGTATATATGATAATATATTTTTCATGCGATTTGTTCAAGAAGAAGGGTAGGAGGTAAAAATAAAATAATGGAAGAATAAAATATTTTTAAAAAAGGAAGAGGGTTTTACCACTTGATTCATTCCTCTTGAGAGCATCCATATGGGGTTGGTTTTGGTATTTTGTTAATAAAAAAACTCATAGATTTTGAGGAGGGTATTAGGAGGAATCTTGGATAGAATTTGGAAAAGGATCATATATTTAGATGTGTGAGGAGAAGAGGTGGTGAGAGTGGTATTTATTGTGGATGGGAGGTGGGTTTCTCATTTTCTAGTCACTAGTTTATTAACAGCTCAAGAAATAAATAGAGTTGATTCTTAAGACAAAATATAAAAATTAGATCATTTGAGTTTGAGCCAATTATTCTTAAATAATTCATGACTCAATAAATATTGTATTAAACATATAATGTATATATACCATAAATTACCAGATTTTAATATTCAGAATTAATTAAAGGATTTATGTAAAAAACAAAAAATCACCCTGACCATTTTTCGATGTGTATAATTAAAAAAGGAACTCCATATTATGAAAATAAATTTCTAAACATGGGAAAATTAATTTTTAATTAAAATCATTAATTAATTGAAAAATAAAGAATTAAAATTTATATATGATTTTATTTCACTTAGAAAAATTATGTAAGGTCTCATAAAATTTTCTTATAATTATAAAAAATAAAAATACTTATTTCTGAATACATTTTTTGAAAATAAATATAATTTTACGTATATAATTTAATCATAAAATATTAATTAAATATTTATGAATTACTAAAATAAAAACCCTTAATTAATAACTTTTAAAATACTTACATACTTATATTCTGAAATAATTATATAATATTCTCATTTATTAGAGGAAAAACATAATTTATACATAAATTGTTCAGGGTAATATTATACATTCTGAATTTCTATTAATAAGGGTAATGTTACTATTCTAAATGTAATATAACTATTCCATTGGACTGTGTTGTTTAACCAGTAGAAATGACATTTATTTCATTAATTTATCCTTTTTAATGCTTGTGTTGTGTTCCCTATTTTATTTTATGTCATTCTACCATATGACATAATTATAAGAATGGAATTTCCATTGATAAAATTTAGGGTCATTATATTATTTTTGTAGAGACCCGAATCTTGACATTCATATATATCACATTACTTTTGCAGAATATCCAATACATAACAAAAATAGACACTAAAGGACAGTAATAGTTTAGTGTCATTGGAAACATGGAACATAATCTTCTAATGGTGGTGAAAGATCATCAAAATCTCACATAAAGATCTTCCCCTTTTGTTTTATTACCTAACACCTTTTTTTATATCCTGGGGAAAAGAAAGCATAAAAAGGGTGAGATAAAATTCTCAATAAGTATGAGGCCCCAGCCTTAAAACTTACTTAATCTTGAGTTATTACAAGATTACACATTGAGGATATTTTCAGGTTTAGAGTTTTGGAGAATTAGATCATGAAACTTGCATTACATTCCACATTTAAACAAAGTGGTTACATAAAAGATAGTATTCATTCTTCCCATCAACGGAAACATATTTAAAATAAAACATGGATTCTTTCTTGACACATCCTTGACACTATCATCACATCATGTACCCTTCCCTTGACCTGTGAAAAACATTTCAAAATCTTGGGATGAGCATAAAAAGCTCAGTAAGGGATATAAAAATATGGAAAGGAAACATGAGTTCATATATACATAAGAATCAAATCATACTTTACCCATAAAACATAGGCATATCAAATCATGAATAAATCATAGAAAACATAAGACATAAAGGTAAGTTGAGGCATTCATAACATTCTTACGTAGGGAGTAACCCTCTTGGTTACGTTTGGAATACCCATCACAGTATATTCCCTAAATCTTTTCGGAGAAACCTTAACGTTACCCAATGCATTAGAGAGCTATATCGGGCTCACCCGCCCTTAGTTTATCACGGAACCACCCGTTCTTCATAACAATGCCCAAGAACCATAACATAATCATATCACATAAACATGAATAAATGAAACATAACATTTCCACATTTCAATCACAATATAACATTTTAGGATATTGAAATAATGAATCCATTCAAAAAGAAACCATTTCCAAAACCATTTAAAACATTTAATAAAGAGATTTTTGAATCAAAGTGTCCCATACCACCTTGAAGCTTTTAACATTTTAAACCATTAATATCCATATAAATAAATCCTTAAAACCATTTTGAAAACATGGATATTAATAAGAATAAATAATTAAAACATTTAAAACGATATTTTGGTTAAAGGGGTTTTACCAAAATTAGAGACACTTGAATACAATAATCGAGGAATAACATTTAGTCAGAACTTTATAATATCATGAGAATAAAAGGATTCATGATATAATACTCCAAAGGACAGTATATACACCATATAAGAGTGAATTGGTGCATAACAACAATGAACCCTCAATAGAAATGTCAAATGTGATGAAATCCCTTATAAAGAAGGTATCCTTAAATTAAGGACAAATAAATCTCAAAAATATGTGTGACAAATATATATACACCCAATATAAGTGTATATTAAGTGTAAAAAAATAAAAAGTCATTCACACATATTCAATGGATGACATATTCAATGACTACATGTTGAACCCAAAGAAATCGAAATTGGGTTAAAAAGATCCCTTGACAGCCTAACGGCATCACATCAAAATGAGTTGATGAGAGATAAAAAGAGTATCTCATCACTTGGACATAACATTTACATCAATAAGGATATATGATAACATATCCCAACATAACAATATGTAAATTAAAAGACCCAACAAAAGAGGTCTTTTAAAAAGGAGGAGGGTGAAAGGTTCCCTTACCGACTTGGGTATCTTTCAAAACATACACCCCATGAAAGAAGGACAATAGATCATTGATGTAAATACTCATAAATGAAAGTATATTACACAAAGAGTAGAATAATGGGCAGTACATACACCACTCAATGGAATTTGTGGAAAATGTAGCATAAATCTCACGGGAATAAAAGTGAGATGAAAAATCCCTTACGAAAACTCGGCAGCCTAACGGCGCCACATAAAACTTCCGAATATGGATTGATGAGATCAAATAGGGTATCTCATCACATTAAAATAAAATTTAAAGCAAGTGAAATATAAATGAACATCCCCCAACATTAAAAAGAGGAGCTTAAAAGAATTGACATAAAAGAGAGTACTTAAAAAGAAAGAGATAGGTTAGATCTCTTACAAAAGTTTGGCAGCCTAACGGCGCCACTCAAAACCTCCAAAATGGATTTATGAGAGAGAATATGGTCTCTCATAACATGAAAATAAAAATTAAAGTAAGTTTAATATAAAATATCATCCCAATAACAAAAAAGATGAGCTTTAAAAGGAATGACATAAAAGTTTGTACTTAAAAAGAAAGAGAGGAGTAGGATCCCTTACCTCGGGTCCGACTTGACTCGATCATTCTTTAATATCCTGAATAATAAACTGGAGTTAATTTATACTTCCTTAAGAACATTTTTCAAGTTCATTATTCCTTTTATATCACTTATTACCATGTCATAAACATTATGAAATCATTAAGTTAATAATGATTGTTTTGTCGATATTTGGTTCTTAAGTCGAAAGTGAACTTCTTACAATTACATGTTGTTCGTGTGGCCAAAAGTTTATTATATCCAGAATTGTATTCATGATGTATATATCATATATGTCATATATATCCAGTACATGCATGCATTTATTACATTACATAATCATTTAGAGGTAAGAAATGAAATGCACCGTTCATGGAGACGGTAAGCCGTACGTACGCATGAACGCTACTTTCATTTCTATTTCATATTTTATAGAATGGAATAATAATGATATAAAGGTATATTATAATTCCAGTATAATATCATATAAAATATCATAGTTCCATCATTTATACGTCCCACATATGGTATATAACGAATCAAATCACTTTGAGGGGGCGGTAGTCCGCACTTCCTTAAAATGAAGATATCGCGTATACCCATAATGGAAGCCATCATGGTAAGACACAAATGAAAAATAAATAAGCATAAGTAAAACATAAACATATTATATATCATATAAAAAAATAGTGACATCATAATGGCCACCTTTGAAGGTGTTAAAAGAGTATTGAACAATCATCGTTTCGGGAGGCATAATTTCTCCATCCACGGAAACCGTATGTTTTTTAACAATTTGATGTAGTTGTGTGAGATTGTAGCTCGAATAAATCTTATAAAAACATCCTAGTATATTGAAGATACTGGTGTTGTTACAAAAGAAATAAATAAAAAGAGTTTAGTGGGTTGGAGAAGCAAAATAAAACAAATGAACATGAGAGAATGAATTACCATTAAAAGTGTAACTTCTTTTGATTTGAGCCTAAAAGCTTCCTTTGAAAGGATTCTGCCCAAAGGGAATCCTCTAGGATGAGTAGAGGGATGTGGATAGAGTAAATTGGCAGGGTTTGGCCGAGCCAAAGGCTTGAGGAGTGTGTGAAATGAGGTAGAGGTGGGGGCCTTTTATAAGAGGAGAGGAGGGGCACTTTTGAAAAGTAAAGAAATATTACTTTATTTGAAAATGTGTTTCGGTTTTAAAAGGTCCCACATTGATATAATTCGTGGATAAGGTGATAAGGGTTCTACATCCACTCATCCAATTGGTTTTGGACATGTGTAGTTCATAGAGTTTACATTATCTTTCCATTTTATTTAAATCTTCAAATAATGATGTCATCGCTTCATCATTATTATCTCATAAATAATTTAATTTATTTAATGTCTAAAAAAAATAAAAAAACTACAATGATGTAGGGAATTTTTTTATCTTTCCAATGACTATTTATAATCAAAATTTTGACTTTCTTAACCCCACTTAAAAATTGTTTTAGTATAACATATCATGTTTGTGTCATTTTTACTTTTACATTAAATAAAAAGTTATTTATGTCATTTCCCAACGATAGTGGATCCATGGGGGTCCCCAAGATGGCCCATGGCTTGTCTTGGTCGGCCATGACTCACCCAATAGGTGTAGGACAAGTGTCATGATGTTTTCACATTCTTATAATATCATTTTTACCTTAAATTACACTAATTACCACTAATCGCGATTAAAAACTTAATAAGTTACTATTCACCAAAAAATTATTTTAATCTCATTGAACCACATTTTACTTCTTAATGACAACCATATATGTCGGATTTTTGAAAATCAAAACACAATGATGGCAAAATTTCATTTAAACGGAAAATCAGTTTTATAAGTACCACTTAGTGGTTTCACTATTCATCAAAAATTGAAGTTTTTCAAAAAAATCCCAAAAATTCACCCTAAGCTATATTTGATATTATGAATTAAAAAATGAAGTCCTTTTTACATAATTCAAAACATATAAGTCACATTAATTAATTTAATAATTAATTCCCGCTGTCATGACAAATAGCGTGTTTTATGAAACAATAAGTATCAAAATATTGACACTAGTTTAAGTCTGATTTCAAAGTGAAATTGATTCCAACGACCACTATTGGATTTAATGGTAAAAATATTTTCTAATTTCACTTTAAAACCAATTCAAAATATAATCTAATCATATAAATAAATTAGATTAAAAAGTGGTTTTGAATTAAAATACAACATTTTACACTATTCATTAAAAAAATGAACTTTATCGGAAAGATACCAAAAATTTACACAAAGTAAATTTTGATGTCCCGATTATTAATAAGAGTTTTATTTGGTCCAAAAGAATGTTTAAGAGTGAACAAAACTATATTTAATGACGTTTCTCCATCAAAAAGTGATAAGTGAACCTTATTGAAAACTAGGGCATATACGCCTAAAATTGAATTCTTTCCGTATTTTAAGCCTTCAGATTTTATTGGATAAATGTAAAAACATTTAAAAACATATATAATCATATTTTAGTTATTTATATCCATTCCCGCCATTACAACGGCTACATGTTAACTACCATTTAAAATAATATTATTTTATTATTAGAGTGCAACGTAAGATTCCCAAGAAACTCGTTGTTGCGTGTTGGGTACGCCATCGAGCATAGCGTCCCCTTTAAAGTCATATTAATATTTTATTCACAAATATGGATAAATATGAAAATTTCATATTCCTTATTTACCTGGGGTGTTACATCCTTCCCCCCTTTTGGGAATTGCATCCTCGCAATTTTAAAATTGCGCTTGGAAACATCCTTGAACGTCCCACATCGGAGAAGAGTCAGTAAAACAATCACTTTAAAATAAAGAAAGATAAGTACAAAGGTCACCCGAGTTAACCCATACTAGGATTCCAAGTATGAAAATATGGACATGGAGGAAAAAACAAAGGGTCATGTTCTGATGGAGAGTGATAGAAAACATGTTTAGGAAAAAGTTAACCACGAGAAAATCACAAACTTGTGATGGGTTAAACCGTATTCGATTCCCCAGTAGGAAAAGTTAATTGACAACATTTTTGTTTTAAGTTACTTTTTATTGAGGAATTTATTCATAAGGAAGCATAATCACTTATCATGTTGACTTTCAACTTTTACTAGATTCCTTAGTCAAACTCATATTTTTTCCAAAAGACGAGTATTTAGGGAGACTTGTTCGCATTAAGAGTACTATAATCAACTTCTAGAGAATCACCTAATCCCCAAAAGAGAACTATATACATCCCATGTTTTTAGGCTTTAACCAAAACCAAAACCAAAAAGGTTAGTACAAGATCAGATAATCCAGAAAAGGATAACCCCTTATAAAAAGAAAATCTATTCTTAATCTCCAAAATTTGTCCAACAAAACCCAAAGTTCAACGAGGACCATCCGATAAACAATTTTTCCATAAAATTCTTCAAAGTAAACCAATATAAGATTGAAACCCAAATATTTGAAGGATTTAGTCACATAGTCTTCCAAGTTAAATCGTAACATTTATCTCCAAACAATATCAGTTGCTCCTAAAGTCTCACATTGAAAAGTAATTATCCTAATCACATATCCTCCAAAATAAACTTACTCTTAATTCATAAAATAATATAACTAAAAATAATAGGTCAAACTAACCAGGGGCTTCACGTAGTCTAGTGGTAGGCGATAAATACCAGTCGCACTTTGGTTGTGGGTTCGATTCCCGCAGCATTGTCCGACGCGACGGGTTGTCACACGGTCTGCGTGTTGTCCTTTTTCCAAAACTATATAATTCTCAAATCATTACCCAAAAAGGGATAAAATCATCAAGAATATTCATAACATATTTTAACCTCAAGTTTATCTCATGCCCTTCATTTTCCATCATATCATATAATAACCCATAATTTCCTCCAAAGTAAGGATCATATAAACCCTAATGGTTACCTTAATAATTATTACCTGAATTTCCACATCGAGTTGGCCATCTTGTACATGATCCATTAGAGAACTCACCAAGGTTTAAGTGATTGATCATGACTCCTTGATAGTTGGTTTAGAACAACTATGAGATTCCTCATTGAATCCCCCATCTCATCCAGTATCTTAATCAGAGAACCACCACAGTTTCCTTCAAACCCATTGTCACTTTGCTGCCTGCTAGATCCAGCTATTTACTAAAACCAAAAAGTTCAATGTGAGTATATCAACAAAACCATCATGTACTAATGAGGAAGATAAACACTAAGATATACTTACTCATTCACTTTATCTAAAATTAGGACTCTTTCTGAAATCCTAACCATTATGGTAATGTCACTTATGCTTAAAGAATATCCTAACCTCTAAAGTTATCTAAACCGACCTTTGATACCAACTATAAGGCCCCAGCCTTAAACCTTACTTAATCTTGAGTTATTACAAGATTACACATTGAGGATCTTTTCAGGTTTAGAGTTTTAGAGAATTAGATCATGAAACTTGCATTACATTCCACATTTAAACAAAGTGGTTACATAAAAGACAGTATTCATTCTTCCCATCAACGGAAAAATATTTAAAATAAAACATGGATTCTTTCTTGACACATCCTTGACACTATCATCACATCATGTAACCTTCCCTTGACCTGTGAAAAACATTTCAAAAACTTTGGATGAGCATAAAAATCTCAGTAAGGGATATAAAAATATGGAAAGGAAACATGAGTTCATATATACATAAGAATGAAATCATACTTTACCCAAAAATCATAGGCATATAAAATCATGAATAAATCATAGAAAACATAAGACATAAAGGTAACTTCAGGCATTCATAACATTCTTACGTAGGGAGTAACCCTCTTGGTTACTTTTGGAATACACATCACAGTATATTCCCTAAATCTCTTCGGAGAAACCTTAATGTTTCACTCCTTCGCGTTACCCAATGCATTGGAGAGCTATGTCGGGCTCACCCGCCCATAGTTTATCACGGAACCAAAAATTCTTCATAACAATGCCCATGAACCATAACATAATCATATAACATAAACATTAATAAAGGAAACATAACATTTCCACATTTCAATCACAATATAACATTTTAGGATATTGAAATAATGAATCCATTCAAAAAGAAACCATTTCCAAAACCATTTAAAACATTTAATAAAGAGATTTTTGAATCAAAGTGTCCCATACCACCTTGAAACTTTTAACATTTTAATCCATTAATATCCATATAAATAAATCCTTAAAACCATTTTGAAAACATGGATATTAATAAGAACAAATAATTAAAACATTTAAAATGATATTTTGGTTAAAGGGGTTTTACCAAAATTAGAGACACTTGAATACAATAATCGAGGAATAACATTTAGTCAGAACTTTATAATATCATGAGAATAGAAGTATTCATGATATAATACTCCAAAGGATAGTATATACACCATATAAGAGTGAATTGGTGCATAACAACAATGAACCCTCAATAGAAATGTCAAATGTGATGAAATCCCTTATAAAGAAGGTATCCTTAAATTAAGGACAAATAAATCTCAAAAATATGTGTGACAAATATATATACACCAAATATAAGTGGATATTAAGTGTAAAACAATAAAAGGTCATTCACACATATTCAATGGATGACATATTCAATGACTACATGTTGAACCCAAAGAAATCAAAATTGGGTTAAAAAGTTCCCTTGACAGCCTAACGACATCACATAAAAATGAGTTGATGAGAGATAAAAAGAGTATCTCATCACTTGGACATAAAATTTACATCAACAAGGATATATGAGAACATATCCCAACATAAAAATATGTAAATTAAAAGACCCAACAAAAAAAGTCTTTTAAAAAAGAGGAGGGTGAAAGGTTCCCTTACCGACTTGGGTATCTTTCAAAACATACACCCCATGAAAGAAGGACAATAGATCATTGATGTAAATACTCATAAATGAAAGTATATTACACAAAGAGTAGAATAATTGTCAGTAAATACACCACTCAATGGAATTTGTGGCAAATGTAACATAAATCTCACGGGAATAAAAGTGAGATGAAAAATCCCTTACGAAAACTCGGCAGCCTAACGGCGCCACATAGAACTTCCGAATATGGATTGATGAGATCAAATAGGGTATCTCATCACATTAGAATAAAATGTACAGAAAGAAAATATAAAAGAACATACCCCAACATTACAAATAGGAGCTTAAAAGAAGTGACATAAAGGAGAGTACTTAAAAAGAAAGAGAGAGGTTAGATCTCTTACGAAAGTTCGGCAGCCTAACGGCGCCACTCAAAACCTCCAAATTGGATTTATGAGAGAGAATAGGGTCTCTCATAACATGAACATAAAAATTACAGTATGTTTAATATAAAATATCATCCCAATAACAAAAAAGATGAGATTTAAAAGGAATGACATAAAAGTTTGTACTTAAAAAGAAAGAGAGGAGTAGGATCCCTTACCTCGGGTCCAACTTGAATCGATCGTTCTTTAATATCCTGAATAATAAACTTGAGTTAATTTATACTTCCTTAAGAAAATTTTTCAAGTTCATTATTCCTTTTATATCACTTATTGCCATGTCATAAACATTATGTAATCATTAAGTTAATAATGATTGTTTTGTCGATATTTGGTTCTTAAGTCGAAAGTGAACTTCTTAGAATTACATGTTGTTCGTGTGGCCAAAAGTTTATTATATCCAGAATTGTATTCATGATGTATATATCATATATGTCATATATATCCAGTACATTCATGAATTTATTACATTACATAATCATTTAGAGGTAAGAAATGAAATGCACCGTTCATGGAGACGGTAAGCCGTACGTACGCATGAACGCTACTTTCATTTCTATTTCATATTTTATAGAATGGAATAATACTGATATAAAGGTATATTATAATTCCAGTATAATATCATTTATAATATCATAGTTGAATCCTTTATACGTCCCACATATGGTATATAACGAATCAAATCACTTTGAGGGGGCGGTAGTCCGCACTTCCTTAAAATGAAGATATCGCGTATACCCATAATGGAAGCCATCAAGGTAAGACTAAAATGAAAAATAAATAAGAATAAGTAAAAAATAAACATATTATATATCATATATAAAAATAGTGACATCATAATGGCCACCTTTGAAGGTGTTAAAAGAGTATTGAACAATCATCGTTTCGGGAGGCATAATTTCGCAATCCACGGAAAACGTATGTTCTTTAACCATTTGATGTAGTTGTGTGAGATTGTAGCTCGAATAAATCTTATAACAACATCCTAGTATGTTTAAGATACTGGTTTTTTTACAAAGGAAATAAATAATAAGAGTTTAGGGGGTTGGAGAAGCAAAATAAAACAAATGAACATGAGCGAATGAATTACCTTTAAAAGTGTAACTCTTTTTGATTTGAGCCTAAAGGCTTCCTTTGAAAGGATTCTTCCCAAAGGGAATCCTCTAGGATGAGGAGAGGAATGTGGAGAGAGTAAATTGGCAGGGTTTGGCCCAGACAAAGGCTTGAGGAGTGTGTGAAATGATGTAGAGGTGGGGGCCTTTTATAAGAGGAGAGGAGGGGCACTTTTGGAAAGTAAAGAAATATTACTTTATTTGAAAATGTGTTTCGGTTTTAAAAGTTCCCACATTGATATAATTCGTGGATAAGGTGATAAGGGTTCTAAATACACTCATCCAATTGGGTTTGGACATGTGTAGTTCATAGATTTTACATTATCTTTCCATTTTATTTAAATCGTCAAATAATGATGTCATCCCTGCATCATTATTATGTCATAAATAATTTAATTTATTTAATGTCTAAAAATTATAAAAAAAATACTATGATGTAGGAAATATTTTTATCTTTCCAATGACTATTTATAATCAAAATGTGGACTTGTGTAACCCCACTTAAAAATTGTTTTAGTAGAACATATCATGTTTGAGTCATTTTTACTTTTACATTAAATAAAAAGTTATTTATGTCATTTCCCAACCATAGTGGATCCATGGGGTCCCCAAGTTGGCCCATGGCTTGTCTTGGTCGTCCATGACTCACCCAATAGGTGCAGGACATGTTTCATGGTGTTTTCACATTCTTATAATATCATTTTTACCTTAAATTACACTAATTACCACTAACCGCGATTAAAATCTTAATAAGTTACTATTCACCAAAAAATTATTTTAATCTCATTGAACCATATTTTACTTCTTAATGACAACCATATATGTCGGATTTTTTAAAATCAAAACACAATGATGGCAAAATTTCATTTAAACGGAAAATCAGTTTTATAAGTACCACTTAGTGGTTTCACTATTCATCAAAAATTGATGTTTTTCAGAAAAATCCCAAAAATTCACCCTAAGCTATATTTGTTATTCTGAATTCAAAAATGAAGTCCGTTTTACAAAATTCAAAACATATAAGTCACATTAATTAATTTAATAATTAATTCCCGCTGTCATGACAAATAGCGTGTTTTATGAAACAATAAGTATCAAAAGATTGACACTAGTTTAAGTCTGATTTCAAAGTGAAATTGATTCCAACGACCACTATTGGATTTAATGGTAAAAATATTTTCTAATTTCACTTTAAAACCAATTCAAAATATAATCTAATCATATAAATAAATTAGATTAAAAAGTGGTTTTGAATTAAAATACAACATTTTACACTATTCATTAAAAAAATGAACTTTATCGGAAAGATACCAAAAATTTACACAAAGTAAATTTTGATGTCCCGATTATTAATAAGAGTTTTATTTGGTCCAAAAGAATGTTTAAGTGTGAAAAAAACTATATTTAATGATGGTTCTCCATCAAAAGGTGATAAGTGAACCTTTAGTGAAAACTAGGGCATATACGCCTAAAATTGAATTCTTTCCGTATTTTAAGCCTTTAGATTTTATTGGATAAATGTAAAAACATTTAAAAACATATATAATCATATTTTAGTTATTTATATCCATTCTCGCCATTACAACGGCTACATAATAACTACCATTTAAAATAATATTATTTTATTATTAGAGTGCAACGTAAGATTCCCAAGAAACTCGGTGTTGCGTGTTGGGTACGCCATCGAGCATAGCGTCCCCTTTAAAGTCATATTAATATTTTATTCACAAATATGGATAAATATGAAAATTTCATATTCCTTATTTACCTGGGGTGTTACATCCTTCCCCCTTTTGGGAATTGCGTCCTCGCAATTTTAAAATTGCGCTTGGAAACATCCTTGAACGTCCCACATCGGAGAAGAGTCGGTAAAACAATCACTTTAAAATAAAGAAAGATAAGTACAAAGGTCACCCAAGTTAACCCATACTAGGATTCCAAGTATGAAAATATGGACATGGAGGAAAAAACAAAGGGTCATGTTCTGATGGAGAGTGTTAGAAAACATGTTTAGGAGAAAGTTAACCACGAGAAAATCACAAACTTGTGATGGGTTAAACGGTATTAGATTCCCCAGTAGGAAAAGATAATAGACAACATTTTTGATTTAAGTTACATTTTATTGAGGAATTTATTCATAAGGAAGCATAATCACATATCAAGTTGAATTTCAACTTTTACTTGATTCCTTAGTCAAACTCATATTTTTTCCAAGAGACGAGTATTTAGGGAGACTTGTTCGCATTCAGAGTACTATAATCAACTTCTAGAGAATCACCTAATCCCAAAAAGAGAACTATATACATCCCATGTTTTTAGGCTTTAACCAAAACCAAAACCAAAAAGGTTAGTACAAGATCAGATAATCCAGAAAAGGATAACCCCTTATAAAAAGAAAATCTATTCTTAATCTCCAAAATTTGTCCAACAAAACCCAAAGTTCAATGAGGACCATCCGATAAACAATTTGTCCATAAAATTCTTCAAAGTAAACCAATATAAGATTGAAACCCAAATATTTGATTGATTTAGTCACATATTCTTCCAAGTTAAATCGTAACATTTATCTCCAAACAACATCAGTTGCTCCTAAAGTCTCACATTGAAAAGTAATTATCCTAATCACATATCCTCCAAAATCAACTTACTCTTAATTCATAAAATCATATAACTAAAAAGAATCGGTCAAACTAACCAGGGGCTTTATGTAGTCCAGTGGTAGGCAATAAATACATGTCGCACTTTGGTTGTGGGTTCGATTCCCGCAGCATTGTCCGACGCGACGGGTTGTCACACGGTCTGCGTGTTGTCCTTTTTCCAAAACTATATAATTCTCAAATCATTACCCAAAAAGGGATAAAATCATCAAGAATAATCATAACATATTTTAACCACAAGTTTAACTCATGCCCTTCATTTTCCATCATATCATATAATAACCCATAATTACCTCCAAAGTAAGGATCATGTAAACCCAAATGGTTACCTTAATAATTATTACCTGAATTTCCACATCGAGTTGGCCATCTTGTACATGATCCATTAGAGAACTCACCAAGGTTGAATTGATTGATCTTAAATCCTTGATAGTTGGTTTAGAACAACTATGAGATTCCTCATTGAATCCCCCATCTCATCCAGTATCTTAATCAGAGAACCACCACAGTTTCCTTCAAACCCATTGTCACTTTGGTGCCTACTAGATCCAACTATTTACTAAAACCAAAAAGTTCAATGTGAGTATATCAACAAAACCATCATGTACTAATGAGGAAGGTAAACACTAAGATATACTTACTCATTCACTTTATCTAAAATTAATACTCTTTCTGAAATCCTAACCATTATGGTAATGTCACTTATGCTTAAAGAATACCCTAACCTCTAAAGTTATCTAAACCGACCTTTGATACCAACTATAAGGCCCCAACCTTAAACCTTACTTAATCTTGAGTTATTACAAGATTACACATTGAGAATCTATTCAGGTTTAGAGTTTTAGAGAATTAGATCATGAAACTTGCATTACATTCCACATTTAAACAAAGTGGTTACATAAAAGATTGTATTCATTCTTCCCATCAACGGAAACATATTTAAAATAAAACATGGATTCTTTCTTGACACATCCTTGACACTATCATCACATCATGTACCCTTCCCTTGACCTGTGAAAAAAATTTCAAAAACTTGGGATGAGCATAAAAAGCTCAGTAAGGGATATAAAAATATGGAAAGGAAACATGAGTTCATATATACATAAGAATGAAATCATACTTTACCCATAAAACATAGGCATATTAAATCATGAATAAATCATAGAAAACATATGACATAAAGGTAACTTGAGGCATTCATAACATTCTTACATAGGGAGTAACCCTCTTGGTTACGTTTGGAATACCCATCACAGTATATTCCCTAAATCTCTTCAGAGAAACCTTAACGTTTCACTCCTTCGCGTTACCCAATGCATTGGAGAGCTATATCGGGCTCACCCGCCCTTAGTTTATCACGGAACCACCCGTTCTTCATAAAAATTCCCAAGAACCATAACATAATAATATCACATAAACATGAATAAAGGAAACATAATATTTCCACATTTCAATCACAATATAACATTTTAGGATATTGAAATAATGAATCCACTCAAAAAGAAACCATTTCCAAAACCATTTAAAACATTTAATAAATAGATTTTTGAATCAAAGTGTCCCATACCACCTTGAAGCTTTTTACATTTTAAACCATTAATATCCATATAAATAAATCCTTAAAACCATTTTGAAAACATGGATATTAATAAGAACAAATAATTAAAACAATTAAAACGATATTTTGGTTAAAGGGGTTTTACCAAAATTAGAGACACTTGAATACAATAATCGAGGAATAACATTTAGTCAGAACTTTATAATATCATGAGAATAAAAAGATTCATGATATAATACTCCAAAGGACAGTATATACACTATATAATAGTGAATTGGTGCATAACAACAATGAACCCTCAATAGAAATGTCAAATGTGATGAAATCCCTTATAAAGAAGGTATCCTTAAATTAAGAACAAATAAATCTCAAAAATATGTGTGAAAAATATCTATACACCCAATATAAGTGGATATTAAGTTTAAAACAATAAAAGGTCATTCACACATATTCAATGGATGACTTATTCAATGACTACATGTTGAACCCAAAGAAATCGAAATTGGGTTAAAAAGTTCCCTTGACAGCCTAACGACATCACATCAAAATGAGTTGATGAGAGATAAAAAGAGTATCTCATCACTTGGACATAAAATTTACATCAATAAGGATATATGAGAACATATCCCAACATAACAATATGTAAATTAAAAGACCCAAAAAAATAAGTCTTTTAAAAAAGAGGAGGGTGAATGGTTCCCTTACCGACTTGGGTATCTTTAAAAACATACACCCCATGAAAGAAGGAAAATAGATCATTGATGTAAATACTCATAAATGAAATTATATTACACAAAGAGTAGAATAATGGGCAGTACATTCACCACTCAATGGAATTTGTGGCAAATGTAGCATAAATCTCACGGGAATAAAAGTGAGATGAAAAATCCCTTAAGAAAACTCGGCAGCCTAACGGCGCCACATAAAACTTCCGAATATGGATTGATGAGATCAAATAGGGTATCTAATCACATTACAATAAAATGTACAGCAAGATAAATATAAAAGAACATCCCCCAACATTACAAAGAGTAGCTTAAAAGAAGTGACATAAAGGAGAGTACTTAAAAAGAAAGAGAGAGGTTAGATCTCTTACGAAAGTTCGGCAGCCTAACGGCGCCACTCAAAACCTCCAAAATGGATTTATGAGAGAGAATAGGGTCTCTCATAACATGAAAATAAAAATTACAGTAAGTTTAATATAAAATATCATCCCAATAACAAAAAAGATGAGCTTTAAAAGGAATGACGTAAAAGTTTGTACTTAAAAAGAAAGAGAGGAGTAGGATCCCTTACCTCGGGTCCGACTTGACTCGATCGTTCTTTAATATCATGAATAATAAACTTGAGTTAATTTATACTTACTTAAGAACATTTTTCAAGTTACTTATTCCTTTTATATCACTTATTACCATGTCATAAACATTATGTAATCATTAAGTTAATAATGATTGTTTTGTCGATATTTGGTTCTTAAGTCGAAAGTGAACTTCTTACAATTACATGTTGTTCGTGTGGCCAAAATTTTATTATACCCAGAATTGTATTCATGATATATATATCATATATCTAATATATATCATGTACATGGATGCATTTATTACATTACATAATCATTTAGAGGTAAGAAATGAAATGCACCGTTCATGGAGACGGTAAGCCGTACGTACGCATGAACGCTACTTTCATTTCTATTTCATATTTTATAGAATGGAATAATACTCATATAAAGGTATATTATAATTCCAGTATAATATCATATATAATATCATAGTTCCATCCTTTATACATCCCACATATGGTATATAACGAATCAAATCACTTTGAGGGTGCGGTAGTCCGCACTTCCTTAAAATGAAGATATCGCGTATACCCATAATGGAAGCCATCAAGGTAAGACACAAATGAAAAATAAATAAGCATAAGTAAAAAATAAACATATTATATATCATATATAAAAATAGTGAAATCATAATGGCCACCTTTGAATGTGTTAAAAGAGTATTGAACAATCATCGTTTCGGGAGGCATAATTTCGCCATCCACGGAAACCGTATGTCCTTTAACCATTTGATGTAGTTGTGTGAGATTTTAGCTCGAATAAATCTTATAACAACATCCCATTATATTGAAGATACTGGTGTTGTTACAAAATAAATAAATAAAATGAGTTTAGGGGGTTGGAGAAGCAAAATAAAACAAATGAACAAGAGAGAATGAATTACCTTTAAAAGTGTAAGTCCTTTTGATTTGAGCCTAAAGGCTTCCTTTGAAAGGATTCTGCCCAAAGGGAATCCTCTAGGATGAGGAGAGGGATGTGGAGAGAGTAAATTGGCAGGGGTTGGCCGAGACAAAGGCTTGAGGAGTGTGTGAAATGAGGTAGAGGTGGGGGCCTTTTATAAGAGGAGAGGAGGGGCACTTTTGGAAAGTAAAGAAATATTACTTTATTTGAAAATGTGTTTCGGTTTTAAAAGGTCCCACATTGATATAATTCGTGGATAAGGTGATAAGGTTTCGAAATACACTCATACAATTGGCTTTGGACATGTGTAGTTCATAGATGTTACATTATCTTTCCATTTTATTTAAATCGTCAAATAATGATGTCATCGATGCATCATTATTATGTCATAAATAATTTAATTTATTTAATGTCTAAAAATTAAAAAAAAAACTATGATGTAGGAAATAGTTTTATCTTTCCAAGGACTATTTATAATAAAAATTTGGACTTGTGTAACCCCACTTAAAAATTGTTTTAGTAGAACATATCATGTTTGTGTCATTTTTACTTTTACATTAAATAAAAAGTTATTTATGTCATTTCCCAACCAAAGTGGATCCATGGGGTCCCCAAGTTGGCCCATGGCTTGTCTTGGTCGGCCATGACTCACCCAATAGGTGTAGGACAAGTTTCATGGTGTTTTCACATTCTTATAATATCATTTTTACCTTAAATTACACTAATTACCACTAATCGCGATTAAAAACTTAATAAGTTACTATTCACCAAAAAATTATTTTAATCTCATTGAACCACATTTTACTTCTTAATGACAACCATGTATGTCAGATTTTTTAAAATCAAAACACAATGATGGCAAAATTTCATTTAAACGGAAAATCAGTTTTATAAGTAGCACTTAGTGGTTTCACTATTCATCAAAAATTGAAGTTTTTCAGAAAAATCCCAAAAATTCACCCTAAGCTATATTTGATATTCTGAATTCAAAAATGAAGTCCGTTTTACAAAATTCAATACATATAAGTCACATTAATTAATTTAATAATTAATTCCCGCTGTCATGACAAATAGCGTGTTTTATGAAACAATAAGTATCAAAAGATTGACACTAGTTTAAGTCTGATTTCAAAGTGAAATTGATTCCAACGACCACTATTGGATTTAATGGTAAAAATATTTTCTAATTTCACTTTAAAACAAATTCAAAATATAATCTAATCATATAAATAAATTATAATAAAAAGTGGTTTTGAATTAAAATACAACATTTTACACTATTCATTAAAAAAATGAACTTTATCGGAAGGATACCAAAAATTTACACAAAGTAAATTTTGATGTCCCGATTCTTAATAAGAGTTTTATTTGGTCCAAAAGAATTTTTAAGAGTGAACAAAACTATATTTAATGACAGTTCTCCATCAAAAGGTGATAAGTGAACCTTTAGTGAAAACTAGGGCATATACGCCTAAAATTGAATTCTTTCCGTATTTTAAGCCTTTTATATTTTATTGGATAAATGTAAAAACATTTAAAAAAATATATAATCATATTTTAGTTATTTATATCCATTCCCGCCATTACAACAGCTACATGTTAACTACCATTTAAAATAATATTATTTTATTATTAGAGTGCAACGTATGATTCCCCAGAAACTCGTTGTTGCGTGTTGGGTACGCCATCGAGCATAGCTTCCCCTTTAAAGTCATATTAATATTTTATTCACAAATATGGATAAATATGAAAATGTCATATTCCTTATTTACCTGGGGTGTTACAATAAGGGTAAAAATAGAGAATATAAATCAATCCATAAACATTTTAATGCAAAAACCTGATCAGAAAATCTAAACATAAAAATCATGAGAAAAGACATAAATCATGGAAGTACATAAGGCATATATCATAATGCAACATAAATCCTGATAAAATAGCCTTGGAAGAAAACATGTAATTGTGGAAAACCATTAAGCACTTGATATGATTTCCATAGTATCCAAGGCATTGCTACCAAGACCATCTTAGTGGACAAAGTCCATTACTGAACTGAGTTCACTCCTCATTTTAGTCCTGTATTACTTAACAAGTTTGACATGTCATTCCAGCCATGTCTATCTCATGAGATATAAATCTTTACCCAATGAATTAGAGGGAGATATAGGTCCCACCCATCTCATAATGAAATCATTCTTACTTGTGACACATGATAAACAGAAATCATTCATCATAACCCAATGAATAAAATGTGTTTCATAAACATCATCCCATCACCACATAATCCATATAAAAAAATGGATATCATTTCATCATAAGAAAAATCACACCATGTAAATAATATATATATTATACATGAAACATAAACATGATATATAATGTCATCTTAAATGTAAAATCGTTTTGATAAAACACTTGAAATGAATTCTTTAGGAAAATATCATTTCTTCTTCAAAATCATTTTATTTTCACAAAATGACAAACAATTTTAAAAGAGAAGAATTTTGTTGAAAATAATAGTGAAATCGTGTAGAGTAATCTTCATGAATATAAGGCAATATGAAACCATAAAAATCCTTTCAACCACATTGGAATCATTCCTTGGTTCTTATAAGATAGTTCCCAGTATGCTTTTCCACCAATTTTGAGATGTGGGATATTTGGTTTTTGTTTCCATCAAGGGATTTATTTTTTTATCCACCCATATTACAATCCATTTCCCAATTTTTATAACTGATCCCATTATTCCATTGAGATTCTCTAATCTACATTTCAGCCTTAAGGGAATAATAAAAAATATTACCATACTGTTCATGTCATGAAGCACTAACACTATTCATTATGCCATCTTTAGTATTCTAAATAAGTGATCCACCTATATTTATGTGTTCATGACAAAGCTAGTAGAGTATATTGTAATAGTTGTAAAGTTCTATTCATACAAAAATATAGAATCATCTTATTTCCACTTAAGTATAATGAATTATCATTTAATATGGAGATGGAGTGTTTAAGGGAAATATTTATTGAAAAAAAATGTTCTGGAATTCCTCCCAATCCATTCAACTAATTTTCTCTTTGGACTTCATATTTTTTTATGAGTGACCATTATTGATCAATTTCTCAATCAAAATGCTAGACTACCAGCACTACATTATATTCTTCTAAGAATTGGAGGACAGAGAATATAATTTCAATTAAGTTTATCCACTCTTACACACGTAGGGTATTGGAAGATCCTATAAACATGGGTGGCCTTTTATGAAGGAAGGATAAAATTTCAACATTCTCTTTCCTTGGAGAAAGGGGACATTCCATATGATTCATGTTATAATACAAAACATTAGTCAAATGGGAAATCAAAATCATAATATTTTCATCACCCATTCCCACCATGTGTTTCATATCATTAAGGTTATAATCACATTCCCTATCACCTTGATTTTTTGCATGTGTTCTTTTACTTCCCTCTAATTAGAAATAATAATATTTTGAAATTCGGGGGCTTGAACAATTAGCATAATAAAAGTAGACATTCAACATAAAGCTATAGACATGTAAAGGCAATGAATATCCTAACTTGGGATTCCATAGGTTTCAATCAAGGTAATACATGATATGTTTCCAAACATATACTCTTATGATATTTTTCCCTTAATAATAGTTCATAATGTGCATTTGAATTTAATAAATAATATCCCCAAAGAGTGTCAAACTAGACATGACTTAAGGAACATTATCGGGTACTAGGTTTACTCGAGTCAGCCCAGGAACACCTTTTCATAGTTGTTACTCATAGGTATATCTATTTTAGAACCACGTCCACTTATTATGTCTAGACATGTATGTAATCTCTTGATAATCCACTTACTATATACATAGAAAAATTTAGGTACTTTTTCTTAGGATTAGTCTTATAACTAAGGTTTTTAATAATTTTCTCTATTCCTAATCTAAAAATTTATCCACAACTTCCTCCAATACCAAATATAGCAACTCATTCATTATATATATATAATTAAATTATTTTAATAATAATTGATAATCAAATTAAAATCCAATTATCATATTGTCTACTGTCATTGGAAGACTAGGTATACCAAACTAAAAACATTGGGCTAAATACAATATTACATCATTTATCATCTATTGTTAGCTATTACCTTACACTGATATCATACATACTCATTGAACAACTTGGGTATAACATTATAAAAATCATGAGATAAAGGCCCATTAAGGGAATATACAGAATAATGAAGCTTAGTACATGTGTTAGAATGAATAAATAAATTATATAAAAACTAATAGAACATCATTAAATATAGGAAATTATAACATATAAACCATGGAATATATAATCATGGAATCTTAGTAATGTGGAAGCGTCATAAAAGAGTATTTATGAAACTTTAGGATTAAAACATTTTAGTGTGTTTTAAAGAAAATATTAAATAGAATTTAATGAATAATAAGAAATAATATTTTATATAAAACAAAATGTGAACAAATAATGTTTTCATAATAAAGTAAATGAATTTATAAAAATAATGGTGGCTTAAAATTTATTATAGATTGTACATGACATTGTATAATAATTCGGGATGTTCCCTTAAATCAGGCATGCATATTGAGAAATAATTGAGTATGAAACATTAAAAAAAGAATATAGAGTGGAAAAAGGATGAAAATATATTTTTCTCTAGTTTTGAAAATATGAAAATAATTTAGGATATGTAAATAAAATTAAATGATAATTTCATTTGGTGAATAATAGAGAAAGAGTAACCTGAAAGAATAATGAAGGTTCATGTAGAATACCTTACCTAATGTATGAAGGTGTTCGGAACTTGAACATAATGTATTGGATAATCTAATAAGATCCCTTAATTAATAATTTCAGAACCCTTTATAAATTTATTTTATTTATTATAAATTTATTAAGATAATTTTTTTCCATTTTTGTGCTTAATTGGTTAAATTTCATCATTTTGGAGCATTGGCTTACATGGTTTTCATGATTTATTTTCTTGTATAAATGTTCAAAATTTCATATAAAGTGGGGTAAATATATCGAATTGAACATATATTTTATTAATGATACTCAAGATGTTAAATTGGTCTTATAATTCTTTTGGTTTTATTGTATGAGGATGAATCATTGGATAAATAGTCAATGGTAGTGGCTTGGGATTATTTTGGCAGGTTTTAATCATAACAAATAATGTTTTCTGAATAAATTAATATCATGTGTGAAAAATGATTCAATAAAATTAAACATGATATAATAAATATATTATATTCTGCTCCAACCATAAAAATGATTTAAAATCCAAACAAGAAGGTGTAATTTAAATAAGAAACTATATTGTCCACAAGGGTGGTAGATCGGGATCCCACATACAACATTTTCATTATTAAATTAAAAGATAGTGGAAAATTTAAATGAACTGAATTTTCCATGAAATTGTTTATTTAATTATATGGAATTATAATGAGTCTAAAAAAATTGATGGAACATGATTCCGAGTCCGGGTGTGCTAGGAATGAATTTCCAACCTTTTTTTAGGTACTTTTAGTAAAATCACGAGCATCATTTTCTAACATTTGAACTGGTGCTCAGATTAAAAATCTGAGGGCACCATTGAATCTGCAGCACCAGAATTCTCTTAAGGTAGACATCACATTAACTGAAGTGGGAAATGATGAAAAGTAATATTTTAGTACTTTTTAAAATAATTAATAAAACAACTTTTTTATTTGATTTATTCCATTATTTTCCTCCAATGGACAAGCGGAAACATGAGACCAACAATGTGTCAAGCTATAAAATTTATTGAACCTTCAATCCTAAGTAAAAATGTCATTGGGAATGAGGATGGATCCAAATTAATGAACCCTCATAAATCACACTAGTGTTAGACACCCTCCCACTTAATTATTTTTAAGGAGATTGGGGAAGATATCATCACAACATCACCAACAAACAAAGTGTTGACAATGTGATGAGACACCAAACCCTTGGAGGACAGAGCTGGTTCCAATGGGAGGTGACAGGTGACACCAAACCATGAACTGAAGGGCAACATACGAGCGACATCGTTGAAAGCTTGTTATGGGAAAGAATAATGATGACTCCTCTTCGATCGCAGGAATCATGCATCGTTCTTAAGGTAGGGATTTTATTTTTTTTTAATCCAAGGGATTATTGAATCCCTTAATCATCTCCATTGATTTCAAGCTAACATAGAGGGTGAGGGCCTAAGAAAACCATCCCAGAACCTCTTCTACCTTGCTACCCTTGTGTTCCCTGTGGAAGACCATCGACGTGGAGGCAACAATCAACTATGATGGTAACGGCGCACCGGCATTCTCTGTAAGAGGAGGCTGAAAAATTAATCCAAGATTGTCAATGTAGTGTCCAACACTAGTTGGCCAAGGAGGAGTTGTGGTGCGACGACATGTGACGCCAATGCGAAAAGGGTTGCGGCCGAAGCTGCAGCTAGTGAAGGAGGTGGCAAGCTACATAAGATGAGGGTGGTGTGACCAGCACGATGATGGTGAGAGAGGGGTCATAGCCAAAGCCACAGTAGAGGAGGAACCCATGCCTATTGTGTGATCCACAAAAACTAGGTGGCACCCACTTGGTGCCGCCTTTTCACAACCCTAATGGCCTCTAGGTAGTTAGAGATATCTGGGGTCTCACCCCCCCCCCCCCCCGACGTTGGCCTGGGTGGACCACACTAGGGGTCGTACCATCAGGCCGCCCCTTACTGGCCATGACACCATATTTTGGGCCTCAATAGACCTTGGTCCAGCAGGCCAAGCCCATCGTAGCCTAGCCCAGACCATGTCTGGTCAGGTTGGACTGACCGGGTCGGAGCAGATTCAGGCCCAATCAGACCCGAGAAACACAAAAAAGAACATATCTTGATAATTAGACATTCGTTTGATGAACTGTCTATGACGCTGGTATCCTTGGACCGAGGATGTCCTTTTTCAATACTCCACTTCAGTTTTGTAGAAACTTGAAGTATGGCCAGATTATATCAAACTTGTACCCAACTGAGCCCTCACAACTAAAATGCTTATAACTCACAGATCGAGCATCTGATTGACGCACCGTCTATCAGGTTGGAACCCTTATGACATGACAGTCCATTGGGTTACTCCTTTTTGAAGCTTACTCATGGAAGAGATATGACTGATATCTCTAGGGAATGATTCTATAGAACTTGAGTGCACCAGGTGCAAGGAATCCTATGGTCAGCTGTGATGTGATGAAAGAACATCGGTCCAGTGTGGGTAGGCATAAATCTATCTTGTGTGGGTCATATTCTATTAGTTCCTATGAGGGTCAACACTCAACGATCCTACTTGGGTCATCACCTATCGATCCAGTGTGGGTCAGAAGAGGTTAGTACCTATCGATCCTGTGTGGGTAAGCAGCAATGATTCTTAACAGATAAATATTATATCGCCTTACTTATAATAATATGTACTTATATATTTGTGTTATTACTGATTGTGAGATGATTCTTTTACTTATGTGGTACTTTTATCCCAGTGGTTCTACCTGTGTGGTACTTCTACCTTCGTGGTGTTGACTTTATGGTGTTACCTGTGTGGTAATTCAACATTTGTGGTGTTTTATTAGTGGTGTTACCTATGTGAAACTTCTATCTTTGTGGTGTTACCTGTGTGGTAATTATACCATTGTGGTTTTACCTTTGTGGTAATCTTCCCTCATGTATGGGATGCGTATATTTTGATAAATTAGGTATATGTATGGGAATATACCTAATTATAGTTGATGACTTCCACATTATGCTTTGAGTTATGGTCTTGCCTTGAGAAATTTCCTTTTTGAAACTCTAGGAGACCTTCGGAGGTCTTGGGGCCCCTACTGAGTATTGTTATACTCACCCCTGCATGGGATTCGCCTGTACCTAGTTGTGTCTTGTGAAGATGATAGAAAAAATGGATCGAGGTTGAGGGAACTAGGACTGGATGGTGCTCGGTGGTAGACCACTTGGTATGATGTGACATAAGGACTACCATTCGTGAGTTATACCCACCATTCAGGTAGGATCCTCAGTGGAAGATCCAAGATCTTTTCCCCCATTTTAAGTGGTATTTTTACTTTTTAGCTGTACTTTTACTATTCAGTTGTGCTTGTATTCTGCACCTTTACATTCTTTACACTTTTACTACAGAAAATTACATTGTGGTTGCTTCTTGTTGTGTTCTTGGACTGTGTGTCTCTAGTGGTTAAAAAGGTTGTGCCTTCTCATTTTAGGGATACTCTTTTCTGGTGCTAGTTGTCAAGCCCTGGCCTATACCAGGAGGGCATGGGGGTAGTCATTACACAAACCTGATGAAATGGGTTGTGACATCGTTATATTAGAGAATTCGAGTCTACCGATTAGCTAGGACTATAATTATTTCTATGTAGAAATAATTTTATGTGTTATGTGTGTGGTTCTCAGTTTAGGGAATCTAGTGTTGGTGCGGTGGCTGACGTATCCATACCCCAGGACACTGACTTCTAATTTCCGACTCAGTGCATGAAAACACTGATTGAATATGTTAGAAATTTTTTTTCTTATGATATCTTCAATTCAGGTCATCAATAATAACTTATTAACTGTGGAACACCTATCTTATTTCAGGATGTTTCCTTATAGATAACCTTTCATGATTCTGAAGAGAGTACACAATGATGTCCTACTGAGCGATGGGGACTCGATGTCGGGCGCTATTATGGTGTTAGAACATTCAGGTAGTGTACCAGCAGCACTACTACCCATTGTGCAGTCATTTCCGCTGTCCCCACCAACAATGGATGCACAAAGACTCAAGAATGTTTTACGAGTTTCCGTGGTAGTGGCCTCTGAGGATATAAGGTGAGACAAACCCGGATGTGGCTAAGGACTAGCTCGAGGATGTAGCCAAAGTTTTCTGCCTATTTGGGACACCATCTAACCTTATGGTTATCTTATAAGCTAGTCTTATAGCATCCCGATCCTTTGAAATATATAAGATCATGACTTTAAGCATAATTAATCATCAGAGTACAAACCAAGGATCGTTAAGTCTAAAACTTGGAATACTAGGTACATAAATCATAATACATGGGAATAAAAAAACTTCATTATTTAGTCTCTATAAAGATATTATAACTTCTTTTGAGCCATTACATCTGTGTAGTGTACCTTGGTGAACACATCAACAATGGGATGAGCTGAAAACCCCAGTAAAGAGATGAACATAAGGAATCATCTTAAGAAAATGTGTTAGGAGTCATGACATATTGATATCCAAAACATGGAACATATAAAAAAATATCATATATTCATGAGATCATATAAAAATGGAATCATATAAATGTGGAAAAATAATAAAACATTTCTTTAGTACGGGTCAAGGAGAACCGCCAATCCAGTTTCACATCGCATCTCATGAGACATAACCTGACCCAATTTTGTGGAGCGCTATCTGGGCGTACCCATCTCAAAATGTTAATGAATATTATTTCCAAATAAATATTCTCACCACATATAAAATCTTACATAATCAAACATACATAAACATAAGTGTATCAACTGAAAGAATTGGGCACCACAATCATGACATAAATAATAACCAATGGGTGTATCAAGAAAGTGTCCATGTAATGAAAGAATTAAAAAATACAGGGATTTTCATAGGGTAAAATAGGAATATATCATGGTGAGTGGTGTTAAATAGAAGTGACAACATATGAGAATTGTATTTTAGAAACATTAGCATTAAACAATTTTTGTATTGTTTTAAGGAAAATACTATAGATGTTTTCAAATAGAAAAGAGAAAAAGCTTTTATATAAAACTATAATTTGACCATGAAGGTTTTCCTGATAAAATATTGATTTTATGAATACAATGGTTGCTTAAAATAGATGATAGAGAGAACATAAAATTGGGTAACAATTCAGGAAGTTCCTTTAAAAAGAGTGTGCTTATTGGGATGTATCGAGGATGGATCCATTAAAAAGTATTTATATCCACAAAAGAGAATAAGAGATGGATCTTGGAACATTACATTGGAGTAAAAAAATATAATGTAGAAGTTTTATATAAATATAAAATAAAACTATGGTTTGGAAAAAAGAAAGGTAATGAAACCCGAAGGAAAAAAGGAGGTTCAGGTAGAATCTGATATACTTCATCGGTATGGTATCGGGTGAATCTATGAGAGATTTATGAGAGAGATAAGGGGCTTATCATCACTTTTAATACATTAAGGAAGTATGGGGGAGGTTATAATATATACCTCATCACATGGTATTACACAAAAAGGCTTATCATGGAGAACAAACATGACTAATATTAAAAAGAAGAGGATCCCTTACCTTAAATCCATTGGTGTTCTCGACATGTTACTAAAGACTTGAATAAACAAATTAGGCTTATTAATTAACAATTCCATAACCTCTTCTATATTTAATTGATTTATTATAACCCTTTTTAGTTAATTCAAATCCCTTTTGATTAGTTACGAGGTTCAATTTCATTGTTCGTGCTTGTTTGTTTACTTGGTGTCAAAAGATCGGTTCACTTATATTCACGTTAGAATAAACATGGATTAAATTGGTTGTCAATAATTGATTTTATATTATTTCAGTGCACATCCAAGAGATTACATGGTTTAAATTTTAATTAGTTTGAATTTAAATTATTATTTAAAACCATATTGACAACCACCATTGTTAATCGATGGGATTGATTAAAAAGAACATGATTTGTTTTTATAACATAATACCATTTGTACAAAAAGAATACAAAACTCAAAATAGTCTATATAAAATATATAATTATCTAGTTCAACAATAACTCAGATGGTTTCATTTCTATAATTAATGATTATAATAGAAATTGATAAACGGTTGTCCTTGAATCTGCTAAATTAGCATATCTCAAACGGTGGTTTCATTTCTTTCAAATAAAAGGGTGCAGAAAGGAGAAGATCTAATGAAATATCCCATTTTCTTGATAAAATTATAGGAAATTTATATTACTGGATTTATCATACTATTATGATGATGGGAGGTGAGGAATGAAACAAAAATAAATAGAACATAAAAGAAATAAAGGGATTGGAAAGGGGAATTTAAATCTTGATAATTACTCATTGGAAAACGTATTAATGGGAGAGTTCATGGTATTTTGAAGAGGATAGGAGATTTTGGACCTGGGGGAGGATCTTGATGAGAGATTTGGGCTGAATAATGTCAAGGAACAAGGCTTGGGAGGATTGAAGTGAAAAGGTAGTGAAGGGGGGTTTTATAGTAGAGGAGAGGAGGGATTTCATAATATTATAATCATTAATTTATTATTTCTTCAAAATAAAAGGAATAATAAGTATTCCATGACCATGAGTAGTAATTTTATCATGTGATACTGAAACAAGTGGGCTTAAATCAGTAGAAAATTATCAATGATTCAATAAATCTCTTATTTAGCATTTCTTGTAAATTATCGTATTTTAAGATTCATAAAAAATTAAAGTATTTCAGAAAAATCACAAAAAATTCACCCTAAATGTTTTTCGACATGTAGAATCCAAAAATAAAGTCCATTTTTCAAAAATAATTTTATAAATATGATTATTTTAATATTTATTTAAAATAATATTTTATTATCAAAACCAGTTTTAAAACATTCATTAAATTATTCTAAAATATAAGTATATCATACATCCAACTTGAATATTATTTTTATACTATAATAGGTGAGGTTACTATTAAATGTGGTATATCACTATTCATAAGGGTATGTTAATATTCGTTAGGGTAGTTTACTATTCACCGAACATTATTTTTTCGTTATCGGAGTCTAAATAACATAGTAATTACAACAGTGTATGCTGAATTTTTGAAATTCCAAACACAGAAGTGTCAACCATATGTTTATAGGTCACTTAGCACTTAATAGTTCATTATGTTTTGTTTTCATGTGATTTTACGACATACTTATGAGAAGGGAATTTCCATTGAAAAACATTGGGTCGTTACATTCTTCTCCCCTTATGAAATTTCACCCTCCAAATTTTATTTTACATTCTAATCCAAAACTGGGGTGGGTACATTTTCATCATTGATTCCTCTAGTTCACATGTGGACTCTTCATACATAAGGTTTCTCCATAGTAACTTGACCAGATGAGTAGTCTTGTTGCGTAGAACTTTGTCTCTATGATCCAAGATCTTTACTGGATGCACCTCGTAAGAGAGACCATTCTCCAACTATACCACCTCTAATGATAGTACATTTGAAGGGTCTGGTATATAATTTCTTAAGAGAGATACATCATAAACATCATGTACTTTCGGCATGGTAGGTGGAAGTGCCCATCGATAGGCCACATCTCCGACTCAATCAAGGATCTTGATGGGGCCGATGTACATGGGACTTAACATTCCTTTCATCCCAAACGTCACGAACTTCTTCCATGGGGATATGCATAGAAATACCAAGTCTCTAACATTGAACTCAATGTCTCGTTGATGGTTATCTACATAACTATTCCGTTGACTTATGGCTACCTTGATATACTGCTAAATGGTTTTCACCAACTCACCCATTTCTTCGACCATTTCATGTCCTAGCAGGACACCCTCACCGAATGAATCCCAAAACGTCAGTGTTTTGATCTTTTTCCATAAAGGGCTTCATATGGTGTCATTCAGATGCACGAGTGGAAACTACTATTGTAGAAGAATTCAACCAGTGGAATATTTTTTCCCATCCTCCATTTAATTCCATTGAACATGCTCACAACTTTTCATCCAATGTCTAAATAGTTTTCTTAGATTGTCCATCAGTTTTAGGATGATAGGTCGTACTTTGGTTCAGTTCAGTGCTTAGAGCATGTTGGTGACTTTTCCAGAACTTTAAGGTGATCCTTGGATCACGATCTGATACAATAGATAGTGGTACTCCATGTTTCCTTACAAATTCTTTATTTTAAATCTCTTCATGTTAATCCAATGAGAGGTCCTATTGAACAGCGATAAAGTGAGTTGTCTTCATAAGACGATCCACAACGACCCATATAACATTGTTTTCTCAATATATCTTTTGATGTCCAGTGACAAATTCCATGGTAAGGTTCTCCCACTTTCATGCAGGTATGTGTAGTGGTTGTATCATCCCCTTAGACTTTTGACTCTTATCCTTCACTTTCTAACATATGAGGTAGTATGATGTATATTCGGTAATATCCCTTTTCATATTTCCCCACCAAAAGTTTTCATAGAGATCTCGATACATCTTTTTGCTCCCTGGGTGGATAGGGAAGGTCGAGCTATGTGCATAATTAAATTGGTCCTTCTTTATCTTTAGATAATATGGTATACATAATCATGTCCCAAATCTTACAATTCCTTCCTCATCAGTATTGAAATCGGTGGATTTCCCAATTTTAACAACTTCCAGCCATTTTTGAATTTCTACATCCTTTCCTTTAGAGTCCTTTATTTTCTCCAAGAGGGATGGTTGAACAATCATTCGAGAAATGATTGATTATGATTATCCCTTAATGATTTATCATGTCCATCCATTGTAAATATAAGAAGATCGAATCCTTTTCAATTATCATCATTGATAAAGATGCAAGATCCTTTCTACTTAAGGTATCCACTACCTTGTTTTCCTTAACAGGATGGTAGTTGATTGAGCATTTATAATCCTTGACGAGCTCTATCCATCTTCACTAGTGCATATTCTTCTCCTTCTGTGTGAATATATATTTTAGACTATTTTTTTCAGTATATATCTCACATTTTTCCCCAAGAGATAATGCCACCAGATTTTCAACGCAATGATCACAACTGCCAACTCCAGATCATGCGTAGGATACGCAGGGATTTTTAGATTCTGTGAGGTATAGGCTATAAATTTATCATTTATCATTATCACATTGCCTAATCCTTTTTAGAAGAATCACTATACACCACAAAGAGGTATCCACTTGAAGGGAGTGTGAGTACTGGTGAAGTGATAAGCCTATTTTTCAACTACTTGAAACAATATTCACATTCTTGTGCCCAGACAAAAATTACTCCCTTCCATGTCAGCATGGTCATTGGGTTTTATAATCGTGAAATGTTTTTCAGAAATCATCGATAATACCCAGATAGACCCAAAAAGCTGTGGATCTCCACTACAGAAGTTGGGCTTGACCTCCCATCAATTTCCTTCATCTTGGAAGGGTCCAGAAAAATCCCTTTCCTGGAGATAACATGCCCCAAAAATTATACTTCTTCCATCTAGAACTCACATTTACTATACTCTTCATACAACTTATCTCTTCACAAAGTATTTAACATAGTTTTCAAATGCTCTTCATATTCCTTCTTGATCTTGGATTATATCATAATATCACCATTAAAGACCACCACAAATTTGTCAAGGTAATCTCTAAAGACTATATTCATTAAATCCATGAAAAGTTCTAAAGCATTAGTGAGTCCGAAGGGCATCACTATGACCTCACAGTGCCCATACCTTGTTCAAAAGGATGTCTTGGGAATATCTTCCTTCTTCACCTTTAGTTGGTGATATCCTGACCAAAGGTCCACCTTATAGAAATATGTAGCCCCGTGAATCTGATCGAACAAGTCATCTATCCATGGAAGTGGATACTTGTTCTTTATCATGATTTTATTGAGGTCATGATGATCAATAAAGAGTCTCATTGATCCATCCTTCTTGTTGATGAAGAGTATTGGAGCACCCCATGGTGATGCACATAGGTGTATAAAACCCTTCTCCACATTCTCATGTAACTACTTTTTCAGCTCTTCCAGCTCCATAGTGGCTATTCTGTAAGGTGTTATTGATATTGGTAGATATCCAGGGATAAGTTCAATAGAGAACTAAAACTCTCTTCAGGAGGAAGACCAATATACTCTTCATGGAATACAATAGTATAGTCCCTCATGATGGGCATGTCATCATGTATTATTTACCCTTTTTCCCAATCATTTGAGCTAGATAATATTTCTCACAAGGATGCAATATCCAAAATTGATACAAAGTTTTTAAAGGAGACTCATCTCCCTCCTTACACTTGTAATGAATCAGAGGATGCTTCAGGATGTGAAAAGTGATCTCCCTTTCCCAAAAATTGATGTTGTCTGTGTACAATTATATCCAATCCATGCCCATGATAGTGTCAAACTCCACTAATGGAAGTATGATGAGATTTTCTAGGAGTTTTAGTCCTCACACGCTAACCGGGGAGGAGTTATAAACCATAGACATAATGATTTCCCCATTCACGGTTCTCACAGATAACATTTCCTCCAAATTTTTAGGTGGTGTTTGAATAGATCTAATAAACTTGAATGATATGAAAAAAAGCATAGAACTATGATAAAATAGTAAATTCACTATTCTTTAATGAATAACAATTGTACCTATCACCACATCATTTTCTGGATCCACCTCAGTAGTAGTGATAGTATAATCCCTTTCTTGTTTCCTTGTATGTTGTTGTTGATTGTCTCCGACAACCCTCAACTTTGGGAAATTGTTAGCATAATGTCCAAGCTCCTTGCAGTTGTAACACTACAATACAAGCTGACTCTTGATCTGAACCTTTCATTCTTCTTCAGCATTAGTGGGAATTTTCATATCTCTTCGGTAGTTCTTGGCTAGATGACCAAACTTTCCACATTTGAAGCAATTCATGGTTCCCTTGAGAGAGTGACCAAGATGATTCTTCCGACAATTTTTTCAAAGGGGAAAGTGAGGCCTCTTTCCATCAAGGGATTTGTTTGATGAAACACCCATGATGTTCTCCATTTTCCGCTTCTTTTCACTAGGCCCATGAGACCACTACGAGTCTTTAATCTCCATTTCAACCTTGTGGGAACAACGACCAATCTTGTTATAACTATCTATGTCACGAATCTCCAACACCTTATTTTATACTCGACATTAATCTGATAAAAATTAATCCACCTTTCTTTCAGTGTTTAAGGAAAAGATAGAGGCATAACTTTCAAGCCTTGTAAAGTTCACTTCATATGCCCTAAATGGTCTCTTCTTCCTTCTTCTTGAATCTAAGGAACTCTTTTTCCATCTTGAGAAGGAGGGTTCAAGGAAAATATTTTTTGAAAAACATCGTCTTGAATTACTCCCAATGTATGGAATCAATTTATTTTTAGGACTATGTATTCTTGATCAGTGTCCACTACTGATCATCTTCCCCATCAAAACAATAGACCACAAGTAAACTTTCTATACTTTTGAGCACAGGAGAGTAAATAATATCATTTCAATGGAGTTAATACATTATTCTGTGAGGAAGGGATTAGAAGATCCGCTAAACATGGGAGACCTTTTTGGAATGAATGATTATACAACAACTTGTTCTTTCCTTAGAGCGGATTCATGTTATTATTCATAACTCGATCTAGCTAAGCAAGTACTGCAATAATGTTTTGATCACCCACTTTTGTCACATCAGGCATATCATTAAGGAAATCATCGCATTTCCTATCACATTGGTTGTTGAAACATGTTCTTCTATTTCCTTCCATTAACAAAGAAAAAGATTGTATTATTAGAGGTCTTGAATACATAGCTATTGAGCATAAAAAAGACACATTGAACATAAAAGTATAAACTTATATAGAATAAGTATATCTTGAAATGTGATTCCATAGGTTTATATCCTGGTTATCCTCGATCTATTACTTAACTTATATTCTTATGGGTGTATTTTTTCATTAATAACAGTTTGTACTGACCTCATGAATCTACCAAATATTATCCTCCGGGAGTGTCGTAACCAAGAGTGGAGTAAGGCCCGTAGTTGTACAACAGTTCCCATTAGAGTCTAGGTCATATGGCATTTTCAGGTTTTACCCGTAGATACATCTGTTCTAGAGAAACCTCTACTAGCTCATATCCAGACAGGGATGTATTTTCATGATAAACCCAATACACAATACTCACCAAAATTCTGGAATGTTTTGTTATTCTTTTTCACATACCTAATGTAATCACTATGGTGCTATATTCCTAATCTCCAAAAATAACTATACCATCCTCTTATACCAACTATAATGACCTGAGACTTTTACATATAAAATCTTGTGATTTTAATCATAATTAATCATCAATGTACAAGACAAGGATCATTAAGTCTCTTGTCATGGATGTCTAGGTACATAAAACCAAAAACATGGGGCTAAAAATCAGTTCTTTATTTAATCTCCATAATGATCTTGTTACTTCCATTGAGCCCTTACATCTGCATAGGGTACCCTAGGGAATGCATGAACAATGGGATAACCTGAAATTCCCATTAAGGGAATGAACATAAGGAAACATCTAAAGAACATGTGTGAGGAGGCATGGTATATTGATATCCAAAACATGGAACATATAAAATAATAACATATAATCATGGGATAATATAAACATGGTATCATATATATGTGGTAGAATTATAAAAAATTTCATTATTATGGGTGAAGGCTAACCACCAATATCATTTCCCCTTTCAGTACAGGTCAATTCTAACCGCCAATCCCATTTCCCATTTCAGTAAGGGTCAAGGCTAACTGCCAATCCAGTTTCACATCACATATCATGGGACTTAACCTTACACATTTCATTGGAGCGCTATCTGGGAACACCCATTTCAAAATGGTTTTGAATATTCTATCCAAATAAATGTTATTACCCCATATAAAATCAAATATAATCAACCATACATAAACATAAATGTTACCATGGAATGAATTGGGTAACACAATCATGACATAAATCATATCCAATAAGGGTATCATGATATTTTCCATGTAGGGAAAGAATTATAAAATAAATGGATGTTAATAATGTAAAATATGCTTATAACATGGTATGTGGTGTCAAAGAGAAGTGAAAACATATTATAAATGTATTTTAGAAACATTAGCATTAAAAAAAATTATGCTATTTGAGGGAAAATACTATAGAGCTTTTCAAATAGAAAAGAAGATAATCATTTATATAAAAAAATAATTTTCCCAAGAAGGTTTTCATGATAAATAATTATTTCATAAATACAATGATGGCTTAAAATATTAGATAGAGTGAACTTGAAATGGTGTAACAATTCAGGAAGGTCTTTTAAAACGACTGTACTTATTGGGAAGTATCGAGGAGGGATTCACTAAAAATAATGTATATCAACGAAAGAGAATAAAAGACGGATCATGGAACCTGATTTTGGAGAATATAAACAGAATTTTGAAGTTTTATATAAAATTAAATGAAAACTACATTTTGGTAAAAAGAAATATAGAGAAACCTGGAGTAATAATGGATATTCGTGTAGAATCCATTACAGTTTTTCTGCACTGTATCCAGTCTAACTAAGAGAGTATTATGAGAGAGATAAGGGGTTTATCATCAATTATAAAATATTAGGTTAGTAATGGGGAGGTGAGAAGATATAACCCATCACTTGGTATTACATAAAAAGGCATAGCATAGAGAACAATCTTGACTAAGAGTGAAAAATGGAGGATCCCTTACCTTAAATCTGTTGGGGTTCACCACCTGTAATTAAAGACCTGAATAAACAAATTAGGTTTATTAATTAATATGACTAGAACATATTTTATATTAAATTTATTTATTATAACCCTTTTTAGTTCATTTAAATCCATTTTTATTAGTTACGATCTTCAATTTCATTGTTCGGGCATGTTTTTTTACATGGTTTTAAAAGATCAGTTCACTTATATTCAAGTTCTAATAAACATGAAAGATAAAATTGGTTATACAGAATTGAACTTAGATTCTATTAGTTCACATCCAGGAGATTTCCTAGTTTAAATTTTAATTAGGTTATTATAGTGAAGTGGAATTATTATTTAAAACCATAGTGACAACCGTTTTTGTTAATCGATGTGTTTGATTATAAAGAACATGTTTTGTTTTTATAACATAATACCATTTGTACAAAAATAATATCTAACTACAAATAGGATATATTATATATATAATAACTTGGTTCAACCCTAAATCAAATGGTTTCATGACTAGAATTAAAGATAATAATTGAAATTGTTAAACAATTGTCCTTGAATGTGCTAAATTAGCACATCTCTAACAATGATTTCATTTCATTCAAATAAATTTGTGGGGAAAGGAAAGAAGATAATTAAATATCCCATTAACATGAAAACATTTCAGTACATTTATGTTACTAGATTTATCATTATATTACTGTGAATGGAGGTGAGGAAATAAAAGAATGAAAGAGAACTGAAATGAAATGAAGGAATTGGAAAGAGGAATTTACCTCTTGAGACTTACTCCTTTGAGAAACTCATAAGGGGAGAGTTCTTGGTATTTTGAAGAAGATACATGATTTTGGACGTGGGAACCGATCATGGGGAGAGATTTGGGAAAAATAATTGAATGAGACAAGGAGGAAGAAGCAGGTCGGGCCTTCTGGTGGCGACCATAAGATACAGGGTCGGTGGTGTGGGGATCACATGACATAGGAGGATAGATGTGGAGAAGGCAGTGCTACACGTGCGGCGCGCAGGGTCACATGGCACATGACATCCTAAACCGCCATATGGACGACCAGAAGACAGTTGAGGGACCTTCGAGGCAGAGGAAAAGATTCTATTGAGGAGGTCTGTAAGTATTAGGCAGACGTGGTAGAGGAGTTGGCCATGTAGCTGGCGGGGGGCAGTAATTCGAGGTTCTACTGCCACCACCTCCAGGTGGTCCACCCCGACCACAGAGTGCAGGAAGACATGGATGAGCTAATCTCTAGGAAGTTTAGGCCTACGACCACGTCACTCTAGATATTATTAGAGGTATTATATGTTTCTTATCCACCTTATTTGCGATACCTATAGACACATGTTCCATTCACACATTAATTTCCATGACACTTGTTTGGAGCTCGGATATTTCAGTGTAGGCATTGGCTTGAGCCTAATGGCAAGAGACTCATAAAAGATAGGATTCGATGATTACACACTGCAAAAAATAGTGTGAGATTACTGTAGGAGGAAATATTTTCGGTTGGGAGCTTCTAGTGGTGACTTCGAGGCCTTACGACATCATCTTGGGTATGGACTATTTATCCACAGTCCATTCCTAGAATAACTATATTAGGTGAAAAGTGCGGTGTGTCTGTGAGGATGAGGACATGTTTTCCTTCACTAGTGAGAAGGGAACTTTTGATAAATTGGATGGACTTATCTGTAAGAGGGTGAAGTGGATCACACACCAGTTTGCTAGCCCTAACCTCATAGGAGTAGATGTTGAGAGTCCGAGCTATCCTGTACTGGTGGACCAGCTTGTCGATGTCTTTCCTGATGATGTTCGAGAATAACATCCACATAGAGAGGTATAATTTTACATCAACCTGTTTCCTTGGATGATACCAATATCTATACCAGCATATCAGATAGCTCCCACAAAGCTTCATGAGTTATGTGTATTGTAGGAGGAATTGAAGAGAAAGGGGTTCACAAGGCCCATCATTTCTCGATGGGCTACCCCAATTTTGTCCACCAAGAAGAAATATGGGAGTTTGAGACTATCTGTGGAATATCAGTGCCTGAACCTGGTGATCGTGAAGATAAATTATTCACATTTGAGTATTAATGATCTTTTTTATTAGCTGAAGGGAGATCATTTGTTTTCAAAGATAGAACTTAAATCAGCATATCATCTGCTCTGGGTACGAGAGGAGGATGTTCAGAAGACGGCCTTCAGATGTCAGTATGAATAGTATGAGTTCTTGGTTATTCCATATAATGACCCATACATTACATACATTTTTATTACATAATAATTTAAGCATACTTATTACAACATATAACAAACCCATGAAAAGACCATATAGGTATAGTGTCTTTTGAAACTCGGAAACATAATCAACTAGTTCATAAAGCATCTACATTGTCTCTAATTTATTTCATCATATTTAGAGTTATTTTTGGAAAAACCTACTTAATACCCTTCTTCCTAACCTAGGTAAAGAACATACAAAAGGGTGATCTCAAAATCTTAGTAAGGGTAAAGAAAGGAAATATCAATCATATCATATTCATAATAACCTAACATTTTGAAATTATTAACCTTCAAAAGAGATCATAATATTATAACTTGGGGAAAATAATAGTAGTGAAATGTAATCCCAATAATCAGAACATAAAACATGAAACTTTCTGGCATACACACATAATCCTAGGAAATCATTTCATATTAGTCAATAGTCATTGACATGACTATCATAGTGGACAAAGTCTATTTTTGAACCGAGGTCACTCCCTATTCTAGTCCTGTATCACTGAACCAGATTAACCTTCTGTTCTAGCAATGTCTATCTCATGATATATAAATCTTTACCCAATAAATTTAATGTAGATATAGGTCCATCCCATATCATAATAAAACCATTCTTATGTGTGCCACAAAATCATATATCAGGGCATAACCCATGTAATAAAAATGGGATTCCTAAACATCATTCCATCATAACATAATACATATAAGATAAAAGGTCTTCATAAAAATAATTCCACCATAATATAATCTAATAAATGTAAAAATAGGGATAGAAACAGATCCTTATATTATCATAGATAGAAAATAATTTGATAAAACACTTGAACTCCATTCTTTATGAAAATATCCTTTCGACTTCAAAAACATTTTTTCCTTTCGTAACATGTCATACAAATTTAAACTAAAATAAGTTAATTAAAAATAAACATGAAAACATTTAATGGAAGCTTCATGGAAACAATGTTCTATGAAATCATAAAAATACATTCATGCCGTATATGTTAAAAAAACATTCTTCTCATACTTTGGCCAGAAATGTCAAAAAGTACCTCGTACTAAAAACGACAAAAGAATCCTTTCATATATTTTACTAAAAACTCACCAATGGGTAATATTATATTGAAAAAATTTTATGACGATATAAATAAAATTACATATTGAGGTAACATGGATTTGGATGACAAATATGCCCCCAGTAATTTCTGAAGTATAAACAATCTCAGATAAAAATGAGATTACGAGATTTTCCCTTACCTTACATCAGATATCCTTTCTACATATCTGAACCTCCTTTATAACAATTTAAATAATTTCATTGACTTATTACAAAATAATATTCATTGTTATGATATAATATATGGTCATATGTTTATCTTCTTATTAGTAATATTGCTACTTGTTATTCAGGTGTTAATTGCTTTATGTTCTTATGCATGTTTTTTCAAATAAATTCTTATTCCAATTTTTAGGTTATAGATACCTCATTTAAAGAATGTTTTTAGTGTAATATATATCATATATATTAATTCAATTTATTTATATAATCATTATTCAATGAATATCATGTAGAATGAGTCGCATCACATCGTGGAGACGGTAGGGCGTACGTACGCACGAGCGATGATATCATTCCCATGATCGTTGAATTGTATTGAATTATATGGTGTATAATATTTCAGAATAAATATTACTTTAAAATGATAATATATAATTATTTCTTCCATTATATACCCATCCATGTATGTTAGTGATGAAATAAAAGATTACACCATAGTGTGGAGACGGTAGGCCGTACGTACGCACGCGTGGTGATTTTGTTTCTTTCGTTGGATGGATAGAAGACAGAACATGTTTTTTTAATATCCATAATAAGATATCTATATACAATTAATACTGGAGTTATTACCTAATAATGAAACAACTCATATAGAGGATGTTGAAGAAGAAATAAGTTTGAAAGAATCGGTAAAGGATATTACCTCCTCTTCGACGAGCCCGTTCTTAACCTCCTATTAGGGCACTAATGATTGTCATGGAAGAAGACCAGGATCCCTAGTATGTTTTTAGGTAAGTGGGGAAGAGAAATTGGCTGGGTTTGGCCAAGACTGAAGGCTAAAAATGGTGTGAGGAGATGTGGGTGGTTCCCTTTTATAAGGGTGGAGAGGGGCACTTTTGGAAACCTCTAAAATATTAATTTATAATAAACCCTAACCCCACTTAAAAACTTCCAAATTGATTCAAATTCAAATATTATATAAGATAGGGTTGTAATATCATCAACTCATTATGTATAGACTTGTTTTGATTTTATTTTAAACCATATCATTTTGATTTATCCTTATTTAATCTATTTAATTTTATTTATGGTAATAATGTTATAATTTTTTATGGATATAAATACGAACTTGTGTGTTATTAATTATATATAATTTGATACTTTATTACATGTTAGATCATATAAATTTTAGTTTGTAATTTTTAAAATATTTTTTTGATTTTTAAACAATTTAATAATATAAAATATCAATAATGTCAATTTTGACACAATTTATTTATTTGAAATTAAATAAAATCTACACAGAAGATCTGTTCGAACCAAAATATTTAATAGATTCCTAACATGTCATATTTATCTATAGAATTAATTGAGAATATTAATTAGTTCATATAATATTTATTTTAATATTTGTAAAACCATTTATTTGATATTTCAATTAATGAAATAATTTATACATCACTATTGTGTCCTAATTAATGATAATTATTTTATCCCTAAAAATTATAAATAAATTCTAATGATGTAGATAATATTATTTTCCTTCTGGATAATGTTCATGTTCAAAGATTCATGATGTTTATCACTAAATTAAAATTATTATACTTATAAGATTTAAGAGAGTGACATGCTGTAACTTTCTTTTTTTAATAATAATTAAATTAATTCAATGGTCAAAGGATCATAAAATGAATCTATTCCGACACTGAGGTGATATGTGTCTAATTTTAGTCACCCAATATAATTTTTGAAGGTATTAGGGTAATTTTATAATCTTATTTATACCCTTAATTACCCGATTTACCTTTAACTACAGTAATGAAAAATTACCGTAGTTACTATTCATAATATCAAAAAAATAAAAGTAACCTATTAAAATAATTTAGAACAACTTAATTCAAATATGGAATCCATTTTTCAAAATTCAATATACATAAGTTGTAGTAATTAATTTAAAATTAATCCCGTTGTTTAGAAAATGGGGTTTCAAAGTTGAAACTTTGCCAAATATTGAAATGTTTTTACCTATGAATTCAATGTAAAATTAATGGTAATTATATAAATTATATTAAATGGTAAAAATAAATTCTGATTATTCTTTAAAACCATTAAATATTATAATTTTATCATATAAATTATTGTGATGAAAAAAATATATTTTCAATTAAAATATACCGCGTTCTAACTATTCATTAAAATATGAATGTTATCAAAATAATATGAAAAATTTATCCAAAGAAAATTTTTATATATTTATTCAAAAGAATAATTATTTTTTTTCAAATTGAACCTATAAACATGTTAAAAACTAGATTTACTGTGGGTTCTCCATCAAAAGGCAGCAAAACTAGATTTTTGCAAAAATACTTATTTTACCCAAAAAAAATTATTTTGTTCTCATACCATGTTCTAGAAAATGTGTATGATGAATAATAATGTAATAAAATTCACAATGCAGTTAATACTATTCATAACAGCTATCCCATTATAATATTTTAACAATATATCATTGTTTAGTGAAACCAGGTATTGCGTACTACACACGCTATCGAGGAGGGTCGTGATTGCGTGTAACGCAAGCCAAGACATTGTTTTGTATACTGAATGATTCATTTGGTGTTGCATATAACATAATACATAAAAAAATATTTCTCATAAAATGTCATGGTGTTACATTCTACCCCCCTTAAAATGAATTTCGCCCTTGAAATTCGTCATTTCATAACTAATAGATAAGGATACGTCTCCTTCATCATATCCTCAAGTTCCCATGTAGATTCTTCTAATTGGCGGTTCCTCCAGAAATCATTAACCAAGAGAGTGGTCTTGTTTCGTATAAATTTCATTCTACGATACAAAATCTCTATCAGCTATTGTATATTTTATAGATCATGCTCTAGCGGTACAACTTCAGAGCTTAGTACATGCGAAGGATCAGGTATGTACTTTATCAGGAGAGATACATGGAACACATAATGAACAAGAGAGAGATTTTGTGGAAGTGAAAATCGGTAATCCACCTTCCCTACACGATCCAATATTTCAAAAGGACCAATATAACTAGGGCTCAGCTTATCCTTCTTTCCAAATCTCATTACACTCTTCCCATGAGACATTTATAAGAACACTTTATCACCCACTTCAAACACAAAGTCTTTTCTTCGGTTATCAGCATAACTTTTTTTTTACTCTAAGATTCACTTATGTGTTGTTGAATAGATTGGACCTTTTCTACCATCTAATCAACAAGATCAGGTCCTAATATATTTCTTTCCCCAACATCATCCCAGCAATTTGGGGTTCAAAATTTATTTCCGTAGAGAGATTCATAAGGATCCATCTTAATACATTACTGAAAGCTATTATTATAAGAAAATTCCACAAAAGGTAGGTGTTGATCCCAACGACCTTTGAAATCTATAGAGAAATCTATCAACATTTCTTCTAGAGTTTGAATTTTCCACTCAGACTTACAATCTGTCTGAGGATGATAAGTAGTACTGAAACTCAACTTTGTATCCAAAGTATGCTGAAGACATTTCCAAAACATTGAGGAAAAATTTAGATCCTGATCAGATATAATGGAATGTGGTACTGAGTGCAATCTTACCAATTCCTTTACATATATCATGGAAAGGTGATCAGGAGAGAAATGATCTCTAATTACAATGAATTATGCCGACTTCATAAGATGATCAACTATAACCTAGATATCATTATTCCCTTTGGATTTTTTAGAAAGTCCACTGACAAAGTCCATAGTGATGTTTTACTATTTCTATTATGGTATGGGTAATAGTTGTAACAACCCCTAAGACTTCTGTCTCTTATCTTTAACATGCTGAAAAACCAAGCATCGAGAGACATATTCAGCAACATCGATTTTCATTCCATCCCACCAGATGTATTATTTTAGATCCCTATACATCTTCGAGCTTCCAGGGTGAATAGAGAATGAAGAACTATGAGCTTCATCCAATATTTCCTTCTTTAATTATAGGATGGGATAAATACAAATATGATTCCTGAACCTTATTGTTTCATCAAAATCAATGTGGAATTTAGGAACATTTATCACTATCTTTTGTAACTCTACATCTTCATTCTATGCCACTTTATTCTTCACATGTATAGATGGTTGAACATTCATTTGAGAAAGATAAGATTTCCCCCCTACACTGTAATTCTAAGATCTAGCCATTGTAAATCCCTAAATATTGGATCTTTTGTGATCCTCATCTTGGATAATCTAGCATGGTCTTGTCGACTAAATGCATCTGCCACCTTTTTATCTTTCCCAGGGTGGTAATAAATTGAGTAGTTTTAATCCTTAATCAACTCCAATCATCTTCTTTAGAACATATTCAAATCCTTTTGTGTGAAAATAAACATTAATATTTTACGATCAGTATATATATCACAACTTTCACCATAATTATAATGCCTCCAAAAATTTAGTGCAAAGATTACCGCATCTAACTCCAAATAATGAGTTGGGTAATTTAGCTCATGGATTTTCAACTATCATGAGGCATAAGCTATCACCATATAATTTTGCATGAGAACAAACCCCATTACATTCTTGGATGCATCACTATAGATCACAAACTTTCTTCACTATAAGGAAATGTGAGAATAGGTGCACTAGATAACTTTATTTTTAACTCCTTGAAATTATCTTCACACTCCTCCATCCAAACGAACTTAACTCCTTTTCGAGTCAACCTGCTGATTGGATTAGATAATAGTGAAAAATCATTCAAAAAATGTCGATACTATCCAACCAAACCAAGAAAACTTCATATCTCAGTTACTGTTTTTGGTTTTGACCATCATTCGACAACCTCTATTTTTACTGGATCGACAGATATCCCCTCTTTTGAGATTATGTGACCCAAAAATGAAACTTTTTGAAACCAAAATTCAAACTTGGTAAATTTGGAATAAGGATTCTCCTTTCATAGGGCCTTAAATACAATTTCAAGTGATATTCATGTTCTTACTTACTCTTTGAATAGACATGAATATCGTCTATAAAGACTACCACAGATTAATCAATATAGTCTCTAAAGACACTATTCATTTTATCCATGAAGATAATAGGGGCATTATTAAGGCCAAATGGCATCACTATAAATTGATAGTGTCTATACCTTTTATGGAAAGCCATCTTTGGTATATCCTCCCTTTTGACCCTTAATTGATGATACACTGAACGAAGATCAATATTGGAAAAGTATTGAGCTCCCTGTAGTTGGTCTAATAAGTCATAAATACATGGGAGAGGATATTTTTTATTGATAGTGATCCTGTTAAGTTGTCGATAATCAATGCAGAGCCTCATTGATCCATCTTTCTTCTTAAAATATAGAACATGTGATCCCCAATGTGATGTACCAGGGTGTATGAATCTCTTATCAAGATTCTCTTGGAGTTGCTTAATCAATTCCTACATCAAAATTGGGGAAATTCTATATTGTCTATTTAAAATAGGCAATGCACCTGGTATGAGTTCTATCGAAAACTCAACTTCACGATTTGGTGGAAGACCTGGAAATTCCTCTGGAAAGACATCATCAAACTCTCGTACAATGGGAATACTGTTAATTGTGAGTTTCTATCTAACCATTCGAGATAAATAACATTCATTTATTGGAATAAAAGACCTTAATATAGAATTAATTTCCACTTGAAGGTTATATTCATCCTTGCATCGATAGATGATCACAGGTTATCATGAATATGAAATGTGACTTCTCTTCTTTGGAAATTGATATGAGCTCCATATAAAGAAATCCAATCCATGCCAAGAATCACATCAAATTCCACTATAGGAAGTGTAGAGAGCCGAAGCCTGACGTACATGGACATTACATTACTTTTGTGGAATACTTAATACATAACAAAAACACACACACAAGGACTGTAATAGTTTAGTATCTTTGGAAACATGGAACGTAATCTTCTAATCATGGTGAAAGATATTCAATATCTCCCATAAAGATATTCAACTTTTTGTTTCCTTACCAAAAAACTTTATTTTGATCCTGGGAGAAAATAAAACATAAAAAGGGTGAGCTAAAATGCTCAGTAAGGGTAACCATGGATAATATAAAACATACCATATACATTTGAACTTAAAAACATGAACATAATGTTTAAACATCAAAATCTTGAGCAATGACATAAAACATGGAAGTACATAAGGCATAGATCATAATGGAACATAAACCATGATAAAATAGCATGGGAATAAAACATGTAATTGTGGAATCCATTAAGAACATGTAATGATTTCCCACAGTAGCCAAGGCATTGCTTCCAAGACCATCTTAGTGGACAAAGTCCCATTCTAAATCGAGTTCACTCCTCATTTCCGTCCGGTAACACTAAACCGGATTAACTTACCGTTTCATCCATGTCTATCTCATGAGATATAAAATCTTTACCCAATGCATTGGAGGTATATATAGGTCCCACCCATCTCATAATGTTACCATTCTTATGTGTGCCACAAAATCATAAATCAAACATCATTGCATAACTCATGTAATAAAAATGGGATTCTTAAACAACATGACATCATAAAACAATTCATAGAAGATAAAAGAATTCATAAAAATAATTCTATCACAACCTAATGAAATCAATATAATAATTGGGGTACAAACAGAACCCTATATTATCTTATATGGAAAATAATTTTGATAAAACACTTGAACTCCTTTCTTGAGGAAAATATCCTTTATACTTCCAAAACATTTTCCTTTCTTAACATGTCATACAATTTTAAACTAAAAAACATTGATTAAAAATAAACTTGAAAAATAGTAAATTAAGCTTCTTGGAAATAATTTTTTAAAAATCCATTCATGCCGTATATGTTAAAAAACAATTTTTCCGTACTTTTGTCAGAAAAGTCAAAAAGTACCTCGTACGAAAAACGACAAAAGATTCCTTTTATATCTTTTACTAAAAACTCACCGAAGGGTAAAATTGAATTTATAAAATTGTAGGTGGATGGAAACAAAATTACATATTGTGGAAACATGTATGTGGATGATAAAATACACCCCAGTAAATACAAAAGTATAAACAATCTCAGATAAAATGAGATTGTGATATTTTCCCTTACCTTAGGTCTGATTTGCTTTGTAAGTGTCCAAACCTCCTGTATAATGATTTAAATAATATTATTAACTTATTTAAGAATCAAATTTATTTTTATGATATCATATATGGTCATATTCTTATCTTCTTATTAGTAATATTTCATTACTATTTGTTATTCAGGTGTTTATTACTTTTTGTTCTTATGCGCGTTTTGTCGAATAAATTCTTATTTCTCTTTTTAGATTATAGATACCTAAATTCCAGAATGGTATTAGTGTAATATATATCATATTAATTCACTCAATTCATTTATATAATCATTATTCAATGAAGATCATGTATAACGAGTCGCATCACATCGTGGAGATGGTATTCTGTATGTATGCACGAGCGATGATATCATTCCCATGATGATGGAATTGTATTGGAGGGTATGTATATTATTTCAGAATCAATATCACATTACAATAATCATATATAGTTATTATTTACACCATTATACCCATCCGAGTAAGGTGGTGGTGGAAAATAGTTTACACCACGACGTGGAGACGATATTCCGTACGTACGCACGCGTGGTGATTTGATTTTCTGTAGGATGGATAGATGGTGAAATAGGGTTGTTTCATACTTATAATAATATATCAGTATATTAGTGATACTTATTTTATTACTTCGTAATGAAACAACTAATGAAGAAGAAGTGGATGAAGAAATAAAGATGAAAGAATCATTAAGGGGCATTACCTCTTCTTTGAAGCGCCTCTTTGAGACCTCCTCTTGGGGTACTAAAATTGGTTTTTGAAGAAGACCAAGACCTCTAGGATGTTTCTATGGAAGTGGATAGGAGATATTGGTAGGGTTTGGATGATATTGAAGGCTCAAATTGGTGTGAGGAAGAGAGGGAGGAGGTGCCCTTTTATAAGGGAGGAGACGAGCACCTTTGGAATAACTAAAAATATTATTTTATTATAAAGTCAAATTCGGTTATTAATAGCTCAAAATTGATATATTTCGAAGCTAAGGTGGGTATGGGTCGAACTACTCTCATCCAATAGAATTTAGACAAGTTATGTATCAATTTTAACCTTATCATTTAGATTTAATATTAAGTTAGATAATTTAACTTTACCGTGTCTTCTTGTTTTCTTACACTATAAAGTTAATAAACTTACTATATCAAGACACAAGAACCAAAAGTTGTTTATTATTAATATATATAACCTTTTCTATGTCATTAGGCCGAACCTTAGATTTTTAGGAATAAAATAACAATTAATAATATAGTATATGTTTTAAAAACTATTTAATATCAATTTTGACACTATTAGGTAATTGAAATTTGTGAAAATCATAACAGAATGATTAATTCTAAAATATTTAATTAAATCAATAATAACATGTCATAGTAACATATAAAATTATTTTAATTCATAAAATTTCTCAAATTACATTTATTTGGGTATTTATAACATCAATTATGTCAATATATCATTAAAAAGATAATTACTGAATCATCGTTGTATCATAAATAAATTATATTATTTTATGTATAAAAATTACAAATAAAATACCATTATGTAGGAAATTTTTTAGCTTTATAATGAATATTTATAGTCGAATTTATCTTATGTATAACCCTATATTAAAAATTCAATAGTTATTAAACTTTGATTTTAACTATTTTAACCCTTCTTTAAATAAATTGATAATAAATTTCCTAATGTAATCCAAGTGGGCCTAAATGGTCATATTTTATTCCTAAGGTTTTTTTGGTCGAATTACAGTTATCCAATATAATTAAAACATGTGTCAGAGTAATAATAATATGATTTTTACCCATAACAAGCCTATTTAATTTTAACCGTGGTAAAAAAAGTAAAAAGTTAATATTCACCAAAAATTATTTTCATCTCATTGAACAACATTTTAGTCCTTGATATTAACCGTGTCTATAGGATTTTTGAAATTCCACTCACATAAGCGGTAAAATTAAGTTTTATGAAAAAATTCAGTTTTTTAACTACCACTTAGTGGTTTCACTATTCATCAAAAAATTAAGGTTTCTAGAAACATACAAAAAATTAGGCCATATCGATATTTAATATTATGAATTAAAAAAGGATTTTTATTTTACCAAATTCAAAACATATCAGTTACATTAATTAACTTAACAATTAATTCCCGTTGTCAAGACAAATACCTTGTTTTTAAGAGATAATAACTATCAAAAGATTGACACTTGTTTATGTCTGGTTTAAATGTGATATTACATCTGATGACCAATATTCTATTAAATTGTAAAAATATATTCTAAATATACTTTAAAAACACGCAAATTAATAACTTATCAATATTAATTATTTTTATTAAAAAATTTGTTTTTAATTAAAACTTGGTAATTTTAATTATTCATCAGAATTTGAAATTTATCCGAAAAGTACCAAAATTTCACCCTAAGTTAATTTCAATATTCCGAATCCAAAAAATGAAGTCCATTTTGAAAGTTAAAATTTATAAAAATTCAAAAAATTTGTATTACTATTCATAATGACTAGTTGATAATAATATTATAATAATATCTCATTTAGTGAAACTCGGTATTGCGTACTACACACACTATCGAGGAAGGTCGTGATTTCGTGTAATGCAAGGCAAGTCAGGGATGAGTGTTGTGAAAGCTCCTTTTGGTGTAGCGTAAAACAGATGACATTAATGAAATTAAAAAGAATATTTTTCATAAAATCTCAGGGTGTTACATTTTACCCCCCTTAAAATGAATTTCGCCCTCGAAATTTGTCAGGGTTATAAATGGTTTACTACTCGAAAGTTTAATTAATAGAAACCCACATCGTAAAAAGGAATACCAAAACATGGCTTTTAAAAACTAATGTATGAAATGTAGCGGTTACCCAAATTAACTCATCACTGGGTTTCACGTAGGATAACATAGGTGAAAATATTGATATGGAAGAAAAATCTAACCATCAAGTTCTGATGGAGAGAGGTAGAGAACATGGCTATGAAAAATCCAATAATCACAAAGCCATAAAATTGTGATGGTCTAGGGTACCATCTGATTCATCAGATATAAGGGCAGTAGGACAACATTGTTGGTTTTCAAGATCATTTCCCTAAAGATGAAGAATTTGAATTAGAATAAATACATACATTATTTTGGTACAATCTCACTATTGTTCGTGCCTTGAACAATTTCCACATCATCTCTTAAAGAAATGAAGTTGAATTTGTTATTCATGATGTGTTAGCAGATCTTGTGATAGAATGATGGGTCATTCCATCTATCTCATACAAATGGTTAACAAAAGTTATTAAATATACATATGTCGATATATAGTGAGATTATTCATATATGGTTCCTATAATGGTCTTATACTTCATATATCATGCTACTTAATATAATAAAACTTGTTTCTACTAAATATGTACTTCTTGTAGGCCAGTGGTAGGCGATGAAGGCCAGTCGCACTTCGGTTGTGGGTTTGATTCCCACAGCCATGTCCGACGCGATGGGATGTCGCTCGTCCTGCAGGTTGTCCTTTTTCTAAAACTACATTACTATAACATCCAATCAATAATATAGAAAAAAAGTCTTATCCTTAAACAATACTAACCTATGTCCAACATAATCATTTCCAATCATTAGGCATATCCAAAATACTATTCTCCAATCCCATATTGTGGTAAAAACGTTGACCAAAGAGTTTATAAGCACGTTAATACCATCGTTGATCCCCATATATCTTGTTGGTCAAATTCCAATCATGTGAATACCTTAATCATGTATTCTCTTGAAAAAATGAATACCCATTGAATCTTAGTGAAAATATGAGTGATGTCAAAATTTAACTCTTTCCACATACCAAAACCCCAAAATTCTATATACTCAAACCATGATATAACTATTTCCTTATATCAGTCATGAGCTCATGAATACTGTCAAACATTTAATTTTCTCTTTATCCCTTCAGTATGCGCATATCATCTCCTTTCCAAAAATATCTCAATCACTTTTCATGGTTACAGGTATCCTAAAATTATTGAAAACCCCAATAGACCAATACATAAATATTCCAAGATTCCACGATACTATATACAACATTATTTTGGAATCCCATTACATAAACACTTAATAATTACAACACATCGTTGTCATATTCAATATCACCAATAGTGATCGCATGTGACTTCCCTTTTTTCCTTTTCCATAAGTGGTTGCTCATGTCGATCATCACTGACCCCTGGATTAGCGAATTTATTAGAATAATTCCCCATTTCCTTTCAATTGAAGCATTGAAGTGTTGGTGGTGCGTTCGTTGCAGTCTTTTCCTTATTCACATCATTAGAAACCCGTTTTCTATTACTTCGACAATCACCTGCTCGATGACCTTCTTTTCCACACTTAAAAATTTTTCTAGTCCCTTTAAGACAATCTCCACCATGCTTCTTTCCTCACTTTGAGCATAAGGAAACATTCATCTTCTTTTCACCATTATTCTGAGATTTCTCCTTGTACTCCATGTTTCATTTCTTGTCAAAACCATGAGATGGATATGTAACACCAACTTCCATTTCTACCTTGATAGCACAACACACAATTTAATCATATCTACTGAAGTCTCTTATAGGTAATGCCCTTCGAAGTCTTTGTTTTAAGCCACTGAATAATAAATAATCTTTACTTTCAGGTTGGATTATAAAGCCAGATGCATACCTTTCAAGCCTTGTAAAATCCGCTTTGTATACACCAAAAGATTCATCATCCTTTTTCTTTAGTTCAAAAAACTCCTTCTCCATCATTGTTTGAAGAATACGAGGGAATTACATATTGAAAAATAAATTCTTGAACTCGTCCCATTCCATGGACTCAATTTCATCTCTTGGACTCGTATTCTTGATAAGATTACACCATTGATCAGCTTCACCTTCCAAACGATATACCGCTAAGATGACTTTATCATGTTCAGAACATTGAAGAACTGAATATATCTTTTCAGTGGTACTGATCCATTGTTCAGAAACAAGTGGATCAGAAGACCCACTGAAAGAAGGTGGACGTTGCCTCATGAAGGACTCAATTGAATATTGTTACCTTCTCTGCTCATTTGGAAGTCCATGAATGATTAATAGCTTGTGTAAGTATATAAATATGATTTTTCACTCCATCTCCCATAAAATTTGTTTGTTCATGAGGATAACCATTGCATTGTGCATTGAAATGATCAGCACTGTTCCTTTGGGTCCCAGCCATCGTCTAATACCCAAAAAGAATATTGTGAGAGGAAAAAATCATGCTAGGGAAAACAACATAAAAAGGGGGCGTACCTTCAATAACTAACATCTTAGTTATAATTCTAAGATCCTTACCATAATTCTAGGACTATAAACTATACTAATACTTAACCTTAGGGACATCCCTAGACATACCTTAGAAATATCTCTAGGTATCTCACTAAAGTTCTTGCATCCTAGTTTCCAAAGGTTGACTAATGCTTTCCTCTGATACCAACTGTAGAGACCCGAAGCCTGTCGTACATGGACATTACATTACTTTTGCGAAATACTTAATACATAACAAAAACAGACACACAAGGACCATAATAGTTTAGTGTCTTTGGAAACTTGGAATGTAATATTATAATCGTGGTGAATGATCTTCAACATCTCCAATAAAGATCTTCCACTTTTTGTTTCCTTACCAAAAACTTTTCTTTTGATCCTAAGGGGAAATAAAACATAAATAGGGTGAGCTCAAATTCTCAGTAAGGTTAATAATGGATAAAAGAAAACATACCATATAAATTTGAACTTAAAAACATGAAGATAATGTTTAAACATCAAAACCTTGAGCAAGGACATAAAACATGGAAGAACATAAGGCATAGATCATAGTGGAACATAAACCATGATAAAATAGCATGGGAATAAAACATATAATTGTGGAATCCATTAAGAACATTTAATGATTTCCATAGTATCCAAGGCATTACTGCCAAGACCATCTTAGTGGACAAAGTCCCATTCTTAATCAAGTTCACTCCTCGTTTCAGTCCTATTACACTGAACCAGATTAACTTACCGTTCCAGACATGTCTATCTCATGAGATATAAAATCTTTACCCAATTAATTGGTGGGAGATATAGTTACCACCCATCTCATAATGATACCATTATTATATGTGCCACAAAATCATAAATCATAAATCATTGCATAACTCATGCAATAAAAATGGGATTCTTAAACAACATGACATCATAAAACAATTAATAGAAGAAAAAATAATTCATATAAATAATTACATCACAACATAATCAAATAAATGTAATAATTGGGATAGAAACATAACCCTATATTATCTTAGATGGAAAATAATTTTGATAAAACACGTGAACTCCATTCTTGAGGAAAATATCATTTCTACTTCAAAAACATTTTTCTTTCTTAACATGTCATAAAACATAAAACTAAATGAAGTTGAATAAAAATAAACCTGAAACCGATTAAAGTAAGCTTCTTGGAAATATTTTTTTAAAAATCCATTCTTGCCGTATAAGGTAAAAAAAATTCTTTCCGTACTTTTTTTGGAAAAGTCAAAAATGACCTCGTACGAAAAACGACAAAAGATTCCTTTTATATCATTTACTAAAAACTCACCGAAGGGTAAATTTTGATTTAAACAATTTTAAGTTGATGGAAACAATATTAAATATTTAGGAAACATGGATGTGGATAATAAAATACACCCCAGTAAATACCAAAGTATAATCAATCTCAGATAAAATGAGATTGTTATATTTTCCCTTACCATAGGTACGATTTGCTTCATAAGTGTCCAAAACTCATGTATAATGATTTACAAAATGTTATTGACTTATTCCAGAATCATATTTATTTTATATGATATCATATATGGTCATATTTTTAACTTCTTATTAGTAATATTTCATTACTACTTGTTATTCGGGTGTTTATTACTTTTTGTTCTTATGTGCATTTTGTCGATTAAATTCTTATTTTTCTTTTTAGGTTATAGATAACTCATTTTAAGAATTTTATTAGTGTAATATATATCATATTAATTCACTCAATTCATTTATATAATCATTATGCAATGAAGATCATGTATAACGAGTTGCATCACATCGTGGAGATGGTATTCAGTACGTACGCACGAGCGATGATATCGTTCCCATGATCGTGGAATTGTATTTGAGTGTATGTATACTATTTCAGAATCAATATCACTTTAAAATAATCATATTTAGTTATTATTTACACCATTATACCCATCCTAGTTAGGTGGTGGTGGAAAATAGATTACACCACTGCGTGGAGACGGTATTCCGTACGTACGCACGCGTGGTGATTTCATTTTCTGTAGGATAGATAGATGGTGAAATAGGATTGATTCATAATTATAATAACATATCAGTATATTAGTGATACTGATGTTATTACTTAATAATGAAACAACTAAAGAAGAAGAAGTGGAAGAAGATATAAAGATGAAAGAATCGGTAACAGGCATTACCTCTTCTTTGAAGCGCCTCTTTGAGACCTCCTCTTAGGGCACAAATATTGGTCTTTGAATAAGAACAGGACCTCTAAGATGTTTCTTGGGAAGTGGATAGGAGATATTGTCAAGGGTTGGCCGAGATTGAAGGCTCAATGTGGTGTGAGGAAGAGAGGGAGGAGGTGCCCTTTTATAAGGGATGAGAGGGGTACCTTTGGAATAACCAAAAATATTATTTTATTATAATGTCAAATTCGGTTTTTAATAGCTCCAAATTGATATATTTCGAAGATAAGGTGGGGATGGGTCGAAAGTATCTCATCCAATCGAATTTATAAAAGTTTAGGTATCAATTTTAACCTTATCATTTAGATTTTACTTTAAATTAGATAATTTAACTTTTACCGTGTCTTCTTGTTTTTTTAAACAATAAGGTTAATAAACTTACTATATCAAGCAAAAAGAACCCCAAGATGTTTATTATTAATATATATAACCTTATCTAAGTCATTTGTCTGAAACTTAGATTTTTAGGAATAAAATAACAATTAATAATATAGTATTTGTTTTAAAAACTATTTTATGTCAATTTTGACACTATTTGGTTATTGATTTTTCTGAAACTCATAACAGAATGATAAGTTCTAAAAAATTTGATAAAATAAATACTAACATGTCATATTAACATATAAAATTATTGGAATTCATAAAAAGACTCAAATGACAATTTTTTTGGGTATTTATAACATCAATTATATCAATATTTCATTAAAAAGATAATTACTGCATCATCATTGTATCATAATTAAATTAAATTATATTAAATATAAAAATTACAAATAAAATACCATTATGTAGGAAATTAATTTATCTTTATAATTAATATTAATAGTCGAATTTATCTTATGTATACCCTTATATTATAAATTCATTATTTATTAAACTTTGATTTTAACTATTTTAACCCTTCTTTAAATAAATTGTTAATAAATGTCCTAATCTACTCCATGTGGGCCTAAATGGTCATATTTTATTTCTAAGGATGTTTTTGGTCGAAATAAACTTATCCAATAGAATTAGGACAAGTGTTAGAGTAATAATAATATCATTGTTACCCTTAATTACCCTATTTACTTTTAACTGTGGGGAAAAAATTAAAAAGTTACTATTCACAAAAAATTATTTTCATCTCATTGAACCATATTTTAATCCTTAATATTAACCGTGTCTCTCTGATTTTCAAAATTCTACTCAAAGAAGCGGTGACATTATGTTTTATGAAAAAATTCAGTTTTTTAACTACCACTTAGTGGTTTCACTATTCATCAAAAAAATGAAAGTTTCCAGAAAAATACCAAAAATTAGGCCTAAGCTATATTTATTATTATGAATTCAAAAATGATGTTTATTTTTCCAAATTCATAACATATCAGTTACATTAACTAATTTAAAAATCAATTCCCGTTGTCAAGACAAATAGCGTGTTATTAAAAGATAATAAACATCAAAAGATTGACACTTGTTTATGTCTGGTTTAAATGTGAAATTACACCCAATGACCAACATTGTATTAAATTGTAAAAATATATTCTAAATATACTTTAAAATAACTCAAATTAATAATTTTTCACTATTAATTATTTAGATTAAAAAATTTATTTTTAATTAAAATTTGGTAATTTTCATTATTCATCAAAATATGAAAGTTATCCGAAAAGTACCAAAATTTCACCCTAAGCTAATTTCAATATTCTGAATACAAAAATGAAGTCCATTTTGATAGATTAAATTTATAGAATTTCAAAAAGTCGGTATTACTATTCATAACGACTAGTTCATAATAATATTATAATAATATCTCGTTTAGTGAAACTCGGTATTGCGTACTACACACACTATAGAGAAAGGTCGTGATTGTATGTAATGCAAGGAATGTTATGGATAAATGTTGTGAAAGCTCCTTTTGGTGTAGCGTACAACACAAGATATTAATGAAATTAAAAAGTATATTTTTCATAAATTCTCGGGGTGTTACAGGATGGATAACAAGATTTTCAAGAAGCACTTTCCCACAAACTTCTATTGGAGAAGAATTGTAAACTTTTTATGTGACTGTTGTTCCAGTAGGGGTTGTCACAAATAACTCAACATATAATTTTAGAGGTTATATGATGATACCCTTAAAAAATTCTTCAGAAATAAATGACTGGGTGGATCTAGAATCAAATAAAACATTTTCTACTTTATAGTGGATGGTAAGTGTACCTTTCACCACTTCGTTATCATACTCCACATCGCTAATATAAATTTCATGTGACTTTCATTTGTCATTGTTCTTAAGAGTTTGTTGACATCGATCATCATCAATATCCCTTTGATTAGGTAACTGATTAGCATAATGCCTCATTTCCTTGCACTTATAACATTGATGTGTAGGAAGTGCATTCTGTGTAGCCTTTTCATTCTTTTCATCACTAGACATCTTTTTCCCATCATTGCGGCATTCAAATTCCTGATGACCTACTTTTCCAAATTTGAAACATTTACTTGTCCCATTAAGACAATTCCCTCAAAGTTTTTTCCACACTTTGAGCATAAGGGAGAACTCATCTTCTTTTCAGTGTGGTCTTTAGATTTACCTTTGAATTCAAATTTCCTCCTCTTATCAATCCCATATAACAGATTGGTTAATCAAATCTCCCACTCAACCTTAAGATCACATCGAACAATTTCCTCGTAGCTATTGAAGTCCCTTATGGCTAATGCCCTTAGAAGACTTGGTTTTAAGCCACTAACGAATAGATCGATCTTACTCTCTGGTTGGATAGTAATCCCAGAAGTGTACCTTGAAAGCCTTGTAAAATTTTCTTCGTAGATACCAACAGATTCATCAACCTTTGGCTTTAGTTCAAGAAACTCCTTATCCATATTGGTTCGAAGAATACGAGGAATGTAATTATCTAAAAAATGTTCTTTAACTCATCCCATTCGAAGGAATAAATTTATTCTCTTTGCCTCGTATACATGATAAGATTACACCATTGATCAGATTAACCATCCAAATGATATACTGCTACGATAACTTTATCGTGCTCAGAACATTGAAGAACTGAAAATATCTTTTCAGTGATACAGATCCATTGTTCAGCCACTAATGGATTAGTAGACCTGTAGAATGAGGGTGGACGCTGCCTCATGAAGGATTCAATAGAATGATGCTCCTTCATTTTTCATTTGGAGGTCCTTCAAGGTTCATAGCTTTAAGAAGATGTGTGAGCATGGATACATGTTTTTTCATTCCATCTCCCATAAGTTTCGGTTTCTCAAGCGGAAAATCATTACATTGCCCGTCGTATTCAGCATTAACACGGTTCTTTCAGGTTCCGGCCATTGACTAAAACCAATAAGCATAATGTGAGAAATAATAATCATAATAGGAAAACCACATAATCAAGAATAAAATTTCACACTTAAGGTCTTATCATAGGTTATTCATGGCCATTTCTAAAACACTAATATTTTTTCCTATACATAGAAATATCCTTAGCGTTCTTTCTAAGGCTTTCACATACTAGTTTCTAATTGTTGACTATACCTTCCCACTGAGAACAACTACAATGACCCATACATTACGTACATTGTTATTACATTAGAATTGTAGCATACTTATTACATCATATAACAAAACCATGAAAGGACCGTATAAGTATAGTGTCTTTAGAAAATAGGAAACATAAACAAATGGTTCATAAAGCATCTACATTGTCTCCCATTTATTTCATCATATTTAGGGTCCCTTTTGGCATAACCTACTTAATACCCTTCTTCCTGACCCGGGGAGAAGAAAACATACAAAAGGGAGAGTTCAAATGCGCAGTAAGGAAAAAAAATATCAATAATATCATATTCATAAGAACATAACATTTTGAAAATATTAACCTGCAAAAGATATCATAATATCATAACGTGGGATAAATCATAGTAGTGAAATGTAATAAAAATAATCCTAATATAAAACATGAAATTTTTTGGCATACACACATAATCATAGTAAATTATTTCATAGTAGTCAAGACTCTTTTCCATGACTATCCTAGCGGACAAAGTCCATTTCTGAACCGATTTCACTCATCGTTCCAATCATGTATCATGGAACCAGATTAACTTGTCATTTCAGCCATGTCTATCTCATGAGATATAAATCTTTACCCAATGAATTGAAGGGAGATATAGGTCCCAACCATCTCATAATGAAACTATTCTTATGTGTGCCACAAAATCATATATCATAGAATAACCCATGTAATAAAAATGGGATTCTTAAACATCATGCCATCATAACATAATCCATATAAGATAAAAGGACTTCATAAAAATAATTCCATCATATCATAATCAAATCAATGTAAAAATATGGATTGAAACAGAACCTTATATTATCTTAGATGGAAACTAATTTTGATAAAACACTTGAACTCCGTTCTTGAGGAAAATATCCTTTCTACTTCAAAAAGATTTTTTTCCTTTCTTAAGGTTTCATAAAATTTTAAACTAAAATAAGTTAATTAAAAATAAACATGAAAACTTATAATGGAAGCTTCATGGAAATAATGTTCTTTGAAATCATAAAAATCCATTCATGCTGTATAAGTTAAAAAAATATTCTTTTCGTATTTTGGATGGAAAAGTCAAAAAGAACCTCGTACTAAAAATGACAAAAGATTTATTTCAGATATTTTAAAAAAGAATCACCAATGGGTAAAATTGGATTTAAAAAATTATAAGAGGATAGAGATAATATTACATATTCTGGAAACATGGATTTGGATGCTAAATATGCCCCTAGTAAATTTTGAAGTATAATCAATCTCAGATAAAAATGAGATTGCAAGATTTTCCCTTACCTTAGGTCCGATATGATTTGTACGTATACGAACCTCCTCTATAATGATTTAAATAATGTTACTGACTTTTTAAATAATCATAATCATTGTTATTATATCATATATGGTCATATTATTATCTTCTTATTAAAAATATTGATACTTGTTATTCGGGTGTTATTTTCTTTATGTTCTTATGTATGTTTTGTCGAATAAATTTTTATTCATCTTTTTAGGTTATAGATAACTCATTTAAAGAATGTTGTTAGTGTAATATATATCATAATTATGAATTTAATTTATTTATTTAATCATTATCCAATGAATATAATGTAGAACGAGTCGCATCACATCTTGGAGATGGTTGGCCGTATGTACGCACGAGCGATGATATCATTCCCATGATCGTGGAATTGTATTGAAGTGTATGATGTTTAATATTAAGGGATCCATATTACATTATAATAATCATATATAGTTATTTATTCCATCATATTCCCATCCAAGTATATTAATGATGAAATAAAATATTACACCACGGCTTGGAGATGGTAGGTCGTACGTACGCACGCGTGGTGGTTTCTTTTCTTTCATAGGATGAATATAAGATAGAACATGTTTGTTTCATATTAATAATAAAATATAAGTATAAAATTAATACTATAGTTATTACTTAATAATGAAATAACTCATATAGTGGAAGTAGAGGAATAAATAAGTTTGAAAGAATCGGTAAAGGATATTACCTATTCTTTGACGCAACTCTTTTCAACCTCCTATTAGGGCACTAAAGTTCGTCTTGTACGAATCCCAGGACCACTATTATGTTTATAGGGAATTGGAGAAGATAAATTTTCACGTTTTGGATGAGCTTGAAGGATCAAAATGGAGTGAGAAAGAGAGTGAGGAGGTTCCCATTTATAAGGGGGGAGAGGGGCACTTTTGGAAACCTCTAAAATATTAATTTATAATAAACCCCGAACCCACATAAAAACATCAAAAGTGACTCAAATTACGATATTATATAATATTTGGTTGTAATATAATCAACCAATTAAATTTAGACAAGTTGTAATTATATTTTAAACCTTAGCATTTTGATTTATCCTTATTTAATCTATTTAATTTTATTTGTGGTAACAATGTTATAAATTTTATGTGGTTATAAATAATTACGTATGTGTTCTTAATTATACATAATTTGATACTTTATGACATATTATATCATATAAATTTTAATTTTTAATTTTTAATATATTTTTTGTGATTTTTAAACTATTTAATAATATAAAATATCAATATTGTCTATTTTGACACAATTAATTTATTTGAATTTAAATAAAATCCAAACAGACGATATGTTCTAAAAAAATATTTAATAGATTCCTAATATGTCATATTTATCTATAAAATTAATTTAGCACATTAATTAGTTCATATAATATTTATATTAATATTTTTAAAACCATTTATTTGATATTTCAATCAGTGAAATAATTTCTAGATCACTATTGTGTCTACATTAATGATAATTATTTTATCCCTAAAAATTATAAATAAATTTTCATGATTTTTATAATTATATTATATTTCAGGAGACTATTCATGTTCGATGTTTCATGAATTTTATCACTAAATTAAAATTATTATACTTATAATATTTAAGAGAGTGACATGTTTTCACTTTCTTTGTTTTAATAAAGATTAAATTATTTTCATGGTCAAAAGTACATAAAAAAATCTTCCAAACCCTTAGGTGATATGGGTCAACTTTTATTCATCTAATAGAATTTTGGCAGGTGTTAGTGTAATTTTATAATCTTATTTGTACGCTTAATTACACGATTTACCATTAACTACAGTAAAGAAAAATTATTATAGTTACTATTCATAATATAAAAAAAGGAAAAGTAAAGTATAAACATAATTTGGACCCACTAAATTCAAATATGTAATCCATTTTTCAAAATTCAAAACACAAAAGTTTCAATAATTAATTTAAAATTAATCCCGTTGTTTAGAAATCATGTTTTAAAAGTTTAAACATTGCCAAAGATTGAAATGTTTTTACCTATGAATTCAATGTAAAAGTAATGGTAATGACATACATTATCTTAAGTTGTAAAAATAAAATATATTTATAATTTAAAACCATTAAATATTATAATTAAACCATATAAATTATTGTGATGAAAAAAATTTGTTTTTAAATAAAATATATCGTGTTCTTACTATTAATTAAAATATGAAAGTTATCAGAATAATATGAAAAATTTATCCAAAGAAAATTTTTATATCCTGATTTCAAAGAAGATTTTTTTTTCAAATTGAACTTATAAACATGATAAAAACTAGATTTAATGTTGGTGACCAATCAAAATGTGGAAAAACTACATTTTTGGAAAAATACTTATTTTACCTGAAAATTTTATTTTGTTATCAAACCATGTTCTAGAAAATGTGTAAGATGAATAGTAATGTTATAAAATTCAAAATGTAGTTAATAATAGTCATAACGGGTAGTCCATAATAATATTATAACAATATGTCGTTGTTTAGTAAACTCAGTATTGCGTACTACACACGCTATCGAGGAAGGTCGTGATTGCATGTAACGCAAGCCAAGACAATGTTGTGTATAGTTAAAGATTCCTTTGGTGTTGCGTATAACATAAGACAAAAAAAAATATTTCTCATAAAATATCCGGGTGTTACATGCCATTACGGGAGGCCAAAGCCCTTACAATGTTAATGAGACTCATGAAAATGATATTCCTGCCATACCTTGATCACTTTATGGTGTTCTTCATCGATGACATCTTGATATAATCAGAGTTATAGGAGGAGAAAGCCTATCATCTAAAAATAGTTTTGGATACACTCAAAGAGAACCAGATTTATGATATGATCTCGATGATCCGGTTCTGGATTCGAGAGTTCCACATTCTAGGAGATGTTATCTCGGAGGCTATAGTTGCATTGGATCCCATAAAGATAGAGTATGTACTTGCTTGAGGGGCCACCCAGGAGTGTGACTAAGGTCTGTTGTTTTCTAGTGTTGGCTGGATACTACTTGAGATTTGTGCCCGACTCTTCTAGAGTTATGGCACCCTTTTCAGCATTGATGATGAAGGGACATCCCTTTGTATGGATGAAGAGATGTGAGTAGAGTTTCTAGGATATGAGGCAGAGACTGATGAGTGCTCCCATCTTGAGGCTTCAAGAACAGTGCGTTGGGTATATATTCTATTGAGACACATCAGGGACCATAATTGGATGTGTCCTGATGCACTATCATGAAATGATCATTTATGGTTCATGACAGCTAAGACAAATGAGGTACTCCACTTCCCATGACCTAGAGTTAGCAGTAGTGGTATTCACCATAAAGATTTGGTGACATTACTTGATGGGAAAACATTTTACAGTCTACCCGGATCACAAGATTATTATGTATATCTTATATCAGTAGGACCTCAACCCCAGACAACGACGATGGATAATGTTCCTCCATTACAATGACTTTGAGATATTATGTACTCTTAGGAAGAGGAATGTGGTAGCAGATGCACTCACCAGGAGGTATGGTCTGAAGTTTCTATGTTAGGAGATAGAGAAGATATCCACGTTGCATATATCCTTTGTGGATATATATTGATAACCTTAACTGCATTCTAAGATAGTCACTCCCCCACTCCTTCAGCAAGTCAGGGAGGCACAACTTGGGGACAATGACTACAAGGCTCGATGTCCTCCGATATCCTTAGGATAGAAACCCAATGGATTTTCTGAAGGTGGGGATCATGTCGTACTCTTCATAGGACAAACCCTGGTACAGGTGGTGCTACGACAGGAGGTGTTGAGGGAGTTCCACACATCCCCTCTGGTGACATATCATGGTTTGGATAAGAAGTACTTGGACCTATGTCCTTTTCACTGGTGGCCAGGGATGATGAAAGCAGTGTCAAATTTTGGTTATTGATACCTCACTTGTCAATAATTTAAGGTCAAGCATCAAGTTCCTCCATTATTGGCTCAGCCACTAGAGGTTCTAGAGTGGAAGTGGGATGTAATCTTCATCGAATTTGTGACTGGACTAACACATATGTCAAGGGGACATTATTCCATCTGGTGATCATTGAATAACTCCCAATGTCAGCCCACTTCCTACCTATCTGCGAGAATGGATCCGTAGATGTCTTGGGACGCCTCTACATTTATGATATTGTGTGACTTCAAGGGGTTCCATCGAAGAGCGTATCAGACTATAATGCATGATTCACATTTCGATTGTGGATGGTATTAAAGGACGCATTCAAAACTCAGCTACCTTTGAGATCAACCTTTCATCCTCTGATAGATAGTCAGACAGAGCAAACAATACAGACACTGGAGGATATGATTCATGCATGTTTCCTATATTTTGGCCGTAGTTGAGAGGATCACTAACCCTTGGTGGAATTCACATACAAAAAAGTTATCATTCCACTATCTTTATGGAACTATTAGAGGCCCTATACATTTGACCTTGCAGATTACATCAATAATAGATAGTCCTCTGGGAGTCAGCACTTATGGGTCTAGAGTTGGTATGACCTACCACTGAGAAGGTGAAGATCATCCAGGAGTGGATGAAGACTACACAGATCAGACCGAAGCCTTATGTTAATTAAAGGTGGAGACATTTGGAGATTGATGATGGAGACCATGTCTTCGCACAAGTCTCACCTCAATGAGGATCATAGAGATTTGGCCAAGGAGGCAAGTTATAACTGAGGTTCATCAGACCATTTCTAATAATTTGGAGGATAGGTTAGGTGGAATATCACTTAGCACTTACACTGTAACTGAATAGGGTTCACAACATCTCTCACATATCCCCGCTGAAATGATACGTGCATGACCCATCTCACATCATCGACCATGTTGAGATGGACTTTGAGGATGTGGCGACGTTTATGAAGGATCCAGTAGAGAATGAGGATCGATAGGAGTGATTACTTTTTGGGTAGTCGATACATTTGTTGCGTATTTTATGGTAGCACGATAACCTCAAAGAGAGCACATGGGAGCAGGATGATCACATTCATGCTCAATAACCCCATTTTTTTCTCAGTCTATGTTGTGGTTTTTTGGGTTGAAAATCGCTAAGGTGGGCAGAATGTGAATAACTAGAATTTCCTTGTAATTTTTTTAATTATATAGAATTATTATGAGTCTGTGAAAATTGACAACGCGTGATTCCGAGGCTTAGTGTGCTCGGAATGAATTTCAGATATTTTTTTATGTACATTTATTAAATGCACGTGTGGAGTTTTCTAGCTTTTGAACCGGTGCTTGGATTAAAAATATGATGGCACCGTTGAATCCACAGTTCCAGGATTCACTTAAGGGAGACTTTACATTGACCATAGTGAGACTATAAAAAAATAAATATTTTGGGACTCTTTAAAATAATAAATAAAATATCATTTTTATTTGATTTATTTATTTCTTTTCTTCCAACAATCAAGAGACAACATGGGACCAGCGATGTGTCATGACATTAAATGGAATAACCCTTCAATCTAAAGTAATAGTTCCCTTGGGAATGAGGAAGGATCCTAATTAATGAACCCTCATAAATCCCACGAGTGTTAGAAACCCGCCCCTCTCCTATTTATATGCTGTTTGGGGAGAGGTGTCATCAATTCTTCACCTAGGAACGAAGTTCGGAAAAAGTGATGAGATGTCAAACCATTGGAGGACGGAGCGGGATATAGCGGGAGGTGATGGGTGACACTGAACCTGATATCGAAGGACGACGTATGAGTGGCATCGTTTGAAGCCTTTTGTGGGAAGGAAGAATGCTAAAACTTCATCAATCGAGGGAGTCCTCCATCATTCTTGAGGTAGGGAATTGATTTTTTTTAATCCAAGTGATTGTTTAATTATTTAATCCTCTATTAGGATTTCAAGCTAACGTAGAGCATCCGGGCCTAATAAACCCGACCCGAACCCTCCACAACCTTAGTACCCTGACATTATCCATGGAAGACCTCCATGATGGTGGTACCAACTAGCTGTGATGGAGGAACCATGTCATTGCACGCTGTAAGAGGAGGCCATAGCACTATGCGACAGTGTACAGTGGTGATGCTAGCACCGGTTGACCACCGAGGAGGTTTAGTATATAGTCCCACGCCAACAGTGATCATTGGGACATAGCTGAAGCCACGGTGGGTGAAAGTGGCTATCAGAACACTGGCTAGCTGTGAAAAATAATGGAGATGTGACCACTGCACCACTGGTGGGAAAGGGGTTGTGACCCAAGCTGTGGCGGAGGAGGAACCTGCACCTTTGTTGTGTTCCGCGACTACAGGATGATGCCCATGTTGCGCTACCTCTTCACAAGATGAATAGCCTCTGGGAAATTCAGTAGAGTGGGTACCCCCTCACTAGCTATGGTAGACCCCAATGCTGGTCGGACTGGCGGGCCAATCCATTAATGGTTGGGATTCCCCTTTGCGGGCCTGGCGGCCCCTTGCGGGAAAGAGTGACCCCTTGCGGTCCGGGCCCCCCCCATTGTTGATAGGGTCTCCCTCTTGCAGGCTAGGCTTTCCCCTTGGGGGATGGGCTAGACCAATACCCAATGGGCCAAGCCCACCGTGGCCCAGCCCAGACCGGGTCAGGTCGGGTCTGTCTGACCGAGTCAGACTGGAGCTAGAAACATTTAAAGGGAAACATCTTTAGAATCAGATTTCTATTTGAAAAACCTTCTGTGGGGATCCTATCCTTGGATTGAGACGATCCTTTTGGTATACTGAACATGAGTTTTGTGGAAACTTGGAGTATGGACAGGTTGGATCAAATCAGAATCCAACTGGGCCCTCAAAACTAAAATTAGTAAAACACCCATACTGGATGTCTGATTGATGTATTGTTTATCATGTTGGAATGTTTATGAAATTGTGTTCCTTTGGATTACTCATTTGAGGATCTTAGTGGCAGTTGAGGTACAACCAATATCTTGTTGGTAGATTCTATCAGAACTCGAGCGCATCGGGTGCGAGGAATCCTGTGGCAGGCTATAACATGAAGAAAGAACATTGATCATGTGTGTGTCAGCATTTATCTATCATGTGTGGGTGATATTTTATCAGATCATATGTTGATCAGTGCTCAGTGATCTTATTTGGGTCAATGCATATTGATCCTATGTGGGTCAGATCCTGTGTGGGATAGCAGGGGTTAGTACTTATTGATTTTTTGTGGGTTAGTAGTAGTTCTTCTTAACAGAATAAGGTGATCTTGCCTTACTACTTATCATCTATACATCATTACTTGAGTTATACCTGATTTTGATCTGATTCTTCTACCTACATTGTACTTCTATCTTTGTGGTTTTACCTGTGTGGTACTTCTACCTTCATGGTGTTGTCTTCGTGGTGTTACTTGTGTGGTACTTCTACCATCATGGTGTTGTCTTTGTGGTGTTACATGTCTGGTAATTCTATCTTTGTGGTGTTACCTATGTGGTACTTCTACCATTATGGTGTTACCTTTGTGGTAATATTACCTCATATATGGGATGTGTATATTTTCATAACTTTGGTATATGTATGGGCATATACCTAAGTAGAGTTGATGACAATCGCTTCGTGCTTTGAGTTATGGTATTGCCTTGTGGTATTCCCATTGTGGAACAATGGGAGACCTTAAGGGGTGTCAAGGACCCTATTGAGTATTGTTATAATCACCCATATATGAGCATCGACCACACCTTCTTGTGTCTGGTGAAGACGACGGACATCACTGATCGAGGTTGAGGGAACTAGGACTGCATAGTACTCGGAGGTGGACCACTTGGTATGACATGAAACAGGGACTACCATTCGTGAGTTGTACCTACCCTTTAGGTAAGATCCTTGGTGGATTATCTACGAGCTGTTTTCCCCTTTTAGTTGTATTTTTTCATTCTAGTTGTACTTGTACTTTTCAATTGGGCTTATATTCTTGCCCCTTTAGATTCAACACACTTTTACTATAACAGATTACATCATGGTTTCTTCTTATTGTGTTATTGTACTATGTGTCTTTATAGGATAAAAATTAAATTCCTTCTCGTTTTAGGGATATGCATTTTTGGTGCTAGTCTCTTTCCCCTAACCTATAGATGGCTGGCTTGGGGTAGTCACGGCATGTGCCCTAGGGGACAGGATGTGACAACAATAGATTAAATGAATAAATATTCCATCAACATGATAAATTATATTATATGTATGATAATGGATTTTTCATGTAACATGGATAAGGGGAAGGTGAGGATAGAAAAATAAAAGAAAGAAACTTGAAAAGAAAATAAAGAAAAACAAAGAGGGTTTTAACACTTCATTCCATGTTCGTGAGAACCCCTATTAGGGGATTAGTATTGGTCATTGGTTAAGAAAAAAATATCCTACACAAGGAAGAGGGTATTAGGAAAATAATTGAGTAGAATTTATTCAAGTATCAAGGAATTAGAGGTGTCTGGAGAGGAGGTTGTGATGGTGGTATTTATTATAGAGGAGAGGGGAGTTTTACCATTATTTAGTTAATTTTTTTTATTTTTCTCAAGGAAAAAAATAAGGTTGATTTATGTGAAGAAATTTACAGTTAGATCATTCATGTTGAAAACAATTGTGATAACATCAACCATGACTCAATAAATAGTGTATTTATCTTATAATACACATATACCATAAATTACTGTATCTTGGGATTCACCCAAAATTCATGTATATTAGAAAAATCACAAAAATTAAACCTAAATAATTTTTAATGTTTATATTATAAAAATTAACTACATTTTATAAAAATAATTTCCTAAAAATGAGAAACTTAATTTCTAATTAAAATCATAATTTATTTGAAAAATATAGATTTTAAAATTATAAGTGATTTTATATCACTTTGAAAAATTATTTAACATCTCATAAAATTTTCTTATAATTATAAAAAATAACAATAATTATTTATGAACAAATTTTTTGAAATTATTTTTTCTTTAAAATTATCAAATTATTCATTAAATTTTAATTAAATATTTATGATTTATAAATGTAATAATATTTAATTAGTACTTTTTTCAAATTATTTTTTACATATTATATGATATATTTATATTATAACGTCACTTATAAGATGAATAAATGTTTTTAATACTTTCATTTTTGACATTACAATTCAATTTTCCAATTTACTATTTATAATGGTCACGTTACTATTCCAAAGGTCAAGTTATTATTCTTATTTTTTTATTCCTCATCTTCTAGAAATGTATTTTATTTCATTAATTCATAATTATTAATTTTTTTATTATGTTCTCAATGTTATTTTATGTGATTATACCACCTGACATAATTGTAAGAAGAAAATTTCCTTATTGAATTCTAGGACGTTCCAACTTTTCACACTTAGGGTGATGGCCAATCGAAACCGTTTATTGAGGTGTTGGAAGAAATGATCCATGCATGAATCCATGATTTTTGAAGTTATTGAGAGATTCATATTGTGTTATCCTATAATAATATATATCAGATGAAACTTTTTACGACTCTTTAGGAGGCCATATATGGAAGGTCATGCCATTCACCTTTGTTCTAATTAGTGGCTGGGGAGTCCAAGCTACAAGGTCCTCATCTAATTTAAGAGACTTAAAATGAGGGTCATACTTCTCAAGAAGTGTATTTATTCAACATAGTCTTGACAGAAATCATACACCAATTCCCATTGAACTGTAATAGATGGATCCGGTGGCAAGGGATAATATCTCCTCATTATTTCATGTCATTTTAGATTTTGGATAGAATCCGGCCAGTTTTTTTAGTATCCATTACCTACGAGGTAACATTCCATACATAATTTCTTCCTTATTTCACATCTTCTCCATTATCATGATGACCCATCCCAAAATTTTATCCCATGGATGATAACCTAAATATTTATGTGTATATTTAGGAGAATCCCCTACAAATCATTGATCAGAGAATGAAGATTATCTAATGATGGTATGTCCCATTATTGTGGATGTTATAGAATAGCTAATATTAATAGGAAGATACATAGGAGATGGAGGACAAAAAAATATGCTTAGTGGACCGATTATTGCAGTCCTCTTAGGTCCTAAAATCAGACATCATTCCTTTGGGAGGGTATTTTATCATTGGAAGGAAGGTAGGAGGTGAATGATTGCATGATTCAGGCCAAGTACATGATGTTTACATAGAGTAAATTTCATTTATTTTAAATACATGATAGGTATTCAACATAATATATGAATTATCCAAGGGATTCCATTTCATGATGTGCAATAGACTTTCCTTATAAGGCAGAATATGTTCTTTAAATGAGGTGCAATGAATTTACATGTTGTTTAAAGGTTGAGGGGTGGTTATAATGTGGGGAAACACATTTATTTTTATTAACCACTCCCCTCCCATTCTCACACAAACAATGTCATCACCTCCACTTCGTTCTCATTTTAAGCGTAATGCAAGGCATGGGATTTTTTCCTAGGTCTAGAAAACGATTCGACTAATATTCATCTCTTTGAATTCATGTCGATAAGATCTTCATTCATGTTGTACATTTTTTCATTTATATTTCTCTTGATCGAGTTATTCAACTGTATGATCTTATTCCCTTATTTGGATTTTTTCCTGTTTTTCTTATTTCATTATATATGGAAATAATAAAACATTGATATTGGAAGAGTTTTCATCTATAAGAATAATGTATGTGGCCTTATATTTATCCCTCAATTTTGAGAATTTTTTTAATACATTTCATTTAGCCCGACATAGGTTTCACCATTCATTTCACCTAAAATAAATATTTCCTAAACTAGTTTCCATTTTATGGAACCTAATGAAACTGATAGACAATATGAGATATTGGATCTAGTAAACCTCAATTTTAACCATGACTTTGGGTGTTACCATTAAATGATTAATTTACATTGATGGATTTATGCACAATACAATGATTGGTTTTTTTGGTTTTATTGTTGGTCTGTTGAAATAAGTACAGTGTATAATTGTTGTGGTCTCTCATGGATAATGCCCATATAAACATAAAATGAATATAATGGAGGTGAGTAGTATGACCATGTCACATATTAAACATAAATAATGACTACACATTTATAAATGATGAATTTAAATGAGATACTAACAAATCATTGGATCTGATTAAATACTTGAATTTTTATAATTGATATAATTGGGCATGATGAACCTCTAGTTATAGATTAGGGATGAAAAAAAACGTGTTAAAAGATATTGACATGCAGTATTGATACTATGATTTAGGAATGGAATCCCTATACTGTGTTGTGTTCTTGGAGCCATTAGAATTTGACTTGTGCATGGAATCTTTATACATTGATTTGGGCATGCTGTCATTATACTATTTTACAACCATGGTGTCCCTATATAATGACACATTGGTATAGAGAACCTTTATGTATAATAATATATTCTAATGGAAACCTTTATTATATATGAGTTATAGGGATATGGACCCTTTTTATATAATATTAGGTATGACAAACCACGTTAATATTGGGAATATTGTCCCTATACTATGATACAAGTATGAATATCCTATTAATGTGATTCTAGGAAATGAATTATTTAATCATGTGATAACCATATTTGAGTCCCTAGATAATTGTTAAACATATTCATCATCTTATTGAACATTTAGATGCACCTCTGGTCTAGGATAGTGTTATTAGAAATATATATAGATGTAGAAATCACTACATATATAATACATAAATGTGTATACTTATGTTTACATGTTTTAATATTATCCTTCGTAGGTCGATGTAGGTTCTGTTAGCATGATGTGACTTAGGATCAAGAGCTGACCCAATTTGGTTTATTTAATACATAACATTATTAATAGTACCCAACCATATTATAGGTTTTAACCCCATTGGTGTCCAACCTTTTATAAATTTACAGAAAAAATTGGAGGTGGACTACTGAGTTTATCTCACACAATATCTCAACCTTTCCAATGGTACTATAGAATATTATGTGTATATAGGCAAAGATAGCTGCAATGACCCAATTATTGATGCTTAAGTTTCTTATAGTATGGGTGAAATGAAGAATATAGATGAGAAATTTATTGTTATTCTTCTCAAGATCTTCCCTTTGTTTATTTTTCCAATTTTTGAAACATTCATTGTTTAACATTCATTCATGTTACTTACATTTAGAAATATAAGATATCTATATTCGGTATATGATAAGAGCTGCCAATTGTTTGTTATAGTTTGATGATTACCATCAAATATTGGTAATTTATTATTTTTTTATCTATTAATCAATTATTAAATAACTATGATTCTCAGACCCATAGTGTATAGTCTCTCACTGTACACCCTCAGACACTTGTTTCATGTTGACATGCTCTCACATATTGGTAGGATCGATTACGACCATGTGGTCCACCTGATCCGATAACCATTCAGTGGAATTCAGGTTCAATAACCACACCAACTAATAACACTGTACTTCATGAAATTGATGATGTTATTTTTCCTAACATCATTATGAATTATTTCTTCAAAATAATTGAAAAAATTTCCATAAAATTATGTTGTACTTGAAGATAATGGATGTAGTTAGAGGGTATAGACATGTGGTATTTATTTAATTCATGTAAAATGTTCAAAAATATTTGGTTGTGTGGATGGATATAAGGGTATATGGATTAAAATACAATGTATTTTCTAGTAATGGAACCATTGGTTGAGTTTTGTGAAATCTTTTGTTCTTGATAGCCATAAACTCCCAATGATCATAAATTTATGAGAAATCCTATTACCTAACTTTTCGGCACTATAGAAGTTAGTTTACATATATATTATTATTGATATAGCATTCTCAAAATCAATTACATTATGTAGATATCAAAAAATTATTTATTTTTAGTGCCCCTTCAGGTGATTTTTGTTGTCATAAAGTATGAATTTGACTTCCCAAGACAAAATTTTCCCCATTTTTGATATATCTGATAAAAGAACCCAATTTCAGTTGTTTCCCAATATTGGAATCATCCAATATTTTATGGGATTTTTTATTTAAATGGTAGAGTTTGTCTCATTAATCTATTATATGTTGTTAACAAAAAATGGAAACAATATTTTTGGGGATTAATGTCAATGAGTATTTTATCACCAACCATGATCTTCTAAAGTTGTAGTCAAATTTTTAAATGCATCAATCTAGAGGGTCTATTATTGTAGTGTGACATTTATTGATGGAATCATGTATTTGTGTACTATTAACCCTAATACATTATCTATTATAGGAATACACACAACTTTTCTAAGGGTATAATCTTCATTTACCTGGTTAACCACTTACACTGAATCTCTATTGACCGTTAAGTGATCTACTAGAATTTGTAATACTATTTCCAAGCCAATATTGAGGGATTGGAATTATACCCCATTGTTAGTGAATCCTTATGACAAAATAATAAATAATGTAAATTATTATTTGATAGAGCGATATAAATTACTCAAAAAAAATTCTTTGTTGAGAATAGGTTTTTCCAATCTATTTCATCTAATTATTCTTGATGCATCCTCCAAATACATCAACAGTGTATAGAAGAAATCCAAAATAGAAAATATCTCTTCATTAATAAATTTATTATTTTGGTCTATTCCTTCTAAATATGAATTTTCAATGAGGAAATATTATAACTCCAACAATTTGATTTCATTCTATGAAAAAATTGATGGAAAACTATTTAAATATTACAACCCACCATGCCAATATAAATCCCTCATATGAATATGGATAATATATTTGACTCGGTCATTATGTGAGATCAAGTGCATCTTGTGATTTTGTAGGTAGAGTATGAGTTTCAGATGTATAATGATTAATATAAGGAAACTCCTCCTGATATCGAAATAAAATGTCTTAGTAATGAGCATTGTTCGATTGGGATATGCGTGGATTTTTATTTTCCAAAATTATGTTTGGGGTGAGGAAAGAACCTAGTAATAAGTCTAAGACTTTTAGAAAAGGAATGTTTTAATTTTATTGGAGATTGGGTATTTGTATCAATGGACTAATGATATACTTCTTGATTCTTTCAAATGAATCTACAAAATCAATTCTGTACTGATAAATGGATTTCACTTAAATTATCCAATTGAATGTTAAACATTATCCTATAATATTTTGTTGAAGCATATAATTTAGGTGAGACATTATAATGGTCCAATAAAGTATTTCAAATTTTCTAGATGTGTAATATGATCGATATGCATGGCCATATTAGGGTTATCATTGATTCCATGGTAGAGCATAGTAATGAAATTACATTTTCCTATGGTATGGTTCATTTCACATTTCATGAGATTAATTTTTAGGATATTCTATAGAATATTCTAGAAAATGGTCTCAATATCAAGAAAATGATAATGAAATATGTAGTATTTCACCACCATGTTATCAACATAAAATTATACAATCATTGAAAATATGGTGCATGATATACAGATAACTGGCACTGACATTATTTAAAAAAAGGGAATCACCTGATAGTAGTATAACCATTTAGGGTCCTTGACTGATGTTTAATCATCATATTCTATATGAAAATTTATTTGGTTATATTCCTTATAACCATCCATAAAATAAATGTAATTAATAGTATTAGTTTTTTCAATAATAATAACAGTAACTAGAACTGGAAGTCGTATTTTGATAATATCATTTAAAATCCATGATATCAATTAAATAATAGAAATTTAAATTATTATTATTTACTATGAAAATATGGGAAAGTATATATTTTTATTATGATTCCTACATTAATTGGACCATGATGTTCATAAAATGGTTTATTTCATCCTATGTGGTATGAGTTGTATAATTTTTTTGCATGCATATAACTGCATAGATCTTCTAGCAAACCCATGTGGTGGGTTTCTAAATTGGGATTAAGGACTAGAATTTAAATTTTATTATAACAATGTAAATATTGGAATTATATTAGTAAATAAGTATATAACTCTTTTTCATTTGCGGACATGGCCACACCATCAGTGTAGGTCACTAATCTTCTTCTGTACTCATGTTTATCATCCAAATCTCATCAATAGTGGCATAGACACCATCCTAAAATGTTGGAGGGGAATATTTGAGTTTAATTTATTCTTCTTCTTCATCATCTCATTAATCCTATTCTCCTAGATATATCTTACTCTATCATAGTGACATTGTCTACTACGTCTATAAATTTCGAAAGGCTTATCATAATTGTCGTTACTAAATATTTGTTCCAATCCCATCTCTAAAATATGACACAATAGATAGTCATTAGTGGAAAGATAACGAGTCAGATTATTCAAACCAGGTTATGATACAATAATATTTCACTCCATTATATTTTTTTCATTCATCTAATGTATTTTATTATCATAATATAAGAAGTAATCCAATTTTTTGCTTATAAAATATATTTTTATAAAAAATAATATTTACCATATTTTGATAGTGAACTTGTTTTAAATTTAGTATTTTTCAATTTTATAAATTATATTTTTAAAAAATAATCTTCTTCTTTCTAATAATAAAATATAAATTCACATTGGTTGAGTTTTTGATATTTTTCTGATATGTTTAATGTTTTTATGAATAGTAAAAGAATATTTCATTTTTAATTGAAAAAAGATTTTTTTTCTAAATAAATTATATATTAAAATTATATTTTATTTGATTTAATGTATATTTAGGTCAATATTTTATCAATTAATACAATTAATTTCATTAGAAAAAATTTCACATTGAAATTGTATATATAAACATTGAAACTATAAAACATTTTAACTTTAAAAAATAAATTTTTAGTCCTTCAAAAGGATTAAATACAAAAAAAAAACATAATTCATATGAATTAAATTTTCCTAAATGAATTAAATGTTTGCAATGTAATTTTATAGTTTTATTAAATAGTTACACTAAATTCTCGGACAATATTAATTTTAACGTTAGTAAAATTTTATAAACAAGTATAATGATGAATCGAGCAATTAAGAGTAAAAATAATAATATAATATTATACTATTACTGAAACACATGTCATCCTTCAATTATATGTGTATTTATTGACCAAAATAAACATTGGGAAAAAATTATGACATTTGGAAGACACTTTTACGATAGTATGGCATTTATAATATTGTATTCCATGAAAAGTCATTTTGTCACAATTTTTTTAACAAGTGGAATATTTGTAATAAGGGGTAATATAGATGATATATTCAACTATAAATAATATTTTGAAATATAAAAAATTATATTTATCATGATAATTTTTTATTATTAATAAAAAAATAATTAAATTAATGTCTTGAATAACAATGATGTAATAATTTATTAATTAAAAGAAATATTAAATTATTTATAATAAAAATACTAAAATAAATATAATTTGAGATGATTCAAGTAATAAACAAATTTTTTAGATTTATTTGAGAAGTTAGGTATTTTTAAAAGTTTTTTTCTAATTTATCTAGTTCTGATGATATTTTCAAAAAGCCATGTAATGAATAGTGTGAAAAATGTAAGTATTGATATTTTAAAATAAACAACGTATCATTAAATGATATAAAACTTAACAAAATCAATTAAATAAAATTATTATTATAAGAACTAATATTTCATTAATGTCTCATTTATTGGTCATTTTTTTTGTAATTATATAAACCCACAAAACATATTTTACTTAATATCACAATTAGAATTATAGATGTTAAATAAGGGCTAAAATAAAAAGTTAAGGATTAAAGAAAATTTAAAAACATTTATAATTTTTATTGGATGAATGTATTTTGACACATATTTATTCCTTATATACAATAAATCTATTGGGACCCAATTGAAAATGAAATTTATTTATATTAATTTAATATTTTAATGAATTAGAAGAGTGTCCTTCCCCTCTCCTAGAAAAGCACACACATTTTTTCCATTTAAATACACATAAATAACTTACTTTCATCCATGATATATCCAAATACCTACCTAGTGACCGTACCAACTTCATAGAGATGTTATTTTAGGCAAAACACTACCGTTAGTTGTCTTAAGGTTTTATGAAATTAGGGAGGTCCTAGGAAGAGTTACCACTTTTAATTAAGTGTTTCTATTTTATTTAATTATCCATATACTTAATATATTATTCAATAGGGAAGAAATAATAAATCATGTATAATAACTGTTGTTATATTTTATTATGTTTACATAATCATCTTTATCTAGTTTTAATTTCATCGAATGGGAAATGAATTATTTATTCCTGTGTAATGTAGACTACCACATCACAAACTTATATAATTATTTTTCCAACACCATCAATAAAAACTGGATATAATGTTGAAATTAATTTTTATATATAATATTAATTACATATTTATCCTTAATAAAATAATAACATATGATTTATTTTTATGAAATTTCATTCACATAAAAATGATAATGTCGTTCGTGGCTACATATGATTTATCACCTATAAGAAGCGACATGAGTCATTTTAATAAAAAAATAACTTGGATGATATATATAAGTAAATTTATTGAATTAATATGATAGTAATATTATTATGATAATTTTAGAAATATAAAATAATACTTCAATAAAAATGGTCACAGAAATATAAAAATGTTAGTCTTGTGAAATTAATGGCCAACCATCTCCATGAAGAGAACATAGTTCATTTTTAATTTACATGAATAATGGTATGATTTAAAAGTATAATAAATGTATAAAAATTATATTAATTTCATGAATATTATTCTGAATATAATGTTCTAGGGCCCAGTTTGTTTTCAAAAATTATACCAAATTCATTTAGGACTCATGTATTGAATATCTTCAAAACATCCAATGTGGACTTTAAAATATTAATTTGTTTTTATAACATGTTAATAAATGAGATAAGAATAATAATAAAATAAAAAAGGATATAATTAAATAAATAAATGATATATTTTAATTATTTAGGTATGTAAAGGACATATACAGTGAGTCAGAGTCAAGGTAAAGGATTTTGCCTTAATTTCTTTACCTTGAGCAAATTATTCATATTATGCAACTTTATTCTATTATAAGGTTTATATAAAGCATATATTACATTATATTGCACTATTCTACGTATTATGATGATATTTAGTGTTTAATGTAATTATTTTATGCTTTTTACAATTCAAGTGCTTCAAAATTGAAAAAGGGAGTTTTCATTTCAAAAATCATCTTTTATGGTTTTCGATCAAATACCTTTTCATCAATGTACTAGTTTTATAAATTATATATGAAATTTTATCTTCATGACACGTTTCGTGGACATTATATATGAAGTGTTCACCTGTATAGAAATGGTTAAGCCCATTACAGATTAAACTATGGTTTCACCCATGTACTACTCCACTAAATTGGATAATGATTATATTTTCTATATAATTGTATTTTATGTAAGCCATATGGTTATTAAAATATATAAGAGATTAGTAATGAATATTTTTTATGAATTACCAAGGTATCCATCTACATATTCTAATCCTTGAAATGAGTTTTTGTTGGAATAATTAATTTTCAAAAGGTAACATACATGATATTTATAAAGGAATGTTAATTAACTTTATGTGTAAAATGTTATATTTTAAAGAAAAGTGTTTTTGATGGCTTTTCATGTTTTTCATGATGTAATAATTTAGTTTCCTTTGATTTCATTTACTGTGCATCGTTCTCATCCCATGTTTAATAAAAAAATATAACATGAAATAATGGATAATAAAGACAATGATTACAAGAAGTGGAAACTTGTGAATTTTTATCATGAAAAGAAACTATGTTTTATTCTAAATTTTTTTAATTTTCGTAAGAAATGGATACTATTTTAGTACTATGCACCTTATATAAATGTGGGATGTTATATATGGACTCTATCCTAATTTTGTGAAAAGTATATAGGAAAATATTTTCAATATGAGAGAATGTTATGTTCTGGCTAAAACACATGACTATATATTGTTCAAGTTTGAATCCATATAGTTTAAAACAAATGTATGTTTAGATAAAATTATAGATTAAGTTAATTTTAAAACATTAAATTAAAAGAATTTTCCTAACTTTATAGTTAAAATATTATATTATTTTAATCTTACCATGTTTCTCTATCTAAAGAATGTTTATAGAAATGGTTTTCCATAGAGAAAATAGTAAATTTATAGTGGGAAGGTTCCAACAGGGTGATATCCTTGTAAATCAACATTCTGTAACGGTTGGAATCAGAACATAATATTTTCATTTAATGGTGGTTTTTTTAATAATGAGATAAATGGTATTTGTATCCATGCTAGAAAGGATACATATCTTCCTAGATATAAAATCTCTTTTTTAATTCATTTCTGGAGGCAACAAACCTAATAAAAAAGTGGATATTTTATCCTAGTGGTAATCGATGGTTGGTTATATTTTATGGAAAAGTTTTTTTATGTCATGGGATGTTCAAAAAATAAAATTTTACCGTTTCTATATATCATTTTATGGTCAATCCAATCAATTGTGATATTTGGTTAATAACATGATAGAGAAAGATCATTTTGATTACATGGATTTTGAAGCAAGAAATGATCTTTACCTTAAGAATAATTTCCCTAATATTTTTAAAATTTAAATGAAAAAAAAACAATTTCTAGAATTTAGGGAAAAATATAATGATTCAAAATCAGCATATGAATCAAACATCACAAGATTGTTCATGTATGTTATTTGGGAAACCCAAAGAATAATAAATCAGTTTTAATCCTGAATGAACCACATATATAGGAGATTATTTGGATGCTCATGAATTTAATATTTATGAGAATTTCATTCATTGTGACGAAATGGTTGGTATGGCGTATTTTGAATCCAATGTTCTTCGTAATTATGAAATTAAAATGTGGTGCAGATGGATGTAAATGGGGAATCATTCAAAAAATAAATTTGGAGTTATAAAATGAAGCTCCAATCTAGTGGTGATTGTGGTGAAAATCACCATGGGGAATGAATTATGACAATATGTAAGTGTCGTCAATGAGGAATGTTTTGGAATGTGGCTCATGAATATAAGGAAAATAATACCAAGGAACCAAAGAGTGGGGTAAATGATACCAATACAATGGTTATATGTTTTAGCTCTAATGAGTTGGGTCATTATGTTAATAAGATTCTAATGTTAGTTTCAAAAGATAGATATTTTTTGTGACGGAAAATAAAAAGTTGTTGAATGTTTATTTTATAATACTATAGTTTAAAAAGGATATAAGTGGAATTGGTTATAGGTATGTTACTTTTGTATTCAAATTATTTCAATCATTAACTCTGGATCATCACATTCATTCAACTCTTATAAATTTTCATTTTAATTTTGAATATCATCTAATAATTGTAAGATAGAGATTTTAGTGAAAACAACGGGGGATGTTTTAAATAAAAGATAGTTTATTGGAATTATTATATTAATATCAATGGGAAAGACATTTATAAAAATATTGTAGGAATATATATATAGTAGATTTTGATATCATTCTATACATTAAATGGATTTTAGTTTTTCTAGATAAAATAGATTTCAATGTATAGGAATTTCCGTTAAATGATTTGATACCAATGATAACCTACAAAGAAGATTAAAAATTCATCAAAGATGGAATAGAAAGTTACCAAGAATATATTATAAAAAATAATTGGATGGTTCAAATTTCTGATGTGCCAGTTTTAAATGAATACCTGAATTTATTTCTAGACGAATTTTCTAGTGTTATTCCTGATTGAGAGATTGAGTTTAATGTTGACTTAGTTATCGATAGTAATCTAATTTCTAAACACCATTATAAAATGGCTCTATTTGAACATTTATAGTTGAAAAAAATTCATGATATATTAGATGAACGTTATACCTGTCCTAGAACATAACCATAAGATAACCCGATAAATTTTGTTAAAAAACGGTTCAATGTGTCATAACATTGATTATAAGCCTTGAATATGATCACTATTATGAACAAGTATTATTTCTATCACATTGCTGTGTTTTTTGATTAGATCTTGGGAAGAATATTTTTCAATGCTTGAACTAAAGTGGAGGTATCACCAGTGAAAAGTAAAAGAATTAGAAATTCCAAAGGCTATATCTCAAACTAGTTTGGGGACTTATGAAATTGTAGTTATTCAATTTGGATTACCTAATGCACATATTATATTCATTGATTTCATGAATTTAATATTTCATTTATTCATGGATAATACCATAGTGGTTATTATTAATGGAAATGTTTTATATTCTAAAATCTTAGAGGAATATGAATGAAATGTAAGAATTATTTTGAAAACCTTATGAGAAAATAAACTGTATGAAATGTTTAGAAAGTGTAAATTTTGGATGAAAAAATTTTCATTCCATTGTCACATTGTTTTTAATGATTGGATAACTATTGTTCTTACAAAAAATGGATGTTATTGATAAAACTATATGACCCACAAATATATCTAATATTCATAGTTTTATTGGTTTAGTAGGTTATTACTAGAGATTTTATGAAAAACATTCATGTTTATTTAACCCATAGACTATGTTTAACTGAAAAAGAATTACTTTTATCTAGAAACAATAATGTGATAATTTTATAAGGAATTGAAAAGAACATTTGATAATTCTATAGTTCTAGCCCTAGCTTAATGAAATTATGAATTGTCATCAACAATGATTCTTTTTTGAAAAGAATTGGTTGTTTTCAAATGTAGAATGATTAGGTGATTTCTTATGCTTTAGTTTAGTTGAAACCTCATGAACTAAATTACCATACACATGATTTAGAAATATTTTTTATTATTTTTTAATTAAAAATATCTAGGAACCATTTTAATGGAGTAATAATTGATATATAGACTAATAATTAAAGGTTAAATAATATATTCACTCAGAAATAATTAAATATGAGATAGAGATGATGAATTGGACTAATCATGGATTATTATTGGATTATTCATTTCCATCATAGAAAAGTGAACGAACATTGCAACTATTTTATTTAAAAATGTTATGCTACATTAACCATGTATCATTTGGAACATGACCCTTTGGTTAATTATTTAGTTATTTTTTGTATTAGATGTCGTTGTTGTGGGAAATTACACTTCATTTTTTTTGTTATCAGCGTGATTGTCTATATCATATTGGATTATGTGAGTGAAGAAGGAAAACAATGAGTTTTGGAAAAATGTATAATTTTTTATGACGGGTAATTTACTTTAATTGAGGTTTGATAGATATATTTTTCATGATTTTGTATGAGATTAGGTGTCCCTTGTGATTCATAATTGAAGAAATAGTTGTTAAGTGAATCTCAAAGTACTTCATTTTTAGTTTATCATTGGATAAATAAGATTTATAGACACCTTTAGAAGTATTACTGGTTGAGTGGAATGAAAAAAAAAGTTATTTTTATGACATCACCATGAGATGTGGGAATTTTCAACAAGTTAATGTAGATTGACAATTTTTGAAGGGGATGCTTCAGCCCTTCATAGTGCCATGGAAAAAATGGTATAATATTTCCATGTATTTTGTAGTTGGATTATCAATGACATCTCAACATTACAATGTGATTTTGGTTATTATTGATCTAATGACTAAATCTACACATTTTATTTCTTTCCACGAAACCATAACTCATGTTAAAAAATACAAATTTGTATCAAAAGGTTATTTATAGGTAACAAGGAGGGAATCTATCCATTTTATCTGATCATGATCCTAGATTCACATCTTATTATTCCATTTCCTTTCAGAAGACTTTGGGAACTGAATTAAATATCAACACATACATTCATCCTCTATATAATGGATTGAATAAATGAACAATTCATACCTTGGAATATATTCTACAAGTGTTTAATGGATTACCATGTATGTTTGGTTGAACATATATCTTTAGTTGTGTTTTTTTATAACGTCATCATTCATTCACATATACAGTTGGAACCATTTTAGGCATTATATTGGAAGAGATATGGGATAGTACCATTTTGGGAAAATTTAAGAGAAAAGAAGTTGATAAGAACAACGATATTAGAGAAAATATGAGAGACAGTTCAATTGATTAAGTGACACATGAGGATAGACTTGAGCATTCAAATAATTTATGAATATAACTGAAATAAGGTTAATTTTTTCATGGTTAGGGATCATGTGATTCTAAAATATTCTCCATATAATAGTGTAATTCATTTTTGGTAAGAAGAAGAGGACGATATCATAGTTCAATGAAACTTATGATATCCTGGAGATTTTAGTATTAGATTCCTACTAAGTGGAATTACCTTTATATTTATCCTGGTTCATAATGTATTTCATATTTCAATTTGAAAGAAATATGTAATAGATTCTTGTCTAGTTTTGATCCTTAATGTAGTTAAGTGGGAAGTGAATGCATCTTATGAGGAACAAACAGTTCCATTTCATGACCATAGAGAGAAATTGTTTGGGAATAATCTAATTCATTAGGATTTTTGAAAAATAAACCAAATGGTTGAAGTGGAAACATGGATATGTAAATATTTTAAAGGGGAATGATATGCCCAACTATTTAATAAGTTAATAAAATTGCATGTTCACAATTTAATTGGGGGGGGGGATGTAAAAACCTATGTAATGTTATAATAGTCTTACACTCTATTTTTAATTTTTTTTTACCATTAAGAAATATATTTTATAGCTGAAATATAAGTGTAAATCCAATTTTACGCATTAAAAAGTTTTTTCTCTAAAAAATATTTTAACAACCTTTTGATGGAAAACTTATATTAAATCTATATTTTGTCACTATTTTAAATTATATTTAACCAAATGGAAATTTTATTTGTAATAGGTATATCAAAACATACTTATATTAATTTTTTATATTTTTCATGATATGTTTTATGTTTTTATGAATGTTGAAATAATTTTTCCTTTTTAATTTTGAACAACATTTTTTGTATAAAAATTTATAGTTGTAAATTAAAATTTAAAATTTTGATTAATATATAGTTATATAAATATCATTTCATCCAATCTAGTTATGTTCATTGAAATATATTTAACATGGAAATGGGATTTAAAAATATTTTGATATTTTGATCATTTTAACTTTAAAAACTAGCCTTCTCGTTCCATCATCGAGATTAATTATTAATTAATTTATACAATTTTTTATTTTAAAATTTTAAAAAATTGAATCCATATTTAAAAAAATGACTTCAAAATTTATTAAAAACATCCCTTTTGTTTTTGGAAATTAACAATAGCAACTTTTTTAATTGTATTATTACCATGGTTTTGGGTAAATAAGATATTTAATGGTAAAAATAATATTATAATATTATATTGTTATGATCAAAAGTGTCTTAATATCATTGGATGAGTTATTTTTGACTGAAAGTATCGTGGTGAAGAAATTATAATCATTGGAAGCTACTTTTATGATATAGTGAAATCTATAACATTATATCAAAATAATATTCAATGTTGTCACATTTTTGTTTTTAACAAGTGATATATTTTTAATAAGGGGTCATATATGTGATCAATTCGACTATAAATAGTATTTTTAAAACATGGCTGTTTATTTTTATCTTGATAATATATTTTTTACTTTTAAATAAACGATTCTTAATTTTATGTTTTGAACAATAATGTAGAAATATTTTTTTAATGAATGTAATTTTCAAATAAATGATATTAAAAATACTAAAATGACTATATTTTTTAGATGATTAATTTGATAAACCATTTTATTAATTTCACATTATAGTGGTGGTTTTGATGTTTTGGTTTCATTTTTTCTGGTTGTGATCATATTATTAAAAATTCAAGTAATGAATGGTGTCAAAACTGACACTATTTAAATATGAAAATAATTTTTTTTAATAAATGATATAAAATTTATAAAAATATAAATTTTATCTCAATGATTAGTATGTCTAGATATTTCATGATTTATTCATTTATTAGTATTTATGAATTTAAATATAATTATATTAACCCACTAAATTTATATTACTTTATATCAAAGTAGAAATAAAAGAGGTAAAAAATGGGTTAAAATAAAATGATAAGGATAAAAAAATATTAAACCCATGTTAACTTTTTATTTGATTAGTTTTCTCCTCCCATAATTATCCTATATCCAAAAAAATGTATTTGGACAAATTTTTAATAATTAAATTATTTTTTTATTTATCATTTTGATTAATTCTAAGAGTACCCCACCCCTCACATATAAAACAGAACCCATTCTTCTCATTTATATAATCATAAAAACAATTTTTGAATGGAAATTATTTACCAAAAAAACATATTAAAATATATAACCACATTATATATATATATATTTGGAATTACACCACCCTTTATGGTCATAACATGTTATAAAAAATAAGAGGTCCGAAGAAGTTGTATTGTTTTTATTGATTGTTTCTTTTAATTTATTGTATAAATTATCTAAAATAATCATAAATAGTTATTAAATAATAAATATAGAATCATAAACATACCATTAAGTTAATATTTAAATATCATCACCAAAATCCACCTCTAATTTCATCAAATGGGAAATAAATTATTCATTCATGTGTTCATCGCACTACCCCCTCACGAACAGATATAATTTTGTTTCCATCACTATCATCATAGAAAGGGTATCATGATTTAATTAATGTCTCCAAATTATATTAATGAGGAATTTATGATTATTAATGAATAATATATCATTTATTTTCCTCTCTTTCCATCCTTAAAAAAATGATTACGTCATTCATGCGTATGTGTGATGTATCACCTCCACGAAGTGTTGTTATTAATTTTTCATCACCAAAAAACATGGATGATAAATATGTTGATATTTAAATATTAATATTATAGTAGTTATATTATTATCATTAATTAAACAAAAAATAATAGTGAAATTATTTCCAAAATGACAATTGAAAAATGGAAACTTTACTATTCCGTACGTACGACATTCCACCACCAGAATTATAAAAATATTAATTTTACAAAACTATATATAGTGGTTTGATTTAAAAGTATAATTAATATATAAAAATGATAAAAATATCAGGAATATTTTTTTGGAGATTTTGGATTAGTGACCACTTTCACTATTGACATAATGCCGAAATCCTTTCATACTTGTATACCGAATATCATCAAAATGTTCAATGTGGAAATAATTAATTAATTATTTGTAATGACATGGTAATAATTGATATAAAAATAATAATAATAATTAAAATAAATAAATAAATTAAATAATTGACCTATGTTTATTATTACAAAATGTAAAGGACATACATGAAGAATCAGAATCAAGGTATGTGATTTCATCTCAATTTTTTTCCCTATGGAAATATTTTATGATATTCAACATTATTTTATTATAAGGGGTATATATAATCTATTTGACATTATATATAATGGATATAAATATTCTAATTATATTTAGTGTTTAATGACATTCGTTTATGGGTTTTAAGATTCAAGACATTCCTTTTTGATAACTGGATTTTCATTAAAAAATATCATATTTTATGGGCTTCCATGAGACTATTTTTTTTCCAAGTCCATGTGCGTAGAAATAATATATGAAATATTTTATTCACTATGTGGTTCTTGGATCTTATAACTTATACATTTCCCTAGATGGTGTTGGGTGATACCATTATATCGTAAATTATGAGTGAACTCAGACATAGCTCTAATGCATTGGTTAATGATTATTTTATCTCGAGAATTATATTGATATTTACCTGTTTGGTTTTTACAATATGTTACGGTTTTGTAATGTTTATACAATTCTTATACATAATGATGTCCTAAGGTACCTATATGAATTTTCTATGCCTTTAAATTTGTATTTGTGGGAATTATTTATTTTCATAAGGAAAAAAGAACGATATATTGAGAGAAATGTTAGATACTTTATGGGTAAAATATTATGTTTTTTGGAAAAATGTTTTCCATGGGATTTCACATTATACGTGGAAAAATAATTTTATATCCTTTTATACCCCTTACTAATCATTGTGATCATCCCAATGAGTGAAAGAAAGATTAATAGAATGATAAGATAATGGGGAATATTTTTGTGATTGATCATGAAAATAAACCATTTTTTATTAAAAAAGTATTATATTTTTAATGAAATGGGTTTTTTAATAATGGATACTTTTTTATAAAAGATGGATGTTATGTTTGCAATATTTCAAGATTCTATAAAAATGTAAAACTAAAAAGACTGTCAATATACATGATTTAAAATTATTGTGTAAAATAATTATTTAATAATTAAGGATATGGCCTTATATTAGGTCAATTGAATCTGTGAAATAGTTGGAATGATCCAAAACCATATGAGAACCATACTCAAGGGTAATAAATTCTACTTTCAATTCTAGTCATATAATTTTAGGGATAAACTATTCATTGAATATTTTCATTAAGGGATTTTCTATAATTCCTCATGTTAATAAGATTATATAATTGAGTTCGAACATATAAATCCCAAGACTTCACAAATATATATATAAAGAGAACCACCTTCATGTGTTTTGGAGTTTTCATTAACTATAAGATTTTTTCCATCCATTTATGAAATTCTTAATATTAATAGAGTCCATTATCATTAGGTTTATGGGTGTGTTTTAAATAGAGAATTATAATCAATCACCCACCATCCATACATCGAACCCGACACGTAGTTGAGATATTGTCCAAATATCATGGAATAAAAATTTGACCAAATAAGTTTCTATCAAAAGATTTACATTCATATATTTTCTCATAGCTTACTCACGTGGATATGGAAGAGCTCTTCCATGGGGGATGTTTCAATTTAAAAAAATTTATAACAACCAATATATTCATGAAAATTCTAAAATAAAAAAGAACAACTTCAAAAATAAATATAAAATACTTCAATAAAATTTATTTAATTATTTTTTGAATTATATTAATGAATGTCTTGATATTAATAATGTAATAGATCCATTTAAAGAAACCACATATGTGTTTCCTTAAAAAAATCTCAAACACCAATTCCCAAACATGGAATGAAATCCCAACCACCCTTGGTAACCGGAGTTCCGAAATGTATGTGAGATTTTCGTGGAAAATGTCCCACTTACTACCTAAACCAAATGGTTTTAACTCAGGTTAACCAAAAAATACGATCAAAACCCATTTAGTTTCATAACCAATCAGGTTGGATATTATATTTTTAGAATTTTGTAATGAACCATTGTGGGTCGATCAAACACATCAACCATGATGTTTCACCATTGGAGACTATAAAAAACCGAATGATCATATGTATAACTAAATAATAAACAATACACATATTGTAAGAAATAGTGTATATCAATGATACATATAAGGTCAATTTCAATGACTAAACATGTATGTGAAATAGTTCAGGATGGTGCTAAAAATCTATGTGGATGTTTTGAAATGCTTATAAAGATACTCCCTTGATGTGTGTTACATTCAATGATGTGTTTTAATATACTGCATTGTATTATTAAACATCATCTAGGGAACCATCATTTGGAGAACCATCATCCCAATGGAGAATTATAAGGGTTGGAAGGTGCTGTTGGAAGACATCATGCTTTATGGAACCTCCAGGATATGGTGGGGTGTAATGGGTCAGGGATGTGAGTGTAAAGGTATTACATGGGAGGCCCTCAAACGGTTGTTCTCCATGTTTTTAATTCATGATAGTATAAAGTGTGTATAAGCTCATATGTTTTGGTGGACACTATAAGGGAATATATATTTTTCAACATACTAAACATTTTTTATGAGTTGAGGCACTTTTCTAAACACTAGGGTAGGATTTGGTGAAGAGGGATATGAATTTATAGATCAAACATAATCCCAATCACAAATTCTAGTTTATGGACTTCTATTATATTGAGGTGCCTCAAAATCATATGAATTTTTACAAGAAACTATAAGAGTATAATATTACTTGCATTACTCAATATTATAGTACAGTGATAACTGGTCTAAAATGATTGAAACTAATTTATTCTTTTGATGAAATTTTGAGGAAGGATGAGTTTGTACAATAGGGTGGAAGATAGGAATATTTTAGTAGTGATTCTTATACTTACATTGTTTGAGGAGGTTTAAATATGTTCTATAACTATGTATAAAATGGGAATTTAAATACATCATACAACAACTCAACTAATAAATTTCACCAATATAGAAATATTAATCATCTCTCAATATTTTAATATATATCACCACAATCATATTCTAAGAGCAGATTTCAGTTTGTAGGGAGAGGACATTCAAAGTAGACCCATGTGCCAATGAAATTAGTCATTCAAGTGACTCATGAATTGAAAATACAGGGTTGTGTTTTAAAGATAGTTAGGTTTTATATGATGGATAATGTTACAACATATTTTGTATAGAAAACATCCCCTATTAGATAAATTTTCAGGATTACCAAAATATGTTCTTTTTTTATTTAGAAGCTTCCCATTTTTAATATTCCCTAATATCATTTATTTTCATAATTTATAGGTTATGTTCCCTATTGATATACTATCTCTTAATTTTCAGTTTAGGATTATAGTAGATTATCTATTGAGTTTTCCGACATTTTTCATAGATTTTTCTAGATATATTCATTTTTTTGGATTTTATAATCGTGGAAATAGAATGTTTTGAGGTGATATTCTGAATGAGTTAGTTGACGAGTTATTGAGCTCGTATATATTTATACTAGAGATGTGTATATTTTTCCACATCTATGGGATAAAGGATCATGTTTAAAAATGATTTGGATCTTATAATAGGATGTAAGGACCAAATAGATTAATATTTGAGTAATCACAGCACAAAATTTAGGATTGATTCTCACAGTGGAGGCATCAGTAGTTTCCCCTTGTTTTCGTATGATAGATCATTGATTGGATATATAACTAAATTTAATATAAGTAATTAATATTAAAAGAGGATTTTTTTTAGATTGATATTATTCTATGGGTGTAATTGATATCGATTACTCCATACCATATTATACAATAATGTTGTGTGAGTAAAATGTAATGACAGAGGGTTTATAGGTAAATGTGTTTATATGACAAAAAAATAACCTTGGGGGGTGAACCCATATGTTTTTCAAGAATAAAGATATAAATATATAGAACTAATATGAGTACAAGAATATGAATTATACAATGGATAAGAATAAGTACACTTTACCAATTATCAATGAACTATTCATTAAGTCTATTGGAGTACAATGGTTTTGCGTGATTGATCTTCCGTGAGACTAACATCATTTACATGTTATAGAGGTGGATATTACAAGGATATATTTATGACTAGATATAGAATGTATGAATACCTTTTGATATTTTTTGGTTAAAAAATTCTCTAGATTTGTTAATTGATCACATGAATAGTATTTTTCATCAACGTTATGAATCCTTCATAATTGTATTTTTTTCATGATATCATGATATATTCAATGAAATAATATATAATGATAATAACATTGATATTTTATTGAGTAATATTAGAGTGAAATAAATTTATATGATAATTTTGAAGTTCCTCTTTTATATTCTGAATGATCATTTCCCTCAACATATAATATATATATCAATAATTTTTGTGGACCTAAGGAAGGTAGAAGATGTTTTGTCAGGGGAATGTACTATGATTGTTTTCATGACAATGAGAATCCACTGTCTTGTGGGGTAATATAGTAAATTCATCTAAGGATTCACTAGTTTCGTTGAACCGATGACATAGATAACCAAATAATGTTGTATGTTTGAGTGGTTTGATCAGCGTGAAGAGTATTTCGTTAAATCAAAGAGGTGATTGAGAAAAACCCCATATATGATTCTTCTAGTGTATATATTGTCTACGAATCATAATATGATTCCTTAGGTATTGGTATGGGATATTTTTTATGCATTATGATCAGGTGGTTACTTATGTGGTATGACAACTATGACCCCATTAGTGGAACTACATGACTCATTACATAGAGTTGGCAGTTGTGGTCTACTCCCTAATGTTTTGGTAGTAATGTCTCTCCAATGAAATATTTTTCATCTATGAAGACTAAAAGAGAATATGTTATATATTCTTATAATGGAATCTCAATATCAGTTAGATTCATGGGGTAGAGTATCTATAGGAATTGTAATTTTAAATGGATTATGATATATGGAATGGTACTATTGTTTAGAATTCTTTTAGGTGGAAGATACCGATGTCATAGAAACCTAAATACCCGAATTTAAAGTTGGAATGATGTATAATGTGTTTTATGGATTAGTGGGTAGTGGATTTATTTGAGTATTGTTTAATTGTGACATGTGAACCATCTCAATTGAATTCATCCTTGGTGGATAGTGTAGTGGAAATCTAAGTGTTTCATCTTGAGTGTGTAGTGATGTGGTAGTCCTCGGATGGACTAATTATATTATGGTGTGGTCCTTATAAGATAATTACATGATTTTGATAAATGGGAGAACAATTTTTCTGGAATCCTTGGGTAAGGGGTCTAAGAGACTATCTTATTATTTGAAATGTGCAGTGCATCCAGTGTACAAAAATATATACCAAAATATCCATAATTAGTTTTGGTGGCCTTGTATAATGAGATACATCCCTAGTTTTCTACACAATGTCTTACACCCCAAATAATAATGTCTAATCATCAATTTATTGGTGATTTTATTGGTATATATATCAATCATGTTTGTATGTGTGATGGAGTGATAGTGGAAATTATGACAGGATTACCTAGGACTCGGAGGAGTCAAGATTCCATTTGGGGCATAGTTTATTATCAGATGAATGTGGCATGCATATTTTTTACTGAGAGACCCTTTTTGTGGTTGAGTTGAAAAATATCTATGTATAACAGAATGTATACCTATAGAGAGATCCATTTAGTTACATATACTATTGTAAAATTTACCCTCCATCATTATTTTTAAAGGGAAGGTAGAAGGTCTTGTGTACTGAGTTAAAACCTAGTACAATATACCTTCCATATAATGATGGACATCATGAGAGGGTTATCTTGATATTTTGGGATACATATTCAGAATGTTTTTTAGACTGCTATGGAGTTTGGGTTAACCAGATATACTACATTGAGTTTTTATACAATAACATCATCTAGGCTTCAATTAATATCCCAACATATGAGTCTTTTTATGATCAGTGGTGTTTCTCACTATGGTGTTAGAGCGATGTAGGTGATGCCACAATTTTGGGGCTATGTTTGATAATGGAGATATCTGAGAATGTGTAGTTTATATAAATGTTGATAATTACTAATCATAAAGGAAAATAATCATATATTGACATGAGGAGGAATCCATACAATTTATCTATAGGTGATCCTATTTTCTTATAAGAGATTCCATGATTAGGGCATCAACATTTGTAGAATTAATATAAGATTGTAAGAATGTTTTTTACACCATGTGATAGTATAGATCATTTTAGTAAAATTTCATACCATTCAGATCTCCATCCATGTTGTTTAAGAATGAATCACATGTTTTATGTCTCTCAGATTATGTTGTACATTCCCTATCCTACACAAGTGACTATTTGTGAGGACACTGAGCTGAAACATAATGCATTGTGAATACAACCCAAATAGTGGATTCTAGACTATAGATAGAATATGTTACAAGGGAATAAGTATCAACATTTAAAATTATTCTAGAAGTATTTTCAAATTAAATGAGATAATTGGGAATATGATTCTAATGTTTGGGAATAATTTCTGATGATTTTAGTGTATTGTCAATAGAGGAACTTTTGAAGGATGATATTCATTTTAGGGTGATAATTTTTACATTATTATTTATAGAAGTGTTTAATTATTATAATGATAATTATTTAAACTTGTATTAACAATTTTAAGAGATTTTGGTGTCTAAAATACGGTTTTTAAGAGATTTAGTGTACACCACTAACTTGACCACATTATCATGTATGAATATTTATACACTGGAACTACATTTGTGAATGATTCATGACCAACAAGATTAGGTCTTTCATGTTATAGAGTATGGAGTTCTTATAATAATCTTATGTAAGAAGTCTTAATCATTCTCACCATTCCATAGTGGAAGGCCTTGTGATTGTAAAATGATTATGGATTTTATCCTACAACAAATTAGTGTTTCTTTGTTGTGCTTCCAAGCATAACAAGTTCAAGGAAACCACAAAGACTACAGAAAAAATACCCTTTGTAGGATTTAGTTATCTAAATTTGAAATGGGAAATGTTATTTTTGGGTTCCATGGATTTCATAGAAAAAATGAATATGATCTTCAATAATGGATGTTTATATCTCTTTGACTTATTTTTCCCTCTTTTAAACAACACACCCTACCCATTTTGTGATTCCTTAAGATCCATAAATTTATAGATGAATCTATGGGTAAAATTGGACAATATTCCATCATTTAGGACAATAAAAATGAAATTACATCCTCTATTATTGTTTTTTACATATCTAGAATCATGTGGATCTATGGACCTATTCATTAGCTATAGTTCCCAGAGTGAAAAGTTCTCTTTTCAAACCCAAAATAGATATTCCATTGAAAATAGTTTTCATTGTTTAAGTGATATTTTAATAATATGTTGACTTTATTCCACTATTGAATTTTATTTTAGAGCCTCGATCATATTGAGTTGGAATCAGTTTTAGGAAACCTTTTTACATGGGTCCGGTTTGAATTGTGTGTGATCATATTTTTAGCAATGGCACCTGGTAAATATTTATGGAGACATAAATTAGAAAAAAGTAGGAAGATTATGTCCATATTTAACCATTTCATATGAATGTAGTCATTATATGATGGTAAGTTGTACTATTCTTTTAGATCCATGAATAATATTGATGATAGTTGTTTGAGTGTGTATCATGTGAGAACAATGCCTTTGTATAATTACATATGTGTATATATGGATACAATTAATCCTTAATTTTTGCATATGTTATTAAATATATGTGGGGTTTTCCTTAATATGTGAAATATTAGTTTCAGTGTTTGGTGGATAGGTGGCCCTAATAGACTTTTCTGACTCTTTAGTGGTGGATCATGGTTGACATAAATCATCAGTAAGGAATAAATGATAGGTGATTTGTTCCAAAGCATGGAATAGACATTGAAAACATTACATAACCATTTTTAGATTTCCCACATACACTACTATGCTATAATGATGCATAACACACCTTTTTATGAGAATGTGTCCTTTTTTTGTGTCAAATGTGTGTACCATTGATGGTGGGAATGTAACAATGAGTTGTGGGGAATAATTTCTAAAAATTTAGGTTAGAAATAATTTGATTAGAGTAAGAATGTGTATATTAATTAAATATGGTATTATATTTTTATCTTGAACGATGTGATTATGTTGATTAAATTTAATATTCATATAAAAAAGCCTCATATCATGTACATTTAATATATATGGTGACATGGTTAGTGCATGATCAATTGTTTTATAAATTTGTATGTTATTTTGATGGAAGTTTCTATTCCATCATATCATTAACACCAGTGTACTTATTCACATATGTTATAGAAAAATTGGTTTTATCCTTTTTTATTTTTTAGTCACATTTTTCATGAGTATCTTAGCTCAAATGAAGACTTAATTATTAGGTATCTAGATAAGGGAACGTGACATGTAGAATGTATTTGAGGATATTATAGTTTAGAGGTGTATTGAGATCTAGGATGGAATATGTATATATTTTTCTACATCATTCATTTATTCATGCTCAGTTTTGCTATTATTTATTAGTCGTCGACATTCGAGGTCATATTGACTTCACTTTTGTGAATTGATATGTAATCTATTTCAAATTTTATTAATATTATCTTCAGGGATGTTATTTATTCATTTTATATTAACATAGCTATTATCTCCAAATTGATAGGGTTACATAGGGTATCTTCTCCTAACATCACTATAGAACCAAAATATTAATCAGAATCCTCTTTCATATTGGAATATACTCTTGAAGTTATATGGAAGTTTTGTTTTGTCTTCTCATTCGAGTCAGGAAATTGCAACACGTGTTAGCATAATTCCACATTGACTATACCCCCACTATCAGAAAAATCCATTATTTCTCCATTGATATATTTTCATTATCACAGATAAACCTCAAATAAATCAACACTGGATGAATTTTATATCATATGTGAAAGTAAAACACTTGGTATAACATCAGTTTCAATCATAATTTCTTTTAATGACTTTTTATTTATATTAACTGAATTAACATTTGTATAGTATTATCCTTAAACAAACATACAATAATAATTCATCTATTTAGTATGTTTTTTGATGTTATATAAATTTCTAAATATACAATGGATAGTTAAGATAATGAATTACTAATATGGTGAACTGTAATGCCCAATATTCTATATCATATTCTATATCATAGACATTGATTCATTGTTTGTTGTTTGCGGGAAAATTTTGATATTTTTAGAATTTTGGATCACATCTTCCCACAATCATATAACAATGCAATGACTGATCTTCCTAAATAAAAATAAAATTTTATAATATTCATGATAAACATATAACACACATAGATTGAATCCTAAACCACTAAGTAAAAATGTGCAGATTATTTTTAATTTTATATTTTCTTTTTTATGGAAAAATATTAATGTTTGTTATTTTTATTGGAAGAACAATTTCATATTGATATTTATTTTACATTAATTATCTCTTTGAGAAATTCTGTGATGATAGTACTGACCTTAAAAAATGACATCATATTTTTATTTTGTAATTTATTCTAGTGTCAATTGTGACATTGCAATGTTAATAAAAAATGATTTAATAATTTTAGAGAAAGGCGAGGTTTCTTAAATTTAAGATATAACTACAAGTGCAGATTGAAAAGATATAAGCCCCATACTATGAGAACTATTACGTGATATGAGTTTGTTGATAAGTGGATAAATAAAATAATCATTTTTATATTCATCACCTAAATGTAATATATAATAGATTCTAAATTATTATGGGATATTTTTGAATTCCATAAGTATATTGATGTCTTTATAGGCATTGGAAATGATCTTTTATTTGAAGAATATGTGAGAGAGTTATACGATAATTTTAATCTATTAGATAAAATAGAATCAAATATTATTAATTTATGAGTTAATGGTGAGAAATGAATATAAATATTCCACCTTAAACTATAATTAATCTTGAATTAAGTAAATAAATCACATTGAGATTTTTTTCAGGTTTAGAGTTTTAGAGAGTTAGGCCATATTCACTACATTACATCCCCAAACATGAAAATGTAGAAACATATACATAGAATCCATTTTTTATAAAATAAAAAATCATAAAAGAAAACAAGAATTATTTTCTTGATATAGATCTTGTTTAATTCTATGTTTCTCTTACCCTGCCTTATACCTTGTGAAAAACATATCAAAAACATAAGATGAGAAAAAAAAATATCAGTAAGGATTATAAAATAATGAAAAAAGTTATATGTCCATCTATACATACAAAACATAATCTCATCAACATACCACATAAAATCATAATATTTATGAATAACACATATAAATCTCAAATCTTAAAGGTTACTTGTGGAATCCAAAACAAACTTTGTAGATTTCACATACTGGTAGGGAGTTACAATTGGAATAACTATCATAGTATATTACCTAAATATATTATGAGAAACATTTACTTTTACCTATGTCAGTTCTTCCAATGCATTGGAGATCTATCTCGGGTTAACCCGCCCAAGGTTTATCACGAAACCACCTGTATAGGTATACAATTCCCAAGAAAAATAACATAATCATAACAAATAACATATGCATAAAGGAAATATGAAATACCAAAATTGAAATCATTTCATTATATTAACATTATAAATCCATTTCCAAAACCATTTTCAATAACAATATACGTAAAAAGAGTATATGGCATTTATTCTTCTCTTAAAAACATTACAGCTTGTTAAGGAATACAAATATCAAATAATGCTTACGGCGGCGGATAGGTCATTGTCCCCACATATGTTAAAATGAAACATAACTTTGTCATTTAGTAAAACACTATGTAGAATAATATTCTATTTGAATGAAATGAAATGTCAAAGGGGTTTATATATCATCTAATATAATATCATGTATAAATCAAAATATTTCTCAATGAAAGGAGATTGAAACAATGTCCCTCACCTCATGTCCGACATGGCTCGTTTGTTCATTAATCTGCTGAATAATTAAATAAAGATAATTTATACTTGATTAAGAAACATTTTCATGTTTATTTTTCATTTCATATCACTTATTACCATATTATATACATTACCAAATCATTTAAGTTAATAACAGTCATTTTTTTGATAGTCAGTACATGAGTCAAAAATGAACTTCTTATAATTACAGGTTGTCTATGTGGTCAAAATAAAACTATCTCTAAAATTATATAGATTATTTAGATATAATATATAAAATATATATCTAGTATATATAAGTATTTATAATAGTACATAACATTTGGATATACGAAATGAAATGCACCGTTAACAGAGACAGTAAGATGTATGTACGAATGAATTCTACTTTAATATTTATTTAGTATTTAATGGAACGAAATATTTGTGATAAATATATATATTATAATTCTAGTTTAATATCATATATAATTTTAGTAACTCCATCATTTATATATTCCACTTATGGTATGAACGAGTCAGATCCCATTGAGGGGGTGATAGTCCGCACTTCCTCAAATGAAATTATCGCATTTACCCATTATGAAATCCATAAAGGTATGAAATAAATGAATGAAAATAAGAATATTGAAAATATAAATATAATATATATCACATATATATACAGTTCCGTCTCAATGGCCACCATTAGAGGCGGTAGGAGAAAGTTGAACAATCATCGTTTCGTGAGGAAGAATTTTGTCGTCCACGGAAACAGTATGTTCATATCCATTAGATGGGGGACTGTGTAAGTGTAGATTGACTGTTTCTCATAATAACATCTTATTATATCAATAATAATAGTTTTGTTATATAATAATGTAATTAATAATGTATGGGGTTGGAGATGGAAAATAAATGAAAAGAACAAGAAAGAGGATGTTACCTTTAAATCAGGTAACTCCCTTTGGTTTGATCCAAAAGGCTTTATTGAAGTGCATACTACCAAAGATAAGGATTCTACGAGGATTAAATGGATGTTTATGAATTATTGGATAAGATTTTTTATGAGACATGTGGCTTGAGATTTGTGAGTTATGGTTAAGAGGTGGTGTCCTTTTATACTCGGAGGAGGTGATCTTTAGGAATGTTTGAAAGTATTATTTTATTATATAATTATTTTCCATTTCAAGTGGTTAAAAAATTATTTAATAATATGATAATGTGTATATAAGTCGATATAAAATCATCCAATAATAATAGTACAAGATGTGGATAATATATAATCTTTATATTTTTAATATAACCCTTTGTTAACTAATTTAACTATTAACATATCCTCTTATATATTTATACTATATGGTTAATATATTTACAATAAAATTCCCAAAGACCAAAAATGAACAATTAATGATATCTTTATCATCCTATATGTCATTTGGACAAACCATTTTTTTTAGGAATATTCATCATTTAATAAAAAATTAATTTGTTAAAAAATAATTTATGAATATTTTTAAATTATTCATATCATGACATTTAGAAAATATGTAACTACTTGATTATCTGAAAAATCCTTCATAAATTCCAACATAACGTGTCATTATTACCCCATAAATTCTTGTATGGATTAAAAAGTTTCAAATTAATTTTATTCTAATTTTTATAATATAATTTATTTGAATCCTTTATTAATGAAGAAACTACTATATCCGCACTGTGTCATAATTAAATTTATATATTTAAAGTCAAATAAATCTAAATAAGATAAAATGTTGTATGAAAGTTTTTTTATATTTAAATGGAATATTTATAGTTTAATATATCACTTATATAACCCCATATATACAATTGATTTACAAAAAGATATGTGTTTAGGTTATTTTTGTCGTTAAATTAAATTATTTAATATAAAAAGTCATTATCACTTCCATGTGGCTCCATGGGGTCCCAAAATCTATCCATGGATTCCCATGGGAGTACATGTATCATCCAATAAGAGTAGGACACATGTTAGTGTGATTTAATATTATTATCATATTATTGTTTACCTTTTTTTACCAGATTTACCCTCTATCCATGATAAATACAATATTTATTGATGTTACTATTCCCAATGTCTAAAAATGAATGTTTTCTATTTACACAATTTGGACCTCCTGATTCCAAATATGGAGTCCATTTTTCAAAATTCCAAACATAAATGTTACATAAATTAATTAAAAATTAATTCTCATTTTCAAAACAAAACACGTGTTTTTAAGAAATAATAACTATCAAAAGGTTGACACTTTTTTATGACCAATATAAAAGAGAAATTACATATAATTACCCAAATTAGATTAAATGGTAAATATACAATTTAATTAAATTTTAAATCTAATAAAAAATATAATCTAACCATATAAATTAATTTTATTAAATAATTTTTTGAATTAAAATGTTGTATTTCTCATTATTAATTGAAAATGAACATTATCAGAAAAATAAAAATATTCCATGCACAATATATTTTGATATCTTGAGTCTAAATAATATTAATATTTTGTCAAATAGAATATATAAAATTGAAAAAACTATATTTATGAAGGGTTCACCATTAAAAGGTAGTAAATCGGCATTTTAATGAATATTAGAGTATTTGTGCTTAAAATTGGATTCATTAATATTTTAAGCCTCTATATTTCAGTGGATAAATGTAAAAAACATTTATACAAACGTATATAACCATATTTTAGGTAGTTATATTCATTCCCTCCACTACTATGGCTAGGCGTTAACTCCCATTTAAAATAATATTTTACTATTATTTTTTAGTATGACTCAGCCTTGTTTGCAACAATGGATTTCAGAGAAACCCATTGTTTCATGTTGGGTACACCATAGAACATAGCATCCCTTTAAAGTAAAATTAATATTTAATTCAAAAAAATTAATAAATATGAAAATATCAAATTCCTTATTTACCTAGGATGTTACAATAAAGGTAGATACAAAATTGAATTACGAAATAATTAAAATAGTGTATTTAAGACACAATGGGATCAGTCCTTAATAATGTATATATGATAAATAATTTTTATTGAAGGAAATTTAATAAATTATTTATTCAATATATAGATAAAATTAATTATATACTTATACTAAATTCATATAATCCATTCAGTAAAATTTTTATTTATATAATATATTCAATATGGATGTTTTACTACAAGAATATAAATATTCAAGAAAATTTTCACCTTTATTTTATGTTCCTATGACATCCTTTTGACAATAGAAATAATGAATTTGATGATTATAGGTACCATTTCCTTTAAAAAATCTAAGGCTTATTGGGTCCTAAAATATGAAATACATATTTTTATACAAAAACTAATATTTGACATAAAAGTTTATAAGAATACTTCTTAGATTATCAAAGATAAAAAATGAATACGAGGTAGGTATATTTTTAACAAGAACATTTATTATAATCTATATAGTATGAACAATAATAAGGGACATCCTAATTTGATTAAGGATGACACTCTTATAGATATAGTTGAGTAACCTGAAACGGAATCCAAATTAATGTTTTTATCTAGTAAACCAGAAATACCTAAATTGGTATATTAATAAACAACATATCCGGAATGATTATGAAATAATTTAAATAATTTGACCAATGTTTGGGATAATTTTTTCTTAAGTATAATTTTGATAAGAGGTATAATGATGTTAAACATGATACTAATTAGTTCTATGTAGACACATTTACTGATGTTCGATGATTGTGAAAATTCATGAAATACAGTGGTAGGAATACATATTGTAGTCTCAACAAAATTATTTTAACATGAAAACCAAATTTATGAAAAAATATCTATTATAGAAATATGTGATGGATATTGGAAATATTATGCACTCCCAAAATGTACCAATATAAACTATTGAATTTTTTGTCCCATTCAGAAACATTTAGTAAATAATTCTTCTATATATAATTTGGTATTCCCTTTAGGAAGTATAAACGTAATAAGTGAATGAAAATGAAAATTAATAAGATAATGCTAATCAATGTGAAGCTACCATAATATATATGAAAATAATATTTTATTAAGAGTACCCTAAACCTGTATTAAAAAATTGATCATCCAAAAAGATATGCTTCTTCAATTACCACATTTTAAAAAATTAAAAGAAGTGTTGATTAATAAGGAAGTAATGATTAGATTTGAGTAGTTCATATATATAATATAAAATCAAAACCATAAATATCAAATAAAAATAATGAAATTTTTAAATATGTACTTCACAGTCTCATTAAAGAGGTAATAGAAACATTAATGATTTAGAGTATAATATCCATTATGAATAAGAGGACAAGAGTGGACATAATTTTTGGTAATAGTGAAATTAAATAAAATATTATAACCAAGAAATATTTTAAACCTCAATTGTTCAGTTAGAGACATAAATATTAAGATATTACATGTCACTATCTAAAAAACAAATGATTATAGTATATAAAATAACTATGAACATTATGACTACATGAATTATTAAAAATATACATCCATCATCATCAAATAAACATTATATATTTATTAAAGAATATTTCTGGAACACTTATGAGAGTTTTTCACATTATGTTGATCTTACCACAACAACTGTTTCTAAATTTTACATTGATAATTTTTAATTAATTAGATGGTAATATGATTATGTTTGATAAAAATATGTTAGGGTAAGGAATGTAAATTATAAATTATAATTTTTTTTTGATATGTTAGTTGAATATAAGATAAGGTATGGGGATTTATAATCATTATTTTTTAAACTTTTATATAAAAAAGATTACAAAAATAATGAAAAAATTGAAATGAAAAAATTCTATAAGAAAATAGATGAAAAATATTTAATATATTTAATTTTTATAATTCATTATGTATTTATTTATATTTTTCAAATAAATTATATATAAAATTGTTTTTCCATGTTATTTGTATGCCTCATTTATTTTTTCTATTATAATATAAATAATGCTGGAGAGGGTGTATAATCAAAATTAATTGTTTGTGTTTATAATTTTTCGTGGGTATTTCATTGGTTTCTATGATTGTGTTATATTCAGTTAACTCTAGAAACCAATTTTATTTATTTGACATTATTTCCCTTGTATTGAAAGTTGATTAATAAGGTTTTCCTTTTTGAAATGTCGTGCAATAGATGGTCCCTAATCCACAAAATAATTTTATTATATGTAAAATAATTCATGTTTATAATCTATTATAATATTTTTATATGGTCAGATTTAATATTATATTTTTTTTATTTAGTCATATCAATATTTTCATATGGTTTTACAATTGTAAAAATATAGATTGATCCAATATTATAACCCAGTACTATACCAAATTATATGCATATGTGACATTAACTTCTTCACTAACATGACATTGAATATAAAGGGAAATATTATAAAATCACAAAATGATATTATAGAATATTTATATTAGATAAAACATAAACTGAAATAATTATATACATTTTTTTTACTTATCATTACCAATCCATTATTGGATAATGAAACACACATTACTCTTTGAATAATATAATATTGCAATGTATAATTATATTAAATGCACTAACCATGAATAATAAATAATACATTAGAAACGCATATCTTAAACAATATTTAATTCATTAATTTCTTATACCAAAACCATAGTTTCAAATCAAAACAACTACATTGAAAAATATGTTGACCCTAAAGTTATAGTAAATCTGAAATAACTCATATATGTAGGTGGTATATAAAAAAAATCTAAGAACCAAGATCCTATTATTATCCTTATTCATTGGTTTAACACAGACAATTGAAGCTGAAAAAATATTGTTCCCCCATTATTAAAATCATTGTTGATTATATAGACATACTAACTTGGATATATACATTGAACGAACAACTATACCAATATTATTCATGTGTAATAATAAATTCTTTATAATAATAATATATACTATGTTATTCAATAACAAAACCATAGAAATTAATCTATATTGAACACCCATCAATGAATTTTTTTTTCTAAATACTTATAAGATATTACAAACAAGTTTACTTGACTTAAAAATTCACTCATTTTGGTTAATATGTCAAACTTGTTATAGTATTTTCCCCAAAACCACTAATATTGACCCTAAAAAATAACTACGTGGCAATAATAGTGAATTAAAATTCAATAAAATATTGAAGGGTAATGGTAAATTAAGTATATTTCACTTTTTACTTGATCCCAAATTGATAACACATAAAATTAATGTGATCCTTAAAATATGAACTTAAGAAAAACGATGAATGTAAAACATAAAAAAATTCATCAATGTAGAAAATCAAAAAATAAATGATAGTGTTGAAACTATAAAACATGTCCATTTAATTAATAGAATGCTTTTATACATGTTCTCGGAACATAGATCATTATGCAATATTTGAATTGACTAGTCGTGGAGCCCGAACGATGTTATGGAAAAAATGTTTTGGCCGTTTGAAGATCAGTAGCTAGAAATGGCCATCCAAGATGATATTGGAGAAATGTATGGTTTTTCAGGAAATAATGATCATTTTTAATTCTATAAGTGAAATATTTCACACATGTATGATAGTTTTTTGCAAATGAAGTGAAATCTTGCATTTAAGAATGGATGTTGTGTTCACAATAAAGGAATCATGCATGAAATAGTAAAATCTTTTGCACAAAATGTTGCGCAAACCTTTTACAAAACCAATGAGAGGTCATATTCTGCCCAGGCCACCCAAAAAACTTCCAAAGAAGGTGTGCACATGTTTTGAGAGGTGCGTGTTAGATTTGAATATGCGTGCAAGATTCTTACGTGCCCAAGCCCACTTCATTTTCCCCTTTGCGTGCACACCCACCGCAAGGTGCATGAAAGATGAGAATCCACACGCAAGATTATTACATGCCCAAGGCAATGTCAAAAGCCCCATACCACACACATCCACCACAAGGTGCGCGCAAGATGAGAATCCGCGTGCAAGATTATTATGTGCCCAAGGTGACCCCAAACACCCCTTTACCTGCACACCCACCACAAGGTGCGCACAAGAAGAGAATCAGTGTGCAAGATTCTAATGTTCCCAAGGAGACTTCAATTGCCCCTTTACACACACACCCACCCCACGGTGAACATAAGATCATCTTCATACCCAAACCTTCAGTGCAACTACTCCTGGGTTTCCAGATAAATACAAGGGAAACCCCACCTCTCGGAGGAGCTCTCCGGAGGTCGGCCGCCACTCTACTGTGCATAAGACCACCTATTCTTCACCTGTGCAGAATAAATTAATCTTCCATTTGAGATATTGCATGACAAGTCACAAATGGGTCTACTTTTGTGCGGCCCCGCAGTGGTTTGAACTTCTATTGGAATATTGTCTGCCAAATTCATGTGTGCGCAAGATTCCACGCTTACACGTAACACTTCCAATCATGGACACAAGATTCCCTTCTTGCGTGAAAGATTTCAAATATTATGAGCAAGTCTTTAATATTGCGTGCAACAGTATGAAGGTTCTAAATCTTTCTTGCACCTATGCTACAACCATTATATCTTGGGCGCTACCCACCCCATTTGCGCGCAACCCTACCATCTTGCGCGCTTACCATTTTCACCCATTCCAGTCTTGCGAGATGCCCATCTTGTGAGTAGGGAATCATACATGAAAATGTGGCCATGGATATGCCCGCAGGTCCATATCTTAGGTCTTTCTCCCCCGCACCCCCACTCGATGTCACTAACGGGCCAGTCCCATCGCTACCTTCGCAGACCCCCATTGAAAAATGGAGAGTGGCACCGTGAACTATTTGGGCCTGGATGTCAGCAATTTCCATTGAGCCCTTCTGTAAAGCTGCCTTCCACCTATAGAATACCATTATTCAAGATACTCTTTCAAATATGAGGAAATAACTTGAGTCGACATATTCTTCTTGGTCCCATTCACATGTTGTGAGTTGAGATTCTCATCATCAATTTACCAAGTACATTGAGTTGAACCATTCTTCAAGAAACTCAACCAGACCCCATCACTTGGCTCATATACCAGGTTGAACCAGAAAAGGAAACTCTTGCATAAGTCCCAACACCCACCATAGCTAGGAAAAATATTCCTAATAGTCCTTTCTACAAGTCTATAAATTTTATTACACCCAATGTTCAAAACATAGGATTCCTCTTGCTCCAAAAAAAGGATGCCTTATTCTCTATGAATAAGATGCCAAGTCCTTTCTACATGACAATAAAATGTCATGCACCGTATGTTCCAACTATATGATGCCTCTTGTTCTAGAAGAGAGATGCCTTATGCTCCAAGTATAAGATTCAAATAGTCCTATCTACATGATCTTAAACTGTATCATTACCTATCATTCAATAATAGGATTCCTCTAGATCCAAACAAGATATTCCTTATGCGGCTAGAATAAGATGCCAATAGTAATCTCTACATGTCTATAAACTATAGTACTCCCAATGTGACAATCATAGGATTCCTCTTGCTATAAAAAAATATTACTTATGCTCCATGCATGAGATGTCAGTAGTCATACCTACAAGACTATAATCTATTGTACACCATATGTTCCAAACATAGGACACCTCTTTCTCCAAACAAAAGATGCCATATGCTCCAAGCAGAAGATTCCTAATTCCAATATTATAGTGGGGTAATTTCAGGAGCATTGGAATTCGTTCAAACATTCCATCAATCCACCTCACACATTGCGCGTCCTTCATTCAGATCATCAACCACTTCCATGTCAGAACGGACCCCCTAATGGCCTGGTCCCATGCCGCATCATCACACTTACATCCCTAGTCCAACGCCCCTAAATTCTTTAGACGAAACTTCATTCCAGGTCCTGTGTTTCGAACATGGTCAGTAGTCGACCCTCATTTGATGTCACCATTTCCGGCTAACACGATATGTATGTTGTGTTTCGATCATGGTCAATAGTTATCCTTAATCACCACCCCACCCTCACCATGTTCTGAATGTCGGGCATGTGATTCCCACTTTTCATATCCCTTTGTTCAGACTTATTCCAATGCCCTTGGCATTATCCCTCTTGTCCACTAGTGAAATGGTGAAGGCCTCAACCAAACAGTGGGTTAGGATGCCCTCATGGCTAGATATGTGGATGAAATAATGTGAATATTCCTTGCATAATCCCCATCAACCATTTTCGCTCCAAAGCAGCACCCGGACAGATTTCTTGAAAAATCCCAATCCACTATTGCTGCTCTATAACAGCACCTGTTCCTCCTTAGAGTGTATGCCCCATCCACCATTGCCACTCAATAGTGAAACCAGCGTAGCTTTCTTACGTAAGCCCCATACACTAATGCTGCTCCATATTGGCATCCATGCAACTTCCTTTCTTAAGCCCCATCCACCATTTCTTCTCCATAGCGACGCCAGGGAATCTTCCTTGCATAAGCCCCATCCTCAATTTACACTCCTTAGCAGCACCTATGTAGCTTCCTTGCATAAACCCCAATCACCACCCTTCATTGATGCACCATTGAATCATGATCATTAGGTCCTTGCTATCTCTTGTTTCTCACACTGAGTATGATTCACGTGGTCTTACAGTAAGCATCGACAATGACATCCTCTCTGATCAGCCTATAGTGTAAGCCCCAAACTCTCTCCGAACTAAGAGGTCTTTGATCACTGCCAAGGTAAGGTATGTAGGAAACCTCCCTAATGTTCAATCCCATCAACCATTGGTCTTGACCACCAACACATCGGGTAATGAATCCCAACCCGAACTACGTTGTTTTTATCCTTTCGAAGGTATGTTACTTAGGAAGACTCCCGGATGATGAATCCCACAATCCATTGTTCCTGACTATCATCACGTAGACTCACCCAAACTCATTCTGAACTACGTGGACATTGATACATGCCATGGAAAGGTATGTAGGAAGCCTCCCTATGGTTCAATCCCACCATCCATTAGTCATAGCCATCTTCACGTCGTTTCAGCCACACCATCATGAACTATGTGGACTTGGATCCTTGCCAAGGCAAGGTACGTAGGAATCCTCCCAGAGGATCAAGACCAATACTCCATTGGTTCTGACCCCCTTCATGTCAGTTCCCACCACTTGAACTTTGGGGAATTAGATCTTTTCCAAGTCAAGGAACATAGGAAACCTCTCTAAGGGTCATGCCCAACAACCATTGATTCTGACCCCCTTCACGCCGTACCACCTTTGTCTTTCATGACATTAAACTACATGCCCCCTTTTCATCATGAGCGATTGTAAACTGCATCTACCATCCCAAACTACATGCGATTTTATTCTTGTCTATTGGATAAGGTACATAGGATGCCTCCCTAAGGTTTGATCCCATCTAGTGGTATGTCATTGCGATCCCATCCAACGGTAAGGCATCGGAATCCCATCCAGTGGTAAGTCACTGTGATCCCATCCAACAGTAAGACTTTGAAATCCCATCCAGCAGTAATCCATTGTGACCTGATACAGTTGTAAGCCATTGTGACCCCATCCAGTTGTAAGAAATTTTGACCCCATCCAGTGTTAAGCCATTGAAATCCCCAATCATCGGTAATCCATCGTCAGATGAACTATGAGGACTTGGAATCCCTACTCAAGGGATACATAGGAGGTCTCTTCAAGACTCAATCACAACATCACCGTCATCCTTGAGACGACCCCATCTCATTGCCCACCCACATCACTTAACCATCCATCATCCATTTTGGTTCTTACCCAGTCTTCCACATCCATATGGGATTATGCCACCCCATTCCCCATTTAATATAACAACAAAACGGTATCTAACTACTCATTAGCCAAAATATCAGTGTTCCCTCTAGGGGGTGCACTCTCCCTGATGCTCCCTTAGTTGTGTTCAAATCATCCATTATTGTGTGAAATCACCCCTCCATGGGATGCACCGCCTCGAATCTGTACTCACTAGGAATTCTGATCCATCCATCTTCCTGGTCTTCCCACTTTGGGATGTACCAATCTGATCTGTCTCTAGAGGACATTTCGATCACTCTCACTCTGACTCTGCAAGATGTTAAACACACGACATACATCATGTTCAAAATTAGAAGACTGAGGAAAACCTTAGAAGACATGGATTTAGTGTATTCGTCCCCACAAGACGTTAAACACGCAACATACCATGTGATAGGCATTGGAATCTGAGGAAAACCATAGAGACATGCCTCCTGTATAAGATACCCTATGACTGATGTGGGATACCTCGGGGTCTATACCCTTAAGATTCCATCATATGAAGATAAATACAAGTTCCCCAATGTCCACGGATTCAGATTTCCCCCAACATGCATGGTGTTACCACCTAATTTGGCCAATGCTTTCTACCATGTCAAGACCCCATGGAATATCATGATGGATGTAGTTTAATTAACAATCATCCACAAAGAGATGGCATCAGGATCAAGATTCACGAACCACAACTTAATCTTTATGGGAGACCTGGACTAGGTAACGAGTTCTGAAGAGGAATCCATGGATGGAAGAAACAACATCACATTATCTTATTTCAATCAAGGAGCAAACATTCTTGAATATAGAATGGATTCTGCCCACCTTCGGAAAGTGGGAATGTTGGGCAACAAAAAACATCGTCGGCCTCGAACAGATGGACGCACGCACCCTGATGAAACCACATAATGGATTTCCAAGGGCACAATATTTATTTGATTATGGTATTTCATGTTACAGGGAAAATTCTACATAACATCTCTACTAATTTTGGGATGTTCTCTTAGACATGAAAAAAATTATATATAATGGAAAATGATTTGATTTCTGTATTTCTCATTATTAAAAAGTACATATTTTATACGACAATTCTTTTCACATGGAATTATATAAATGGTCATGTAGGATCTTATGGTGAACTCATTAACCATAATAATGTGAAGGGTGTGGCCTCAAATATATCCCTTAATTGAAATTCTTTTACATAAGAGACAAAATAGGACAAAATTTAGTGTATAACTATTCCCATAGTAGGGTAATTTTATTGGAACAATGCCTTTACATCATGTTTTGAAGGTCAATGTCCTAAATTCCATTATTATGAGATCAATTATTATTTTGAACTATGATAAAATTAATTATATTTGATAATTGATGCCCTTAGTTTTCAATTGATTTTGGATTCTGATTATTAATTATTTCTAACCATATCACTTATTCAATTTTCTATGTTATGTATGTTTTATCTATATATTAACCTTAATTTATCATATTAACTAACACTTATTTTTTCTATTCATCAGGATATATATAAGAGGAATATGTTTAATTTATAGGGATATTATTGAAAATGTAAAATTTTTCTCTCAATGTGTATAGGTTTTATATTATTTTTTTATGTGTAACATACTTATATAACAACTATTTCAAGATTAAATTTTTGTTTGATACGTTTTGAACTGTTATTTTATATACTAATAATTTAATATTCAAACCAAATCTATGATTCTAAATCTTGAGATGTTATAGTTGGTAATAGATAATGTTTAATAGGAAACTTGGTGAATAGTTTTAGAGGATCCTTGTACGATAGAAAAATTATTATAAAAATTAAATATACCTCAACGGAACACTCTAAAATGAAAAATAGAAATTTAATTTTATATTTCAATGTCATGAGATAATAATGTGTGTATTATTTTAGTATATTTTATATTAATAGGAAGAAATAGAATTGCATTAACACCAATAGTCAATGTAAGGATATTTTCTAGAGCGAGTTAATAAAGATGGAATTGAGTATAATTCGTTCATAACTATATTGTGGGAGTTGAATAATCATGTGAAATATAATCTCACACCCGTAGAGAAACTTGGAAATCAAAAACAAGTTAATAAACCTATATTTTATGTTTATCAAGTCCCCATATAAGATCATTCCTACTTTTGTATATTGTGAAATTTAAAAATTCATCATGGTGGTATGTCTTCAGAAGGGAGATGCAAACCAATTGTGGTTTCTAATTCCAAACACTAAAGAGGAATATTGTATCATGTTATTATAATGGGGTAAATTTAAGGTGGTGTTTTTTAAAAATACATACCTTGTGAGAATATATATCAAATGTAAAAATAGTTCCCCTATTTTAGAAAAAATCATTCTATAATGTTTTCTAAATATGATGAAATAATTACCCAGTTATTGTGGTGTTCGAATGATACTATTCATAGACTTGAAGGAGATATTGATTGTTTATTTGAGGGGTTAAATCACATCCTTTGAATGTATTTGGTTCCTAAATCCAAATATTCATATGAATATATAGAATCTAATGTTTGTAATATTAAAATGTATTTCTCTAGGAAGTATGTATTCAAGGAAAATCTAGTGATGAAGATGTTATATGAGAATCATGGGAAAAATTTGATTAAGTGGTAGAATGATAGGATGTTGTTTTCCACATATTATAAGAGCTTTAAGAAACATCCTAAACTATACAAGAAGAGAAAATAAGAATCAATTTATGTTAAAGGATTAAACTGTAGGTATAAGGGTGTTGTGTAAACTAATTTTCTAAGCATGATGTAAATTTAACGTAGAAAATTACAATGGAGAAACTAAAATTTTATGTGATTACTACAAAATGTTTTGAAGATCATAGTGATGTAGTGGTGTGTAATTTGATCATTTCTTAAATTTCAGGTAATTATTTATTTAATAGGGATCATTATAAATATTTATATCATAATTATTACCCAAAAAAATTATACTTTCCTATCACACTGGAAATGTATTTATCAATTTAGACACTATGTGGGAGTCTTATTACAACACAAATATGCTATAGAATTACAATTATAATGCATGGGATTACTCCATTTTCATAATAAATTATTATAATAATGTTATACCTAGATATGTTCCACGGTATGGATTTGAACTCAATGTATAATATATAAAAATAATATCCAAGAGAAGCATATATGATTTTTGAAGGTGAAGAGTAATATAAAATCTTTTTATGGGAATCATTATGGTATAAACAATGATAAGATCCTGAAATAATAGAACACTTAGTAAAATTCGTTGTATGAAAGGTAGATCAAATGTGATCTATGGATGTTTACGATATCATAATAATATTGGATACAAATGTGGTATAAAAAATCATTTGTGTTTTCCTAGAATAATTAATTGTTCACCAATAAGATCATGATGATGATTTTACGAATGAAATCATTCCTGATTCTATCCATATATATTAGACTCAAAAAATAATGGCTCGAGTAGAGTCAGTGAAGATAAAGAAATGGTTACAATATTTTACTAATAAGATACTTAAATACCCTAGTGTTTCATCGTGGTAAGCCCCTATTCCATTCCTGTTAAATAAGGATGAGTCAATGAGATTTTACATCAATTATATATAGATCAATTCCATTTCTATTTAAAATAATTTTGATTTTACAGAAATTTAAGACTTATTTTATCATCTCTAATGAGCCTAATACATTTAAATGATTGATTTTTACTATAGTTATCATTATCCTAGCATAAAGACGGATGATATATCGAAGTAAAATTTCAAATGTGGTATAAAAATTATGTGTTTATGGGAATATATTTTGAATTTACTAATGTACATTTTGACTTTATGGATTTTATGAATAGTGTATCGAAGGGTTATCCTTATATATTTTCAGTGGAGTTCTTTTATGATCTCTTAATATAGTTTAATAATTTTGATAATGAAATCCTTATTTAAAAAATTCATGATACACGGAATGTATAATTATATGGGGATTATATTATGTTGAATTTATTCTCAATGATGTTTATTTTCAAGGCCTTATTATCTCTAATGATAGGATATCTACTGACCCTTAAAAGATAATGTTTCTCAAGGAATGTACTAAAATAAAAAAAACAATTTTTGGATGTTCCCTAGATTTAATTGCATAATATTAGTGGTTTGTTGAATATTTTCCAATATAACCAACCCGTTAATCAGCTTAATGCATAAATTGGATAAAATAACACGATTATGGGAATGTAAGGAAATCATGGAAGTAAGAAAAATTATATTGATCAATTCTAAAATATCAACTCTACATTCATATAATGAGTTATTTATAATATATAAAGGTTCATAAAATAAGGTAATTCAATGTTTCCTTGTATTAAATGATAGGGTTACTACCTATATTGCAAGGAAATTTCAATTCCATGAATCAAACTATTTGACTCATGACCTTGACATAGAAGATTTAATGATAAATTTTAAAATATAATGATAGAACGTCTATAGTAAAAATGGGATATATACATACCAAAAGAGTTTTATTCATAACATCTCTCCAATGGTGATTAAATGGTGGAATATATGATTATCCAAAATAGTCAAGGACTTTTTTACATGTCACAGAAACAACCTATAAATGAAAATAAGGTGTTTAATAAATTATGTAGGTTGGATCATGTATCTAAACTATGTTATGGATTATAATGTAATATATATATATATATAGTGATATTTTCTAAATGGATATGTGGATTTTAAAGAGTAGGGAACCATATTTTAAATTTTAAGAAACTACTAAACCCTATTAACTATAATTTATAGAGAAGTCCCAAAATGATGAAAAGAACATGAAAGGATGATTAAATTAGTGAATGTAGTAAATTTATTTAAGTCATATATAAAGAACAAATATTTTTATATTGAATAGGTTTTGTGTTCCATCAATTTTGGAGTTAAAGTGAATTTTTTTAAAATAAATGCATATCCAATGTTTCTCCATTCACTCAGATAAAACAAATAAATAAATGGATTTAAGATAATTATTCTTGCGTGATTATTTGATGAGGGATATTGTAGAGTATATATGAGGTTTTTTAGAAATCTGGAAGGTGAAGGGTGAATAAAATATCCCAATGGGGTCATGAAACATATTATTATACAAATATGGAAGTTGTAAAATTTTATAATGTAATTTTTCACAAGGATCCCAAATATTACAAAGAAGAACAATAGTATATGGATAGATTTCTATCCACATACTAGGTCATTTAATTTATAGTTTATAATAGAAGATCTACTTGTTCAATGCCTTACCCATAACTATATGAATGAAATTTGAGAATTCATGGAGAAACTCTCTCTGTTGTTTCTCATCATGAACCTTGAATTATATCAAAATTATGGAAGATTATTTACCAGTAACTCAAGACTAATATTTATATAGTAACCACATCATCCACATATTGATGGGTAGTATAAATGGAAAATCCATAATTTCATACACATGTTTAGATCATAATAAATTAACATTCATGGAATCTAGGATCAATATCTACCTTTTTTGGAATTTAAATAAAATAAAATCTTCCATTCATGAATCCAAATAGATCTATAAAAATTATTGTATTGGATAACGTGTCATACTCCAACATGCTGGGAATAAATTGGGGAAAAATTTTTAGTTTTTCCAGATCATGTACTGGATGAAATTATTAAATTCTCAGTTATTTTGGATTATATTAAATAATCCTAACGTAATCAAAATGGATATTCTAATAATAAATTAATGCATAGTAATTTAATGATGGGGTGATGTTATAGTATACCATCCCAAATCGCCATGTCTGATATGTAATTATATATTACCTGATGAATGCATCCCTATATTCTAGAGAATGATGAATAATAGTGATGATCTTTGGTGGAACAATATTGATTATATATGGAAACCGAATCATAAATTACATGGATATTACATCATTTTAGATGAATATTAATCACATTCCAAAGGTACATTATTGAGGAATTTAATAGTTTAATGTCTTTGGAAACATGGAAAACATTCTTCTCCTCTCATCAAATATCTTCAACATCGCCATTAAAGATATTCACATCTATTAATCCTACATAAAACCATTATTCATAACCTGAAGGAAGGAAACAAAATAAAAGGGTGAGATACAATGCTCAATATAGGTAAATAAATGGATTATGTAAGAATAACATGGAAAAACGTGAAAAAGAACATGAGAATAAAATTTTAATATTATACACACTAATTGAAAGATCATATAAATGTGAAATTTCATAATGAATGGATGTTTAAAAAAATGAAACATAAGATAATCAAGAACATGAACCATATGACCATTTCATTATAATAAGAAATATAATTTTTTGTAAAAACATAATCATTGAAAATTTTATGTCTTGGATACCAACATAAATGACCATAACATATCATTATGGGGCTAATCAACTATCATCATACTTCTACCAGCACAAAACAGACCTTTTCCATTTAATTTTTGGTATTGGGATACAATCCATGTACCCACTTTATTTCTGGCTTGGGAAACAACCCATGTAGCAGCTTATTTTCTGGGATAGGCTACAACTCATGTACAATCTTATTTTCAGGCATGGGATACAGCCCAGGTACCCTTTAGCTCATATAACATTTATCATTACCCAATGTAGTAGAGGGGTATTTTTCTCCCAAATATAAAATAATAAAATCATTTATAAATACACTCTAATATAATAAAACATTAATCATAAAACATATCTGGACCCTTAAAATGAGATAGGTTTTATAAAAATCATATCATAACACACAAAATGAAATTGGATTCATATATATTTCATCAGATCATTATATATGAAAAATAAATAGGTATAATATTCATTATTCACATCATAACCCATGAATTGAAGTGGGATTCAAGAGAATATAAATGGTGGAAGAGAATCATTCTATCAAAACAAAAACAATTCATGAAATGATATGAATCATTTTTAATGGATTATAACCTCATTTATGAATAAAATATAACAAATTATTTCATCATAGTTTAAAATAATGTTTAAATATATCATAAAATAATTTTTTAGGAAAATATCCCTCAATATTTTAAAAAATTCATTAAAACATGTAATTTTTTGATGATCATTTTCCTTGAAAATATCATGTAAAATTTATAATGAATATTGAAATAATTTTGAGAAACTTTTACTTTGAGAACATATAAAATAATCTAGAAATAAATTTTAATAAATTTTTTCATGACAACATATAAAATAAACATGAGAGTTTTTTAAAATTTATCCCTTTTGTGAAGATATAGAAGAATATTAAAAAAAATTTGAAAACCATTTTAATATAAAATAATTTTAAAAATTATAAAAAAATCATTGAGATTATTGATACAATTTTCTTTTAAAACAACCCATTGAAAACATATAAAGTGAACTTTTAAAATTATTTAAAACAATTTTAATTTTAATATATTTTTTTAAAAAATATATTTCATTGAAAAAAAATTTAAAATAAACTAATTTCTACAATATTGGGAAAAATATATTCCAAAAAAAACATTTAATCATACAATGGAATCCTGAAATAAATAATGGACATGACAACATGTAAGTAAGTATATGATGAAGAAACCGTTTTCACCTAGAAGGTTTAGAAATGTTCGTTTTCTAGAAAAAACCAAAATTATTATATTTAAAAATATTTTGTAAAAAAGGTAATACATACGAAAGAAGTTTCCTTATAATATAATGAGATAATGGTGAACCATTTTTCAAAACACTTTTAGAAGGAACAATTTTGTAAGAACACATATTTGTATTCAAAAGGTGAAATATATTATGATTTTCATAAAATATCTTCTTATCTATAATAAGTATGAAATAGTAGAAAAACTATATTAATAAATGAATATATAATTTATAACCATAGAATAATAACATTAATTATTTTTCCTATGGTACAGATCATAATATTTCATCAATTGTAACATAATCTTAAAATATCATGATAATGATGAGATTAGAGGAAACATAAATACAAATTTTGTAACTTTGAATCATAATATCCATGAAAGAATAAAATTTCACCAATAAAAAAATATAATTAAAATAAATATATTCATGATATTAAATTTAAATGGGTAGTATAAACACCCCATATAAAAATATACATGTATAACATGGTATGTATCTCAAAGAATGAAAATTTAGTCAAAATTACTTTATGGATTTGGTTTATTTTAAACCATAATACCCATGAATAAATGTTATAAAATCGATATGTATATACACATATATTTATGTATAGGAATTATATTATTTGTTCATGGGTACTATATATTCCACATTTAAGAAATATGTGGAGAATACGGCTTCTGTCTCATAATAAATAAATGTGAAAGGGATTGCCATAATATCTAGGATTTAGAAGGCTTTTCTCAAATATTATGTGAGATTCATATTGATTCATAGGATTTGGTAATTGTGGTGAAAGAGAATATTCCTAGAATTCCTATGATATAACACAATACATAGTCATAATATATGAGATAGACTATGATTATAAGGATCTGGTTGTTGTACCTAGTGGAAGATGAGATTCATAGAATGTATAGGATATAATAGGATCCATATTGATATTATATTAAATTCATAGTGGTTCAGAATATCATGTCACAATACTAGAAGATGTTTAGATTCCTAGAATCCCTATGATCTAGGGGGATGACAAATGGAAAGATGTGAGATTCATAGTATACCTAGGATCTAGTCAACTTTTTGGGTGATGTGTGAGATGGTTATGGTTTCACTAGAATATATTGTAGTATTTGATAATATCATGAATTCTTCGGATACTCCCTTCAATATGATGTTTTAAATGATTCATGTGATGCATAAGGTATGTTAGTGGCTCATTGTTTTACAACTAATGCATACTATTGAATTCATGAGCCTATCTATGTTTTCTATTCTTCCTCTTAGAGTGATCATATTCATATATAATGATATAATATGTGGGAATTTACCCTAAAAGGGATTAAATTTTCTATGTACTTAGAGACACCCTTAAACTAGTGGAAGATTGTATTGTTGACCATGTCTCTCACCTTAGAACCTGAGGATCAATGTCTATTATTTTATTCCCATTTGAATTTAAAAGTTATATATTCTATATAAATAATAGTTGTGTAAAGAATATTTACATAATATTTAGGGACCCTTTTGGTTGTCCCCTACTAGGTTGTACTCACACCCTAATAGGGGGGCCTTGAAATTTATTTACTCTAAAGTCCTTTAATGTTTTTCGGTTCAGGTTGGTATAAAGCATAGTGATTCATGGTCAAGCTGGATAACTAAATGATGACTATAGATATGGATGTGGTGAGGCTTGATAATGTGTGTATAGGAACTTTTTGAAATTGTGTGGTTTATCTATATATGTTATCATCTAGGTATGCAACTGGATGGGGTGTATGGATATTTGGTCAAACACATATTTAGTATTGGAGGTTATTTCATAAAGCCTCCCTGTACAATAACTATTTTTGATGGATAATGGTAGATAATTTTTACACTATTTCTTTGTAACATCACAAGTAAGTAATGAATAATAGATATTTTTATCTATGCCTATTAATGAATTAGATAGTGTTTTAGAGGCTTAAAATGAAAATAAATCCAATCTTAAGCATGGAATACACTAATATTTTTATAAGATTGTTTTACTGCCTTTTAATGGAAACCCATTTTTAAATCTATCTTTTGACAATTTTATAATCCATTTTTGTCAAAATAAACGTATTCTTTATGATCGGGACATCAAAATTTACTTTGTGTGAATTTTTGATATTTTTCCGATAAAGTTCATTTTTAATGAATAGTGAAAAATGTTGTATTCAAATTCAAAATCTCTTTTTAATATAATCTGTTTATATGATTATATTATCTTTTTAATTGGTTTTGAAGTGAAATAAGTATATATTTTTTTCCATTTTATCCAATGGTGGTCATTGTAATCAATTTCACTTTGAAATTGGACTTAAACTACTGTCAATCTTTTGATACTTATTGTTTCATAAAAATACACTATTTGTCATGACAGTGGGAATTAGTTATTAAATTAATTAATGCAACTTACATGTTTTCAATTTTTTAAAATAGACATCATTTTTGAATTCGGAATATCAAATATAGCTTAGGGTGACGTTTTGGTATCTTTCTGAAAAACTTCAATTTTTGATGAATAGTGAAGCCACTAAGTGGTAGTTAAAGAAACTAATTTTTCGTTTAAATGAATCATTTCCACTTCTGTGATTTGATTTTCAAAAATCTGACATACATGTTTTTCATTAATATGTTAAATGTGGTTCAATGAGATTGAAATTTTTTTTGGTGAATAGTAACTTTTAAGTTCTTAATCGCGATTAGTGGTAATTAGTGTAGTTTAAGGTAAAAATAATGTTTTAATAATATGATATGAGCTTGACACATGTCCTACCCTCATTGGCTGTGTCATGGACGACCAAGACAATCCATGGGTCAACTTGGGGACCCCATGGAGCCACATTGGTTGGGAAATGACATAAATAACTTTTTATTTAATGTTAAAGTAAAAAATGATACAAACATGAGATATTTTACTAAAAAAACTTGTTACATGGGGTTACACAAGTCAGATTTTTTATTATAAATAGTAATTGGAATGATAAAAGGATTTACTATATCGTAGTAATTTTTTTTATTTTTAGACATTAAATAAATCAAATTATTTATGACATCATGATGATGCAGTGATGACCTCATTATTTAACGATTTAAATAAAATGGAAAGATAATGTAATATCTAAGACCTAAACATGTCCAAAACCTATTGGATGAGTGGATTTCGAACCCTTATCACCGTATCCTTGAATTATATCAATTTGGGACCTCTTAAATCCAAATACCATTATAAAATAAAGTGATGTTTCTTTACATTCCAAGAGTGCCCCTCCTCTCCTCTTATAAAAGGCCCCCACCTCTACCTCCTTACCCACACTTCCAAAGCCTTTGGTTTGGCCAAAACCTGCTCATTTTGTCTCTCCACTTCCTTCTATTATTCCTTAAAGCCTCACATTGGGCATAAGTCTTCCCAATGAAGCATTTGAGCTCAAACCAAAGGGAGTTACCCGATTTTAAGGTAATGTCATCACTTGAGTCCTTTTGTTTCATTTTGCTTCTCCAAACCCCTAAACTCTTTTTAATAATTTTTTTTGTAACAAATACAGTATATTAAATATACTAGGATGTTGTTATAAGAAGTATTCGAGCTACACTTACACACACCTACTTCTAATTGTTAAAGGACATACTGTTTCTGTGGATGGTGAATTTATGCCTCCCGAAACGACGATTGTTCAACATTCTTTTAACACCATCAAAGGTGGACATTAAGATGTCACTATATTTATATATGATATATAATATGTTTATTGTTTCCTTAAGCTTCTGTATTTTTCATTTTGGGCATACGTTTATGGTTTCCATTATGGGTAAACGCGATATCTTCATTTAAGGAAGTGCGGACTCCCGCCCCCTCAAAGTGATTTGATTCGTTAAATACCATATGTGGGACGTATAAAGGATGGAACTATGAAATTATATATAATATTATACTAGAATTATAATATACATTTATATCATTATGATTCCATTCTATAAAATATGAAATAGAAATGAAAACAGTGTTAATGCGTACGTATGGATTTCCGTCTCCATGAACGGTGCATTTCATTTCTTACCTCTAAATGATTATGTAATATTATAAATGCATGCATGTACTGGATATATATTACATATATGATATCTACATCATGAATAACATTCTATATATAATGGATACATGAACAACTTGTAATTATAAAGGGTTTATTTTTGACTCAAGTACCAATGATTGTTAAAACGACCGTTATTAACTTAAATAATTACATAGTGTTCATGACATGGAAATAAGTGATATAAATGGAATAATTAACTTCAAAAAAGGTTCTTATGCAAATATAAATTAACTCAAGTTTATTATTCAGGACATTAAAGAACGACCGAGTCAAGTCGGACCCGAGGTATGGGACTTCGTCTCAATCTCCATTCATTGAGGCATATTTTGTTTTATACACAACCTTCTTTTATACGGTGTATAAACCCCTTTGACTTTTACATTTATTCAAAAGGAATATTTTTTATATGAATCATTTACTAAATGAAAAAGGGAATGTTTTTGTCCTACGTATGCGGCGATAATGAATTCTCCGCCGCTGTGACCATTATTTGAGTTTCGGCTTCCTCTACAAAACATACCTTTTTTTAAAGAAAAATAAATACCATGTTTTACTTTTCATTTATTTTGGTATTTAGAATGGTTTTCATAATGTTTTTAAATTAATGTGTTTTATTGATATCTTGTGATTGAAAGGTGGAAATTTTATGTTTCCTTTATGCATTTTTTATGTGATACGATTATGTTGAGGTTCTTGGGTATTATTATGAAGACGGGTGGTTCCGTGATAGACTAAGTGCGGCTGAGCCCGATATAGCTCTCCAATGCATTGGGTAACGCGAAGGAGGGAAACGTTATGGTTTCTCCGAAGAGACTTAGGGAATATATTGTGATGGGTATTCCAAACGTAACCAAGAGAGTCACTCCCTATGTAAGAATGTTATGAATGCCTCATGTTACCTTTATGTCTTATTATTTCTATGATATATTCATGATTTGATGAGCTATGTTAAAGTGCTTATGTTTTATGGGTAAAGAATGATTTCATTCTTATGTATATATGTACCCATGTTTCCTTTCCATATTTTTATATCCCTTACTGAGCTTTTTATGCTCATCCAAAGTTTTTTGAAATGCTTTTCACAGGTCAAGGGAAAGGTACATGATATGATGATAGTGCCAAATAAAGTGTCAAGAAAGAATCCATGTTTTATTTTAAATATGTTTCCATTGATGGGAAATAAGAATACTATCTTTTTGTAACCACTTTGTTTATATGTGGATTGTAATTCAAGTTTTATGATCTAATTATCTAAAACTCTAAACCTGAAAAGATCCTCAATGTGTAATCTTGTAAAAACTCATGATTAAGTAATGTTTAAGGCGGGGGCCTTATAGTTGGTATCAGAGGCCGGTTTAGATAACTTTACGAGTTAGAATTCTATTAAATGATTATCCAAAAATATTTTTTTTATGGTCAAATTGAATTGATATAGAATTTGAAGATTACCATGTTGCTTCATCTAAGAAATGTTAGTTCAAAATGGTTTTCCACATAGGAAACAGGGAAGCACTTCTATGAAGGCATACAAAAGGAAATAACCTTCCGAATCAGTATCCTGATATGGTTGGAATTGGAACTGAACAATGTGTTTTAGTAATGGTGAAGTTGACTCAAGCGATAAATGGTGGTGGTATCCATGCATGAGATCAGCCAGATCAACCGCAGAGGAACATGTCAGTGGTGGAACATTTCATGAGGCAACATCCCCCATCATTCAGAGGATAATCTTACCCTGTGTTAGATGAAGGGTGGATTAAAGCACTGGAGAAGATTTTCGATGTCCTGGGGTGTTCAGATAATCAAAAGGTTAGTCTTGTTATTTAACATTTGGAGGGTGAAGCAGATCTGTGGTGGTCAATGGTAAAAAATATCAGGGACACTGATGAGATTGATTCTATCGACTGGGATTAATTCAAAGGTATGTTTCTTGAGAAGTATTTTTCTAAGGCTGTTTGACTTAGGATGGAAAAACAATTCTTGGAATTGAGGCAAGAGGAAGACTCAGTGGCTACCTACGAAGAAAGGTTGACTCGATTGGCAAGGTATGCTCCAAATTTTATCCGAGATCTTGATAGTAAAAACAATCATTTTTACTCAGTATTAAAGCCAAAATATCGAAGGGAATTAGCTTCTCGTGAGTTTAAAAGTTATAAAAAGCTTGTTCGACGTGCTGAGAAGGTGGAAATGGAGTTTACCGATGATCAAGTGTTCTATAACAATCAACAAAAGAAGAGACCGAGGTGGCAGGAGAAAGGTAAGAATTCTTCAAAAAGGTCCGATGGTAAGAAAACTATGTTTCCAGTTTGTGATAAATGTGGCAAAAGGCATGCTAGGGAATGTATTCTAAATTCTGGAAAGTTCTACCGATGTGGTAAGTTGGGACATAAGGCTCGTGATTGCACTGAAAATGATCCGGGTGATGGTAAGAACAAATTCGATTTACAGTTAGTGAAATGTTATAAGTGCAATGAGATGGGTCACTATGAAAACGAGTGTCTGACAAAGAGCTTGAGTGATGGGAAGTAGTTAGACTACAAGCAGAAAGGGGTGGTGAAATCCTTTGCAACTACTTCAGTAGATGTTGGGCCATCAAATGATGTTGTATCAGGTACTTTGTTTGTTTTTTCAGATTATCCCAGTGTGTTGTTTGATTCGGGGTCTACACATTCTTTCATCTCTAAATTGTTTTCTAGTAAAATGGGAATACCATCTCAAGAAATGACTCCTGATCTTTTGGTAAAAACACCTAGGGGAAATGTTGAGGAAAAAAAAATTATAATAATGTTCCTATCCTTATATTTGGAAAGAACCTACTTGCAAACCTTATTGTTCTACCTCTAGTAGAGTTTGATGTTATCCTGGGTATGGATTGGCTCTCTATTTGCCATGTTAATATTGATTGTAGAGCTAAAGAAGTTTATTTTCAGAATGACTTTCAGTTTGGGTACAAGAATGAACCCTTACTGTTGATAACATATCAAGAGGCCGAGAATCTTGTAAAATATGGAAATGAATGTTACCTTGCACACATTGTTGAAAATAAAGGAACTGTTCAGATTAATGATGTGCCATTGGTAAATGAGTATCCTGATGCTTTTCCTGAGGAGTTTCCTGGAATAATACCAGATCGAGAAGTTGAGTTTACCATTGACTTAGTTCCTGATGCTAAGCCAATTTCAAAACCCCCTTATCGAATGGCTAAAATTGAACTTTTATATTTGAAGAAGCAATTGAAAGATTTATTAGAGAAAGGTATCATTTGACCTAGCACATCACCATGGGGTGCTCCTGTTTTATTTGTTAAATAGAATGATGGTTCAATGAGACTTTGTATCGATTATAGAGCATTGAATAACATCACTGTTATGAACAAATATCCTTTTCCTCATATCGATGATTTGTTTGATCAGCTCCATGGAGCTTAGTATTTTCAAAGATTGACTTGAGATCGGGGTACCATCAGCTAAAGGTAAAGGAAGCAGAGGTTCTGAAGACTGCATTTCGTACAAGATATGGCCATTATGAATTTCTAGTAATGCCTTTTGGGCTAACCAATGCACCAACTGTATTCATGGAATTAATGAATAGAATTTTCCATGAGTTCTTGGATATGTTTGTGGTGGTTTTCATTGATGATATTTTGGTGTTTTCAAAAAGAAAAGAGGAGCATGAATGACATTTATGGGTTATTTTTCAAACCTTGAATGAAAAGAAATTTTTTGGAAATTCAGCAAGTGTGAGTTTTGGTTGCACCAAATTTCGTTCCTTGGTCACATTGTTTCTATAGATGGGATAACTGTTTATCCTGGAAAAACAAAAGCTGTTGAAGAATGGCCAAGACCCACAAATGTAACAGTGATTTTTAGTTTCCTTGGATTGGTAGGATATTACCGGAGGTTTGTTAAAAAAAATTCACGGTTATCTAGTCCAATGACTAAGCTAACTCGGAAGGGGGTAATGTTTATCTGGACAAAACAATGTGATGATTGTTTTCAAGAATTGAAAAGAATATTGGTGAAAGATTCAGTTTTGGCACTACCTTCCAGGAATGGTGAGTTTGTTTTCTACAGTGATGCTTCATTGAAAGGACTTGGTTGCGTCCTAATTCAGAATGATCAGGTAATTTCTTATGCTTCACGACAGTTGAAAACTAATGAGGTAAATTACCCTACACATGATTTGGAATTAGCTGCTGCTGTTTTCACTTTAAAAATTTGGAGACATCATCTGTATGGAGTAAAGTATGAAATATATACTGATCACAAAAGTTTAAAGTATATATTCACTTAGAAAGAGTTAAACATGAGACATAAGAGATGGCTGGAATTAATCAAGGATTATGATTGTACAATTTATTACCATTCGGGAAAAGAAAATAAAGTGGCTGATGCTTTGAGTCGAAAAAGTAATGCTTCATTAAAAATGTTGAGTTTGGAACGTGATCCTTTGGTTAAGGATTTGATGAACTTTGGCATAGAAGATTTTGGCGCAGGATGTTCTTCTATTTTGTTTCAGGTATCAGTGAGATCATCACTATCAGATAGAATTAAACAAGTACAGAAGCAAGATAGTGAGTTGCAGAAAAAGGTAGAGCTGGTTCAGAAAGGTAAGTTTCCTGAATTCAACATTGATAATGATTGTGTTTTGAGATTTGGGAAGAGATTGTGTGTGCCTTATGATTCACGGTTGAAGGGAGAGTTGTTATGTGAAGCTCATAGTTCTCCGTTTTCAGTTCATCCTGACAGTACTAAGATGTACAAGGATCTGCGGGAGTATTACTGGTGGGATGGAATGAAAAGAGATATTGCTGATCTTACTGTGAAGTGTTTGACATGTCAAGAGGTTAAAGTAGAGCGGCAGTTACCGAAAGGGATGCTTCATCCTTTACCAGTGCTAGAGTGGAAATGGGAGAATATATCCATGGACTTTGTTGTGGGATTACTGAAGACATCTCGAGGTAATAATGAAATATAGGTTATTGTTGATCACTTGAATAAATCTGCTCATTTCCTTGTTATAAGAGATAATTTTTCCCTAGATAATCTTTACCGTTTGTATCGTAAAGTGATAGTCAGGTTACATGGAGTTCCTCTCTCCATTGTATCTGACCGTGATCCCAGGTTCACTTCTAACTTTTGGAAAGGCCTTCAAAAGTCGTTTGGTACTGAATTAAATTTTAGTACAGCTTTTCATCCTCAATTAGATGGGCAGTCAGAACGAACAATTAAGACCTTGGAGGATATGCTATGAGCTTGTTCGATGGATTATCAGGGATGTTGGGACCAACATCTTTATTTGGTTGAATTTTCATATAATAACAGTTTTCATTCCAGTATACAGATGGCACCATTTCAAGAATTATATGGGAAGCAGTGTCGAACTCCAGCTTTTTGGGATGAAGTCGGTGAAAGGAAGTTGATGGGACCAGAATTTGTAGAAGAGATGGTAGAAGAAGTTCAGCTGATTCAGAAACACATGAGGACAGATCAGAGTAGGAAGAAGAGTTATGCAAACAACATGAGGAAGGATCTCTCTTTTGAGGTAGGTGATCATGTTTTTCTCAAAGTATCACCGTGGAAAAGTGTGATGCGATTTGTTAAGAAAGGAAAGCTATGTCCAAGGTTCATTGGACCATATGATATTCTAGAGAGAGTTGGATCCATTGCATATCGAGTGGTTTTACCTCCGAGTTTATCTCAGGTACATAATTTTTTTCATGTTTCGATGCTGAGAAAGTACATGCCAGATCCATTTCATGTTTTGAGTCCAGAGGTAGTTTTACTGGAAGAGAACCTATATTATGAGGAATAACTGGTCCAGATTCTTGACCACAGGGAGCATGTGTTACGGAATAAGGTGATTAATCAGGTAAAGGTTTTGTGGAAAAACCACATGATGGAAGAGGCAACATGGGAATCTGAAAATGCAATGAGGGATAAGTACACCCATTTATTCGATAAGTAAATAAATTACGGGGACGAAATTTTCTAATAGGGGGGAAGGATGTAACATCCCAAGTAAGTAATGAATAATATATATTTTTATCTATGCATATTAATGAATTAGATAGTGTTTTAGAGGCTTAAAATAAAAAAAATCCAATCTTAAGCATGGAATACAGTAATATTTTTAAAAGATTTTTTTACTGCCTTTTAATGGAAAACCATTTTTAAATCTATCTTTTGAAAATTTTATAATCCATGTTTGTCAAAATAAATGTATTATTTATGATCGGGACATCAAAATTTACTATGTGTGAATTTTTGTTATTTTTCTGATAAAGTTCATTTTTAATGAATAGTGAAAAATGTTATATTCTAATTCAAAACCTCTTTTTAATCTAATCTGTTTATATGATTATATTATCTTTTGAATTGGTTATGAATTTAAATTAGAATATATTTTTACCATTTTATCCAATGGTTATCATTGGAATCAATTTCACTTTGAAATTGGACTTAAACTAGTGTCAATCTTTTGATACTTATTGTTTCATAAAAACACGCTATTTGTCATGACAGCGGGAATTAGTTATTAAATTAATTAATGCAATATACATGTTTTGAATTTTGTAAAATAGACATCATTTTTGAATTTGGAATATCAAATATAGCTTAGGGTGATGTTTTGTTATCTTTCTGAAAAACTTCAATTTTTGGTGAATAGTGAAACCAGTAAGTGGTAGTTAAAGAAACTATTTTTTATTTTAAATGAAACTTTTCCACATCTGTGATGTTATTTTCAAAAATCCGACATACATGGTTGTCATTATGATGTAAAATGTGGTTCGATGAGATTAAAATAATTTTTTGGTGAATAGTATCTTTTAAGTTCTTAATCGCGATTAGTGGTAATTAGTGTAGTTTAAGGTAAAAATAATGTTTTAATAATATGAGATGAGCTTGAAAAATGTCCTACACTAATTAGATGTGCCATGTCCGACAAAGAAAATCCATGGGTCAAATTGGGGACCCCATGGAGCCACTTTGGTTGGGAAATTACATAAATAAAATTTTATTTAATGTTAAAGTAAAAATGACACAAACATGAGATGTTTTACTAAAACAATTTTTACATGGGGTAATACAAGTCATTTTTTGATTATAAATACTCATTGGAAAGCTAAAAATATTTCATACATCATAGTATTTTTTTTATTTTTAGACATTAAATAAAATAATTATTTATGACATCAAGATGATGCATCGATGACCTCATTATTTAATGATTTATATAAAATGGAACGATAATGAAATATATAAGACCTACACATGTTAAAAACCTATTGGATGAGTGTATTTTGAACCCTTATCACCTTATCCTCGAATTATATCAATTTGAGACCTCTTAAATCTTAATACCATTTTAAAATAAAGTGACTTTTCTTTACTTTCCAAGAGTGCCCCTCCTCTCCTCTTATAAAAGGCCCCTAGCTCTACCTCCTTACCCACACTTCCAAAGCCTTTGGCTCGGCCAACCCCTGCTAAATTTGTCTCTAAACTTACCTCTCTTACTCCTTAAAGCCTCACTTTGGGAAGAAGTCTTCCCAAGGAAGCCTTTGAGCTCAAACCAAAGAAAGTTACCCGATTTTATGGTAATGTCTTCACTTGAGTCCTTTTGTTTTATTTTGCTTCTCCAACCCCATAAACTATTTTTATTCATTTATTTTGTAACAACTACAGTATCTTCAATATACTAGGATGTTTTTATAAGATGTATTTGAGCTACAATTAAACACACCTACATCTAATTGTTAAAGGACATACTGTTTCCGTGGATGGTGAATTTATGCCTCCCGAAACGATGATTGTCCAAGATTTTTTAACACCTTAAATGGTGGCCATTAAGATGTCACTATATATATATATGATATATAATATGTTTATGTTTTTCTTAAGCTTCTGTATTTTTCATTTTGGGCATACCTTTATGGTTTCCATTATGGGTTAACACGATATCTTCATTTAAGGAAGTGCGGACTACCGCCCCCTCAAAGAGATTTGATTCGTTAAATACCATATGTGGGATGTATAAAGGATGGAACTATGATATTATATTTGATATTATACTGGAATTATAATATACCCTTATAACATTATGATTCCATTATATAAAATATGAAATAGAAATGAAAGTAGCGTTCATGCGTACGTACGACTTACCGTCTCCATGAACGGTGCATTTCATTTCTTACCTCTAAATGATTATGTAATATTATAAATGAATGTATTTACTGGATATATATGACATATGTGATATATACATCGTGAATAAAATTCTGGATATAATGGATACATGAAAAATTTGTAATTATAAAGGGTTTATTTTTGACTCATGTACCAATGATCGTTAAGACGACTGCTATTAACTTAAATAATTACATAGTGTTCATGACATGGAAATAAGTGATATAAAAGGAATAATGAACTTGAAAAAGGTTCTTAAGAAAGTATAAATTAACTCAAGTTTATTATTCAGGACATTAACGAATGATCGAGTCATGTCGGACCCGAGGTATGAGACTTCGTCTCAATCTCCTTTCATTGAGGCAAATTTTGTTTTATACACAACCTTTTTTATATGGTGTATAAACCCCGTTGAATTTTAAATTTATTCAAAATCAATCTTTTTTATATGAAGCATTTAATAAATTGTAAAACAGAATATTTTTTTCGTACGTATGTGGTGACAGCGACTTCTCCGCCGCCGTGACCATTATTTGAGTTTCGGCTTCCTCTACAAGCCATACCTTTTTTTAAACAGAAAT